>CM020247.1:1906386-2506386 GCA_009819775.1 Phoenicopterus ruber ruber | reverse complement strand
TGAGCGCTGCAGCCGCTGCACCCCCCGCCGTGGGCACCGCGGCCGCTCCACCCCCCGCTCCGGCCGTTGCGGCCGCGCCAGGCCCCGCCATGGCCGCTCCACCCCCCGCCACGGCCGCTGCGGCCGCTCCACCCCCTGCTATGGGCATCGCGGCTGCTCCAGCCCCCGCTGCGGCTGTGCCAGCCCCCGCCGCCGCTGCTACACCCCCCGCCGCGGCCACCGCTGCTGCCTCAATCGCTGCTACGGGCCATGGGCGCTGCAGCTGCTCCACCCCCGCGGCCGTTCCAGCCCCTGCCATGGGCATCGCTGCTGCCCCAGTCCCTGCCGTGGGCACCGCGGCTGTGCAAGCCCCAGCTCTGAGCACCATGGCTGCTGTGACAGGCACTGCAGATCCACCCGTGCCGTTATCAGTTGCCCCTGTACAAAAGAAGAAAAGCACAAAGAAATCAGCTCGCGTCCCGAAAGGTGAGGATGAAGCAGGGACATCACAGGAACAGGGAGAGGCAGAAGCAGAGATAATCACCCGACCCCTATCCCTGACTGAGCTGCGAGATATCCGAAAAGATTACAGCCGTAATCAAGGTGAGCAGCTTGTCACCTGGCTGCTCCGATGCTGGGATAATGGGGCCAGTAGCCTGGAACTAGAGGGCAGGGAAGCCAGGCAGCTGGGATCCTTGTCTAGGGAAGCGGCCATTGACAGGACGATTGGAAGAGAACCAGAAGCCCGCAGTCTGTGGAGGAGACTCCTGTCAGGTGTGAGGGACAGGTATTTCTTTAAGGAAGATATTATATGCCATCCAAAGAAGTGGACCAATATGGAGGGAGGTATTAAGTTTCTGAGGGAATTAGCTGTGCGGGAATTGATTTATCATGACCTGGATGACCCGCAGACACCCGTAGATCCAGATGAGGTCCAATGTACCCGACCCATGTGGCAGAAGTTTTTACATAGTGCACCATCATCGTATGCCAACTCATTGGCAACAATGGGTTGGAAAGACGATGAGGCACCACTGGTGCGTGCAGTGGCTAACCAACTCCGACAGTATGAGGACAATATCTCTTCCTCCATACGGGCCTGTGTCTCGGCTGTGGAAAAACTGGCTGAAAGAATGTGCCAGGAGTTTCGGCAACTCAAAGAGGAAAGGTCCTACTTGCCACCTGTACGGACCAGAATCTCAGCTGTTAGGAGAAAATTTTCCCCTGCTCAAGAGAGATGGTACACACGGCGAGGTACTCTGTGGTTTTACCTCCGTGACCATGGAGAGGACATGAGAAAGTGGGATGGAAAACCCACCTCAACCCTAGAGGCAAGGGTACGTGAGTTGAAAAAGAAAACAGCTACAAATAAGGGTTCTTCCAGGAAAAGTGCTGCTCCAGTCTCCAGTGGGCAGTTCCCCAGATGGGGTAGAAGGGCTTCTGATTCGTACTTACAAGAAATGAGAAACAGGGATGAGATTCAACCCCATGTGTCCCACATGAACCCATTTGTTGATAGCAGGTATTATAATCAGAATTAGAGGGGCCCTGCCTCCAGCCAGGTGGAGGAGAGGGACAACCGAGTTTACTGGACTGTGTGGATTCGATGGCCTGGCACATCAGCCCCCCAGAAGTACAAGGCTCTAGTGGACACTGGAGCACAGTGCACGCTAATGCCATCGAACTATAGAGGGGCTGAACGCATTTCTATTTCTGGAGTGACAGGGGGGTGCCAGGAGTTAACTTTATGGGAGGCCGAAGTGAGCCTAACTGGGAACAAGTGGCAAAGGCACCCCATTGTGACTGGCCCGGATGCTCCGTGCATCCTTGGCATAGACTACCTCAGGAGAGGGTATTTCAAGGACCCAAAAGGGTACCGGTGGGCTTTTGGTGTAGCTGCTGTAGAGACAGAGGACATTAAGCAGCTGTCCACCTTGCCCGGTCTTTCAGAGGATCCTTCCGTTGTGGGGTTGCTGAGGGTCAAAGAGCAACAGGTACCAATTGCTACCACAACAGTGCACCGACAGCAATATCGCACCAACAGAGACTCCCTGGCTCCCATCCATAAACTGATTCGTCGACTGGAAAGCCAGGGAGTGATCAGCAAGACTCGCTCACCCTTTAACAGTCCTATATGGCCAGTGCGGAAATCTAACGCAGAATGGAGACTAACAGTGGACTATCGTGGCCTGAATGAAGTCACGCCACCACTGAGTGCTGCCGTGCCGGACATGCTAGAACTTCAGTACGAACTGGAGTCCAAGGCAGCCAAGTGGTATGCCACCATTGACATTGCTAATGCATTTTTCTCAATTCCTTTGGCAGCAGAGTGCAGGCCACAGTTTGCTTTCACCTGGAGGGGCATCCAGTACACCTGGAATCGACTGCCCCAGGGGTGGAAACACAGCCCTACCATTTGCCATGGGCTGATCCAGACTGCACTGGAAAAGGGTGGAGCTCCAGAACACCTGCAATACATTGATGACATCATTGTGTGGGGCAACACAGCAGAAGAGGTTTTTGAGAAAGGGGAGAAAATAATCCAAATCCTTCTGAGAGCCGGTTTTGCCATAAAACGAGGTAAGGTCAAAGGACCTGCACAAGAGATCCAGTTCCTAGGAATAAAATGGCAAGATGGACGTCGTCAAATCCCAATGGACGTAATCAACAAGATAACAGCAATGTCTCCACCAACTAGCAAAAAGAAAATACAAGCTTTCTTAGGCATTGTGGGTTTCTGGAGAATGCATATTCCAAATTACAGTCTGATTGTAAGCCCTCTCTATCACGTGACCCGAAAGAAGAACGATTTTAAATGGGGCCCTGAGCAACGACAAGCCTTTGAACAAATTAAACAGGAGATAGTTCATGCAGTAGCCCTTGGACCAGTTCGGGCAGGGCAAGATGTTAAAAATGTGCTCTACACCGCAGCTGGGGAGAATGGCCCTACCTGGAGCCTCTGGCAGAGAGCACCAGGGGAGACTCGAGGTCGACCCCTGGCGTTTTGGAGCCGGGGATACAGAGGATCTGAGGCCCACTACACTCCAACTGAGAAAGAGATCTTGGCAGCATATGAAGGGGTTCGAGCTGCTTCAGAAGTGATCGGCACTGAAGCACAGCTCCTCCTGGCACCCCGACTGCCGGTGCTGGGCTGGATGTTCAAAGGGAGAGTCCCTTCTACAACTCATGCCACCGATGCCACATGGAGTAAGTGGGTTGCACTGATCACACAACGAGCTCGAATAGGAAATCCCAGTCGCCCAGGAATCTTGGAAGTGATCACAGACTGGCCAGAAGGCAAAGATTTTGGAATGTCACCAGAGGAGGAGGTGACGCGTGCTGAAGAGGCCCCACCGTATAATAAACTGTCAGAAGATGAAAAGCAATACGCCCTGTTCACTGATGGATCCTGTCGTATTGTGGGAAAACATCGAAGATGGAAAGCTGCTGTGTGGAGTCCTACACGAAGAGTTGCGGAAGCCACTGAAGGACAAGGTGAATCAAGTCAGTTTGCAGAGGTGAAAGCCATCCAGCTGGCTTTAGATATTGCTGAGCGAGAGAAGTGGCCAAAGCTCTACCCCTGTACCGACTCATGGATGGTAGCGAATGCCCTGTGGGGGTGGTTACAACAGTGGAAGCAGAGCAACTGGCAGCGCAGAGGTAAACCTATTTGGGCTGCCGAACTGTGGCAAGATATTGCTGCCCGCATAGAGAAGCTTGTTGTAAAGGTACGCCATGTAGATGCTCATGTACCCAAGAGTCGAGCCACTGAGGAACATCAAAACAACCAGCAGGTGGATCAGGCTGCTAAAATTGAAGTGTCTCAAGTGGACTTGGACTGGCAACGTAAGGGTGAACTATTCCTCGCTCGGTGGGCCCATGACACCTCAGGCCACCAAGGAAGAGATGCAACATACAGATGGGCTCGTGATCGAGGGGTGGACTTAACTATGGACACTATCGCACAAGTTATCCATGAGTGTGAAACATGCGCTGCAATCAAGCAAGCCAAGCGGTTAAAGCCTCTTTGGTATGGAGGACGATGGCTGAAATACAAATATGGGGAGGCCTGGCAGATTGATTATATCACACTCCCACAGACCCACCAAGGCAAGCGCCATGTGCTCACAATGGTGGAAGCAACCACCGGATGGCTGGAAACATATCCCGTGCCCCATGCCACTGCCCGGAACCCCATCCTGGGCCTTGAAAGGCAAGTCTTATGGCGACATGGCACCCCAGAAAGAATTGAGTCAGACAACGGGACTCATTTCCGAAACAACCTCATAGACACCTGGGCCAAAGAACATGGCATTGAGTGGGTGTATCACATCCCCTATCATGCACCAGCCTCCGGGAAAATCGAACGGTACAATGCACTACTGAAAACTACACTGAGAGCAATGGGTGGTGGAACCTACAAAAACTGGGACACACATTTAGCAAAAGCCACCTGGTTAGTCAACACTAGAGGATCCACCAATCGGGCTGGCCCTGCCCAGTCAAAACCTTTACATACTGTAGAAGGAGATAAAGTTCCTGTGGTGCATGTAAAAAACATGCTGGGGAAGACAGTCTGGGTTATTCCTGCCTCGGGCAAAGGCAAACCCATCCGTGGGATTGCTTTCGCTCAAGGGCCTGGATGCACTTGGTGGGTAATGCAGGAGGATGGAGAAGTCCGATGTGTACCTCATGGAGACCTGATTTTAGGTGAAAATAGCCAATAGTCTGAACTGTGTGATGTTAATTGCTATAATATACTGCATATAGTCATTTATATTATGTATATATTGTATATAATAATGTATATAATCATTTCTATAGTTGTGTTCTATATCAAAGGTATTACAGCAAGAATCACCCGACTCAATGAAGAGCGAACTCTGATGAAACCAAGCAAAGTGCGGCAGTGATGGACTGACTTCAACAACTGGCGCACAGTTGAGATCAACACCTTCGACCTGCCGACTGCGGACAAGCCACACCAGCCGTGCCAGATACACCAGCTGTAAGTTCCAGATGCAGCGTGCAACAATCCGACACTGCACACCATCTCTCCTGCCCTGAGAGACTGTTAAGACAGATGCAACCGAGGATCGTGGACTAAATGAACTCAACAGACGTTTTGGAGGGATGGTCCATAGACTAAGGGGATGGTATCTGTGTATATATTAAAGACATAAAGTGGCAGTGATTAATTGGAAAGTGAGAGACCTGAGCATTATGTAAATGGTATGGAATAAGGGGTGGATACTGTCCTGGTTTAGGCCAGGATGGAGCTAGTTTTGTTTTCAGCAGCTCCTGTGTTTTGGCTTTAGTGTGAGAAGAACAGTGATAGCACAGTGATGTTGCTGGTTGCTGCTGAATGACCAAGGCCATTTTGCTGTTTTCCAGGTTCTGCTAACATGCAAGGGCAAAAACTTGGGAGGGGTAGAGACAGGATAGTTGATCCAAACTGGCCAAAGAGAGTATTCCATACCATAGACGTCATGCCCGATATAAGTGAGGGTCGGTCGGTGGGCCACTAGTTTTTTCTAGATCTTTTGGGCTTTTGAGGCTTTTAGACCCTTAACTTGCCTTAATCCTTAAGCTTCCCTTCGGGTTGCTTTTTGTTTCCCTATTTTTACCTTTTTGTTTTTCGCTCGTTTGGCTGTTTGTTCCCTCGCCTGCTTTCCCTGGAACTTGCTGTTCTGGGATAGCTGGGGGGCGGGATACCCCTGCTCCCTGCCTGCTGCTCGGGACGGGCTGTATCGGTCATCGGGTGGTGAGAAATTGTGTATCGTTTGTTTTATATATTCTATTATCCTTGTATATATTATCATTATTATCATTATTAATATATTCTTATATTTTTCCTTTGCTGTCCTGGTGAGCTGTTTTTATCTCAACCTGCGAGTTTTCCTTTCTCTCCAATTCTCCTCCCCACCCCAGTGGGGAGGGGGGGAGTGAGCGAGCGGCTGCGTGGTATTGGGTTACAATTTGGGGTTAAACCACGACACGCTCACAACTAGACACAAGGGAAATCAGTATCTGGTGTTTCTTTTTTTGGGGAGGAAATAAATGCAGATCAAATCAGCAGTAGGAATTATTAGACCAGTGTATAGCTCTCAGACCAATGTAATAGTTCTCCCCTGTGGCACTGTGGGAAATCTTGCCTGTTAAGCACATGTTGATGAATGGTGAGGATGGAAGCACTAATTACATTAATATGGTTGGTATTTTTAACTTTTAGCTACATTCTCAATTTTGAATGTTGTTTTTGCTGACATCTTTGTATAACTTATTCTGTGGACAAATCATCTACTTAGTATGGTAATAATTTATAATCATCCTCAACCTTGTGACTGTGACTGTTTCTGGAAATGTGTTTTGTTTTGGTTTTAAGGAGTCTCTGAACTTTAAGCATGCTTGAAAACAGTGTTAGGCATAAGGTAAATTTCTGGAGATACAAAGGCAAGGTCACCACTCAGTTCTGTCTGGGAGTAGCACACAGTCTTGTTCATAGTTATTATGTTTTATCTAATTCTTTGTGATTCAGGAAAATATCTGTTCTTAAACTTGTGCATTTTTGGTTCTTTAAAAATGAACCATGTCTGTTTCCCTTTTTTAAATTTTTTTTTTAATTGTTGTTACCATAGGGCCTGAAATTAAACTTTTAGTATTCTGAGAAAAACAAGACATTAAAGATATCCCGCTCCCCCAGCAGCTGTTGATTTTTCTGCTGTTGACCAAATTGTTTGTTGTAGATTAAATTGTCTGTTGTAAGAGATTGAAATGCTGAGAGGCTTATATAGTTAATAGAGAAGCTTGAACCTACTCACAAATAGTTTAAAAAACTCCAATTTTTTAAAAAAATCTTTACACTAGCAGTTTCAGTAAATTTGTATAATCATTAAGAGCTTATTGTTTTATACGTTTTATTCATGTACATGTTTTCATTCTCATGACAATACAGTGGATTTTGATATGCTTTTTAATTTTTTTGGTAAGAATTTGATTCTGAGTGTGTTACAAAGTATACCTCCAAACTGTCTTAAGATCACATCCTTTACTGTTACTAATGATATTGTTAAACTAGCAGGAGGCAAGCTAAACAGTTAACATTACCTCCTTTATAATGCATATTTCCTAAGAAATTAATGGTGTACTTTTGAGTTTCAAAGTGCAGTTGTTCCCTCCTGGCCAGTATAACAGTATGTTTAGGTACCGTTTTGTTAACAAGCCACTTGCTAGCTGCAGTAATTTGTGTCTGTCTTAATCTTCCCTTGACCTGTGACTAATGTTGAAGAAGTAAATTAACTTTTGACTCAACTAGACAGACTGTAGGCAGCTCCAGAATGTGTGTGGGCAAACACTTCTTGCAGCTGCTTATTCTTGGAGTGTTAACATGGAAGATTTCATGAAAAGCTTCTATTAATAATTTTTTAAAAATCAGATTTGATGTATTTTATATAAAATATTTGAAGACCTATCTTTTATAAATGTATACTCAATATGTATATACTTCTTCTGATGTTGTCATTTGCTATCAATCTAACAAAATAATGTCCTACTAAATGTTAGTGATGCCATTTGTATTAAAGTCCAAACCAAAATTTTGTTGCAGAGGATAACTGTTTAATTTTTCATCTTTTCTGTATATTTCAGTTGTTTTAAGTAGAGATTTTTATGGATATTGCATCTGATCTCAATAATGTTCAGAAGTACCATCTTTCATTATAGAACTAGAGATGTATTTTGTGGCTATTTAAAGACCCAACAATAAACAGGTTTACTACTTTCAATAGAACCACTATATTTTAAATTAAGGAAAAAAAAGAGCTCTTCATGCAGTAGCTTTGACTGATCTTTCACATATTCAAGGAGTATTTGTATGTGCTGCGTAAGTTATCTGAAGGGAAATTCTGCAGCAGTGATGTTTTGTCATATGTCAATGTTGATTGTGCCTACCAGAGAATGAGACAAATAATCTGAATGTTGTTGTCTGAACTGGAATTCAAGAATAAGGTTTGCATTTGAAGCACCAGTTTTGCCTTAAGGGTTTATTTCACTTTAGAAAAGAGTGAGCAATAGCGAGGCTAGTAGTCTCCTTTCAGAGCTAATAGCTGCTCAGAAAGTAAAAATATGAAAAGAGACTAGCAAAAGAAAAGAGTAGTACCAGTGCAGAAGGAGAGGGTCAGTGTATAAATAAGAGTACAAGAGAACACACAAATATGGTAGCTGATGAGGTTATTTTTATTCTCAAAGGTGAATTCTCCAAAAATGCTTGTAAGGTGTGTTTACACTAATAAAATAGCTGTAAATGGAAAGAAAATGAAGGTAATTATGGAACAACATGGCAGTCAAGCTTTCTTTTAAAATAGACTTCATTTAAGTAGCTTGGCAGCTTCATTATATTACTCTTGTAACACACAATAATTTATCCCTCATCAATTTAAAGAGTTGTTGTCCTTATACTGCAGATGCTTATACAGTACTCTCTAGAAGAAACTACTTTTTTTTTTTTTTGTAAACTAGTGCCATGTAATTGTTACTTGCACTTGCGTGTAGAATAGCATTTAAAGTTTTGATGTGATAATTTTTTTAAAACTTCAGTTGGAGACACATAGGTTGCTTACATTGCAGCCAATCATTTGTTTTAACCTCAAGACAGATGTGTATTGTAGAAGCTAGTTAATCACACCGGTCCCCACAACAAAAAAACCTGTGTGGTTAGTATCTTTTTAAGAAGAGATAAGATTTAAAATTGGTCATTATAGAGAGACTACATACAAATTAAGTCCTATGCTTTGGTTGCAAAGTAATGAGGCTGAAAAACAAGTGCAAATATATTGCCTGCACTTCATGAAACTGAATTTGATAAGAATTAATGACTAGCAAAGTGTCAGGGAGCAGCAAGGACTGGCTGCTCCTGAAGTGCAGGCAAGCTGGAAGCTGAGGGTGATCCCAGCAGGGACAGCGTCCTTGCCGACCAGGGAACGGTCCCACAGCATCTATACATGAGGAGAGCTGGGTGATGGTAATAGGGTCCATCGACAGTCCCAGACTCAGCAAAGTCATGAGCCAGGTCCAGGGTCCATCTGGGGAGTCCAGTCAGGAGCAAAAGGAACCAGAGACAGGTTTGGAGACAAACTGCAATGTGTGTCTGAAGTCCATCCAGGCAACAGGGTCTAAACAGGACTGGAGTCACACTGAAGCTTGGGTGAGGGTTTGGAGCCAGGCTTGGATACAGGAGCCAGAGCCAGGGCTGGAGACAGGTACACTTAATGATATCGCTCAGGCAAGGACTGAAGACCCAGAGCTGAGCTTAAATGGAACTCCAGGGCCTCAGGCAGGGGGTGTTCATGGAGGCCCTGGGTGAAGCTGGTCAGGGCCATTAAGACCTGTTAATGCTCTCAGGGCCCTGACTCATGGTCTGACAGAGTTTGTCTTCAGACTGTTAATATTAGAGTGTAAGATGACTTGAAAACTCAAATTATATTATTGCATGTAAAATGGCACTATTGGTGTATCTTCTCTGCATGTAACTCAGTAGGCAAAGAATTACTGAAATATCATGGGGGTTGTTCCACTCAGAGGTGTGTGAAATGGAGGAGTTGGAAATATGTCTGCATGTGGACATGCAGAAGAAGAAAAAAATGGGCTGTGGTGTGATTAAGGTGTGTGATATAATGGAGAGTAGCAAAGGTACCTGATAACTGTGGAATGGCAACAGTTCAAAGAGGAGTTGAGGACAAAAGCTTGATGTCAGGAAGGAAACTGAAGAGTAGGGTGGCTGAGACAAGGCAAAGTTGACAAAGCAAGGTGAAATAAAATAATCTGCAATAATATTAGCTAGATTATCCTATTCTCATCTAGAGCAACTGCTAAGAGCATATAGTTCTGAAAAGTGACCTGCTTCTGTATGTCATGTTCCATTTGTGAGGCATTTGGCTGTCTCTAAGTGGTTTTTACGAAGTACTACAAACATAAATGGATAGCTCTTAAATACATTTTTTCATAGCTGCCCAAGAATTGAGGCTTACTAGCCAAATAGATTCATTGACTCCTGTGAACCATTATAAACCAAGATGTAGTTTTCCAGTAACACTTTAAAGGATTCTTTTTTGTACTAGTTCAATAGTTTACATTTGAAATGTTTGAGGGCATTAAATAAGAAAGAACTTGCCTTAATTTATATGTCATGTTTTATAGACCTTGCTATTATCTTAGATTATTAGATTATTAGAATAAGTATTACTTAAATCTGTGAGCTCAGTCAAATAGAAAGGCTAAATCAAGAGGAAAGGACTGTACTATGCCATAAAACAGTTTGCAAGCAATCTTTAGTCTGTTTTGTTTTGTTTTGTTTAATTTTACATGATTCAAAGGCTCTTGTTCAAAATGCATAGACTTCCCTAAGACAGAGGTGGGTTGTGGAACGTTAGTTTCATTCCTCACAGTTTTGGAATTAAATCCTTTGACTTTTGTTGTTCTTACTATAAAGAGAGCACAGTTTTTAGTTATTGACTAGTTATATGAATGCCTGAATGTGTATGTGTGAGGAGAAATCTGACATATAGAAAGCACAAACAGAGCAAATATGTCACCTGTGTATTTTGTCTTTACTTCCTACATAACTTTTCCCTCTTCCTTTTTAGCTTTATTAGGCTTTATAACTAGATAACATAAAATTCAGTTGATAGTTGATATGGGCTGTGCAGCATTTCTAGTAATGTTTGACTTTCGACTGACTTGCCTACAAGAGGTTTCCGCTAGTCCATGGGGAGTCTGCCATTCTCAGATTGTGATTTGAGGTTAATTTCTAAGATTAGGTCTTCTGGTTTGGAGAGTAGTGTGTAATTAAATTGCTGATCAGCAACTGTAGAGATGGCAGTAGTTCAGAGCTCCTCTGTCACTTGACAGCAGCATCTTATAAATGATATATTCTGTTGCTGTAAAAGTAATACACCAGATCTTTCATAATGAGTTTTATGATTTCTACTACAAAAATATTTAAGTAATTTGGGGTCATTTTATTCTTAACGTGTTAAGCCACTCTCTCGAAAGTGTTTCTAGTCTGTTCACTGCTATCTGGGATGGGCCACTGGCATACTTTGAGTCACGGGCGTATGGGGGTCTAGAAGCACTGGCATGACTTTGTTCAGAAGTTTAGTTGCAAATAATGACTGAGTTTATGTCCAAGCAGATTGAGAAACAGTCTGGTATCAACCTGGGCCTTGCTCAGAACTGTTCCAGGATGTGCAGCCCTCGCTTGCTGGGGTGCTGACTTGAACCCAAGCTAGCTCTGTGGATTTTTGTCCAAACTATTCCTCAGCTCAAGCTGTTTTCATTGTGTGTATGCTTGCGCCATGCATGTACCCACCTAATTAATGCTCCTACAAGGCATAGCGCTCAAAAGCATGGTGGAGACACCTGCATAGCTCTGCAGAAGTAGGTTGAGCCTTGCCTATGTTTACTGTCTGGCCGTTGTGGAGACTTCTGAAGGGCTGTGCTGCTCTTTGTTGTGTGCCTGGTGGTGTTAGCTCAAATAAATGGCCAGAGAGCAGCTCAAATGGGCCCTGTTTGGGTCAGGGGCAGTGCAGGCCTGGCACTAAGTCAGAGCTAACCTTCCTCATTCCTTGTTGACCCTGTGAAAGCTGTTTTAATGAGGGAAACTGATGGTGGGCAACTCAAGCCACGTGTTAATAGAGCTGACTTTTGTCCCGGGGACTTAACTGGAGTGCCAGGAGTGGCCATAGTGCTCTGGTCCTACAGTAGTTCTGGAAGGACTACAGCTGTGTTTGCATAGTGCTGTAGTTCAGCTGATAGCTTGGCCATCTGTAGATAAGTCAATAGCATTTCCTTATCCATGGGATAATTAAAGTAGAACCTAAAATAACTAAAATTCAACTGTTTCCTACTTAACAAAGTATTTACTAGTTGGAAATGTAACTAATTTAATATTTTTAAAGGCAGATGAACTTAATATTTAGCTTTGAAGATACACACTGTTACAAGCCACAAGACAAATGCTAAAAGTTATTTTCTTGTTTATTCAGTACATTTAGATGACCAATGCTTCTTTTCATAATGCAGATTTGCCTAACAGAAAAGCACAATCAGTTCCTGCCCTGTTTTCCAAACCCACACCTGGAATATATATATTTTTTTTGTATATGAACCTTTTAGCAAGTAGAAGCAGTGTTTATATATTTCTATTTCAATTTTGATCTTTTTTACCACTTAATACAGAAATTTCAGTAGTTTAGATTAAATAAATTAGTATTCCTTTCACCCATTCAGAAACATAATTTACTGTGTTTATAATTTAACATCATTTTGTAGGCAAAGGAAAAATTATGATGTGCCAGTATTGTCTGAGAATATAACTATTTATAAATGGGCAACTTGCTTTTCCTCCAAACCGAAAAGTTACTCATGCAGTTTATCCTACAAAATAGAACTACATGGTCTCCACGGGCAGTGTTTGGCATTATATTCCATATTTTGTTTATGTTGGGATGTTGTAAGAATAGTAAATATATCCTGGTAAAAATAAAATACCATTGACTCTGATAAGTCATTGTCACTTTAATTACAATAGTAAATCTACTACCAAGGAAGTATTATCCCACTGTATTTAAGTTCATCTCTCACAAGTTCAACTTTACAAGCTGTCTTTATAAAAATCCATTATATTGGGGCTGAATACCATGATCTGTACTGTATGTGACATGATATAACAGGTAGTCATTAATGTCTGTATTTTATATGAAAGAACATTATACTAATTTTGTTTTAGTCTACTTAATTGCAGCGTGTGACTAGGTTGGATGCTGTGGAAGTTCTGAGCTGGCAGTTTTTCCATGTTCTTTTTGATCAGAATTTCAGTGTTTTTACGGTGGCTGTACACTGTGAAGCTTATTCCTGATAAATGCCAAAATATTGAAAAATGTTGGGTTTCTAAGAATGATTGTCTGTTCAATGTATTGAAGTGTTCAGTAAAGCTTCTGCATATACGTATATGCACGCTTACTGGTGCTCTGGTCATTCAGTATCAGAATACTTAAAACTCCGTTTAGACTTACTTCTTAATGAGTGCCTTCATTTTTCATGAGGCACATGAGATTTTCTTCAAGACTTTGTTTCATCTCTATGTTGTGATCTGATTACCTGTGCTGTGATATCTGGTTTTCTTTAACATATCTCCAACAGTTGACCAAAAGGGGGTGCTAATAGATCAAAGTCAGATGTGTTGAATAAAGAGGTTAAGAAGCCTTTTTTCGTGCAATGAATTAAAAAAAAAATCTCAGCTACTAAATTAGATCAGG
Organism: Phoenicopterus ruber ruber; assembly: GCA_009819775.1. Classification (NCBI taxonomy): domain Eukaryota; kingdom Metazoa; phylum Chordata; class Aves; order Phoenicopteriformes; family Phoenicopteridae; genus Phoenicopterus; species Phoenicopterus ruber. The sequence continues at coordinate 2,493,094 of CM020247.1, read as the reverse complement.
TAAATACACAACACCCAGATGCGAAAACTTGTAACATGCCAGTAACAGCGTTGCTCTTTATGGAAGGCAAATTCATGCCTTGTAAATATGGCTGCTTTTCACCTTCCACTAGGCTTGTGGGGGATTCTTTGTGACATTTCCAGAGGTTCTGTAGCAGGCATTCTCTTCTGTAAGACTTCAATGTATTTTTCCACTTATGCGGTTAAACAAACAAAAGCATATAGGGATTAAGCATAGGTTATTTAGCAGATATTTAAGAAGATCAAATTTCTTGAATTTTAGAGATTGAATACAGATATCCAAAATTACCAAGATAAACGTTTAAGTCAGATGCCTTAATTTCCTTCATCCAGATATCACAAAAGACTCTTGCTGTCCAGGTTTTTACTGTTTGGTTTCTCCAGTTCAACAGAACTGGTTAATGACATCAACAAAGCTGGGGCCTCTAATGTAAGAAGGGAAGAGGAGACATAAGAATGTCCCCTGAAACAAGGAACTTTGCTACGTCCTTATCCCACAGTGGGATAAGATGGTCAAGAGACCTGAAACTGGTGTAAATATTGTAGCGAGGACTGGAGAACTTAAAATGGCTTCTCAATGGACCCCTCTGTGTAGCAGAGATGCGGAACCCATTTGTGACTTTGCTGGATGGGGAGTACGTGCTTCTCATAGAAGACACATATGTGGTTAGATGATCACAGGATTTGTTTTTCCAAGATACACGAAACCTATAGAAATTTTTGAACTCTACAAATTCACATTTTCACTAGTAATCATCATTAATTCATTCTGTGTTACTGAGCTAATGCAAGAGTATTTTTACAAGTATTTAACAAGAAGACCATGTAGTGTAGTCTTTGCCAAGTTTCTACTCTTGTCTCTCTACTCAGTATAAAAGATATTTAGATTTACTGTGAGACTCTAAAATAACAAGATGTAGCCATAACCCAGTCTGGATGCAATGTTCAGGTCTATAATGCCTCTCTCAAGAACTGTGCACTGTGGAAGAAAAAGTGACCTTAACCTTTTTTAAATTCCTAATACTGAAACCCAGAAATGTCATTAAAGTGTATTGTTTTATTGCAGATCTTAAAGCAAAGCTCATGCTGAAGCTAGACCATGATCAGACTGATGTTAAAGACAGAATTGTATTATACAAAGCTATATTTTGTGAACTGTAGAAATGAGTATAATGAAATGATAATAAATGATAGAAATGATTAAATGATAATAGTGTAAAATGATGATTGATACAGGTTCATATAGATCAAGTTTAAGGAGTTTAAATGCTCAACACAGTGGCGCAGGGTGGGGAGAAAATACCGCTTTCATAATTGCAAACCAAATGACATTTTGAGTGGTGGTCTCTTTGTAGCCAAAGGAGCTGCTATAGGTTCATGCCGAATTAGCCGTGCTTGTGGAAGCACAAAGACACCTCCATATTTGTGTAACAGACTAACATATAAAGAACAAAAAAGGTATCTTCCATTAAGAGAGTGACTAGGAGATTTGGGAGAGGGAGTATACTTTAGGAGGAGTGTGATGCCAGATGCATCTGAAGGAAGAGGCACAGAAAGACAGACTTCAGCTAGAGGAGAACTTATCTGTCTGAGTCCCTGCTGTGCTAAGTGTGGTGTCTTCACCAGCCATACAGCCAACTTGGAGTCTTGTCACACTTTGTTTATTAGATAGTAAGGAAGTTTGTCTGATTTGTGTTTTGAATTGGACATTAATGAGCCTAGAAGATAGGGTTTATTGTTGCTAGCTATTACATATAAAACTTTCTGTATAGTTTCTGAACTTTAAAATTATATTGCTGGTCTATTTATTATTAAAGTATTCTGTGTACAGTAATTTTAAATCGGAGCTCAATTAGTCTTGGAACAGGGTAAGAAATGGAACTTCCTGCTCTTAAGGCCTCATCCCAAGATGTTTTGACAGGAAAAAAAATGCATAAGCAGTCAAAAAACAGCAAAACGGGATAATGTGGACCCATATTGCTTACAAAGAGAAAGGAAGAAAGCATATTACCTTTCCAGAGGTCAGTAGTAGAAGGAAGGAGGAGAACTGTATGAGAGTGGAACTGTAAAAAGTATGCAAGTGAAAGCAAACTGTGGCCTGCACTCTGCTGCCAAAGGGATTGAGAAAAATGCATTGGCGATATCAATTGTGGCATACCACTTGGCTGCCTTTGACTCCAGTTCATATTGAAGTTCCAGCATGTCCGGCAAGGCAGCACTCAGTGGTGGTGTAACTTCATTAAGGCCCCTATAGTCCACTGTTAATCTCCATTAGATTTTCGCACTGGCCATATGAGACTATTAAAAGGTGAGTGAGTCTGTCGTGGTTTAGCCCCAGCCGGAGGCTGAGCCACGCAGTCGCTCGCTCACCCCCCACATCCCGGTGGGACGGGGAGAGAATTGGGACGAAGAAAAGCAAAAACTCGTGGGTTAACAACAACAGTTTAACCAAACAACAAAGGGAAAGAGAACAAACAAGCGAAAAACCCCAACAATAACAACAACAGCGTGTACTTAGAGGTGCTTTCCGGACAGGTCCCTCCCACCCGGAGCCCGACGCCCAGCCCGCTCCCGAGCAGCGATCCCCGCCCCTCCAGTCAACCCCCCTCTAAATAGTGAGCGTGACGGTCACATGGTATAGAATAGACCCCGGCCAGCTTCTGGTGAAAATTAACCCTATCCCAGCCGCAACCAGGACATTATCCACCCCTTATTCTATACCATATATGTCACGCTCAGATCCTACACTTTCCAATTAATCACCACCACTTTTCCTGTTTTATATATATATATAGATACACACACAGACATCATTCCCTTAGTCTATGGACCATCCCTTTGAAGTGTCTATTGAGTTCATTTAGTCCATGACTTTAGGCTCCATCTGTCAGAATAGTCTCTTGGGGCAGGAGAGATGATGTGGAGTTTGCTCAGTCGGTGAAACAGGGCTGGGTCTCAGCGTGGTGTGGCAGGTGACACTGGACGCAGTGGGAGGATGGTGTGTAGTGTTGGATTGTTGCATCTGGAACTTGCAGTCACGGTATCTGGCTCGGCTGGTGCATCATGTCCACGGTCTGTGGGTTGAAGGTGTCGACCTCTTGAGGAAGTTGATGGGTGCCAGTTGCTAAAGCCAGTTCTGCTTCCATTACTGCTGCACTTTGCTCAGTTTTATCAATAGTTCATTCATTGACTATTCTCACCCAAAATCAAATCCCCTCGAGGTACACATCGGACTTCCCCATCCTTTCGCATCACCCACCAAGTGCACCCAGGTCCTTGAGCAAAAACAAGCCCACGGATGGGTTTGCCTTTGCCCGAGGCAGGAGTAACCCAGACTGTCTTCCCTAACATATTCTTCATGTGCACCACAGGAACTTTATCCCCTTCTACAGTATGTAAAGGTTTTGACTGGGCAGGGCCAGCTCGATTGGTAGACCCTCTAGTGTTAACTAACCAGGTGGCTTTTGCTAAATGTGTATCCCAATGTTTGAAGGTCCCACCACCCATTGCTCTCAGTGTAGTTTTCAGTAGTCCATTGTACCGTTCGATTTTCCCAGAGGCTGGTGCATGATAGGGGATGTGATACACCCACTCAATGCCATGCTCTTTGGCCCAGGTGTCTATGAGGTTGTTTCGGAAATGAGTCCCATTGTCTGACTCCTTTCTGGGGTGCCATGTCGCCATAAGACTTGCTTTTCAAGGCCCAGGATAGTGTTCCGGGCGGTGGCGTGGGACACAGGATATGTTTCCAGCCACCCGGTGGTTGCTTCCACCATTGTGAGGACATGGCGCCTGCCTTGGCGGGTCTGTGGGATTGTGATATAATCAATCTGCCAGGCCTCCCCATATTTATATTTCAGCCATTGTCCTCCAAACCAAAGAGGCTTTGACTGCTTGGCTTGCTTGATTGCAGCGCATGTTTCACACTCATGGATAACTTGTGCAATAGTGTCCATAGTTAAGTCCACCCCTCGATCACGAGCCCATCTGTATGTTGCATCTCTTCCCTGATGGCCTGAGGTGTCATGGGCCCACCGAGCTAGGAATAATTCACCTTTATGTTGCCAGTCCAGATCCACCTGCGCCACTTCTGTCCTAGCAGCCTGATCCACCTGCTGGTTGTTTTGATGTTCCTCAGTGGCCCGACTCTTAGGTACGTGGGCATCTACATGACGTACTTTTATAACCAGCTTCTCTAGCCGGGCAGCAATATCTTGCCACAGTTTGGCAGCCCAGATGGGTTTGCCTCTGTGCTGCCAGTTGCTCTGCTTCCATTGCTGTAACCACCCCCACAGAGCATTCGCCACCATCCAGGAGTCAGTATAGAGATAGAGCACTGGCCACTTCTCTCGCTCAGCAATATCTAAAGCCAGCTGGATGGCTTTCACCTCTGCAAAATGACTCGATTCACCTTGTCCTTCAGTGGCTTCTGCAACTCTTCGTGTAGGACTCCACACAGCAGCTTTCCATCTTCGATGCTTTCCCACAATACGACAGGACCCATCAGTGAACAGGGCATATTCCTTCTCATTTTCTGGTAGTTCTTTATATGGTGGGGCCTCTTCAGCACGTGTCACCTCCTCCTCTGGTGACATTCCGAAATCTTTCCCTTCTGGCCAGTCCATGATCACTTCCAAGATTCCTGGGCGACTGGGGTTTCCTGTTCGAGCTCCTTGTGTGATCAGTGCGACCCACTTACTCCATGTAGCATCAGTTGCATGATGTGTAGAGGGGACTCTCCCTTTGAACATCCAGCCCAGCACCGGCAGTCGGGGTGCCAGGAGGAGCTGTGCTTCAGTACCAACCACCTCCGAAGCAGCTCGAATCCCTTCATATGCTGCCAAAATCTCTTTTTCAGTTGGAGTGTAGCGGGCCTCAGATCCTCTGTATCCCCGGCTCCAAAACCCCAGGGGGCGACCTTGAGTCTCCCCTGGTGCTTTCTGCCAGAGGCTCCAGGTAGGGCCGTTCTCCCCGGCTGTGGTGTAGAGCACATTTTTAACATCTTGCCCTGCCCGGACTGGCCCAAGGGCTACTGCATGAACTATCTCCTGTTTAATTTGTTCGAAGGCTTGTCGTTGCTCAGGGCCCCATGTGAAATCATTCTTCTTTCGGGTCACTTGATAGAGAGGGCTTACAATGAAACTGTAATTTGGAATATGCATTCTCCAAAAACCCACAATGCCTAAGAAAGCTTGGGTCTCCTTTTTGTTAGCTGGTGGAGACATAGCTGCTCTTTTGTTGATCACATCTGTTGGGATCTGACGACGTCCATCTTGCCATTTTATTCCCAGGAACTGGATGTCCTGCGCAGGTCCTTTGACCTTCCCTCGTTCTATGGCAAAGCCAGCTCTCAGAAGGATTTGAATTATTTTTTCCCCTTTCTCAAAAACCTCTTCTGCTGTGTTGCCCCACACAATGATGTCATCAATGTATTGCAGGTGTTCTGGAGCTCCACCCTTTTCCAGGGCAGTCTGGATCAGCCCATGGCAAAGGGTAGGGCTGTGTTTCCACCCCTGGGGCAGTCGATTCCAGGTGTACTGGACACCCCTCCAAGTGAAAGCAAACTGCGGCCTGCACTCTGCTGCCAAAGGGATGGAGAAGAACGCATTGGCAATATCAATGGTGGTGTACCACTTGGATGCCTTTGACTCCAGTTCGTACTGAAGTTCTAGCATGTCCGGCACGGCAGCACTCACTGGTGGCGTGACTTCATTCAGGCCACGATAGTCCACTGTTAGTCTCCATTCCCCATTAGATTTCCGTACTGGCCATATAGGACTATTAAAAGGTGAATGAGTCTTACTAATGACTCCTTGGCTCTCCAGTTGATGAATCAGCTCACGGATGGGAGCCAGGGAGTCTCTGTTAGTGCGATATTGCCGCCGGTGCACCGTCCTGGTAGCAATTGGTACCTTCTGTTCTTCAGCTCGCAGCAATCCCACAACGCAGGGATCTTCTGAGAGGCCAGGCAGGGTAGATAGCTGTTTGGTCTTCTCTGCATTCACCGTGGCTACACCAAAAGCCCATCGGTATCCCTTTGGGTCCTTGAAGTACCCTCTCCTGAGGTAGTCTATGCCAAGGATACAAGGGGCCTCTGGGCCGGTCACAATGGGGTGCTTTCCCCACTTGTCCCCTGTTAAGCTCACCTCAGCCTCCAACACATTCAATTCTTGGCATCCCCCTGTCACTCCCGAGATCCAGATGGGTTTCGTGCCCCTATGTTCTGATGGCATCAGACTACACTGTGCACCAGTGTCTACTAAAGCCCTATACTTCTGTGGGTCTGATGTGCCAGGCCATCGAACCCACACAGTCCAGTATACACGGTCATCCCTTTCCTCCTCCTGGCCGAAGGCAGGGACCTTCTCTTTCTGTTCCTCGTCAGAGTATTCCCTGTCTGACCCTTGCAGCGCCAGACCAGAAGGCCCCTCCTCAGGATCAAGGGAGGTGATTTCAGTTCTTCTGTGTTTGGGAAATCGCTGATTGCCTTCGTGCATCTCTACAGCAACTCTGCTGACAGACTTCTTGGGTGGCCCCTTCTTAAGGGCTGTCTTCCCTCTCAGTTCACGTACACGGGCTTCCAGCTTAAAGGTGGGTTCACGGTCCCACTTCCTCATGTCATCCCCCTGGTCACGCAGGAAGAACCAGAGTGCTCCACGTGGCGTGTGCCTGGGGCTCCCTTTCCCTCCGACCGAGGCAGGAGAGGACTGATTTCTTGGGGCACCCCTGATAGCCAAGGCACTGGCCCGTAGGGATGAGGCGGTACAGAGCTTTTCTTCAAAGTTTTGGAGCCAAGACGACACTCTCTCCACAGTTGGCATATCAATATCCGGGCAATACATCGCTGCCAGGCTGTTAGAATATGACGCTGGGGCGCTCTCAATCACCTTCCTCCACATAGCCCGTGTGCACAGGACATCCTCTGGATCTTTGGAGACCTCATCATTGTCTAGATCCCTGTAGATGACTTCCAGTACCACTAATTCTCTCAGGTACTGGATGCCTTCATCTGCAGTGGTCCACTTCCCTGGGGAGTTCACAAGATCTTCCTTGAATGGATATCTTGCCCTCACACTTGAGAGGAGCCGTCTCCAGAGACTGCAAATTGCTGCCTCTTTTCCAATTCCTCTCTCAGTTCCCTGGTTTCTAGCAAGGGATCCCAGCTGTTGGGCTTCCTTGCCTTCCAAGTGCTGACTGTCGGCCCCGCTATCCCAGCATCGGAGCAGCCAGGCAGCAATCCGCTCACCGGGCTGGCGGCTGTAATCTTTCCGCATGTCTCGAAGTTCTGCTGAGGTCAGGGACCGGGTAGTTTCTGCTTCCTGTCGGAATTCTCTCACTCCTTCCTCCGATGTCTTTGTCGAAGGACCGGCTTCTTGATCAAACCTTTCCTCTTCTTCCTCCTCCCTTACTAATCGAGGATATGGACCCGTTGTTCTCCTTGTCCACTGTTTCAACTACTGAGGCAATTACTGTAGTTGGTATTGTTGTTTGGGTCCCTATCTCAACCATGGTGTCCTCAGGTGCAGTTTGGGTCCCTGCCTCAACCAGAGTCCTCTGAGAATGCTGAACTGTGGCTCGATAGGCACAAGCCAGGCCCCAGTACAGTGCTAGAAGCTGCTGGTTCTCATTGGGATAGGCAAGGCACCCTTCCATCAGGTGGCGTGTCAGTTTGCCAGGGTTGCTTGCCTGTTCAGGTGTCAAGTCCCAGGCTATGGGAGGTGATAACCGCCCCAGGAACCTGCCCAAGTCCTTCCACACACCCTGCCACCCTGGGACCGGCCGCCTCAGGTCACATTTTGGTATCGCCTCACCCAAAAGCTGTCTTCTCTTCCACCAGGACGAGACCAGATTCTACAAACCCCGTAATATGTCAACAATATTAATAAGTAGTACTAAGCAGCTCACATAAGGGTGAGCAAGGACCTCAGGAGCCTTCATAATAAACCTATCCACATTAATCCTGGGTAGGGAGAGGGAGATGTATTCCCTCTTCTTCTCTGCAAGATAGCCCCCGCAGCACAGCAAGGCCGTCAATGACAGGACAAAGCACATAGCCATTGTTTGTACTATAGCATGTTCCCAAGTTCCTTCATCCTCCCCACAAAATAGCTCCCCCAGCACAGTGAAGCCATCAATGCCGGGGCAAAGCACATAACCATTTTTTCTATTAACATGTTCCCAAATATAAAGAGATAAGCAGCGCAGCCAACAAATTTTGTGACCCATACAGGAGCTTGCAACTTAATAACTACTATAGCTATAGCATGCTTAATACAAAACTGCAGTTGTCATACCCCATGTTGGGTGCCAAAAAGGACTGTCGTGGTTTAGCCCCATCCGGCAGCTGAACACCACGCGGCCGCTCACTCAGTCCTTCCCCCTCAGTTGGATGGGGAGGAAAATCTGGAAATGGAAAGGCAAAACTCGTGCATTGGGATAAAAACAGTTTAACGGGACAGCAAAGGAAAAGAAAACAAAACAACAATAGTAACATAATGTACTTAGTGCTTCACAGTGGAGCCCAATGCCCAGCCTGCTCCTGAGCAGTGGTGGTCACATGGTATAGAATAGACCCTGGCCAGCTTCTGGTGAAAATTAACCCTATCCCAGCCGGAACCAGGACAAGTGTAATCTGTGTTTAAGTATAGATTTGTGGGAATCTGCATTTGAAATATTACTGAACTGAACTTTGTTCCAGTTGCTTAGTTTTATAAGATTCTTGTGGCTTGCTTTATAGTCACTAATTTCAAATTCCTTTCTAGTGTAGGTTTTACTTCCTAAAAACTTTACCATGCTAATATTGTTTGAAAATTGAATGCTCATTTAGTTAATGTGTTGAATCCAGCGCAGCTAATCTGATATTAATTAGAATTATGAGTTATGATGTTTCCAAATGATCAAGTTAATATTTTCAGATGCATTCTCACCAGAATCCGCAAAAATTGGAGAGAGATTTAAGATTAGAAGACATAGGTAGATGCATGTGTTACAGGGACTGTTCCCCCAGTTATGTCTTCCGTGTTCTTATGGCTTAGTAGAATGTGATATAAGATACAATGTTTTAATTCTACAGATTTTGAATAAGTGTGTGCAAGTTATCTGGTCCTGATACAACGTTCGCATTATTGACTACTTAACAGTTATAGCTTATTTGGGGAGGGGTTAGTTTAGATAGTATTGCAGATTTTCTAAAAGTCTTTGAATTCTGCTTTAAAAGCTGTGGTGCTTTTTGAAGGCACTTATGGATGGTTTCTTCAAAAATTCGGTAAACATTACCAATAGCATTAAATTACTACAAGTATGGTTGTAAGCATCCCATAGGCAAAATCTCAAAGTTCATTTGCTTCTGCAAGTATGTCTGGCTTCCCAAATTAGGTAATCTTCTGAAGAACAGTTGAAACAAAAGTGGCTTAGTCCCTGTTACTGTTTAATTGTGTATGTTCTTGCACTTTTGTGCCTTATTTGTTTAAAATGACCTTAATTAAACATGAAGCACACTATTAGTTTAGAGAATTGAGCTTTTTGACTTGTTTCACTTGCTGTTGTGTTTTTTTTTGTCAAAAAATGATTTGCACTCAAAGGGCCCAATCCTGACATTAGTGACATAATGCAAATTAAGGGCAAACTTTACTTCTCAATTCAGTGATGTGGGATTGGGTTCCATGTTTCCATCTGTACTTTACAGGTTTAGTAATTATGCAAGAAGATTAATTGTATTTCTTGGAAGCTAATAAGCTGACCCATACTGATTTAGAAATGAAGCAAAAGTTGTGAGCTTTGCCCACTCAAAGACTGAAAATTTTGTTTGAATTATCAGCTTAGGATTTGCTTTGCTTTGTTTTGTTTTGTTTTGGTTTTTTTTTAATTTGTTAATATTCTGTTGCTAAAGTGTAGAACTGGAGCTTTACCATTACAAATAGATTTAGGATTTTTTTCCTCTGATGCCATCATTTTAAGGATCAGAGTTCCAGAATGCTTGCAGCAGCCTTGTATTTTTCTTTCTGTTCGTGACAAACCAGCTACTGTACATTCATATAGACCAGTACAGTCCTTGCCACTGGCAGTCTCTCTGTGACAGAGAGCCTGTAGGCTGACATAAAGTGCAGCCTGTTGTGAACTGCTAAGTGGGAGTCTGCCAAAAACTCAGCAGACAGAACTAATTGGGGAGAAAAAGGATTTTTGTGCCCTTATCTCTCCCTCTTCAATTTTTTTTACAAGATGGATATTGTTAAAGTAACTTGTTTATGTAAGATTTGTCTGCCTCTATTTTCTCATTGCATGAATAATTTTTTAACTTTAAGTCTTGCACCGCAGGTCGCTGAGCACTTCCACATGGCAGCTGGCACAGGACCAAACTCAAGACACGCAGCTCATTGCAGTTGATGAAAAATTGGTAAGGGTTTTCTACTGCATACTGCTATGATACAGCTTTCAGGGTTATTTCTGCACAATAGGCATTCAGTATGGTATTCTGTGTTCTTCTAGGAAAGCCGTATAAATGTGAACTACAAAGCAACAATCCTTCGTATGTTTTTAAAAGGGGAACATTAGTAAAACATAAGTATGTGAAGGAAATATGACATTCAAAGTATTAAGCAATATAAAATGATGAGTACCTTGTTTATTATTATTATATTGTGGTCAAGGACCAGTATGAGCTGTAATTTATAACAAGTTTGTACTTTTTGAAATCTGGGTATATTTCCGTGTAGTGAAATTATACAGAATTTGCCAGCTTCCTGAAATTATCTTCATTAGGACCCATATTATTAAAGAAAGTGTGTAAAGAAGCATCATGCGAGGTTATTGTTACTATGCACATATACTCTAGCTTTTGAATATGCATGGAGGATAGATTACAACTAGGAACAAATGAATAACATTCTTCTGCTAAGCAGTAGCAGATCAGAAATTTGACAATCTTTTCTTGTAAGTTCTTCCATAATGTGTGGTCTGTTACTCTAGATGCAACCTGACACTTATGTTTGCATTATTCAGTAGTATAATTTTTGTAAGACTTCTGGGGGGAATGCGTCACAGCAGAAGCATGCTTTTCATTGGTTTTTATATCACTTTTGAATCTTCAGGAAAAAAAATTCCCATCATATGTACCAGACAGTTCATATTATATGTACTTTCTTGTATCCCTGAAGCTATATTAACTACTTAAGAAATATTTGGAAATTGTATTTATAAATTGAACATTTGTAATGATAACTACAAGTTGAGACAGCTGAAGTTTAACAGGCTATTGGAAAACCCTCCCCTACTTAGACAACTAAAGAGTTTTTATTTCTCATGCTTTATAATATAGATGTAACAATAATAATTTTTTTTACCTGTCAGTAGATTCAGATCTTTTGTAAACTTTTTTCTGAATTTAAAAAGTAATAGCATAATTCTAGGTTTAAAAATTAGGTAAAAAATTAATACTGTATTTTAGCCAACATGATTATCTTGCTAATCTAATTGCATAACTTTGGATTCAGGAAATTTCATTTAATGTACAAGAGTTCATGAGTCACTATGTAAATAAGATTCACCAAGTCAATAGACCTACATTTCCCTAAACATATTATGAACTGCATTTTAGAATCATAGAATCATAGAATTGTTCTGGTTGGAAGAGACCTCCGAGATCATCAGGTCCAACCATTAACCTATCACTACCAAGTCCCCCACTAAATCATATCCCTTAGGGCCTCATCTAAACGTCTTTTGAATACCTCCAGGGATGGGGACTCCACCACCTCCCTGGGCAGCCTGTTCCAATGCCCGACAACCCTTTCGGTGAAGAAATTTTTACGAATGTCCAATCTAAACCTCCCCTGGCACAACTTGAGGCCATTTCCTCTTGTTTTGTTGTCTGTTACTAGGGAGAAGAGTCCGACCCCCACCTCTCTACAACCTCCTTTCAGGTAGTTGTAGAGAGCAATAAGGTCTCCCCTCAGCCTCCTTTTCTCCAGGCTAAACAACCCCAGTTCCCTCAGCCGCTCCTCATAGGACTTGTGTTCCAGACCCTTCACCAGCCTCGTTGCCCGTCTCTGGACACGCTCCAGCACTTCAATGTCTTTCTTGTAGTGAGGGGCCCAATAATTTGATTATTGTAGCACTGTTCTTTAACATTAAAAAAAAATAAAATCATCTAAATAGAGTTTTTATAATGCCTGAATTTACAGTATCACATTTCCCTATTGTGACTTCAGGTGATAGATACATAGATCTGAAAGAGACTACAGTGCAAAGACAGACCCACAAAATAAATACTCTTCTATCTTCCATTTTGTATTTAAATGTACATTATCCTAAGTTAGGGTTTTACATTACCCTGTCTAGCTATGAGAGTTTATACTTACAGTTGAGTTAAAGTGATACTAATTTGAAATACAACTGTTCTGTTCTCTTGGTGTTAGTGTAAATGAATTGTAAGTGAAATGATTATTTCTAATGTCATTATGTGTTCTCATCAAGTTGAAGATGCTCATATCATAGTTGGGTTTTTTTGAGATCTGATGCTAGCAAACATTGAATCATTTTGTTCAATTCCATTGTTTGCTTGTCAGCTTTTGATACATGTAAACTAAATTATTATTTTATCCTCAGTTCTTTCAAGTATTAGGTTAAATGTCAGACTGAATAGTATTTTCCTGCAATATTGTGCATCTAGGTGCACATTCTAGATGCACAAAACTTTTTTTGAGTTTCTATAGGCTAGACACTTTTGTGAAAGTTACTGTCTGCAATTGGAAGGTGCCATACCAAATTACCCCCAAATATTTGCCAATAAAAGGGCTTTTTGTAGTGGTTAAATGATACTGATATTGCAAGAATGTTTTAAAATTAGAACAACTGCCAGAAAATATCCTTTGCATCTCTAAAGCAGAATACTCCACTGATAATGTATATGCTGTAGCTCAAAGCAAGAATTAATGCAAGAGCAGTTGTAGAGTTTGGTCACTGGGGAGACACTAGAAAAATTGTGGAACTGTGGTTAAGGATCAGCTATTAGTTGGAGCCATCTCACAGATGTATCAATAGGATTCTCAAACATGAACCTCTTCAGCAAAAAAGTTGCAGAAACACTCCAGTCCATTTTTTCTAGAAGACTGCATCACACAGTGTTTTCAGGATTGAATCATAGTTTGTTCACCTTCATCCAAATCCCAATTTTGGCTAGACTTGGAAAGTAGTGAAATTGTATAATCTTGGTTTGATTAGAGAAGCCTAGACTTTACTATAATAAACAGTGATAATACTGCAGCTCAAAATACAATATACAAACAAGTGAAAAATAGCCTGGAATGATGAACCTTCTTCAGATCTCAATCTGATAGTCTGCAGTGCTGTGAAACAAAGGACAGCAAATCAAGCTTTAACGTGCTTTTCAAAGTGTGATCATTGCTAGCAGCCTTTCCCAAGAACCAAGAGAATATAATATACTTTACTCTGAAAAACAAAGCAGTAATGTGTCATAAAATTGCATGCGAGACAGTGTGACATTGCATTTGAAGACTGCGTATAGGAGCTGTTTTTGCAACTTGGTGAAGAGAAACACTTGGCAAAGTAAGCTTACTAGATTTCCTTTTCTTGAAACTACTAGTCAGCTAAGAATTCTCCAGGCATTACCACTGTGTTAGATAATAGGGATATAGTGGATGTTCTATGTTTTGGTTTTTCAAAATGCTGTTAACCCCTTGTTGGTTATTCCTTCAGGGTGAGTTCAAGCTGTTCCTAAAGTAACTTAATGGGATAAAAGAATTTAGAATATTTTCTTTGTTTAATCCACTCTAGTTGCAGTATTTATTCAACTGATTCCCATAAAGGATTCAGTTCAGGACAGCATTCCTCTTTAGATGAGGAATGAAACTTACAAGTTTTTGTGTTCCTTATATGTATGGCTCTGTGACAGGGAGTTGTCATATTCAAAGGGTACAAGATCCCAGGATGGAAAACTGCTTTAGGGGGTTCAGATTACCACCACCACCACCCGTTCCCTCCTCCTAGCCCCAAACTTCTCTCTTGTAGGTTGTATTCCTTCTATTTAATTTTTTTCTCAATTAAATCAGCAGCTTGAATTTTATTTCAGAATAATGAAAAATGAATTAAAATGTACAGTGAAACCTGTTATATAAAATGAGGTTAATAAAAGTGGTTTTTCCATCCTTTTCTTTGCAGATATGTTTTGAGAAACAGCTTCTAGCTTTGGCCAAAATGGCCTTTTATATGAGGCCCGTGGCTTGGAGAAGTACTTTCTTCCATCATAGTTGTGTCAAGTAAGCAGGTGGCCAGGTTATTTGAACTATACATTGTACTCTGGATTCAAGATAAATGAAAAGTTGTTTGCTGGTGGTTTATAAAATCTTTAATACAGTGTGTCTTGTCCTCCATACTTAGTGTTTAGTTTGCATTCGGTCATCTACAGTTGTGATGTTTGACACTTGAATGGTATTAGTTTCCAGTGTAGAAGGTGTTTAAGGTATAAAAATCACATTCTAGAATTATTTCAAAATTAAATGCATTCTTTCAATAAAAGTGAAATATTCAAAACAGAAAACTGTTTGCAAGTAAAAATGCATATACATCTACTTTAATTATAAGTATCTAATGTAAGTGTGGACTTGCATAGAGTTAAATACTTAAAACCCTTTACTCTTTTTATGGTCACTGATAGTTTATTTGTGTGTCTGTGTTTTTTGCTGCAAACCATAATCTATTAAAAAGTTCTTCTTTTGCCCCCCCCCCCCCCCCCTTGAAGCCTAACAAATACTGCTCTGGGGAGGAAAAAACTGTCTTGGGTAACTTTGTCAAGCAGCTAATGTGAAATTTAATATTTAAAGATTTTAATGTTTTGGGGGGCAGTGATAATTCTTCTCACTTCATGTACACCACACTGGTCTGCCAGAGCATATATTTATTTCTAAACAGTGATTTTTGTTTTAAATAATTTGGCAGTTTCTTCTTTTGTAGTTTTGGCTGATAGTCGCATTTGGTCTTAAATACAGTACAAGCTCAGGCGTAGGGGTGTGTGTAGTTAAGATCATCTAGCTACATACACATTTTCAGCACTGCAAATTCACTATATTTTGCTGTTTGGCAATTAAATCCCTCTTTAATTGGAATATCCTAGCTCAATTCAGCCTATACTGCTTGCTACAACTTGTTTTTGTAAGCAATTGTAGTTTGATGAAACTTGTGTTGGTTTAGAAAACCTGGTTGGCTGGATACTGATGAAGAGCTTTCTGTAAGAATGTCTGCAGGCAACAAGTTACTCCCCAAGATAAAGCAGCTTTCTATAACTCTGACAGTCCAAGTAAAGAAATTGCCACCACCTTTAGCTGTCTTTTATGAGCAATAAATATTGCTATGTGACTGAATTGCAGCTTGAGATCATTTTGGTTTTCATTTTAGAAAACTGCACATTTTGCAAGTAACCCAGAACCTAGTATGAAGAGATACATAGTTGTATCAATGAGGTGCGATTGCACTCTCATCCCTATGTAGGTTTATTTGCTTTTAGGGATAGGGTAAAGGATTTGGATTTCTTCCTCTGAGAGCCTTTTCTTTTGGTGCATGGTAGTGCTGTCTCTGCTGGGTATTGGAAGAAGGAGTGTCTGAGACCGAGGTTACACAACCTTCTAACCTCTGGAGTGTCTATTTTGTCTGGGCTTCCTTCCTCCAGCATTCTTGTGCAAATATTTCAAGGCTTTAGTCTGGAGCACTGGGTCAAAGAATATGTCTCTTTGAAGGGTATGCAGGCGATTTTTTTTGTTTCATTACATAGTATTTCATTTTCTATCAAAGAATACTGTTTTTTAAGAGCTTGCTGTGATGACTGCTCAGAACAAATTAAAGGAGTGTCATTGTGCCATGTTTAGTTTGTCTGGTTTCCAAAGGGTTATTCAACATGCAAATACTTGTTTGGTTTTGTAAGTCTAAATATGCAAGCAGTGTTTCTAATCTGCTAGAAAGAATAAAAGTAAACCACTGATATAGTCTAGTAATCAACAGGAGTAAGAAGTAACTTCATTTTTGGAGCTGTTTTATTTAGTAGTTTTGCTTTTTAAAGACTAGATATTATTTTCATGTTCTCACAAAATATTACCATTATCCGAACTTTTTCTAGAACACCTAAGTTAGTATACTCTGTTATGAAATATTTCTTTAGATATCATGAATTCTTCTTGTCCTGTCAGGAATAGTGAATAAACAATTCCTTGTAGAGCCCTTGCTTTTCTGTTCAATAAAATGTCTCTTTCTGCATTTGTGCAGTAAATCCAAGTTGTAGGGTTAAGACACAAATCCTAGCCTAACTGCTTACTGTCTGAGAAAGTTTTGTGTATAGACTTGAAAGCTGTTTCTAGTTATGAAGTTCTAGCTGATTCATTTTATTAAGTCAGAAAGGAAAAGCTTTCCTTGTCTGAAAGGTGTCATGGTTTAGCCCCAACCGGCAGCTAACTACCACGCGGCCGATCGCTCACTCCTGCTCCCTCAGTGGGATGGGGAGGAGAATTGGGAAAAAGAAAGGCAAAACTCGTGGGTTGGGATAAAACCAGTTTAACAGGGCAGCAAAGGAAGAGAAAACAGGAGAAAAACAATAACAGTAATAGAATATACTAAGCGCATGATTCACCGCCTGGAACCTGATGCCCAGCCCACTCCTGAGAAGCAATCCTGCCCTGCGGTGCCGTCTCCCCTCTATATACTGAGCATGACGACATATGGTATCTAATATCCCCCTGGCCAGCCCCGGTCAGCTATCCTGGTTGTGTCCCCTCCCAGCTTCTTGTGAAAATTAACTCTATCCCAGTCGGAACCAGGACATTATCCACCCCTTATTCTATACCATCTACGTCATGCCCAGATCCTACACTTTCTAATTAATCACCACCATTTTTCCTGTCTTTGAGACAGAGAGAGAGAGATATATATACACACAGATATCATTCCCTTAGTCTATGGGCCATCCCTCCAAAATGTCTGTTGAGTTCATTTAGTCCATGACTTCGGGCTCCATCTGTCATAATTGCCGAGGTGGCAAAAAGAAGTCCCGGGGCAATCAAGAGGGACTTCAGGGCCTTGGGGCGACTGGTTAAGGGATCAGGAGCACAGGTAGTGTTCTCCTCTATCCCTCCAGTTCTGGGGAAGGATGAGGGAAGAAACTGGAGGAGCCAGCAGATCAACAACTGGCTCCGAGCCTGGTGTCACCGGCAGGACTTCGGGTTCTTCAACCACGGGTCGGTTTACATGGCACCAGGCCTGCTGGCGGCAGATGGGGCGCACCTGTCCCAAAGGGGGAAAAGGATCCTAGCACAGGAGTTAGCAGGGCTCATTGAGAGGGCTTTAAACTAGATTTGAAGGGGGAAGGGGATAAAACTAGGCTTGCTAGAGAGAAGCCTGGGGGTGGCACGCCAATGAATGAGGGATGGCGTGCCAGCGAGGCCCTTCGGTCAGCTGTCTCAGAGGAGGTAGGACAGAGAGACCCATGCGGCAGCAGGGACACAGGGGTCATTGATCAGCTAGGAACCACGGAAATACCTGAGATGGGACATGTAGGGAGTAGGGCTTCTCCAACCACAAAGGCAACAGGATCATTAGCCCAGCTGAAGTGCATCTACACGAATGCACGGAGCATGGGCAACAAACAGGAGGAGCTTGAGGCTGTTGTGAAAGGGGAAAACTATGATATAGTTGCCATCACAGAAACATGGTGGGATGACACACGTAGCTGGAGTGCCGCGATGGACGGCTATAAACTCTTTAGAAGGGATAGGCAAAGAAGGAGAGGTGGTGGGGTAGCCCTCTATGTTAAGGAGAGTCTGGACTGCCTTGAGCTCGAGGATGGTGATGCGAGGGTTGAGTGCCTATGGGTAAGAATCAGGGGGAAGGCCACCAAGGCAGACATTGTGGTGGGAGTCTGTTACAGACCACCCAATCAGGACGAGGAGGCAGATGAAGTATTCTACAGGCAGCTGGGAGAAGCCTCACGATCGCTCGCCCTTGTTCTCGTGGGGGACTTCAACTTGCCAGATGTCTGCTGGAAATACAATGCAGCAGAGAGGAAACAGTCCAGGAGGTTCCTGGAGTGTGTGGAAGATAACTTCCTCACGCAGCTGGTGAGGGAGCCCACGAGAGAAGGCGCCCCACTGGACCTGTTGTTTGTGAACAGAGAAGGCCTTGTGGGTGATGTGACAGTCGGAGGCCGTCTTGGGCACAGTGACCACGAAATGATAGAGTTTTCGATTCTCAGAGAAGTAAAGAGGAGGGTCACCAGAACTGCCACCTTGGACTTCCGGAGGGCAGACTTTGGCCTGTTTAGGAGTCTGGTTGGCAGAGTCCCTTGGGAGGCAGTCCTGGAGGGCAAAGGCGTCCAGGAAGGCTGGACATGCTTCAAAAGGGAAATCTTAAAGGCGCAGGAGCAGGCCGTCCCCATGAGCCGAAAGATGAGCCGGCAGGGAAAAAGACTGGCCTGGCTGAGCAGAGAGCTTTGGCTGGAACTCAGGAAAAAAAGGAGAGTTTATGACCTTTGGAGGAAGGGGCAGGCAACTCAGGAGGACTACAAGGATGTTGTGAGGTTATGTAGGGAGAAAATGAGAAGGGCCAAGGCCCAACTAGAACTTAGTCTGGCTACTGCCATAAAAGACAACAAAAAGTCCTTCTACAAATACATTAACAATAAAAAGGGGGCTAAGGAAAATCTCCCTCCTCTATTGGATGCGGGGGGAAACTTAGTGTCAAGGGATGAGAAAAAGGCTGAGGTGCTAAATGCCTTCTTTGCCTCAGTCTTTAACAGCAAGGGAAGTTGTTCTCTGGGCACCCAGCCCCCTGAGCAGGAAGACGGGGATGGGGAGCAGAATGAAGACCCCGTAGTCCAAGGGGAAATGGTCAGTGACCTGCTACGCCACCTAGACACGCACAAGTCTATGGGGCCGGATGGGATCCACCCAAGGGTGCTGAAAGAGCTGGCAGAAGTGCTCACCAAGCCACTCTCCATCATTTACCAGCAGTCCTGGCTAACTGGGGAGGTCCCAGTTGACTGGAGGCTGGCAAATGTGACGCCCATCTACAAGAAGGGCCGGAAGGAGGATCCGGGGAACTACAGGCCTGTCAGCCCGACCTCGGTGCCCGGGAAGGTTATGGAGCAGATCATCTTGAGTGCCATGACGAGGCACATACGGGACAACCGGGCGATCGGGCCCAGTCAGCATGGGTTTATGAAAGGCAAGTCCTGCTTGACCAACCTGATCTCCTTCTACGACATGGTGACCCGCCTAGTGGATGAGGGAAAGGCTGTGGACGTTGTGTACCTGGACTTTAGTAAAGCCTTTGACACCGTCTCCCACAGCATCCTCCTGGAGAAACTGGCTACTCATGGCTTGGATGGATGTACTCTGCGCTGGGTAGGAAACTGCCTGGATGGCCGGGCCCAAAGAGTTGTGGTTGTCGTGGTTTAGCCCCAGCCGGAGGCTGAGCCACGCGGTCGCTCGCTCACCCCCCACATCCCGGTGGGACGGGGAGAGAATTGGGACGAAGAAAAGCAAGAACTCGCGGGTTAACAACAACAACAGTTTAACCAAACAACAAAGGGAAAGAGAACAAACAAGCGAGAAACCCCAACAATAACAACAACAGCGAGTACTTAGCAGTGCTTTCCAGACAGGTCGCTCCTGCCCGCAGCCCGAAGCCCAGCCCGCTCCGAGCAGCGATCCCCGCCCCGCCAGTCACCCCCTCTAAATAGTGAGCGTGACGGTCACATGGTATAGAATAGACCCCGGCCAGCTTCTGGTGAAAATTAACCCTGTCCCAGCCGCAACCAGGAGTTAAATCCGGTTGGCGGCCAGTCACAAGTGGTGTTCCCCAGGGCTCAGTATTGGGGCTAGTTCTGTTCAATGTCTTTATCAATGATCTGGACGAGGGGATCGAGTGCACTCTCAGTAAGTTTGCAGATGATACCAAATTGGGAGGGAGTGTTGATCTGCTGGAGGGCAGGCAGGCACTACAGCGGGACCTGGACAGGCTGGATCGATGGGCCGAGGCCAATGGTATGAGGTTCAACAAGGCCAAGTGCCGGGTCCTGCCCTTGGGTCACAACAACCCTATGCAACGCTACAGGCTTGGGGGGGAGTGGCTGGAAAGCTGCCCAGTGGAAAAGGACCTGGGGGTGTTGGTTGACGGCTGGCTGAATATGAGCCAGCAGTGTGCCCAGGTGGCCAAGAAGGCCAATGGCATCCTGGCTTGTATCAGAAATAGTGTGGCCAGCAGGACTAGGGAGGTGATTGTCCCCCTGTACTCGGCCCTGGTGAGGCCGCACCTCGAGTCCTGTGTTCAGTTTTGGGCCCCTCACTACAAGAAAGACATTGAAGTGCTGGAGCGTGTCCAGAGATGGGCAATGAAGCTGGTGAAGGGTCTGGAACACAAGTCCTATGAGAGCGGCTGAGGGAACTGGGGATGTTTAGCCTGGAGAAAAGGAGGCTGAGGGGAGACCTTATTGCTCTCTACAACTACCTGAAAGGAGGTTGTAGAGAGATGGGTGTCGGTCTCTTCTCCCAAGTAACAGACAACAGAACAAGAGGAAATGGCCTCAAGTTGTGCCAGGGGAGGTTTAGATTGGACATTCGTAAAAATTTCTTCACCGAAAGGGTTGTCGGGCATTGGAACAGGCTGCCCAGGGAGGTGGTGGAGTCCCCATCCCTGGAGGTATTCAAAAGATGTTTAGATGAGGCCCTGAGGGATATGATTCAGTGGTGGACTTGGTAGTGCTAGGTTAATGGTTGGACCCGATGATCTCGGAGGTCTCTTCCAACCAGAACAATTCTATGATTCTATGATAATAGTCTCTCAGAGCAGGAGAGATGACACGGAGTTCGCTCAGTCAGCGAAACGGGACCGGCTTTCGGTGCGGTGCAGTGAGTGACATTGGACGCAGTGGGAGGATGGTGTGTAGTGCTGGATTGTGGCATGTTGCATATGGAGCTCACAGTTGGTGTATCTGGCGCGGCTGGTGTATCATGTCCATGGTCTGTGGGTTGAAGATGTCGATCTCTTGAGCAAGTTGCTGGGTGCCAGTTGCGAAAGCCAGTTCTGCTTCCATCACCGCTGCACTTTGCTCGGTTTTATCAAAGTTCATTCTTCATTAATTTGGTTAAGTTTTACTATAATACCATTGATATGGCGTATAGAAACTGTGGTAGTGATGACATACAGTGGCAGGGTTATATAGCAATTAACATCATACAATTCAAATCATTGGTTATTCTCACCCAAAATCAAATCCCCTTGAGGTACACATTGGACTGTCCCATCCTCCCGCATCATCCACCAAGTGCATCCAGGTCCTTGAGCAAAAGCAATTCCACAGATAGGTTTGCCTTTACCTGAGGCAGGACTAACTCAGACTGTCTTCCCTAGCATATTCTTAATGTGCACTACGGGGACTTTATCCCCTTCTACAGTATGTGGGAGTTTTGATTGGGCAGGGCCAGCTCAATTGGCCGATCCCCTAGTGTTAACTAACCAGGTGGCTTTTGCTAAATGTGTATCCCAATGTTTGAAGGTCCCACCACCCATTGCTCTCAGTGTAATCTTTAACAGTCCATTGTATCGTTCAATTTTCCCAGAGGCTGGTGCATGATAGGGGATGTGATACACCCACTCAATGCCATGCTCTTTAGCCCAGGTGTCTATGAGGTTGTTTTGGAAATGTACTGGGTTTGGGTGGCAAGGTTTTGGTAGCAGGGGGGCTACAGGGGCGGCTTCTGTGAGAAGTTGCTAGAAGCTTCTCCGATGTCCGACAGAGCCAATGCCAGCTGGCTCCAAGATGGACCCGCTGCTGGCCAAGGCCAAGCCAATCAGCGACAGTAGTAGTGCCTCTGTGATAACATATTTAAGAAGGGGGAAAAAAACCTGCTGGGGGAATATAGCAGCGGAGAGAGGAGTGAGAAGATGTGAGCACAACAACTCTGCAGACACCAAGGTCAGTGAAGAAGGAGGGGGAGGAGGTGCTCCAGGCGCCAGAGCAAAGATTCCCCTTCAGCCCATGGTGAAGACCATGGTGAGGCAGGCTGTCCCCCTGCAGCCCATGGAGGTCCACAGTGGAGCAGATATCCACCTGCAGCCTGTGGAGGACCCCACACCCGAGCAGGTGGATCCCCGAAGGAGGCTGTGACCCTGTGGAAAGCCTGTGCTGGAGCAGGCTCCTGGCAGGACCTGTGGACCCGTGGAGAGAGGAGCCCACGCTGGAGCAGGTTTGCTGGCAGGACTTGTGACGCAGGTTTGCTGGCAGGACTTGATGACCCACGCTGGAGCAGTCTGTTCCTGAAGGACTGCACCCCAAGGAAAGGGACCCACTCTGGAGCAGGTCGTGAAGAACTGCAGACCGTGGGAAAGACTCACGTTGGAGAAGTTCGTGGAGGACTGTCTCCTGTGGGAGGGACTCCACACTGGAGCAGGGGAAGAGTGTGAGGAGTCCTCCCCCTGAGGAGGAAGGAGTGGCAGAGACAACGTGTGATGAACTGACCACAACCCCCATTTCCCATCCCCCTGCGCCACTCGGGGGGAAGAGGTAGAGAAATCAGGAGTGAAGATGAGCCCGGGGAGAAGGGAGGGGTGGGGGGGAAGGTGTTTTTAAGATTTGGTTTTATTTCTCATTATCCTACTCTGAATTTATTGGCAATAAATTTTCCCCGAGTTGAGTCTGTTTTGCCCGTGACGGTAATTGGTGAGTAATCTCTTCCTGTCCTTATCTCAACCCACAAGCCTTTCATTATATTTTCTCTCCCCTGTCCAGCTGAGGAGGGGGAGGAATAGAGCAGCTTTGGTGGGCACCTGGTGTACAGCCAGGATCAAACCACGACAGTGCTATTGTCTCACTCAGTTCTTTCTTATGTTGCCATAAGACTTGCTTCTCAAGGCCCAGGATAGTCTTCTGGGCGGTGGCATGGGGCACGGGATATGTTTCCAGCCATCCAGCGGTTGCTTCCACCATTGCAAGCACATGGTGCTTGCCTTGGCGGGTTTGTGGGAGTATGATATAATGTCTGCCAGGCCTCCCCATATTTATATTTCAGCCATCGTCCTCCATACCAGAGAGGCTTTAATCGCTTGGCTTGCTTGATTGCAGCACATATTTCACACTCATGGATAACCTGTGCAATAGTGTCCATAGTCAAGTCCACCCCTTGATCACGAGCCCATCTATATGTTGCATCTCTTCCTTGATGGCCTGAGGTGTCATGGGCCCACCAGGCTAGGAATAATTCACCCTTTTGTTGCCAATCCAGATCCACCTGAGCCACTTCAATCCTAGCAGCCTGATCCACCTGCTGGTTCTTTTTGATGTTCCTCAGTGGCCCGAATCTTAATTACATGGGCATCTAAGTGACATACTTCTACAACCAGGTTCTCTACCCATGCAGCAATATCTTGCCACACTGTGGCAGCCCAGATGGGTTTGCCTCTGTGCTGCCAGTTGCTCTGCCTTCATTGCTGCAACCACCCCCACAGGGCATTTGCCACCATCCATGAGTCAGTATAGAGATAGAGCACTGGCCACTTCTCTCGCTCAGCAATATCTAAAGCCAGCTGGATAGCTTTCACCTCTGCAAAATGACTCGATTCACCTTGTCCTTCAGTGGCTTCTGCGACTTGTCGCGTAGGACTCCACACAGCAGCTTTCCACCTTTGATGTTTTCCCACAATACGACAGGACCCATCAGTGAACAGGGCATATCGCTTTTCATCTTCTGGCAGTTTATTATACAATGGGGCCTCTTCAGCACGCATCGCCTCCTCCTCTGTCGACATTCCAAAAATCTTTGCCTTCTGGCCAGTCCGTGATCACTTCCAAGATTCCTGGGCGACTGGGGTTTCCTATTCGAGCTCGTTGTGTGATCAGTGCGACCCACTTGCTCCACGTATCATCGGTGGCATGATGTGTAGAGGGGACCCTCCCTTTGAACATCTAGCCCAGCACCGGCAGTCGGGGTGCCAGGAGGAGCTGTGCTTTAGTACCAAGCGCTTCCGAAGCAGCTTGAACTCCTTCATATGCTGCCAATATCCCTTTTTCAGTTGGAGTGTAGTGGGCCTCAGATCCTCTATATCCCCGGCTCCAAAACCCCAGGGGTCGACCTCGAGTCTCCCCTGGTGCTTTCTGCCAGTAGCTCCAGGTAGGACCATTCTCCCTGTCTGCAGTGTAGAGCACATTTTTAACATCTTGCCCTGCCCGGACTGGCCCAAGGGCTACTGCATGAACTATCTCCTGTTTAATTTGTTCAAAGGCTTGTCGTTGCTCAGGGCCCCATGTGAAATCGTTCTTCTTTCGGGTCACTTGATAGAGAGGGCTTACAATCAGACTGTCATTTGGGATATGCATTCTCCAGAAACCCACAATGCCTAAGAAAGCTTGTATTTTCTTTTTGCTAGTTGGTGGGGATAGCTGCTATTTTGTTGATCGCATCCACTGGGATCTGATGACGTCCATCTTGCCATTTTATTTCTAGGAACTGGATCTCCCGTGCAAGTCCTTTGACCTTACTTTGTTTTATGGCAAAACTGGGTTTCAGAAGGATTTGGATTATTTTCTCCCCTTTCTCAAAAGCTTCTTCTGCTGTGTTGCCCCACACAATGATGTCATCAATGTATTGCAGGTGTTGCAGAGCTTCACCCTTTTCCAGTGCAGTCTGGATCAGTCCATGGCAAATGATGGGGCTGTGTTTCCACCCCTGGGGCAGTCGATTCCAGGTGTATTGGATGCCCCTCCAGGTGAAAGCAAACTGTGGCCTACACTCTGCTGCCAAAGGGATTGAGAAGAACACATTAGAAATGTCAATGGTGGCATACCGCTTGGTTGCCTTTGACTCCAGCTCATATTGAAGTTCTAGCATGTCTGGCATGGCAGCAGTCAGCAGGGGCGTGACTTAATTCAGGCCACGATAGTCTACTGTTAGTCTCCATTCTCCATTAGATTTCCGTACTGGCCATATGGGACTATTAAAGGGTGAGCAAGTCTTGCTGATAACTCCTTGGCTCTCCCATTGACGAATCAGCTTATGGATTGGAATCAGGGAGTCTCGGTTGGTGCAATATTTGCATCGGTGTGCTGTTGTGGTGGCGATTGGCACCTGTTTTTCTGTGACTCTCAGCAACCCCATAGCAGAAGGGTCCTCTGAGAGACCGGGCAAGGTGGACAGCTGTTTAATTTGCTTCATCTCCACAGCAGCTGTACCAAAAGCCCACTGGTACCCTTTTGGGTCCTTGAAATACCCTCTCCTGAGGTAGTCTATGCCAAGGATGCATGGGGCCTCTGGGCCAGTCACAGTGGGTTGCCTTTGCCACTCATTCCCAGTCAGACTCACTTCAGCCTGCAGTACAGTTAGTTGTTGGGATCCTCCCCGTCACTCCAGAAATATAGATGGGTTCTGCCCCTTTATAGCTTGATGGCATTAGGGTACACTGTGCACCGGTGTCCACTAAAGCCTTGTGGGTCTGACGTGCCAGGCCATCGAATCCACGCAGTCCAGTAAACCCGGTTGTCCCTCTCCTCCACCTGGCTGGAGGAAGGGCCCCTCTAATCCTGGTCATAGTATTCATTACTCGCTTCTTTTAAATACGAATCAGAAGTCCCTTTAAGAGGATCAGAATTAAGGTCAGCCCTTCTACTCTGTCTGGGGAACTGGGAAACTGGCACAGCTTTTTTCCTGGAAGAGTCCCCTTTTGTGATCGTTTTTCCTTGCAACTCATGTACCTGTGCCTCTAAGGTCGAGGTAGATTTTCCATCCTACTTCCTCATGTCCTCTCTGTGGTCACACAGGTAAAACCACAGGGTGGCCTGTGACGTGTACCCTCTATGTCCTCTCTCTTGAGCAGAGGAACGCTTACTCCTAATAGCTGAGATACCGGTTCGTACAGGTGGGGAGCGAAAATTTTCCTCAAATTGCTGGAACTCCCAGGACAGTTTCTCAGCTAGCATGTGTGACAGTTTCTACACAGCCAAGACACAGGCCCGTAGGGAGGACAAGAGACTTCCTTCATATTGCCGGAGTTGGCCAGCCAATTCATTCACCGTTTGTCCCTCATCTTCTTTCCAGGACATTACTGCCAATGAGTTGGCATACAACAACGGTGCACTCCATAGAAACTTCCACCACATGGGTTGCGTGCATTGGATTTTATCTATATCTGTGGATAACTGCTCGTTGTTCAGGTCATCATAAATCACCTCCAGCACGGCTAATTCCCTCAGGTACTGGATACCTCTCTCCATGGTGGTCCACTTGCCTGGGCGACATGTAACATCTTCCTTGAAGGGATACCTTTCTTTCATGCCTGACTGGAGTCACCTCCAGAGGCTGAGGACTTGTATCTCTTTTCCAGTTGCCTTGTCAATGCCCCCTTCCCTAGAAAGGGATCCCAGCTGCTTGGCTTCCCTACCCTCTAATTCCAGACTACTGGCCCTGTTATCCCAGCATTGGAGCAGCCAGGTGACAATGTGCTTACCTGGACGATGGCTGAAATCTTTTTGCATATCTCACAGCTTACTCAGGGATAGGGATCGAGTGATTATCTCTGGTTCTGCCTCTTCCTCCTCATGATGACCCTGGTTCACCGTCCTCCCTCACTAAGCGAACTGATTTTTTTGTGTATTTCTTCTTCCGTATAGGGGTGACTGATACAGGCACAGGTTGGTTCTCTGACAGGGTTTGAGTAGCCACAGTGCCTGTCACTGGGGTTGGAGTAGCTGCAGTGCTTGTCATGAGTTTTGGGGTAGCCATAGTGCCTGTCGGTCTGTTTTCCCTCTTCCCCCTGAGAGTGCTGCATAATATCAAGCAGTCTTTGGTAGATACTGGCCAGGGCCCTGCACAGTGTGGTAAGCTGGGCCTCTTTGGAATAGCCACAGCATTTTCCCTTCAAATAGTCTATCATTTTATCAGGGTCCTGTAGTTGTTCAGGAGTGAAATTCCAAACCATTGGAGGCGAGAAATTCTCTAGATACCTGCCCACATTCTCCCACATGCCATGCCACCCATGACCGTCCAGCCTCGGGGCAGATCTCTGGGTGGTATTCCTAAAAAATTTTTTTTGTAGCCCTAAACAAGACCTGAGCCACATTCAGGAGACATAGCAATAAGAGTATGCTGGCTTGAACATCCCCAGGATATTCAAAATTCTCAAAAACTGTTGTAACTAGCCTGAAGGAGAAAGGGGAGGTGAAAGAATGGGGGAAATTATCCCTCCCTGTCTTCCCCATAGAGTGGGTGCGATTATTAATGGCTTAGCCTCAGCTGGCATCTAACTACCATGCAGCCACTCACTCACTCCTCCCCCCCTCAGTGGGATGGGGAGGAGAATCGGGAAAAAGAAAGGCAAAACTCGTGGGTTGGGATAAGAACAGTTTAACAGGACAGCAAAGGAATAGAAAACAGGAAAAAAACAATAACAGTAATAGAATATACTAAGCGCATGATTCACAGTACAGTTTGCTCACCGCCTGGAACCTGATGCCCAGCCCACTCCTGAGCAGCGATCCTGCCCCGGCACGGTCTCCCCTCTATATACTGAGCATGACTGACATATGGTATCGAATAACCCCCTGGCCAGTACGGGTCAACTGTCCCGACTGTGTCCCCTCCCAGCTTCTTGTGAAAATTAACTCTATCCCAGCCAGAATCAGGACAGAAGAGAAAGCTGCAGCTCAGTAATCCTATGGGAATCCTTGAGCATCTTGGTCATGCTGCAAGAGAGCTTGGTGCTTCTTCAGCACTGTCTGTTTCTACTCAGAAGATCAATGATGAAATGGAACCAGATGCTCTTCCAATTATTGATGGCTTGTTTGTTAGGTACCTTTGAACTTCTTTCATGACTGCTTTCTCAAATCAGGAATGTTAACCTGTGTTAAGTGAGGGCGTGGACCATGGAGAGAGCATCTGATGTTCAGATTCACAGAGTTTTAATATGCAGTCTAGTTCTTGTGTTGTGAAGCATGCACTGTAGGGAAATTGCTCAATCTCTTATGTATCTTTTTGGCATACTCAGTTCTATTCACTCCATAAAGCCCATTGGCTTACTTTTTGGGAAAAAGAAAATCTTTGCTTGACAGGGAAATTACTTTTATCCTATTACCTGTTAGCCTGAAAACTGGGTTAACAAGTGAGAAGAAGCTGAGCTCTAAGGAATTTCTACAAAGTGCTGATAAGAAATAATGAATACTGTATTTTTTAAAAGATGTTGTTATAATTATGTTGCAAATGTTTGTTAAAAAACATTAAGAATATGATTAGTAATTCTGATTATAATATCTGAAGAGGTGGATAGTTTTTCCTTACAGACTCATTTTATATATGTGCTCTTATATTAATGTGTAAAAATAACAGTATTTTTCGATATAGGGCAACATCATCATCATCATCAAATCATATATTTTAAAGATTTCACTGAGTAGCATGTTAACCAGGCAGAAGCTTTTTTTAAGATTAAAAATGTAGTAGACACTAGTATTTTATTCTTTATTCTTTTGTTTACAAAATTTTTTCTTAGGTGACCACATTTTTGCTGCCATGCCCACTCCATTTGAAAGCATTCTTGGGTCAACTAATTCTGTTTCTCTGATAAGTCAGAAGTTGAATATCTTCTTCTGTAATGTCTGTTTCCAAAACAAATTCTTACCGTTTTATCACTGTTTAGTAAACATAATTGTACATTGTAGTCTCTTTTTGATTTATTTTTTCCCCCCACAGTAATAGAAAACTGAAAGGAAAGATGTAGTGTATCAAGTTGAATTATTGAATTTAAATACCAAGTTTTTTATCAGAAAGTATAAGACCATGATTTCTGTCCTATAAGTAACCTTAAAGGCCAAGCATATAAAGAAAGGCCAAAGCACAAATTACAAAGACAGTCTTCCAGATAGAGCAAGCTAAAAATTTATGATTCATCTTCTTAGAGAGAGATTGTAGAAAGCTTCCATTTTAACTAACCATATAGATAAATTTAAAGAAACAGCTTTTGTCCAGTGGTATTCAGCCACGTATTTTATTGATTATGATTAAACAGTTGAAGCCTCATCAACCCTTCACATCCCCACCAGGGAATAATGACTGTGTTACTGTTAGAAAAGATCTTCTAAAACACATATAAGGCTTAAAGCTGTATGTGCTGAATAACAAAATACAGTGAACATTTAAGCTGTTAATAGCCACAACATCCCTGATACATAGACTTTCGGTATGCTAACACTGCATAACAGTTCTCTATTGTGTATCTCTCTAATGAGGGTAACTGTGTCAGTTCTTTTCTTGCTTCACTACCTGCTGTGTATGGAAATTGTATATGATATTTAGCACTTGCTTTCAACTTTTAAAGTCCATGCATATTACATAGAAGCATTACATCTTGAATTAGGGTAAGAGACAGTTTTTAACAGGTCTGGCTTCCTTGTAATTTCTTAAATGCAACTTTTCTTCTAAAAAGCATGGACCAACAGGGATTTTGCTCTAAATTTGCATTTCTTAATTGAGGATTTGCTTCTGTTTTTCTCCCCTATGTCTCAAACCACTTGTTACTTTGTGGCAAAGATCTGTTACAGAAATCACTTTCTTTTTATAAAGGAGATGTAAAGAATAGAAAATGTGCATCACAACGAAGGCAGGCATTGGTTTACGTGAACTCAGGATTTCTCAATATTGTTCTTAGTAGCAGACCATGCACTACTGTGACAGTATTGTCAAGTGAAACTTTAAACCACTACTTTTGCTTTTTTTCACCCTCACCTTTGATGAATATCTTGTTTTAATAAACAAAAGCCTAGTTTGTTAAATTTTAACCCTTAAAGTTAAATGGTGTTTCACAGCTTCCATTAAATAGGGAATGAATAGGTAGTTGGGAGGTGAAAGGAAAAGAACACCAGAACAACATTTAACACAGATTAGACCCCTTCCCCTCCAAAGGCTGAAGAGGATGAAACAAGTGGTTCCAGTATTCGGGAACTCCACCTGGGCCTTATATGGAAAATTTCTTAATAGGTACTTTAAAGGAGGTTTTGTAAGGTTTTCAGATGGGCACAAAGCAGATCAGAACTGTTAATTTTCTTGTTTGAGACAGAATTCCTGGAAGACAGTAACTTTATAAAATTTACTTAAGTCATATGCTTATGATTTATTTTGTAAATACGGGTAACTGTTTTAATGAATGTTAAAAATAAGGATTTTGCTAAAATGGCATCAGAAACACACACAAAAAAATACAGAAATTATTCCCAATGTGCAAGAGTAGCCTGAATTTTGGCTCTCACTTAAGATATGGAAGACCCCATCCTGAGCTGCTGGTTGGGGCTTTGGGTGTCCATGATCAAAACTATGTTTTATACACTGGAAGCCCAAGAGTCATCTTTAGTGAATAATTCACCAAGATATTATTGAAATATTATGTGTAGCTTTGCAAGCCAATCTGCTTATTGTGATTTATGCTAGGAATATAGCATAAATAATCAGAACTGCAAACTGAATACATTTTGTCTGAAAAAACGTACCATCACTGAACTACAAGGTTTTATTTAATAGTATATACAAAACTGAGCTAATCAGGGGAGTCAGGACAATGCTGTCTATTCTAGGCAGGCTCTAGATACGAGTACTTCTGTCCTCTTTCCTTTAAAGCCCCTTCCTGCCTGGGCTTTTTGTTTTCCAACTGAGAAATAGTACCTGTAAGAAGAGTTGCTTATAAAGCAGTAGAGTATTGCCATAACTGTAAATTATTCTAAGAGGAATCAGATTATTTCAATTGTTCAGTTATCCTCTTTCTTTTTCTAAATGCAGGTAAACTAAAACTGCCTCTCCTTTTATTTGAAAGTTCACAGTCTAAACACTTTACTGTTGTCTTATTCTTAACTATTTGATTTTTTGCACTTTTTTTTTAATCTGAGGATTGTGAAGTTCTTGTAGAATACTTAAAAATTGTGTGGTGTAGAAAACTCAGCATTTTTAAATGCCTCGCAGGTAATAAAAAAGCCCCAGCCACTCGTGTGTGTGGAAGCAAAAGATTTGCTTACATATGCTTTGAATGAGTTCTAAAAAGTATATTCCATCTAAATCTTGCGGTGTTGTAAGAAAAACTAGTTTACAAGATCTGCTATAAATAATTCAGACTTTTTTCCCACCTTGTTCGAGATAAGTACGCTGTTTATAATTTCCTCAATCTAAAGAATGTCACGACCACACTGAAGTCTCCGATGACTACTAGTAGCAATGTCAATCTATTTTTATGAAATATATTCTTCTCTTCTTTTTCCTCCTCTGACCACCCCTACTTCCCTCCATTTAATAATGATTTTCTTCATTTCAGTCATATGAAGAAACTGCAAATTCTAAAACCAGATATCTGATTACACTTTTCTTTAATTTCATGATATTTAACCAGACAATATTTACAAAACTAAGATGTACTGTTACAGGGAAAAATACATTATTAATAATTAAAAAATAATTTTTGTCTTGGTCTTTGATTCTTTCTTGGCAGAAAAACTATACTGAGCATGAAATATCCGTCTGTGTGAAAGTGAGACTTATGTGTTTCAAATGCTTCATTTTTAAATTTCTAAAATGTTGTTTACCCATCCATCAAGAATGCAGGCTGAATGATAGGGTTTTTTTGCATGTTTGTCATGCATTATGGTTTGTCAAGAAAAATGCATCTCTGTTTTTAGGCTTATCAGGTCACTGATAGGTGCAAAATCTGAGATTTTTGTTTTTATTTTTAGTAATATAGTTTAACAAAAGCACAACTCAGCAGCTTTTGCCATAAATTTTACCATTAATCACTTATTTATAAATATAATCTTTCTATGACTTTTGCAGGAGACAAATGTGAATACACAATTTGGGAATGTAATGCAGAGTATAAGTAAAGTGTCTTCAAATCTGAAAGAAGGGTTGGTGAGGGGGAAGTTTTCTACTTATTAGTGTGAAGTCATGTTCTAATTTGTACAGAGCACCTGGGATTTTTAGAAATCCAATCAATTATTCCTGTTTACTCTTTCATCGTGTTCTCTCTGAACAAATCCAAGTGATGCTGGTTTAATGGTGTATGGGATGTATTATGCTGTTATGTTTGTAGTATCTCATTCAAGCAGCATGAAATAATATTGGGCATGCAAAATATTGGGAAAGTGGAGTGAGCCTTTGTGCAGTGGGACAACAGGGAAGTTGTCAAGGAGGTTTTGCGACAACAGCGAATACTTAGCCATCATGGCTGTTAGAGTAGTATCTCCTCATCTGTGAAATACAAACTGTTGAGTAGTTTGCTGAAGGTAACAGCACTTTCAAATGTTGGACTGCTTTGGATGCTGACACCTCCTTTGCATAATGGCAGTCAGTAGACTAAAAAGTATTATAATGGACTTATGTTGATTCCAGTAATGTGACAATTTCTGCTTCTGTTAGACTCACTTTTCAGCATATCCTTGTTTGGTTTTCTTTTTTAAAATATGGTTCTTTCACTGCTTTTCTCAACTTTTTTATTAATCGTTCTGTGAGGTGGTTAGATAGGAGAACACAGTACGGATAACACATGTTGTTCATAGATTACTGTGATAATGCAAAAAGATTGTGAAGCCTGAAAGAAAACTGTATTCTGTGTGATACAGAGCTTCCTAAGGGTAAATATGCTTTTTTCCCCTTCTTATGTCTGTAGTTTTAGATAAACGTCTGACCATATTTAGTTCATTCTGCTCCATTTTTCCACTTACAATTTGCATAGTAGATTCTGTTCTCTTACATTTTTTTCAAAAATACCATATTGAAGTGTAGAAATGTAAATGTTCTTATCCTGACGTACAGTCTAAGCAGCTGAGCACACTAAATAAAAAGCTCCTTTCACAGCAGCTATGTTCTGTGCTTTGAGGTAACAGCTCCTAAAGAAAGTGTATTGCAACATGAATTTATAGCAAAACTTTATGCACTTAGTCTGGTAAAACATGTTGGGGGTGGGGAAGAGAGCAAGCTGTTGTAAACTCCTATAAAGTACAGAAAACTTGTACTTTCCTTCCTTTCTAACAAGTGTAAACTATTGAGGTTAAGTAGGTGGGGCAACTGGAAGTAGTTACTAAGGCCAGTGGCATTTTTGTGGTTTAATAAATGCAGAAGCTAATTATTCGGTTTTTATTTAAGTGAAATGACGCCAAAAAGGAGGTTCCTGCAGAGCAGCTGCACTCCTTCAGTGTTACCCTAATTTACCACAGACACAACTGTCACAAACAGAACTTTTAAACTTGATATATAGCCACGAAAGTAAGGAGCCCTTTGTCTAGAGTGCATGCAGAAGAACTCCTTTATACAAAGCAACTGGCAGATGAGGGACAATGATGAAAATTTGATTCTTTGAAGTCATAATGGTCATTGAAATGTGTGAAATTCTGGTATTGAAAAGAGAGTGGCTAGCAAGACTCTAAATCCTGGGTGGTTGCTGGAAGATTGCTGGGAGGTTTTTCTGTGTTTTGACATCAACTTCCCATTGCTTGTTCCCTGTTTCCTTTATTTAAAAAAAAAAAAAAAAAAGGAGGGAGTGCTAAACAGTAGATAGTTGATAGCAGTTATGTACAGTCTTTGTCTATGCGTGGAAAGAAATGCCACAGGAGAAACATGACACCTTTTTGCACACCTGACCCATTATTCAAAAACACTTGTTTTCAGAGATATTTTCAATTGTTTTGTCTCTTTCCCTTGAATTATAGAGTTGCATTTCTTGTCTCCTTTGGAATTTGTGCTATTAGCGGGGTAGTTAAAAGAAGAAAATTGTCGTTTCCTGTAAAAAAGTCATCTTCATGCCGAATCCCACTTTCATTGGTGCTGCATCTGTGAACCAGTTTTTCTCCCTGCTGTATATCATGTCTATCATTTCTTATTACTCTTTCCAGAACAACTTTACCAGGCTTTCCACTATGACAAGTGCTCTTAAATAGCGTAAGTTATAATAAAGACAAAAACTCCTCTTGATTTGTGTCCTGGTTTTGGCCAGGATGAAGCTAACTTTCTTTCCAGTAGCTACTGTGGTTTGGATTTAGTATGGGATTTGATATGTGAAGAATGTTGATAATACACTGATGTTGTTAGTTGCTGGTAAGCGATCAAGGACATCTTCCAGCTTCCCAGGTTTTGCTAATGTGCAGGTGCAAAAACCTGGGAGGGGTATAGCCAGTATAGTTGGCCCAAACTGGCCAAAGAGAGTACTGCATACCATAGACGTCATGCCCAGTATAAGTGGGGCTCAGCCGGTGGGCCAGATTTCTTTTCATTCGTTTGGGCCTTTTTGTTGGTTCATGCTTTCGTTCGTTCGTTCGGCTGCTCGTTCCCTCACTCGCTCTCTCTAGAACTTGCTGTTCCGAGATCACTGCTGAGGAAATTGCTGTTCGTTCTGAGATTGCTCTCAGTTTCGCTCCGTGATCGCTGCTTGGGACGGGCTGTATCGGTCATCGGGTCATTGGGTAGTGAGAAATTGTGCATTGTTCGTTTTGTATATTCTATTATCATTATATTTTTTATTATTATCATCATTATTAATATATAATATAACTATTATTATCTTTTTCTCTGCTGTCCTGGTGAACTGTTTTCATCTCAACCCATGAGTTTTCCTTTCTTTCCGATTCTCCTCCCCACCCCATTGGGGAAGGGGAGGGGAGTGAGAAAGCGGCTGCGTGGTATTGGGTTACTGGCTGGGGTTAAACCACAACAATTTGTAAGCAATTTGATGTGATTTCTGCTGTTTAAAAAAAGTGAGTGCTGTTTTATCCCTCTCAGCTTATTCCAGGAAGAGCCAAAATGCCTCAAAACTAATCTTTTAATTTTTTTGAATTATAAAAAAAAATCAGAAGTTACTATTAAAAAAAACCCAACTCTATATATATTAAGAAAAATAGAATGGCAGAATGCATCTTTTAGGTGATAGCCTGTGTTAAAAATGTGAAGAAGGGTTGTTATTTTTTAGTAAAGCAGATCTATACAGTTCAAATCTCAGGTCTTTTACATTGTCACCTTATTATTTAGAATTTTGAATGCTGAACACCTCACTAATATTTTAATATGCTAATATAAGAAAATTCAGTAAGGAACACTTAAAAAAAAAATAGTAATGTGAAACTAGCTGTCAAAACCATCTTTGTTTTGGAAAGTTGGTTCACAGGTAGTTTCAATGAGAACTTGAACTCAGAACAAAGCACTGAAGACACAGTAGAGAGTTCAACCCAGTGCAGCATAGTTCTTTTCAAGTATTATATTGTTTTCATAGAATCATAGAATCATAGAATTGTTCTGGTTGGAAGAGACCTCCAAGATCATTGGGTCCAACCATTAACCTAGCATTACCAAGTCCCCCACTAAATCATATCCCTTAGGGCCTCGTCTAAATGTCTTTTGAATACCTCCAGGGATGGGGACTCCACCACCTCCCTGGGCAGCCTGTTCCAATGCCCGACAACCCTTTCGGTGAAGAAATTTTACATGATAACCAAACTAAACCTCTCCTGGCTCAACTTGAGGCCATTTCCTCTTGTCCTATCACTTGTTATTTGGGAGAAGAGACTGACACCCATCTCTCTACAACCTCCTTTCAGGTAGTTGTAGAGAGCAATAAGGTCTCCCCTCAGCCTCCTTTTCTCCAGGCTAAACATCCCCAGTTCCCTCAGCCGCTCCTCATAGGACTTGTGCTCTAGACCCTTCACCAGCTTTGTTGCCCTTCTCTGGAAACGTTCCAGCACCTCAATGTCTTTCTTGGAGTGAGGGGCCCAAAACTGAACACAGGACTCGAGGTGCGGCCTCACCAGGGCCGAGTACAGGGGGACAATCACCTCCCTAGTCCTGCTGGCCACACTATTTCTGATACAGGCCAGGATGCCGTTGGCCTTCTTGGCCACCTGGGCACACTGCTGGCTCATATTCAGCCGGCCGTCAACCAACACCCCCAGGTCCTTTTCCGCTGGGCAGCTTTCCAGCCACTCCCCCACAAGCCTGTAGCGTTGCATAGGGTTGTTGTGACCCAAGGGCAGGACCCGGCACTTGGCCTTGTTGAACCTCATACCATTGGCCTCGGCCCATCAATCCAGCCTGTCCAGGTCCCGCTGTAATGCCTGCCTGCCCTCCAGCAGATCAACCCTCCCTCCCAATTTGGTATCATCTGCAAACTTACTGAGGGTGCTTTCGATCCCCTCGTCCAGATCATTGATAAAGATATTGAACAGGACTGGCCCCAATACTGAGCCCTGGGGAACACCACTTGTGACTGGCCGCCAACTGGATTTAACTCCATTCACCACAACTCTTTGGGCCCGGCCATCCAGCCAGTTTCCTACCCAGCGCAGAGTGTGCCCATCCAAGCCATGGGTAGCCAGTTTCTCCAGGAGGATGCTGTGGGAGATGGTGTCAAAGGCTTTACTGAAGTCCAGGTACACAACGTCCACAGCCTTTCCCTCATCCACTAGGCGGGTCACCATGTCGTAGAAGGAAATCAGGTTGGTCAAGCAGGACCTGCCCTTCATAAACCCATGCTGACTGGGCCCGATCGCCCGGTTGTCCCGTATGTGCCACGTGATGGCACTCAAGATGATCTGCTCCATAACCTTCCCAGGCACCAAGGTCGGGCTGACAGGCCTGTAGTTCCCCGGATCCTCCTTCCGGCCCTTCTTGTAGATGGGCGTCACATTTGCCAGCCTCCAGTCAACTGGGACCTCCCCAGTTAGCCAGGACTGCTGGTAAATGATGGAGAGTGGCTTGGTGAGCACTTCTGCCAGCTCTTTCAGCACCCTTGGGTGGATCCCATCCGGCCCCATAGACTTGTGCGTGTCTAGGTGGCGTAGCAGGTCACTGACCATTTCCCCTTGGACTACGGGGTCTTCATTCTGCTCCCCATCCCCGTCTTCCTGCTCAGGGGGCTGGGTGCCCAGAGAACAACTTCCCTTGCTGTTAAAGACTGAGGCAAAGAAGGCTTTTAGCACCTCAGCCTTTTCCTCATCCCTTGACACTAAGTTTCCCCCCGCATCCAATAGAGGAGGGAGATTCTCCTTAGCCCCCTTTTTATTGTTAATGTATTTGTAGAAAGACTTTTTGTTGTCTTTTACAGCAGTAGCCAGACTAAGTTCTAGTTGGGCCTTGGCCCTTCTCATTTTCTCCCTACATAACCTCACAACATCCTTGTAGTCCTCCTGAGTTGCCTGCCCCTTCCTCCAAAGGTTGTAGACTCTCTTTTTTTTCCTGAGTTCCAGCCGGAGCTCTCTGCTCAGCCAGGCCAGTCTTCTTCCCTGCCGGCTCGTCTTTCGGCTCATGGGGACGGCCTGCTCCTGCGCCTTTAAGATTTCCCTTTTGAAGCATGTCCAGCCTTCCTGGACGCCTTTGCCCTCCAGGACTGCCTCCCAAGGGACTCTGCCAACCAGACTCCTAAACAGGCCAAAGTCTGCCCTCCGGAAGTCCAAGGTGGCAGTTCTGGTGACCCTCCTCTTTACTTCTCTGAGAATCGAAAACTCTATCATTTCGTGGTCACTGTGCCCAAGACGGCCTCCGACTGTCACATCACCCACAAGACCTTCTCTGTTCACAAACAACAGGTCCAGTGGGGCGCCTTCCCTCGTGGGCTCCCTCACCAGCTGCGTGAGGAAGTTATCTTCCACACACTCCAGGAACCTCCTGGACTGTTTCCTCTCTGCTGCATTGTATTTCCAGCAGACATCTGGCAAGTTGAAGTCCCCCATGAGAACAAGGGCGAGCGATCGTGAGGCTTCTCCCAGCTGCCTGTAGAATACTTCATCTGCCTCCTCGTCCTGATTGGGTGGTCTGTAACAGACTCCCAGATGTCCCAGATGACTCCAAGATGCCATGAAAACAGATGTTTTAATGGCATCTTGGAGCGGGAGCTTTAGCCCATTGAAATGGCGCTTAAAGGACAGGTTCTTCTGTCACTAGTTGGAGCTGTGTGGATGAAATGATCACAATAGAGTGTTATAATGCATTTTAAAAGTGTGAGAAATCAGTTAGTCTAGACTAAGAGTGCACCTACAGGGAATAGTAATTTTAGAGCTTCTGTGCTCTTTGGGTGTCAAGTATGTGATAGATGCCAAGCCTTTTAATTCCATGTCTTTGGCAACAACTCAGCTATACTACAGTACCTTACATGTCTACAGCAAGCAAAACCAGTGATTTTATGTCAGGACAACTTGGGCTTCAGAAACCAGAAACTCATTGGCCTAACAACTATCTCTTCAATTGCTAGCTTTAAAATGGGGAAGATATCAATAAACAATTGCTAGATTCCCAGAAGGCATGGAAACTTTAGCTATAATGAATCAAAGTATGAAGAGCTAGCAACACCATGTAGATATTTTAGTATTGGAAAGTAGGCAGGTTTTAATTTTCACCTTGAAAAGATTTTTTATGGGAGGGATCCTATAATATTAGTGAAATAACTTTGATTTGGAGCCAACTGAGTGCCCCAAAAACATGACTTGAAGGGACTTATGGTTTGTCTGGCTTTTTGGTTTTATTTTCATCCAGATGAACAAATCTAGGCATTTCTTTACTACGATTACCTCATAAATATAGCATTTACTGGTTTTTAATAATCTTTTTAGATTGTCTTCTGTATGCACTAATATGTAGTATTTTTATGGTTCTCTGGTATGGAGGCTTCAAAAGAGGAAATTGAATATGTCCATAATGTTATTTAACATAGTATCTTATTTTAATCCCAGATAATTCTGGAACAATTAAAAAACCTCTAAATCTGAAGCATAAAATTCATAATGGACATATGAGTTGCTGAGAATAATAATAAAAAAAAATTCCTCATTATTTTGAGCTATTTTGAAGCTTGCATGTTTGGAGGTATTTGATGATAACAAACCCAGAATCTTTGCGTGTAGCAGGACCCAGATTATTTCAGAGGGGAACAAAATTTTTGATGAATATTCTTACATTTTCTCAATAGACATGTTTGTTAAATACAGAAATAAAGGATAATATAGTAGCCCATTCCTATAAACAGGCAAGCTGAAACATTGAAGCCCCACCAAACTTTTACTGCAGGTAAAAAAACCCTTTTTGTTAAACAAAACAGTTTGCCAATTCAAATAAGAAAACTTTAAGCTATTTCCTTCTAAAACCGTGGTTTAAGCTTCAGCAGTCAGAAATGCCAGTCTGTCAGGAGATGTTTTACATATGTGTTACACTACCAGTTACTGGAATGTTGCTTCTTTTTCATATCATTGCTAGACTCATATTAAAAATAAACATTAGTTGGTCCTAATGAAAGCATTTATAATGGAATTGTTAAGATCTCCCAAAGTTTATTTTCTAAAGTAAAACAAAAAAATGAGACTTGCCTCATTACAAAGGATGATCTAGTGACAGCACCAAGAGCTTTTAAGTTTGCCACAAAACAAAATCCCATAAGGTTAGTAGCTACAGACATGTAAAGCCACAGTGTTTTATTTAAACTTGTTTGCCTTTTTATTCAAGTCATGCCACTACTGACGAGATGAGTTCAATATATCCGAAGTTCTGCTGCACTTTTTTGGACTTTTACCAGTTTACTATTTGTTCCTGGAGAGAGGAGGGGAGGGAGGGAGACCAAGGAGCTCCCACTGGCCTTTTAAGTATGTAAGGAACAGGAGTAGTTTAGCATCCTTAGAGAAGGATTTGATGTTTGATTTCACTCTCTTTACGGTACTAGGGTGAACTGACAGGTTAATTTTATGTAATTACTGTTTAGTTTTTAGAGAGAAAGTTCAATTTAATTAAATCAGATGCTGCTGAGAGTAATTTTTCATAGCAATTCTTGTGAGGTTTTTCCCTATCATCTTATTCCTTGTTCAAGTCAGCTAATATTTTTAGACTGTTTTTGTGATCTTTCAATTTTTATCTTTGTTAGGTTTATTTGTTAAGGGCTCACAAGCCAAGTCTTAGTAGAGGAGAGTATGCTACTACTGACTATATAAAATGTTATAATCCTTTTTTTTTTTTTTTAGGTTGGAATCTCCTGAATCCTTATGTCCTTCACAAAAATACCTAAGAATGTTACCAGTATCAAATGTTCCTCTCTTGATCTTGAACGTCAACAGAAGAATTGACACTCAAAAGCTGATATTCATAGCTTGAAACACTCCTGGCCTTATAATTTAAAGGCGAGGGGGTCAATTTTATGTAATAACTAAGGGTTAGAGAAATGAGAGCTCTATTCTAGTACCTGCTCTGCAGTCTCAAATAATCAATTGATTATTGTGGGAAAGATAACCTCCTGCCTCTTCCTTCATGCTAAGCATAGCTTCTTGAGTCAGTGTGGATGTTGGTCCCTCTTAATTATATGCAGACTTAGGCCCAAGTGAAAACACTTACACTGCAGCACATAGTTGACTGACTAGGATTTTGGTGAGTAGTCCTGTTCATATCAAGTTTAGACTCCTAATGGTAATGTAAAATTTCAGGATTTGTTGATGTTTCAGTCTGTGTGCTAATATTTTCTTTAAGGGAGAAAGAAGAGCTTATGATACATTTCCACAGCTGCTTTAGCTGGTGTAAGTTGGAGCAGTCCTGACTTTGCAGCTATGGTCACAGGATGGGAGGGAGTGTCCTGTCTCTCCTCTGGCACTAGCAGTTGTGTAGCTGGGAGATGAGCAGGTTCAGGTAACTGATCCCTGCAAAATCTAATTCAGCCAGGGGAAGCAGGATGATAGCAGCCCCAACGTGAATCAATTTCAGTTTTATAAAATTGGACTCATAAAAAACTTTTTTTTCTTTTATTGTAATTTAAAAAATAAAAATCAAGCATGAAATTAATTATATAAAAAGCGTAAGCACTATTATTTTACAAGCCTTTTACATGATCCCTTTTTTAACAAGTTCCATTGTATTTTTCATAGGATATCACCGCTTTAACCGGTTGTGCTAGTTTCGGCTGAGATAGAGTTAATTTTCTTCATAGTAGCTAGTATGGGGCTATGTTTTGGATTTGTGCTGGAAACAGTGTTGATAATACAGGGATGTTTTAGTTATTGCTGAGCAGGGCTTACACAGAGTCAAGGCCTTTTCTGCTTCTCACACCACCCCACCAGCGAGTAGGCTGGAGGCGCACAAGAAGTTGGGAGGGGACACAGCTGGGACAGCTGACCCCAACTGACCAAAGGGATATTCCATACCATATGACATCATACTCAGCAATAAAACTGGGGGTAGGTTGGCATGAGGGCCGCTGCTCGAGGACTGGCTGAGCATCGGTCAGTTGGTGGTGAGCAATTGCTTCATTTGCATCACTTGTCTTTCTTGGGTTTTATTTCTCTCTCTTTGTTATTTCCCTTTTCATTACATTTTTTTATTATTATTATTATCATCATCATCATTATTGTTTTCATTATTATTTTATTTTATTTCAATTATTAAACTGTTTTTATCTCAACCCACGAGTTTTCTCACTTTTACCCTTGCAATTCTCTTCTCCCATCCCACTGCGGGGGGGAGAGAGCGAGCAGCTGTATAGTGCTTAGTTGCTGGCTGGGGTTAAACCATAACACCGATGTTCCAGATGAGCACATCAAAACAAGTTCACATTTTTGTTCCAACACATAATGCAACGCAGGCAGGAGTTAACAATACAAACAAATGGAAGATGGAATTTGATAACAGGGAGCACTGGGAGAACCCTTTAATTGATTTGGCATCTACATGATTAGTTACTGAATTTGGAAATACTTTTCTTCTATATTTGGCTCTTACTAGTCATGTAAATTTTAAGTTTGAAATGTCCTTTCTACTTGTAAATGCACTTGTGTTTTAACAGAGCTTACAGTAAGTGGTTAAGATTGTTAGTCATATGATTAATGATCTATTATGTTTACAAGCAGATTTTAGAATCATAGAATCATTTAGGTTGGAAAAGACCCTTAAGATCATAGAGTCCAACCGTTAACCTAACACTGCCAAGTCCACCACTAAACCATGTCCCTAAATGCCACGTCTACACGGCTTTTAAATACCTCCAGGGATGGTGACTCAACCACCTCCGTGGGCAGCCTGTTCCAATGCCCGACAACCCTTTTGGTGAAGAAATTTTTCCTGATATCCAATCTAAACCTCCCCTGCTGCAACTTGAGGCCATTTCCTCTTGTCATGTTGCTTGTTACTTGGGAGAAGAGACCGACACCCATCTCTCTACAACCTCCTTTCAGGTAGTTGTAGAGAGTGACAAGGTCTCCCCTCAGCCTCCTTTTCTCCAGGCTAAACAACCCCAGTTCCCTCAGCCGCTTCCTCATAAGACTTGTGCTCTAGACCCTTCACCAGCTTCGTTGCCCTTCTTTGGACATGCTCCATCACCTCAATGTCTTTGTTGTAGTGAGGGGCCCAAAACTGAACACAGTATTCCAGGTGTGGCCCCACCAGTGCCAAGTACTTCCCTAGTCCTGCTGGCCACACTATTGCTGATACAAGCCAGGATGCTATTGGCCTTCTTGGCCACCTGGGCACACAGCTGGCTCATATTCAGCCAGCTGTCGACCAACACGCCCACATCCTTTTCCGCTGGGCAGCTTTCCAGCCACTCTTCCCCAAGCCTATAGCATTGCATAGGGTTGTTGTGACCCAAGGGCAGGACCCGGCTCTTGGCCTTGTTGAACCTCTTAGAATTGGCCTCGGCCCATCGATCCAGCCTGTCCATATCCCTCTGTGGTGCCTTCCTACCCTCAAGCAGATCAACACTCCCGCCCA
Organism: Phoenicopterus ruber ruber; assembly: GCA_009819775.1. NCBI lineage: Eukaryota > Metazoa > Chordata > Aves > Phoenicopteriformes > Phoenicopteridae > Phoenicopterus > Phoenicopterus ruber. The sequence goes on along the minus strand of CM020247.1, from coordinate 2,450,355 downwards.
AATTGGTGTCGTCTGCAAACTTACTGAGGGTGCACTCGATCCCCTCATCCAGATCATTGATAAAGATGTTAAACAGAACTGGCCCCAGTACTGAGCCCTGGGGAATACCACTTGTGACTGGCCGCCAGCTGGATTTAACTTCATTCACCACAACTCTTTGGGCCCGGCCATCCAGTCAGTATTTACCCAGCGCAGAGTACATCCATCCAAGCCATGAGTAGCCAGTTTCTCCAGGAGGATGCTGTGGGAAACAGTGTCAAAGGCTTTTCTAAAGTCCAGGTAGACAACGTCCACAGCCTTTCCCTCATCCACTAAGCGAGTCATCTTGTTGTAGAAGGAGATCAGGTCAGTCAAGCAGGACCTGCCCTTCATAAACCCATGCTGACTGGGCCTGATCGCCCGGTTGTCCCGTATGTGCCGCGTGATGGCACTCGAGATGATCTGCTCCATAACCTTCCCTGTCACCAAGGTCAGACTGACAGGCCTGTAGTTCCCCGGATCCTCCTTCCGGCCCTTCTTGTAGATGAGCGTCACATTTGCAGCTTCCAGTCAACCGGGACCTCCCTGGTTAGCCAGGATTGCTGATAAATGATGGAGAGTGGCTTGGTGAGCACTTCTGCCAGCTCTTTCAGCACCCTTGGGTGGATCCCATCCGGCTCCATAGACTTATGTTTGTCTAGTTGGTGTAGCAGGTCACTGACCATTTCCCCTTGGACTACGGGGTCTTCATTCTGCTCCCCGTCCCTGTCTTCCTGCTCAGCAGGCTGGGTACCCGGAGAACAACTGGTCTTACTATTAAAGACTGAGGCAAAGAAGGCATTAAATACCTCAGCCTTTTCCTCATCCTTTGTCACTATGTTTCCCCTCGCATCCAATAAAGGATGGGGATTCTCCTTAGCCCTTCTTTTGTTGGTAATGTATTTATAGAAACATTTTTTATTGTCTTTTACGGCAATACACAGATTAAGTTCTAGTTAGGCTTAGGCCCGTCTAATTTTCTCCCTGCATAACCCCACGATATCCTTGAAGTCCTCTTGAGTGGCCTGCCCCTTCCTCCAAAGGTCATAAACTCTCCTTTTTTTCCTGAGTTCCAGCCAAAGCTCTCTGTTCAGCCAGGCCAGTCTTTTTCCCCGCCTCCTCGTCTTTCAGCACATGGGGACGGTCTGCTCCTGCGCCTTTAAGATTTCCTTCTTGAAGAATGTCCAGCCTTCCTGGACTCCTTTGCCCTTCAGGGCTGCCTCCCAAGGAACTCTGCCAACCAGTCTCCTAAACAGGCCAAAGTCTGCCCTCTGGAAGTCCAAGGTGGCAGTTCTGGTGACCCTCCTCTTTACTTCTCCGAGAATCGAAAACCCTATCATTTTGTGATTGCTGTGCCCAAGACGGCCTCCAACCGTCACTTCACCTACAAGACCTTCTCTGTTCACAAACAACAGGTCCAACAGGGCACCTTCCCTTGTTGGCTCCCTCACCAGCTGTATCAGGAAGTTATCTTCCACACCCTCCAGGAACCTCCTGGACTGTTTCCTCTCTGCTGTATTGTATTTCCAGCAGACATCTGGCAAGTTGAAGTCCCCCACGAGAACAAGGGAAAGTATGATATACAAAACTTGAGTATAACTTAGGCTATTCTGTATAAATGTATTTTTTATAAGCTCCTTTTTGCCCACATTAATATTGTCATTATTCCAGAAACATTCATGACTCAAATAGAAACCACTGTTTGTTGTGTTGAATATGTGGGAAGTTTAGTACAAAAGATCGAGATTGCAATTGTTTCTCTGTGATGCTCTTCAAAAGTGAAACAAAGCCCATTAAATATTCACAAATTAAGTCAGAAGTGTGTTGGGTGCCTCACACAGCATCAGCATATACTGACTTTATAATTCTATTTTTTTATTGCTAGTTACATGTATATCTTTATTGAGGTTTCCTGTTGCCTAACAGGAGATGTGGTGATAGCATCTCAGCCTTAACATTGAATATATAGCCTAAATTCAGTTTGTCTTACATGACATTAAATCATTAATTATAATAATGCACAATATTATGTTTGGAATCCTTGGTCTTACATATCTGTGGCTTTTGATTTATTCACTTTTCCTTTAACTTGTACTTAACAAATTGACATATCAACACATGATCAGTGTTGGGGGAAGGGTACACCTTTTTCATATAGAACTGAGAGTTTTATCCCAACTGTCACAAAATAAACAGTTGAGACAGCTCTCTTCACATAGATCACAAGAAGGGTATAAGTGCTATGCACTGAATTCTAGCTAAAAGAAGGCATAAAACTACCTTGTATTGCCCAGATTTGATTATATTCTTGTTTCAGTTTTGACCAGCTGCCCTATATGCTGGCTAACATTTGTTTAAAGCATTGGTTTTGACCCAGTTTCACTGTAATCAACCAGTTGGCTGATGCTGCTTTTTTCCTGTCACAGACAAGAACTGTTATTCCAGTTCATCTTCCTATTGAATTTTGAATGCTGCATTGTGCAGTGGAGCCTAAAGTCCTCCAGGAATGCCAAACTGCACCAAACTGGAATCTTAACAGTCCAGAATCTACTGCACCTCTTTGTATTCCAGCTAAGCTTAATATGCTGTTCTTACTAAGGAGACAGTAATAAGAAAAGCCAATCTTTTTTTTTCTTTCATCTTTTGCAAGTGAAGAGCAGCAAGATCTTACTTTAATGGTCTTAAAGCTTTGTAAGATAGCTGCCAACATTAAAATTGAAAAGTGCTTGGGTATCTAATGCAGCAGATGCACAGCTTGATTTTTGAAATTATGTAGTCCAGGGAAATGACTGATAAATATTAGATATCTATTATTATCTTTGGACATCTAATATATGAAGTTGCTGTATGTTAATCTATACTTCTCATAACTAGAATCAATTTCACATAGAGCACAGTTTCTTTCTTTTGTTTGTCCAGCTAAGATAATGGAAATATTCAAAGGAGAATTTGTTAAGTCCTGTCCCTTCCGAAGAAAGCTTTTTTTTTTTCTTTAAATGTGTATGTTCATTATGATTCTATAGCGTGCACCCCACCTTGAAGTCTTTAATTCATGTTTGAGCCCAGACCTTCTTTTTCTCTGACCACTTTCCTCAGACTTGGATTTTTTTTCTGCTGTTGGATGTAGGACTTCTTGAGAATGAGCATGCTGACAGTGGAAGAGTTGATTATTGTTGCTATAGTCTTCAAACCCGAGAAGTGAAATTGAGTGCAAGAGCTTGCAGAAGACAAAAGATCAGTGCCAATAGGAGTATATTTTAGAGATCAAAAAATCTACTAGATATTAAACATCATTCTCCTTTCATTAACTTATCAGAATACTACAGCACTAGGCTTCAACTGAAATTGTACAAGATGATCTGACCATCTTTAGTTCCTTCAGAAGTGAATGTTTCATTGGTGAACTCCAGCTTTTATCTACACTACAGTGTGTTATGATAGGTAAAATTTCTCCCAATTCTAGAATATGTCAAAACAAAAGACACAACAGGTAAACTACCATAATTAGTTTTTTTACTATCCTCAACCATTGATCTGAATATTTAAATCTAAAGCGATTTTTGAGGACTCAAGGTTAATATAAATGCTGAATGAGATTAGAGAGTCATCTTGGTGGTAGATGTAGCTGTGCTGCATCCAACTAATCAAAGCTTTTCCTGGCAGTAATATTTCAAACTTCTGGAAGTATCCAACTCCTTCATGGGGAAAGAAAAAATTTAAAGTTCCCAAACAAATAAAACATGTCATTTACCCAACAGGCTTTGCAAGCATCCGAGGTAGCTTACAACCTTATAAAGCAATAACAAACAAAAGAGTAGAGTATTAAAGAATTACAAGACAATTGCATGCCAGCACTGTAAAGCAACCTTACATAGATGTTATGGTTACATTCTCATATTGAGCTGTGTAGATTTGAGAGATTTTTCCTTGCAGTTCTGTAGCTTCCATTATTGTGGAAGCCTTATGCAAAAAACTAACAGGGGCTGATCTGAGGTAGTTTACACTTGGACTTGTGTAATTTGTTGTGTGAAGGAATTCTGGAGGTAGAACTCTGCTACTTGACAAAGTCCTTTCCCAGTTTTAGCAAATTAGGCCATTGTATCATCAATTTTCTGAAAACAGCCTATTATCTGTCATTGCTGTCTCAGCAAGCTACATGTCACAATGACATCTGGATTATTCCTGTCAAGTCTGGGTGAAAGTTCCTTCTTTTAAGAAAGTTTGGAACTCATTATTTTGTGTACGTACACTGGTTGGACATACACATTTGTGTAACTGGCCTGTTGGAGTAGCATGTGGCCTTACACGTGTTCGTATGTCTTATTTTGTGGGCATAGGGATATATGGAATTCCAGGCTTCCCAAAGTTTTCCACATAACTCCTGGTGTCTGTCAGATAATCTCCACTGAACCTTGGTGGAGCTGTCTGAGATATTAGTGGTCCCAAAGATGTGTGTAGATGCAAGCCAGCAATAATCTCTGAAGAAATTGAGCCATGTAGGAAGACATCATAATTTTTTTCTTCCAATATGCTGCTACTATTACTTCCATCAGCTCTACAAGGTATGTGGCACATATCTTGGTTTTTGTGTCTCTTGACCATATGAAAATTTTGATACAAGGGTTTTGGAAAGTTGGCCACTCCAGTACTATAATTTCTCTTTAAAACCAGGAATGTTTTGGTGAAATTTTAACTTTACTAATAAACTCATTTTTTTCTTTTACCCTGCATTTGCATTCCCCCCTCTCTGCCACCTTTTCTCCAAGTTCCTTGCAATTAAAAACAAAACCAAAATCAATCCTGTTTAGCTGTCTTCTGAATGCTCAGACCAGTCCTAATCTTTATATTTTATGGCATTTCTCTTACCTAAGCCCAATTGAAATGCTGGAACTAAATGATCCTCATCCTATTGCTTGACTAGAGATAATATCTAATATACCCTTTGCAGTATTGGACTCCCTGCAAGATGATGTAGGTGCATACATGCATATACTTTGATATATTTTGCATAGTTCTGTTGTAATGAAATTTGCGAGGTACTAAGTTATTTTGAAGATTGGTAGCATTCATAATTCCAACAAACTTTTTTTTTATTATAACAAAGGCCCTGCAACTCTCAAAATCATGATGCTGTAATGGAATCTGAAGACTGTCAGGAAGCTGAGTTTCAGATTTCTAGCAGTGTATTCCTTAACTGTGCAGTTTGATGGATAATTTAAAACAAATCAGACTATTAAGTGATATTATGAAATTAAAATTTTAATTACCCTTATCTGCAAAGTTTTGTCATATGGTAGAAAAGGAGAAGCTAATTTGGACTAATTTTAGCTTTTTCCTGTAATTTCACACCAGAAACTTGTGTAGTTTGGTTTTGCCAAAGATACAGTTATTTGACCTTATGTTTGGTATTGGGCATTCCAGCATATTTTGTTATTCCAAAAAGAACAGAAGTGCAAATAAAGAAACCTGAAATAACCTAAAAAAAAAAAAATTAAAAAAACAAATTTAGACAGTTGTATAGTAAATTATGGTAGATCTGGTAAGACAGCTTGCTTTGATAAGTCCTTGTTCTTATTCCTACATTCTGAGAGGGATTTAGTTTTAACTGGTATTTGATTAATGCTGGAGTATATCATCACCAACATCAGAAGATTTCTGAAATAAATGTGCCTACAGTAACTTAACACAACAACAAAAAAAGTAAATTATTTTGAAATTGTATTAAAATGTGGATTTCAACTGGATTTAAAATACCGATTCTTCACATCCATGTTAATCATGAGGGATCATAGAAAGGTCCCTGTCTTGAAACCTTCCTGCACAGAAAATGTGAATGAAAACCTTTTTGGACAAGTTGATTAGAATATATGTACAAAGGCCAGACAGTAGTCTTGCAAGAGTCCTAAAGGAATTCAAATTTGAAATTGTGTAACTATTATCTGTGGCTTAATGATTTTGCTTAAAACTTTCTCTACCTGAATAACAGAAGGTGACAAACGTAATGTCAGTTTGTTTGGGTTTGGGGGGATTTTTTGGAGGGGAGTGTTTTGGTTTTGTTTTTTCAAAAAGTCTCTATAAATACTGTTGTGAACAGATAAGATACAAAAATGATGTGTCAATTTGGCTATTTTAGAAGTAATTCACTTTACATATCTGTTCATGTTCTTCAGGGGAATTTTGATGGAGACAAGGTGACTCAAGTAGTCCATTTGGATTTACAGAGGGCTTTCAAAAAGGTCCCTCATTAAGGTACAGAGAGACAGCATACTTGATAGACAGCATACTTAAAAGACATGAGTGTCTTTTGTAGGAGGAGCAAGTCTGTAGAGTAGAATTAGCTCTTTAGTCTATAGGAGAGAGAACTGAGGATGAGCATGGTAGTGGCCTTTAAAATCACAAGTGGTGCAGAGAATAGTGTATAATTATTCAGCATTTTTCATACAGAGGCAAAGCAACAAACTAATGAGGATGCAGCTTCAAAATAAACAGGGGGTACATTTTCACATAGCAAATTTTGAAATTCATTGGCAAAGAACTTTTTGACTACCAAAACTAACTTTACACTAGTTCAAAATCAACACAAGAAATGCATGTGATAAAAGTTTGCATTAAATATAAAATAGTATCCTATTTAGAAAAATCCCTGAGCTAAAGGCTGACAGCTGGGAAAGGGTATCCTTGGAGTAGCTCATTAGAAGTTTGCCCTGTTTTTATGTTCTTTCTTTGGCGGTCACTATTAGCCACTGCCAAAGCTGGGTTTGTTCAGGTGAATATCCTGATCTGGCACAGCATGGCTGTTCCTAGCACTATTTGCCAGTATAGCAGTCAAACATTTCATGCTATTGTGTTTGTCAATGATGTTTTATGATTAATTAAATACATTCTTTAGAGTGAAGACATGACGGCAAACAATTTCCACTTCAAAGCTGGTAGAGATTTACTACTGACCATCATGATCATCAGTGATCATCAGATTTTTGAGAACAGGTTATCATACTCAGGTACTTATGTGTGGCTAAATTCCACAGATTCAAAAGTATTGCAGAAAGATTGCAGAGACATTTAAATTAAGATTAATTGTTTTCATATTATATATCCTAAAACATCCCAGTAAAACAATGGCTTGACTTGATAAATAAGTACAATTATTCTTAAAAAGGTATTGCTAAGAAGTGAAGAAAACTTGAAGATATTGTTTACTCAGATATTATGCCTATAAATACTGGAAGATATTTTACTTTTCCTGTATTAGGTAGACAAGATGAGAAAATTCTTTGCATGTCTATCAAGTAAAGCAGTTGTCTTTTAGCATGCCTTGGTTGTCTGTTACAGGAATATGTATGCAAAGTTGTAGTCAGTCTATTGAGATGATTTTTATCTAATCAAATGCAAGCTTGTCATTGCTGCCTTCTGCCTTAACCAGCTAAGGGAAGTAAAACATCAAACTGAGAAATACTGTAAATTTAAAACCTGAACAAACTGCTTATTACAAGCAGTCCCTAATAAATTTTCTGCTTATTACAGCACCTTTTCTGATCAGTTCTTGGATGTTTCACCATTTTGGTTTACAGATGATCTGATATGTTGTTGCCAAATAGGTGTTTTGTCAAAATTACAAAGCTGCTCAGAAATGAAATTATTTTTGCTTTCTTCCCCTTTGCCCCCACCTGACCACTTTTATTGCCTCATTTGGGATGTCTGCACAGTGCTTAAGAAAACATTTTTGAGTGTTACACATGGCTGGGGAAAATGCTGCAGTTACAGTACCCTTTACATTGCAGACTTATTCATCAATATATTGCATGGCTCATGCAGTTTTTAGCTTTCTGATGGCGCATTTTTTCTCTGGCAAGACAGATTTCCAGTTTTTTATCGGGGTACTGATAGCAAAGTTCCTTTACCAGTCAACATCCTAAAGTATAGCCTTTAAATATATACAACATCCTTAAAGTATAGCCTTCAAATATATAAAATACCCAATAACTAGAACATACATAAAATCTGATTTATAACAAACAAAGAAGCTTCGCTGAAACACCGTAAAAGAAGCTACTAAATATTTTACCACTTCAACTAAATAAGTTTTCTTTAATTTCCACTTTCACGATCCTTAGTTTGAAACTGCTCTTTGCAGCTATACATAAAACAGAACTCAGGGGAGCAAAAGGTACATTTGCCTCAACAGGAAGTACTGAACCACTGCACTGAAAATGTACAGTAACTAGTAACGAGTTGCACTTGCGCAAGGGTAATAACTATATAAGTAAAATGATTTAAACAAAATCACTTTAAATAACTAGGCTATAAAAAACCTGTCACTGTGAATATAATCCAAATTTTTAAAATAACAGTAAATTGGAAACAACTTTGCCGCAGCCCATCACTGTAACTTGGTGTAAAACTGCAAATGTCAACATCTTATGGCATCTGCTTTAAAGTGAAGTGATGCGAGAACTGTCCACAATGTGGATATCCACACTTTTAAACTGGATTCCTTTAATAGCTGATGGATTTTGATTCATTTAGCTAGTGTAGACATCTGAAGAGGTGAGATGCACTGAACGTTAGAAGTACCTTTTTGTCTACTGCCATAGGTGTGATGTGAATGCTGAATGTTCATGTCTCAAAAGAGAGAATAAACAAGTTATTGGGGGAGGGAGAAATCATTAAGGGTTATTAAACACACAGAAGCCTCCTCCAGCTTAGAAGTCCCTAAAGCACAAATGGCTGGAGGCTGTGAGAATACTCGAAGGTATGTGACTCGTCAAGCATCCCAACAGAGCTAGACGGCTGCCCACATTTTGCTCCCCATCAGAAACAGGACCTGAGCTAGATGGAGCCACTATAACCACTTTAATGTTCTTACAACCACTTATATGACTATAAACAGAGACTAGTTAGGCTGCTGCCATCTCCGCTGTAAACATCTGAAGTTCAATCATCAATACCACTCTTCATGTCTGAGATATGATTAATTTCTGATCAGTAAAATATCATCTAACCAAGGGATGTTGAAACTATTGAAGTGATATCTCCAGATTTGAATCTCCATGCTTTGCGCAGCTTAAGTTTGAATTACAGACATGGGGGGGGGTTGTCATATTATCTCAAGTTCCTTCCAGGTTTTTTTTTTCTGCCTCCCTTAAAACAGATGGCTGAAGCAGCCATCTCTGCTACAAAGAATGGCTAAGAAATGCCTTTTTTACCTTTTTTTCTCCAGACTAATAGCTTGGTTCAGTATCAAAGTCCTGCCTATGTCTCAAGATTCCATATGCTTTCTGAAGGAGGCATAGATGCAACCAGTGAGTGTAATAGAGGAGTGGAGAGCATTAGGTATACTCACTTCTCTTGATGCGACCTCAAAAATAGCACCCTCATCCTACCTTCAGATTTCAGAATGATTAAGAAACACAGGAGAGAGAAATTGCAGAGCCTATGTTTGAACTTAAGCCTTTATCTTCCTGAAGAGAGCCAGGAGAAGACCATGGAAGACAATATAGGAATCCCATTTCAGGAAGGGGAGATGACTGACTACCTGAAATATTTTTAAAGAAAGAGCTGAGATATAGATAATTTTCAGTTTCTCCCCTGCCTGCTTTCTATCCACTGGAAGGCAGGTTATGAGGAAAAGCAGGTAACAAATACAGTTAGCACGTTTTCTGCTGACTTTTACATGTTAGAACAAGGTAGAAAATAATCAGCACCTGGCTCCCCCACTCACCAATCACAGAGTGCACCTTAGGAAATTGTCTCAATACCAGGTTTCGTTTCTTGCCTCCTTTTCCCACACAGCATGATGGCTTATCTTCAAAGCATTCCCATTTCACTATCTTCAGATAATTCTGTTTTACAGGTGGAAGGCAGCTTTTTGTTTTTCCTCAACTTTGATCATTACCATATGGTCTTTCATATGTGCTCAGGGTCTCTTTTCAGGATCATGATTCATTTTTCTCTTCCTGGACAATTTTTCTGACCAGGTCTCTGTACAAAAAACCAACTGAAACACAAAGTGATGTGATTCTTGGGAGTATTTTGGATTCCAGACATAAATAGTTGTATGGTGCCAAGGACATAGATCTGTGGCCTGGCCTGGGGATGAATGTTATCAGATATGAGGTCTTAGAGGAATGTTAACCTAAGATGCTAATATCCATAATAGAAAACAAATAGTGTCACAGAAACAAAAATCCAGTTCTTACTTGGCACCTGTTTGGCCTTTTATTCTTTTCCATAAGTGTCCTGATTTTGGCTGGGATGGAGCTAATTTTCTTCCCAGTAGCCTACTGTGTTTTGGATTTAGCATGGGATTTGGTATGTGAAGAATGTTGATAATAATACACTGATGTGATTAGTTGCTGCTAAGTGATCAAGGACATCTTCCAGCTTCCCAGGTTTTGCTAATGTGCAGGTGCAAAACCTGGGAGGGGTATAGCCAGTATAGTTGGCCCAAACTGGCCAAAGAGAGTATTCCATACCATAGACGTCATGCTCAGTATAAGTGGGGGGTTGGCCAGTGGGCTGGGGGCCTTTTTGTTTGTTCGTGCTTTCGTTCGTTCGTTTGTTCGGCTGCTCGTTCCCTTGCTCGCTTGCTCTCTCTCTGGAACTTGCAGTTCTGAGATCGCTGCTGTGAAATATTGATGTTCCGTGATCACTGCTCAGGACGGGCTGTATCGGTCATCGAGTCATCGGGCGGTGAGAGATCATGCATCATTTGTTTTATATATTCTATTATCATTATATTTTATTGTTATCATTATTAATATATAAGTATTATTATCTTTTTCTCTGCTGTCCTAGTGAACTGTTTTTATCTCAACCCATGAGTTTTCCTTTGTTTCCGATTCTCCTCCCCACCCCACTGGGGAGGTGGGGAGTGAGCGAGCGGCTGCATGGTTTTTGGTTAGCAGCTGGGGTTAAACCACGACAATAGGCATTGCCTTAAAGACTCACAGTCAGTCCTTGAGTAATGTGGTTATGTGTGTTCCATCCTGGTGCTATGTTTTCTGGAGTTTGGAATTTCTTTTTTGGCCAGTAGGCTCAGCATCCCACATCAGTGCACTTGAATAACCTTCAAAATCTCCTGAGGGCATAAAATGGCAGAGTGTAGCCAACTGTCTCATCTGTGGTTAGAATTGCTAGTCGTGCTTAGGTGCTTAAAAGCTTTTTATCTGTGGCATATCATTAATCTAGTACTAGGCTAACTCAAAAAGGTTTTATTTTTAGGCTTCATTATTGAATTATTTTTAACGTATTAGAGTCCTGCTGTTTGAGTTGTCAGCAATATAAAAAGTTCTCTGAGTCTTGGCAGCTTGGAAAATATTCTATAAAAAATAAGTAATATTGGGAAATGTTGATTTGTTGAAATCATTGTGATTTGTGGGAAAATTCTGGCTTAAGTAAACATTAGTTTTGAAATATTTTGAAGACCAGGCGTAACTTCAGATCAAACACACTGAACTTGCATAAGACTAGCCAATAGCTGGAAAGTACAATATCTGGGACAGCACAGTTGAGGGACTGGCACCTGCTGCTGCTACATCCTGGGTGAATTCCCTAACTGTTAGGCTAAGGCATTCCTCTCCATTTTGCTGGCCCAACTAATACACAGCTATCTCCACAGAATAGGACTGCTCCAAATAAGTGACTGAAGCTGGCAATGACTCTAGATACTGTTAGGGTATTCATCTCGTATGCGAATGAACCAGGCCCTAACGTCTGATTTGGAGCCAGAACTTCAGTCTGGATCTTGTGTCTCCTAGGTAGCTGCTGTGAGTGTTATTTGCTCTAGTTTATTTCTCTGTTGCTCTTTTTAATTTTTCTTTGCAAGGAACTTCAAAAGCTCCAGGTTTTATTTCCAGGCAAGATCCTCAGGGATAATATTTCCCCACCCACTTCTAGTTAATTTAGAGTAATCTTCTTTGCCAGATCACAGGCAGAATATGCTGCCTCTCAAACTCTGCCAAATTTTGGCTTAGAATGAAAAAGAAATATAATTTCCATTGCCATCTTGCAGAATAGAATTTGCAAACTCTGGATTTCAGAGCATCAACAGGAATCAGTAAAACTCAATTCAATTTTAGAGAAATCCTTGGGCAGTAATAAGCCTGGATCTAAGAATACTTAGTCATGTGCCATTGGGCACATCCATTTCTCTTGAAGCCAGATTTTGCCTTTGTTATATGCAAGAATTTCTGGCCTGACATCCTGGTTCAGAGACTAAAACCAGACTAGCACATCTGGTGCAAGGATCCTGTTACAGTACATGTAAGGCTGTTCTCACAACCTTCACCTGCAGTGATACTGATAACAAAATCTGCAATCTTATGTTCATCCAAATACGCCCTCCTCCTGTTTCCCTGAGACCTGGGGAGTCTGATCAAGTATCAACATTTCTTTGTATTTAACAGCAATCCATCCAGCTTGTTACAGTTTCAAAAAATTGCTATGTGTGTACTCTGCAGTTATTGAACCCTTCCTTTCTAGCATCATAGGTGAAATGAATGGGGACTGTTTTTTGACTCATTTTGTTTCTTAAATTATCTTTGTGTGAATACAGGACCTTTTATGAGCATTTTAATTTTGCTTCTTGAGATCCAATAGTAGGCCACGTTACCTTAATCCTCAAGCAAATTTTCTTCTTAAAATATTTGTAGCCTTCTGTCCTGGTTTAGGCCAGGATGGAGCTAGTTTTGTTTTCAGCAGCTCCTGTGTTTTGGCTTTAGTGTGAGAAGAACAGTGATAGCACACTGATGTTGCTGGTTGCTGCTGAATGACCAAGGACATTTTGTTATTTTCCAGGTTTTGCTAACGTGCAAGGGCAAAAACTTGGGAGGGGTAGAGACAGAATAGATGATCCCAACTGGCCAAAGAGAGTATTCCATACCATAGACGTCATGCCTGATATAATCGAGGGTCAGTCGGTGGGCCACTAGGCTTTTGAGGCTTTTGAGGTTTTTTGAGACCTTTAACTTGCCCTAATTGTTAAGCTTCCCTTCGGGTTGCTTTTTGTTTCCCTATTTTTTCCTTTTTGTTTTTCGTTCCTTTGGCTGTTTGTTCCCTCGCCTGCTCTCTCTGGAACTTGCTGTTCTGGGATAGCTGCGGGGGGATACCCCTGCTCCCTGCCTGCTGCTCAGGACGGGCTGTATCGGTCGTTGGGTGGTGAGAAATTGTGTATCGTTTGTTTTATATATTCTATTATCCTTGTATATATTATCATTATTATCATTATTAATATATTTTCATATTTTTTTTCTTTGCTGTCCTGGTGAGCTGTTTTTATCTCAACCTGCGAGTTTTCCTTTCTCTCCAATTCTCCTCCCCACCCCAACAGGGAGAGGGGGAGTGAGTGAGCAGCTGCGTGGTATTGGGTTACAATTTGGAGTTAAACCACGACAGTCCTTTTTGGCGCCCAACGTGGGGCACGAGAGGGGTCCAGCCAGCTCAGCTGAGAGAGCATCAGATTGAGGGTCCAGGGTTTAAAGCCCCCGATCAGGCTCAAAGGGTTGAGATAACAACAGACTTGACCAGAGTGTGTTAAAACAATTTGTTATAAGCATCTGTTGTATTACTTTAATTGCCACTGGTCACAATGTTGTTCGAATTGTTTACAGAGTGCTTCTCAGAGCTGTATCGGGTATCACCTTACTGTATGCTGTTTGTCACTGTTTATGCGTGGTTTGTTACCTCTGGGCTTTTGATTAGGTTTATTGCTTCGGTGTGTGGTTTAGCACTGGCTTATGGCATGGTAAAATCATTGGTGTTTAGACCAGTTTACTACCTGTATTCATATACGTTGCGGGGGGGCAATGTGCAGAACGAAGCAGCACCAACGGTTACAGCTTTGTACTTCGGGATCAATCTGGTGGGGACTATCAGTAATTATTCCTTTATTTTTTCCTTCCCGGGGGGTCACCAGGGGGAAACTTCCTCCTTTGCTTTCCCTTTCCCCTCCTGGGTAAAAATGCCTTTCTTTGATTTCTCATTGCCCTCCCGGTTAGTTACGGGAGTTTCTGAAAACTTGGAATACCTTTGGGATGTTAGGACCGGCTTGCTACTCCTATCACTAGGAATGAATTTGTGTAAAATTTTGCTTAGAAGCCGGTGCAGGCGTCGGCGCAGGGCCACCCCAGTTCCCTGCTACAGCCCCCGCGGCCGCGCCGTCCCCCGCCACGGGTGCCGCGGCCGCCCCACGTTCCGCTATGGGCACCGGGGCTGCTCCGCTCCTCGCCACACGGGCACCGCGGCTGCCCCGGCCCCGACCCCCGCCGCAGGCACCGCGGACGCCCCAGGTCCCGCCAGGGCCCCCGCGACCGTCCCAGCCCCCGCTGGGCCCCCGCGGCTGCGGCAGCTCCCGCCATGGGTGCTGCAATCGTTGCACCCCCCGCCATGGGCACCGCGGCCGCGCCACCCCCTGCTCCAGCCGCTGCGGCCGAGCGAGCCCCCGCCATGGCTGCTCCAGCCCCCGCCGCGGGCATCGCGGTTGCCCCAATCGCTGCTACGGGCCATGGGCGCTGCAGCTGCTCCACCCCCGCGGCCGTTCCAACCCCTGCTGTGGGCTTCGCTGCTGCCCCAGTCCCTGCCATGGGCACCGCGGCTGTTCAAGCCCCAGCTCTGAGCACCATGGCTGCTGTGACAGGCACTGCAGATCCACCCGTGCCGTTATCAGTTGCCCCTATACAAAAGAAGAAAAGCACCAAGAAATCAGCTCGCCCCACAAAAGATGAGGATGAACCAGGGACATCACAAGAACAGGGAGAGGCAGAAGCAGAGATAATCACCCGACCCCTATCCCTGACTGAGCTGCGAGATATCCGAAAAGATTACAGCCATCATCAAGGTGAGCAGCTTGTCACCTGGCTGCTCCGATGCTGGGATAATGGGGCCAGTAGCCTGGAACTAGAGGGCAGGGAAGCCAGGCAGCTGGGATCCTTGTCTAAGGAAGCGGCCATTGGCAGGGCGATTGGAAGAGAGGCAGAAGCCCGCAGTCTCTGGAGGAGACTCCTGTCAGGTGTGAGGGACAGGTATTTCTTTAAGGAAGATATTATATGCCATCCAAAGAAGTGGACCAATATGGAGGGAGGTATTCAGTTTCTGAGGGAATTAGCTGTGCGGGAATTGATTTATCATGACCTGGATGACCCGCAGACACCCGTAGATCCAGATGAGGTCCAATGTACCCGAACCATGTGGCGGAAGTTTTTACATAGTGCACCATCATCGTATGCCAACTCATTGGCAACAATGGGTTGGAAAGACGATGAGGCACCACTGGTGCGTGCAGTGGCTAACCAACTCCGACAGTATGAAGACAATATCTCTTCCTCCTTACAGGACTGTGTCTCGGCTGTGGAAAAACTGGCTGAAAGAATGTGCCGGGAGTTTCGGCAACTCAAAGAGGATAGGTCCTACTTCCCACCTGTACAGAGCAATATCTCAGCTGTTAGGAGAAGATTTTCCCCTGCTCAAGAGAGATGGTACACACGGCGAGGTACTCTGTGGTTTTACCTCCGTGACCATGGAGAGGACATGAGAAAGTGGGATGGAAAACCCACCTCAACCCTAGAGGCAAGGGTACGTGAGTTGAAAAAGAAAACAGCTACAAATAAGGGTTCTTCCAGGAAAAGTGCTGCTCCAGTCTCCAGCAGGCAGTTCCCCAGATGGGGTAGAAGGGCTTCTGATTAGTACTTACAAGAAATGAGAAACAGGGATGAGATTCGACCCGATGTGTCCCACACGAACCCAGTGCACACTAATGCCATCGAACTATAGAGGGGCCGAACGCATTTCTATTTCTGGAGTGACAGGGGGGTCCCAAGAGTTAACTTTACTGGAGGCCGAAGTGAGCCTAACTGGGAACAAGTGGCAAAAGCACCCCATTGTGACTGGCCCAGATGCTCCGTGCATCCTTGGCATAGACTACCTCAGGAGAGGGTATTTCAAGGACCCAAAAGGGTACCGGTGGGCTTTTGGTATAGCTGCTGTGGAGACAGAGGACATTAAGCAGCTGTCCACCTTGCCCGGTCTTTCAGAGGATCCTTCTGTTGTGGGGTTGCTGAGGGTCAAAGAGCAACAGGTACCAATTGCTACCACAACAGTGCACCGATGGCAATATCGCACCAACCGAGACTCCCTGACCCCCATCCATAAACTGATTCGTCGACTGGAAAGCCAGGGAGGGATCAGCAAGACTCGCTCACCCTTTAACAGTCCTATATGGCCAGCGTGGAAATCAAATGGAGAATGGAGATTAACAGTGGACTATCGTGGCCTGAATGAAGTCACGCCACCACTGAGTGCTGCCGTGCCGGACATGCTAGAACTTCAGTACGAACTGGAGTCAAAGGCAGCCAAGTGGTATGCCACCATTGACATTGCTAATGCATTTTTCTCAATTCCTTTGGCAGCAGAATGCAGGCCACAGTTTGCTGTCACCTGGAGAGGCGTCCAATACACCTGGAATCGACTGCCCCAGGGGTGGAAACACAGCCCTACCATTTGCCATGGCCTGATCCAGACTGCACTGGAAAAGGGTGGAGCTCCAGAACACCTGCAATACATAGATGACATCATCGTGTGGGGCAACACAGCAGCAGAAGTTTTTGAGAAAGGAGAGAAAATAATCCAAATCCTTCTGGGAGCCGGTTTTGCCATAAAACGAGGTAAGGTCAAAGGACCTGCACAGGCGATCCAGTTCCTAGGAATAAAATGGCAAGATGGACGTCGTCAGATCCCAATGGACGTGATCAATAAGATAACAGCGATGTCTCCACCAACTAACAAAAAGGAAACCCAAGCTTTCTTAGGCGTTGTGGGTTTCTGGAGAATGCATATCCCAAATTACAGTTTCATTGTAAGCCCTCTCTATCAAGTGACCCGGAAGAAGAACGATTTTAAATGGGGCCCTGAGCAACGACAAGCCTTTGAACAAATTAAACAGGAGATAATTCATGCAGTGGCCCTTGGACCAGTTCGGGCAGGGCAAGATGTTAAAAATGTGCTCTACACCGCAGACAGGGAGAATGGTCCTACCTGGAGCTACTGGCAGAAAGCACCAGGGGAGACTCGAGGTCAACCCCTGGGGTTTTGGAGCCGGGGATACAGAGGATCTGAGGCCCACTACACTCCAACTGAAAAAGAGATCTTGGCAGCATATGAAGGGGTTCGAGCTGCTTCAGAAGTGATCGGCACTGAAGCACAGCTCCTCCTGGCACCCCGACTGCCGGTGCTGGGCTGGATGTTCAAAGGGAGAGTTCCTTCTACACATCATGCCACTGATGCCACGTGGAGTAAGTGGGTCGCACTGATCACACAACGAGCTCGAATAGGAAACCCCAGTCGCCCAGGAATCTTGGAAGTGATCATGGACTGGCCAGAAGGCAAAGATTTCGGAATGTCACCAGAGGAGGAGGTGACGCGTGCTGAAGAGGCCCCACCGTATAATAAACTGCCAGAAGATGAAAAGCAATATGCCCTGTTCACTGATGGATCCTGTCGTATTGTAGGAAAACATCGAAGATGGAAAGCTGCCGTGTGGAGTCCTACACGAAGAGTTGCGGAAGCCACTGAAGGACAAGGTGAATCGAGTCATTTTGCTGAGGTGAAAGCCATCCAGCTGGCTTTCGATATTGCTGAGCGAGAAAAGTGGCCAAAGCTCTACCCCTGTACCGACTCCTGGATGGTAGCAAATGTCCTGTGGGGGTGGTTACAGCAATGGAAGCAGAGCAACTGGCAGCACAGAGGCAAACCCATCTGGGCTGCCAGTGTGGCAAGATATTGCTGCCCATGTAGAGAAGCTTGTTGTAAAGGTACGTCATGTAGATGCTCATGTACCCAAGAGTCGAGCCACTGAGGAACATCAAAACAACCAGCAGGTGGATCAGGCTGCTATGATTGAAGTGTCTCAAGTGGACTTGGACTGGCAACGTAAGGGTGAACTATTCCTAGCTCGGTGGGCCCATGACACCTCAGGCCATCAAGGAAGAGATGCAACATACAGATGGGCTCGTGATCGAGGGGTGGACTTAACTATGGACACTATCGCACAGGTTATCCATGAGTGTGAAACATGCGCTGCAATCAAGCAAGCCAAGCGATTAAAGCCTCTCTGGTATGGAGGACGATGGCTGAAGTGGGGGAGGCCTGGCAGATTGACTATATCACACTCCCACAAACCCACCAAGGCAGGCGCCATGTGCTTACAATGGTGGACGCAACCACGGGATGGCTGGAAACATATCCCATGCCCCATGCCACTGCCCGGAACCCCATCCTGGGCCTTGAAGAGCAAGTCTTATGGCGACATGGCACCCCAGAAAGGATTGAGTCAGACAACGGGACTCATTTCCGAAACAACCTCATAGACACCTGGGCCAAAGAGCATGGCATTGAGTGGGTGTATCACATCCCCTATCATGCACCAGCCTTTGGGAAAATAGAACGGTACAATGGACTACTGAAAACTACACTGAAAGCAATGGGTGGTGGAACCTTCAAACACTGGGACACACATTTAGCAAAAGCCACTTGGTTAGTCAACACTAGAGGATCCCCCAATCGAACTGGCCCTGCCCAGTCAAAGCCTTTACATACTGTAGAAGGGGATAAAGTTCCTGTGGTGCATGTAAAAAACATGCTGGGGAAGACAGTCTGGGCTATTCCTGCCTCGGGCAAAGGCAAACCCATCCGTGGGATTGCTTTCGCTCAAGGACCTGGATGCACTTGGTGGGTAATGCAGGAGGATGGAGAAGTCCGATGTGTACCTCATGGAGACCTGATTTTAGGTGAAATTAGCCAATAGTCTGAACTGTGTGATGTTAATTGCTATAATATACTGCATATAATCATTTATATTATGTATATATTGTATATAATCATTTCTATAGTTGTGTTCTATATCAAAGGTATTACAGCAAGAATCACCCGACTCAATGAAGAGCGAACTCTGATGAAACCAAGCAAAGTGCGGCAGTGATGGACTGACTTCAACAACTGGCGCACAGTTGCGATCGACATCTTGGACCTGCCAACTGCGGACAAGCTACACCAGCCATGCCAGATACACCAGCTGTAAGTTCCAGATGCAGCATGCAACAATCCGACACTGCACACCATCTCTACTGACTTGAAAGACTGTTAAGACAGATCCAACCCAGGATCGTGGACTAAATGAACTCAACAGACATTTTGGAGGGATGGTCCATAGACTAAGGGAATGATATCTGTGTGTATATATCAAAGACATAAAGTGGCAGTGATTAATTGGAAAGTGAGAGACCTGAGCATTATGTAAATGGTATGGAATAAGGGGTGGATACTGTCCTGGTTTAGGCCAGGATGGAGCTAGTTTTGTTTTCAGCAGCTCCTGTGTTTTGGCTTTAGTGTAAGAAGAACAGTGATAGCACACTGATGTTGCTGGTTGCTGCTGAATGACCAAGGACATTTTGCTGTTTTCCAGGTTTTGCTAACATGCAGATGCAAAAACTTGGGAGGGGTAGAGACAGAATAGTTGATCCAAACTGGCCAAAGAGAGTATTCCATACCATAGACGTCATGCCCGATATAAGCGAGGGTCAGTTGGTGTCCCACTAGGCTTTTGAGACTTTTAGACCCTTAACTTGCCTTAATCCTTAAGCTTCCCTTCGGGTTGCTTTTTGTTTCCCTATTTTTTTCCTTTTTGTTTTTCGTTCGTTTGGCTGTTTGTTCCCTCGCCTACTCTCTCTGGAACTTGCTGTTCTGGGATAGCTGGGGAGGCATACCCCTGCTCCCTGCCTGCTGCTCAGGATGGGCTGTATCGGTCGTTGGGTGGTGAGAAATTGTGTATCGTTTGTTTTATATATTCTATTATCCCTATATATATTATCATTATTATCATTATTAATATATTTTCATATTTTTTTTCTTTGCTGTCCTGGTGAGCTGTTTTTATCTCAACCTGTGAGTTTTCCTTTCTCTCCAATTCTCCTCCCCACCCCACCGGGGAGAGGGGGAGTGAGTGAGCAGCTGCGTGGTATTGGGTTACAATTTGGGGTTAAACCACGACACCTTCCATGTCAATCACTTGAATACTATTAAAAAAGTCTTCATATGCTGTATATGTTCGAACACTTTTTGATGACTTTCGTCTTACCAAAACATTCACAACCTGATTGAGGTGACTGGCTTTGTTGAAAGAGTAAAAGAACAAGCCATTTTGCAAACAGTGCTGCACATTTTTTCCCAAAACTAATCCATATGGATTGCTAACTCAAATACTGTATGTTAACAGATAGCTAAATGAGAACCTTCTCCCCAATCAGATAAAGATTTACTCCATAAAAGCTTCTGCAGCTTCTTTTGGAAATACTCCCATCTTTGGAGTATGCACTATGCCACCTGTTTATGCATTTATGAAACACTGCTACCTGTGGGACAAGTCTAGGATGTATGCTTATTTTGATAAAGTGGTACTTTAATCTTCAGTCAGACACTAAGTCATGTCCAAGAGTAAAATACATGATACCTTTTCTCTCTCCTTTGAATTGTTTCCACAAATTAACTGTTCTTTGTATTGTATACAGTACCCTGCTATTATAAAGCTTTTAACAGATTTATCATAGAATCATAGAATAGTTCGAGTTGGAAGGGACCTTTTAAAGGTCATCTAGTCCAACCCCCCCCTGCAATGAGCAGGGACATCCTCAACTAGATCAGGTTGCCCAGAGCCCCATCCAACCTGACCTTGAATGTTTCCAGGGATGGGGCATCTACCACCTCTCTGGGCAACCTGTTCCAGTGCTTCACCACCCTCATGGTGAAAACCTTCTTCTTTATGTCTAGTCTAAATCTCCCCTCCTTTAGTTTAAAACCATTACCCCTTGTCCTATCACAGCAGGCCCTGCTAAAAAGTTTTTCTCCATCTTTCCTATAAGCCCTCTTTAAGTATTGAAAGGCTGCAATAAGGTCTCCCCAGAGCCTTCTCTTCTCCAGGCTGATCAAGCCCAACTCTCTCAGCTTGTCTTCATAGGAGAAGTGTTCCATCCCTCTGATCATTTTTGTGGCCTCCTCTGGACCCGCTCCAGCAGGTGTGGCAACACTTCTTTTGATGCAGCCCAGTTGGCCTTCTGGGCTGCAAGCGCAGCTGCATGTCGGCTCATGTCCAGCTTTTCATCCACCAGCACCCCCAAGTCCTTCTCAGCAGGGCTGCTCTCCATCCCATCATCCCCCAGCCTGTATTGATACTGGGGGCTGCTCCGACCCAGGTGCAGGACCTTGCACTTGGCCTTGTTGAACCTCATGAGTTTCGCCTGGGCCCACCTCTCAAGCTTGTCCAGGTCCCTCTGGATGGCATCCCGTCCCTCAGGCATGTCCACTGCACCACTCAGCTTGGTGTTGTCCACAAACTTGCTGAGGGTGCATTCGATCCCACTATGTCATTGATGAAGATATTAAACAGTACTGGTCCCAATACAGACCCCTGAGGGACACCACTTGTCACCGATCTCCATCTGGATGTTAAGCCATTGACCAGTACCCTCTGGATGTGATCATCCAACCAATTCCTCATCCACTGAACATTCCACCCATCAAATCCGTATCTCTCCCATTTAGAGAGAAGGATGTTGTGGGGGACCGTGTCAAAGGCCTTACAGAAGTCCAGATAGATGACATCCGTAGCTCTTCCCTTGTCCACTGATGTAGTCACTCCATCGTAGAAGGCCACTAGGTTGGTCAGGCAGGACTTGCCCTTGGTGAAGCCATGCTGGCTGTCTCCAATCACCTCCCTGTCCTCCATGTGCCTCAGCATCGTTTCTAGGAGGATCTGTTCCATGATCTTCCCAGGCACAGAGGTGAGGCTGACAGGTCGGTAGTTCCCAGGGTCCTCCTTCCTACCCTTTTTAAAAATGGGGGCAATGTTTCCCCTTTTCCAGTCCCCAGGGACTTCGCCTGACCGCCATGACTTTTCAAATATCATGGAGAGTGGCTTGGCAACTACATCAGCCAATTCCCTCAGGACTCTGGGATGCATTTCATCAGGTCCCATAGACTTATGTATGTTCAGGTTCCTCAGGTGGTCTCGAACCTGATCTTCTCTTACCGTGGGAGGGACTTTGCTCCCCCAGTCCCCGTCTTGTGGTCCATCCACTCGAGAGGTGTGGGAAGAGAGGTTGCCAGTGAAGACTGAGGCAAAAAAGTTGTTGAGTACCTCAGCCTTCTCTTCATCTGTTGTTACCAGTTTGCCAGTCTTGCTCATCAAGGGGGGTACACTTTCTTTGATCTTCCTTTTCTGGCTGACATACCTGTAGAAGCCCTTCTTGTTATCCTTTGCATCCCTTACCAAGTTCAGCTCCAGCTGTGCCTTGGCCTTCCTGACTCCATCCCTACACAACCGGGCAGCGTCCCTATACTCTTCCCAGGACACCTGTCCCTGCTTCCACTGCCTGTGTATTTCCTTCTTGCCCTTTAGTTTGACCAGCAGGTCTTGACTCAGCCATGCCAGTCTCTTGCCACCTTTGCCCGATTTCTTGCACCTGGGAATTGAGAGCTCTTGCGCTCTATGGAAAGCCTCCTTAAAGATCTGCCAGCTCTGTTCTGCTCCCTTGTCCCTGAGGGCAGTTTCCCAGGGGGTCCTATTGACTAACTCCTTGAAGAGCTGGAAGTCTGCTTTCCTAAAATTCAGGGTCCTGACCTTACTCTTTGCCTGACCCATATCCCTCAGGACTGTGAACTCCACCAGCGCATGATCACTGCAGCCCAGGCTGCCTCCAATCTTGACGTCACCTATTAGCTCACTTGTGTTGGTGACCATCAGGTCCAGCATAGCATCCCCTCTGGTGGGGCTGTCTATTACCTGGCTTAAGAAGTTCTCCTCCATGCACTCCAGGAATCTCCTGGATTGCCTACAGCTCACCGTGCTACTTTTCCAGCAGATGTCGGGGTGGTTGAAGTCCCCCAGCAGGATGAGAGCCTGTGAGCACAATGCCTCCTGTAGCTGGAGCAAGAAGGCTTCGTCAATAGACTCGCCTTGATTGGGCGGCCTGTAGCAGACCCCAACCACAAGGTTCCCTTTGTTGCCTCGGTCTCTGATTCTTACCCATAAGCTTTCAACCTGCTTGTGGCTATTCTTCAGAGACAGCTCCTCACACTCTATCCATTTCTTGATGTTGAGGGCAACGCCTCCGCCCCTCCTTCCTCGCCTGTCCCTTCTGAACAGCCTGTAGACGTTGATAGCCGCACTCCAGTCATGGGATTCGTCCCACCAAGTTTCAGTAATGGCAACTAGGTTGTAGCTTTCTAGCAGCATGGTGGCTTCTAACTCCTCCTGTTTGTTGCCCATGCTGGGGGCGTTCGTTAGTGTAGAGGCCCTTCAGCTGGGCTGTTGGCCATATCACCTTCATGGAGGAACACCCCTTAATTCCTTTGAGGTCTTTAAGTTTTATAACTGAAGGAAATACCTGGGACTGCAATGAAGACCATCTAACAGCTCTGAATTAAGTATTCTGACTGTGCACATATGGTATATGCACAACAGGTAAAGATATATTGCACAAATATTTTTTTATAAAACAGCAACTGTATGAGAAACAACAATTTGGTCTCCTTTGAATGAGTGTTTATGTATTTCACTCTTGGTACCTTGCAAATGCTAATCCAGTGATAGGAAGAAATCCTTACCATCTAGCTAAATAAAGATTGAAATGCTGCTTAATAAATAAGCTTACGTTTCAAATGTTTCCCTGAGGGCATCCAACTGGTGTGATGTCTGCATACTGTTAACCAGCACTTGGTATTCTCTCTACATCCCATTCCATTTTATCCACAGCTGAGATGTAATTCCAAATAGATGTTACTCACTCAATAACAAATATAGATGCTTTTTCTTTTGAGGGATCTTCACAATTCTGCTCAGGGAATGGATAACGTATTAGCTTCAGCAGGTTGGCTCCTGGTGGTTTTACAAGACTGATCCTTTCTTGAAAAAACAGATCTGTTCTGGTCAGTCAGTATGTTTGACAGGGAATTCATAATACATGGGAAAAGCACTTTTAGCCCTATCCGGCATTTCTTATGTTCTAGGAAGAATAGGGTTTCATACTGCTGTGTGCACAGCAGCACTGTCAAGGTGCAGATGAACATGTAGACTGAGCTAGGTTAGTAGGAATTACTGTTCTTCTTCCAAAAATAGCTCACTCAACCTCTAGTTCTACAAGTAGATTTATGATATTTTACATCTGGAAGCAATAAAGTGGAGTATAGTCTCCAAGCGTCAAGACTGAGGATAATAGGAGGTGGCAAGTGACACCTTACAAAGCTGAGCAAGGTCTCTACTGTAGTTTGTCCAATCTTTTATGCTGCTTTCTGAACGGTGTAAAAATAGTGATGGCTAAGTTACAGTGATCCTTTTTATGCCATCTTCAGCATCACATCACATCTTCAGCATCACTATCCAAAGACCAAATCCTGCTATGTTGCCAACCTGCCTACATGATGGAGTTAGAATGGAAACCTAGATGAAGTGATTATTATATTCCTGCATCCCTAGAAGCTAGAACTTATTCTTCTAGCTGATGAACTGGTGAAACAGAGCCTAGGAGATTTTACTACAAGGGCATAGGAGTGCCTATATTAAAAAAAGTTCACATCTCCACTGTAAACTGCATGTTTTCAGTATGTTCAGGCAAAGAACATATGGAGCAATTCCCTATGATGTTTAATGTTCTTTAGGGCATCAAACATATTCTAACTAGTCACCAGTCACAGAGATTCAACAACTATTTGGTGAACTTTTAAATACTAAGAAACTAAGATCTTTGGAGGGACCTGGAATCAATCACAGCCAACCATGAATAGATATTCCACTGCTGTCTACAAAAATATCTGCTCTGACTGCCCTAAGTATGCAACCATGCACTTACCTATGAAACCTCAAAACCCTATATAAACCCTATATAAAAGTTTCTGTCACTCTATAACTAACCCAAAACATTCATTATAAAGACAAAAAATCATCAGGAAGGATAATATGTGAGAGTAAAATAGGAAAAATTAAATATTTCACCAATGTCCCAATCATGGCCTTAGCAATAGTGGGGCATTAAGAGAAAATGCCTAGGGAATCCTAGAAAGTAAGCACTGCCTGACACCACATAGAAAGGCAGAAAACAGAAAAGACTGTCAACAGACTCTGTCAACACAGTGAATTTGGGGAGAGGAATCCACATTACTCCAAACCTGACAATTAGGGTCTTCCTAAACAATTGAGCAGAGCCAGGAAAGGTTTCTTTTCAATATCACAAAAATACCAGTTAATTCTGTCCCAATATCCCATCACTTGCTGTGGCCATTGTCTGATACTTCAAAAGAAAGCAATCCTGCCTACTCTCATTCCCTAAAAGCCAAATTATGCACTGAGGGCAAATGTAAATCTCTCTGGCCCCTGCAGGTAAACAGCTGGCAGGATTAAAGTATTTAAAATACAGTGCAAAAAACATATATGGAAATACAGACTCCTTTCAGGCCTCTGTCATACAGATACAAGAAGTTAACCACCCAAAGATACAAATCACAAGTTTTAATTTTCAACAGCAGGATGACTTCTATCCTGTCATCAAATCACACTCACACACTTGTGAGTTGCTAGAATGAAACATTATATTCCTTGTGGTCCTTATTGCATTTCAAAGACCAGTCCAGAATGACTCATCGCTGAAATACTGATTTTTCTGTTCCTATTTCCAGACTAGTTTTATTTATAACCAGTTCATACACCTTTCCACTTAGCCAAAAATTTTACCCTCTCTGGTAAGTGCTTTCTGAATTAAAATACTTAATCAGATTCTTTTTTAGCCTTTGATTACTAAACTAAACTAAACTAAACACATCAAATTTTTTTTTAATCTCCTCTCATGCCATTGGTTTGCCATTTCCCAAATCATTTTAGTAGCCATTGCTGTGTTAAATTATTCTTTTTGTAAAATAAGTGGTAAGAGTTGTACATATTCTGAACAAAGCATTATCTTGCTTTGGATGCTGTTCACTTTCAGAGCACTAATAATCTCATAGCATAGTTGTCTTCAATATTATTAAGACCAGCTAGTCTACTAGACAGCAAGACAAGCACCACCAAGTTGAGCATACAAAATTTTAGCCACTGACACATTTTTCCTTTGACAAGAGTTTTCTCTATAACTTTGTCTTCAGGCAATGTTAGAAGATCAATGTATCTATAAAGTATATTTTGGTTTGCAGGGCCATACATAAAGAATGAGCCTCTTCCTATACTCAAAGTACATTTCAGCATGAAGACAAAAGGGAAGGCTTCTATTCACCCAGTTTCCTTTCATCTGTAAATCCTGCCCAATGCACAGCCAAAAAAATTATTCAGAATGGGAATAGAAACTGGTTTGTTGTCATTAGAGTTGATGATGCTCTGGAGATGGAAGAAATGTGTTTCTGCCACACGGTGCAGTTAAGCCAAACCAGTATTTTATAATATAAGTATGAAACATCACAGCCAAAGAATTTTCTCAGAAGTAGAAAATGTCTAAAAGTTGGCAGTGACTGATTCTGAACTTGGGTTGTAAAGAGTCTGGAATATCAGTCTGGTCAATCTATCAAATGGAGACACTGAAAATTTTCAGATAGGCACTGGGAAAAAGAAATTTCTGTTCTGATTTTTGTTGTTTTCAAGGAAATAACTTCTAACTCATTAACAAGTTGCAATCAAACATGGAATTGATTAAGCCACTAGTTTTTAACTGCCTTCTGATGGCACTGAAATACTTTGGTTTTAGCAAATTTATTTCAATATGGGAGACATTTCCATGGACCTAGATTAGACTAACTACAAAAATAAGAAATTTATCTTAAAACAGAGAGAAATTTAGAGTATTAAAAGTACTGAGGATAGATCTCTGTTTTCAGGTTTTTTGTTGATTTGGTGTTTTTTTCCGAAGAAAACTCTATCATCAGTTGGCCTAAAAAAATGTTATTGCCTCTCCCTACAAACTTTGTCTTATAAACTTTAAAACAACAAGGAAAAAGTCAGCTGAATATAGTCAACAAATAACAAATGGGAGTTGTTTTCTTACTAGAATGACAGTGTCCATGGTGGTGATTATACTACTAGTATTTACCTTCCATTTGCAACACAGCTTGCTAATCTGATGATTATTTGTGTGTAGTCACAAATAAGATAGATGACGGAGAAAGGGAAGTTATTCATCAAGACTGAAGACTGCAATGTGACAGTGATCGATGTATATCAGGATTGCAACTGTTGAAACAAATGCTGATTTGCTAAGCCCAAATTGTTTAGGAAAGGCAATGTGTTAAAATATTCCTTTGATAGCTTTACTGTTCTGTTCCTTATTTAATGACTGAAGAAAGAAGTGTTTATTATAAAAAGTGTAAACTTTCATTGAAAGCGTATTCCCTTAATCATGCAGCTAAATGAAATATAACTTAACCTTAGAGCTAAAAAGAATTCCACAGCTAAATTTGTAGATTTGGATGAAATTAATATTAACAACTCAGTTAAATCATCAAACTGCCTGTTTCCAGCGGATCAAGACTTTAGCTTCCTCCACAACAGTAACAACAGCAGTTTCTTCTAAAAAAAGCAAAGAATTTAAGCAAAGTCAATTTTCATCAAATTTTCATCAGAATTCAAGCAAAGTTCACTTTTGTCAGGGTGCCAAACAGAATATGAGCTTTAACTTGAAATTCCAAAGTTCTGTGGCAGAATTTATCCTTTGAACTTGCTGTTTCTCAAAAACTGACAACAGCAATATACTGAATAGCTTACTGTGTGGCACACAGCTATTTTAATTAGACAGTTGCTTTATTAAAACAGCTTTCAGGAACAAGTCCTTTAAATACATTGCAGTAGTTTTGTACAGAGGGTGATGCCAGATGAGATATACACATACATACATATATTTATATATATTCTAGCTTGGATAAGGGAAGAGGAGAGGGAAGTGTGTGAAGAGGTGAAACTTGGCTATGGTCACAAGAAGTTCCATTCTGTTCTGGCATTAAAGTGGTTTTGGAAACTATCTATCAATCAGATGGTATTAGCAACTGTATTGGGTTTGCGTGGCAAGGTTTTGGTCGCGGGGGGCTAGAGAGGTGGCTTCTGTGAGAAGCTGCTAGAAGCTTCTCCGATGTCCGACAGAGCCAATGCCAGCTGGCTCCAAGATGGACCCGCTGCTGGCCAAGGCCAAGCCAATCAGTGACAGTAGTAGTGCCTCTGTGATAACATATTTAAGAAGGGGGAAAAAAACCTGCTGGGGGAATATAGCAGCGGAGAGAGGAGTGAGAAGATGTGAGCACAACAACTCTGCAGACACCAAGGTCAGTGAAGAAGGAGGGGGAGGAGGTGCTCCAGGC
Organism: Phoenicopterus ruber ruber; assembly: GCA_009819775.1. Lineage (NCBI taxonomy): Eukaryota > Metazoa > Chordata > Aves > Phoenicopteriformes > Phoenicopteridae > Phoenicopterus > Phoenicopterus ruber. The sequence continues at coordinate 2,421,969 of CM020247.1, read as the reverse complement.
GCCAGAGCAAAGATTCCCCTTCAGCCCCTGGTGAAGACCATGGTGAGGCAGGCTGTCCCCCTGCAGCCCATGGAGGTCCACGGTGGAGCAGATATCCACCTGCAGCCCGTGGAGAACCCCACGTCAAAGCAGGTGGATGCCCGAAGGAGACTGTGACCCCGTGGGAAGCCCATGCTGGAGCAGGCTCCTGGCAGGACCTGTGGACCCATGGATCCGTGGAGAGAGGAGCCCACGCTGGAGCAGGTTTGCTGGCAGGACTTGTGACCCCACGGGGGACCCACGCTGGAGCAGTCTGTTCCTGAAGGACTGCACCCCATGGAAGGGATCCATGCTGGAGCAGTTCGTGAAGAACTGCAGCCCGTGGGAAGGACTCACGTTGGAGAAGTCTGTGGAGGACTGTCTCCTGTGGGAAGGACCCCATGCTGGAGCAGGGGAAGAGTGTGAGGAGTCCTCCCCCTGAGGAGGGGAGTGATAGAGCAGCTTTGGTGGGCACCTGGCATCCAGCTAGGGTCAACCCACTACAGCAACACTTTTTTTTTGTGTGTCCATCTTTTCAAAAAATTGTGCCAAGAAATTGATTGCTTATCACAGATATAAAAAGTAGTAAACTTTGTTTCATGATGCTGAAACTGAACACTCTGAAAAACAATGAAAAATAAATGCATGATGAAGTATACATGCACACAAATCTGTCATTTTTTTTTTTTTTAACTGAAATGTAGTGGCTATTTTTTGCCACAATATGCTGTTTCTTAGGGTGTTCCAGCAAAGAGGAAACTACTGGTCCTTGCACAGGAAGAGCTGTTGGAGGGAGATTAATATTCTGAGTTGTCAGAAGTAACAACCCTAGACTGTCATATAAAATAATAGCATGCAAACAATGGAAATAAAAAGATAAAAATAAAGTATACTGTTGAAGCTAAACAATCCTCAAGGCTCTGCCAAAGTCACCATTGTCATGAGCAAGCTGAAGGATTCCAGAAGTGAGACAAAGTTTGTATAGATGAAATCACCAAAACGGGCTGCGACTGGCTGGTTTATTGTTGAATGATGAAGTTGCTGCTGTGTTTTTGAACGTGCTATCTCGAAGAGCATCCAGAACTGGTGGACTAGGAGGAGCAAGTGTATTCATTACAGTGAATCCTGTTGCTCTTACATCATCTGCACAAAAAGTATCTGGCCTAATCTGCCAAGACAGCATTGCCTTTCAAAACCCTGCACCAGCAAGCATTTATTTTCTTTATGCATTTTATGTGAGGTTAAAAAGGTAGTTGTTGGTACTGTGAGCCCATGATAACTTCTCAGGAAGTTGGCTGTCCCAGAGCTTGCAGAGATGAGCATGCAGCAGTTTGCACTGCACATGGAAAGGAGAACATAGGAAAGAGTTACAAGATAATGGATATTTTTCCTATATTCCAATGTATAACAACAAATTATTCTCATCCTGTTAATATTATCTATATAATGAATAATCTATACTATTCTTGGTTTGTAAAATATTGTTCTTTAAAACCTCCATTGCCTCACATACATACACACACACACTCTCTCTCTTGCAAGTCTACTATAAAATTTTCTGTTGAACTCCCTACCACTGCACAGCACCATTATAAGGAAGATCTTGTCACAGTTTCTGGTATTAAAATCCACTTTCTCAGAAATTCCACAAATGCTCTTATTCTTTGGGCTGACTTTATGTGAGTAACAATTAAAGCAAGCACGTGTGCTGATGAGGAAGAAGGACAATGCCTAGAACGCAAAATACATTTGGGAAGGGGTCAGGCACATTTCTTTGTCATACTCTGAAAAAAAAGTGATGTATAATTCAGGTCTATCATTTTAGCTACTATATTACTATGTTACTACTGTACTGTACATAAGTTATGATTTCTAAGTCAGTTAGTCATTGAAACTTTTGCTACCTGTGTAGAATATGAATCCTGTGTGGATTCTTGAACACATCACATATCCCCACTAGAGTGACATGGAGAATTCAACTTTACCAAGAGAGTAATGTCAATATATTCTTCTATTAGAAAATATGTGTAACATGAAAATTGAGGGTTTTGTCATAGCTCCTGGCTCCTGTAATGCAATATATAGCAGTTGCTCTGAAACCCCAGAGGCTGTAGCTTTGAGTTGTCTTTCTTTTATTAGTTCGCACGAGCTCTCTTTTGGAACTGAGAGGGGAGGAGGGGTTAGAAATGTAAACATAAAACAAAGTGGTCAATGATACCTATATGGAAATATCCATTTTCAAACCCAGACTTCAGTTTTGTCTCCCAGCGTTAGACAACTGCCAGACTCTGATGTTTTTTTCTACATTCTGTGGTCCACAGCTCCTGTTTGCATCAATGTTATAGTGGAATAACAGAAAATGTAACCATTTCTATATTGTCTAAGAAAGACCTTAAAACCTCTAAAATATAATTTAAAAAAAAAAAATAGTTACCAGCAATAAGTAGACTAGATCTAAGAACTCCAAACAGCCCATAGAATAAAACAGTGTATGAAAAATCATAAATATTTTTTAAATCTAATAATAAATTCCAGCTGAGTATAAGATTGGAGAGATTTAGAAGTCTATTAGACATTCAACTACACTTTCTTACCTCTTTTGGCTGCTTGTCTTCCTGGCCTTGAAATGACAGTCTTAATTCACTTTATAATCATCTATGATGTGAATCACAGGAAGACCATAAGGTTCATAAAGCTAAAACAAACCACCACCACCCCCCAAAAAAAGCCTCATTGGAGATCAAAATGGTCTAATATTAAGTACTAAAAAATGCTGAATCTGTTTGTAAGTTGATCTACATTTTTCCAGCCAAATTACACTCACTTTCCCAGAGTTCATTCCTGACTTACTACCCAAGCAGAGGTAAAAGCTCCTCTAGAGCTGTTATTTAGTATGTTACTTTATGCCACACAGACAAAAAAGTATCCTAATTTTTTTCAACCTTTAAGCATTACAGGTAAGCCTTTCAGAGGAACAGAGAGCACCTGAATAAATTTATCACTTGCTTAGGCAGACTCATGACTTTCATTTTTCTGTTTGACTTTGAGGTTGTAAAGTATGTTCAGATTCCCTTCCTTTACATTGTATGCGTATGAAAGTCAGGAAATAAACTTCCCTTGAGCTTTTCCACAAGAAATGAAATGTTCTTGGAACATGTTGCTCTCAGAATCATTGCAAGAACATGATGATCCCTGATAGAAATAAATATTAATGGTGTCACAGTGTTCCTAAATATTTTCTTCTGCCAAAAGTTTACTTATGTTTTTTCTGATAATGACAAGAGAAACATTGTTGAATTTAGTAGATAGATAGATTAGATGTTAAACATACCATCATTTTCACTTATATTTATCTGTGAGTCGGTCTGGTCTAAGGACCAACTGCTGGCAATTATTTAGAACATCAATTATTTTAGTCATACATATTAGATAATAACTTCACGTTATCAGGAAAACACATTTCTGAAACTGTTGATCCAGTGAAGGCTGATGATTGGAATTTTTTTTTAAGAAACAGTAGAAGACGATAGAGAATAAAGTAGTAATCTAGTTCTTTCCAGGCTATTTTTGTGCTTCTGGAAAAAATAGTGCAGGTTTCAAAAGACCATTTTGGTAAAAGCAACGTCTTTTTTATTTCACAGATTGTAGCTTTAGATTAAATTTTTTTTTTTTTTTTTTTTACATACACATGTCTGAACTGTGCTGTAAAAAGCAAGATTAAAGAAGAAGGAAGTGAAAGAGGGGAGGAAGAAAGTAAAACAGAGGCAGGAATGTAATGAACTTTTTTTTTCATGACCTTTGGAATTTCTAGTTGTTTTTCATTATGCAACACTGAGCCCTATCCAGGAAGATAAACTAGTGGAAATAGAACATATTACACTTGAGGGAAAGGAGCTATTTCAAAGACAGCGACACATCTGAGCACTAACACTTATGTGAAGATGATAGAATAGAATAGCATAGCATAGTTTAGTTCAGTTGGAAGGGACCTACAACACTCATCTAGTCCAACTGCCTGACCACTTCAGGGCTGACCAAATGTTAAAGCATGTTATTAAGGGCATTGTCCACACGCCTCTTAAACACTGACAGGCTTGGGGCATCGACCACCTCTCCAGGAAGCCTGTTCCAGTGTTTAACCACCCTCTTGGTAAAGAAATGCTTCCTAATGTCCAGTCTAAATCTCCCCTGGCGCAGCTTTGAACCATTCCCACACGTCCTGTCACTGGATACCAGGGAGAAGAGATCAGCACCTCCCTCTCCACATCCCCTCCTCAGGAAGCTGTAGAGAGCAATGATGAGGTCTCCCCTCAGTCTCCTTTTCTCCAAACTAGACAAACCCAGAGTCCTTAGCTGCTCCTCATAGGATATGCCTTCCAGCCCTTTCACCAGCTTTGTTGCCCTCCTCTGGGCACATTCAAGTACCTTCACATCCTTCTTAAATTGTGGGGCCTAGAACTGCACACAGTACTCCAGGTGAGGCTGCAACAACGCAGAATACAGCAGGATAATCACCTCTTTTGACCGACTGGTTATACTGTTTGATGCACCCCAGGATACGGTTTGCCCTCTTGGCTGCCAGGGCACACTGCTGACTCATGTTGAGCCTCCTGTCAACCAGCACCCCCAGATCCCTTTCTGCAGGGCTGCTCTCCAGCCACTCCTCCCAATTTATACTTGTGCTCGGCGTTACTCTGTCCTAGGTGCAGAATCCAGAATGATGTCAAAGCCTCACCCCTCCCCCCTTTTTTAACAGGGGATTTTGCATGGAAATTTGGAGACAAACTTGGTTCCAAGATTAATTATATGCTACTAACCCATAGGACTACCCAGAAGTACCACTGAGGCTACGAGTCAGGAAGGTCTTGTGGCCTTAACTAGCATGGCCCAGCAGGCACAAACAAAATGTCCCAAACCCTGTGTTTAACTTATGCCTAAAAAAACCCCATTAAGCTGTGGAGAAATACAACTCAAATGACCTTGTGGCATATGATGAAAGGTCTGAATGGAAATGTAAATGAGAGCGGACTAGAGCAATTAGCAGTACAAAAGTAGTTATGACTATAGAAAGGTGTGTGGCATAAAGTGAGTATAGATGTCATAAGGACTATAGAACAGATCAGTTATCCTTAACTGGGAACACAGAACCAGACAAGCAAAACAAGAAATAAATAGATACAGCAACAGGAGGGAAAAAAAAGAGTAGGAAAAGGACATGGACGATGGAGGTAGAAAATGGAGAGAAAGAGGAAGGTGGGAGAACAATTTTGTTTTAGAAGGAGAAAATTGATAACAGTTTATTTTTCAGTACGGGGTGGGGAGGCAGTTTGAAAGGGGGGAGTATGGTGGAGACTGTGCATGGGAAAAGAAACTGCAGAGAGAGATTTAGGGAGACATTTTAAGGTCATTCATTTCTGTATATTGGCAGTAATCCATTGTGGAGAACAGACAGCTACTGTAGTTGTTAGTAAAGATAAATGTCATTGAATTATAGATGAACATAATGGAAAAACTTCACGTCTAGCCATTGTGTAAAATTAGGAGTGGGACATACTGGCTGTGTGGGCCTGGTGAATGCCAGGTGCGTGGGTGAGTAGTGAGCATTGGGAAAGGGTGTCCTTTTCAAGTGGTCTATTCAGCTCTTACACCAGCACTATAATGTCATTATTTTTTCTGCTCTGACTTCTGAGTACAAACCAAAGAATAGTAAACACTAAGTACATTGATGACTATCTCAGCATGTCCATATGTTTCTGCTTGCATGTTCAATGCAACGGCAGAGAGGAAAGGACTTACCTTTACTTTGATGATCGTTCGTAAAGGCCTCTGTGATCACACCACACCAGTTCACAATGCACAACAGGCTATCACAGCCCCAACCAGTCAGTCAGAGATTAAACCTGGTTAGATATTAAAGTCTTTATCTCTTCTGACATACAACATTTTCATTACCAAAAATTCATTATTTTAATGGGTGAAAGTTGACTTGCCAGATCATCACTCTGGAAGACTTCAGCCTTCCAGGTGGAAGGATTAAGTCTCTAAGCCTGTCAGTGCTCTTAGATGTACAGAGCTCTCATGTCTGCTTCTTTCCCTGGAATGACAGGTATCCCTTTTGCTGTCATACTGAACAGTGGCATTTGGCTCTTGCAGCCAGCACAGTAGCTAAGCTGTGTTTTATTGTTTTTTGAAGCATCTTTTCCTTTTACCCAGTGTAGTCTGAACAAAGTCACAGTGATGGTGTTGCTCCCACTATTCCCATGCTATACAGCTATTGCTTTCTAAGTATCCATTTTCTGTCTTTTCTCAGCTTTGGCTGTCCCCCCCCCCCACTATTCTGTACATCACACATTATTTGTCCTTCTGCATACACATTTGATAATGACACAACTGCTTTTCCAATAACCTGCTTCCTCTGTCACAACCATTAAATATGTTAATAGTCCATTTGCTGGAGATTGTGCTGTCTGAATATAAAATTAACTGAGTTTACACAGACTACCATGCAGATGGTGGTGTACAGTATTGGAGAATGACCAATTACAACCATTGGCCTACTCAGCCAGGAGATTGATAAACAGCAGGAGCAGAATGAACTACACACAGCTAGCCATTAAAGGCAGCCTTCTAGAAAAATTATTAAGGCCTGTTATCTGCAAGTATAGCCTAAGAAACCATATATATTGGAAACAGATTCACTATTGGAATACTTAAGTAGAAACTGAAGAATGTATTTTATAATTCTATGATTCTATGATAATGTAACTTCTGCATATTTAAATAAAATATATCTGGTATGACAGTAGCTAGTAGGGAGAAACTAGGAGTGATTCAGATTGCATTAGTAAAAAACTCTTCTAAAATTCCGTTAAAAAAAAACCCCAACCCTGCAAACTAAAACATATCCCTTTCCTTTTTCCTGGAGCAGCACAGAGAGAGAATAACAGGTATTTGGGAGGTGGACAGCTTACAGGTGAATGACTAAGAACACTGTCCCCTCTCTAACCTGCAAGGTGAGATCTGGTGGACACTCTCAGAGCACATCTACCAGGTTAGGATGCAAGGAAACCTTCCTGGAGATTGACCATTGCCACCCTCTCCTGGTACTCAGTCACCCTGGGGCTAGAATAGTCACTTCAGGTGTTGGAGACTTGAGATCATTTTACTTTGCAGCCTCTGACCATTTCTGTTTGGTTTTGATTCTGCTTGAAAATGAGAAAGGGAATACTGGTATGTGAATTGTATCAGGGCACACTTCCTTCATAATTCTCGCTCTCTAGTTTATGGTAGAAACTAATCCATTGTCCCTATGTCTGTGATCATCAGAGATTCAAGTGTCACTTGTAGAGAGAGGAACACAAGAGATTAATGAGTGAGAAGAATAGAGAAAAGTAAACACCACAACTATATTACTGCAGGAAAAAAGGGGAGGTGGAGAGAGAGATGCCACTTCAGTCTAGGGAAATTCCTTACGTACAAGCTATTGCAAACTAGAAGACTATCTAAGGAGCCATCACTGTACAATTGAGGAGCTAACTCCAAGGAGCTATGCCTATACAATTCATATAACCTTCCCAAGACATTTGCTGTCAGAGACAGTCTAGATGGATCATTATCTTTACCTGCTCCAGCCATTCTTATGCTCATGGGTTTAGTTTCTCAGAGCTGGATTTCACCTCCACCATAATTTCCTTCCTCTCAAAACCACACCCTCCCCAATATCATCCTCAGGCTGCAATCCATAGGAACTGAAGGAAAGAGGCCTCTTTCGTTTCAGTCAGACCCATTCCCTCATATCAGAGGAACACAGTCACTTGGCTCCAGTTCCAACATGTATTATGACTTATCCCTGCCATGTGCGCTTCACAATCTGTGCCACTTTCCGACCACTCAGCCACCCTCTGCTTCTATGATTCAACGTCTGAAGGTTGCCGCCAGCCTGAACGCCTCCTCTGTGACAGCTACACGATGTGTCCTACGTGCTATTTGAACTACCCAGGGCAAGAATGAGTTATATATCTGTGCCATGGTCAAATCCTGGATCTTGCTTGATGCAGCCAACTCAACTGTAACTGGCAAAAATTTAACCCTAAATGAAGGAAAGGGTAAATGCATCCCCCTTCTAATCTAGATTATGGAAAACACAGCTCACTCCCAAACCAGACCAACCTGGGAGAGAGTACCTCATTATATGGTCTGTCTCTAGAAGATAAACACACCTGCTATTTCCCTCCTTCTTGTACAAGCATTCAAAACAGTTCCATCTTGGAAGAAATCCCTGCCCCTCCTCTTCAACCACCTAAATATCAGCCTGCTGCTAAAACAAGGTCCACACTGGGCTCCATACAGCTCTACATGCTGCCCCACTAGGGATAACACAAGAGCTGCTCCCAAACCAGAACCTGGCGCGACAGGGGTTAATGGGGGGTGATTGGGAGAGGAGGATGAGACAAAAGAAAATAGTCCAACGCTCTTCCCAGCTTGTTTGATGAAGATGCGACCTGGCAGCATTGAAAAGCTTCAAGATTAATGGAGAAAAGGCAGAATCTGACAGCTTTTCCACTGGTTTCACTCCTCCTGGGTGGGCCGATTGCTCTTGAATGTCACTTGCTACTTGTGTATCTGAAACAGACTGACCTGTTTGGGGAGCCCCACTTGCTCTGTATAGACATCAATTGGCAAGGCAGATAAAAGGAAACTGCATTGAATTACTCTCATGCCTTTTATAAAGCACTTTCTGACTACAAAATAATTAGTAGCCCCATCAAACGAAACCTGTCATGGTTAGGGTACTCTTTAAACATCAAAAGTGAGGGGAAGCAAGTATCCCTTACTCTCTTCCAGCTGCTTCCCAGAGCTACCATGAAACCAAGACATGTTTGTACTCAAATGGAAACATCTTTAGATAAGATCCTCACCGTCTGTGGGATGCTTGCATTGATTTTTTTTTCAGAATGATTGATTTCTGTTTGCAAGATGAAGATTTGCTGCAAAGTTAACAATTTATGTGTTATATACTTTCCCTGCTGAGCAGAAAAAAACCTTTATGTACTACTCTTTAAAAATGCAACGTCTCCCACTCAGTGAACTTGATGCATTCTCCCTTGTAGTATATAAAGGGGGGACATGAGAGACTAAAACTTAAAGGTTTTTTTCTCCGTCTGCAGCGAAATCAGATGGTGACTGTCTTGCAAAAGACATCTGATTCTTTTTTTAAGCCCAGAATTTCGAGTTCTTCCTTATCTTTCACCCATGTCATACCATTTACGGCAACCTAGAAATAGTAGCAAATAAAAATAGCAGTCCTCAATAGTTTGTGAAATTTGCTTCATATCCCAAACCGATTCTAGTGCTATAAATCTGAGTTTCTTCCTTTTTGTTAATAAAGATTAATTCAGAGTTATACTAGTGAATAGCAGACAGCTGACACAGCTGTTCAGTTTATAATCAGCAACACAAGCAAAACTCTGATAGTGTTTGAACTGGAAGTTAACATTTGAACTTTTGAAGCATCTGAAATTTAGGTGTGCTTTATTGCCACACAAATTCACTTCTGCCTCGTGTTAGATAATTGTCTAAAATAGATTATACTGAGTCAATTTGACACAGAATGTATCTATCATAAAGTCTTCTAATTTTTTTCTTTTTCAAACAATAAAAAATAATCACAATGAAGTTTGAAAAATTTAATCTGTGTCACACCAGCTTTTAGTAAGGAAAAGCATCCCAGATTAAACACCACCACCATCACTGTGTTTCAACTGGTACCTAAAAACCAGCTAGTAGGAGATGACTGTGCCTTCATCAATTATGTAGACCTATTCAGTTGAGGGAAAAAAATTTGCTCTGTTCTGTGCAGTTTTTTACGGCATTTTTCCTCAGATCTAAGTGGCACTTGATAGGAAGAAAATGTGATTTTACACAAAGACTTGTAACAAGCTAGGGGAATAGCAGCCACTTCACTGGGGTTTTTTTCAGTCTACTAATTTCTATGCCCTTCGGAAGAAGACAGAAGACAAACTGAATGATGAATCACTTCAGTGAAAGTGTCACAAAGCTCTGTTATTTTATTTATTTATTACTATTTTTAATAAGGAAATTCACCTTACTGTTTTTAAATGAGCAGCTGTTATTTTCTGATTGGGTTTTTTTTCAGCAATGCTGCAGGAAAGTGCTAACATCTTAATCTCACTGTGAGTGTATGATTTCTGCCAATATGTTTAAAAAAAATAATTTAAAGAATATAAAAAAAAATTAAAGTTTCTTTAAAAATTTATAGTAGTAAAAACTTCATAAACTCTGTTTAATTTTTTTTGTTACGCTAAAGACTGTTTTAATAAATTAAGTGTAATCACATGTATCGACATCAAAACATATCAATATGACTCTTAAACAAAATTCTTTCTGTTGATGCAGTCCAGCCAAATTTATATTGTACTTGTCAGAATAAATCTTAATCTTTCTGTATTTGGCTTTTTTTGCTAAACTTACTTATTTCAGGTTTTTAAGAGCAGTGGTCAAATTCTACACACACATTTAACTTCATCCGTTAAGTTCCTGACACTTGACAGAAACGAAGATGAGCATGTGCACAATTGCTTACAGGATCCAAACCTTACAAGTAAAACATCCTGAAACATACTAGAGCTTCTATTCTTTTTAAGGATTAGGACTAGGCAATCTCTGTTAATTAAGTGCATATCCTTTCCCTGGTAAATTTATCATTTGTTAACATGATACCAGTGTTTTATCAAAGTAAGAGTAAGAGATGCAGCCAAACCTTAGGTAATTTATACAAAACAACTCTACAGTTTGTTGTCACATTTGGCCACAAAAGGGAATTTCTTATCTGGGGATTCTTAGTGCAACATATTGCAACAACTCTGATTTGCAGCCTAGTTCAAAGTACTTGAAATCATGGGTCACTAACACAATACACTGCTACATTCCCTGTGAGTCCTCTTTCCTGCTATTTAGGTGCAGCGTTTGTGCCTACTTCCTAGCATGATCCAGGAGCAGTGTTTTGTAAGGAGGAGAGTCAATATCCTGCTAATAGCCATTGATGTGTGGAAACATATACACAAACACATGTGCATAAAACAAAAACCAGAGAGAGTTTTGTTTTCCTTCTAGAAGCAGGAAAGCTGCTATTCCATATGAAGACACAATCACAAACCAAGAATTCTTAGATGAATAACACTGGTGGTAAGTTATAAGGGCAGACAAAACAAAGTCTGATCTGTTTAGACTTTTATACTACTACAAAAAAAAACAAGAGACTTTCAAGGTTGAGTTGGACTTCACAGCTACACAACCAAAGGCAACAGAGTTGTTGGCTGGAATTGCCATTGTCAAAGGGGAGGGAGCCTCCACGTTTACTTATTGTAAAAAAAAAAAAAAAAAAAAAAAAAAATTAAGTCCCATAATTCCATTAAGAAATTTATTTTGAAACCCATCTGTTAAAAGCTGATTTCAAACTCCTAAAGGTTGATAAATCTAAAGATAAAACTTATTATACTGTTGCAATTCCATTATTCCGAGCTTGAAGCAGCAGAACTGAGATGACCCTCAGGATCCTGTCCTGTACCTTCAGTTCCGATTTCATTATGTCACAGTGAAATGAGAAGGAGAGAAAGTGACTGTGATGCAAGAACTTTTTTTTTTTTCTAATATGAACATGCAGTCATGAGTATAAAGGGCCTATTCATAGCGTGGTGCTTCACAAAGCTAAGATAATGTAGTAGTCAATAATAATTTCTTTCTCAGAATTGCTTCATTGCAAGAATTCCACAAGAAAAAGCCTTCCCTTGGCAAAATGGGACTAAATTCCATTTTACCAAACTCTAGACTTTTTTCATGACCCTGAAGTATTCTTTTTCCTTGTGCTCCATCCTCACAAAACTCACTAATATTTATATCAACTAAATAGTTTAAAACATGTTAGTTGTTTTCAGGATTTCCAAAGCAGAATGCTGTTCCCTAATGTAAAAACGAAACCTAACATTACAAGACTAGGAGGTATGATGAAGCCACAGCTGAGGATGCGTGCTGGAGCCAAGACATGACATCACGTGGACCCAGGCGAGCAGCAGGGTCTCAGACAGGAGCTGAAGCTGAGGAAATCCCAAGTGGTGTCCTCTAGGGCTCCTCAGGTTCCCTGCCTGAGAGAAGGCAGCACATGGCAAACACTGGAAGGGAACCAGTGGCTGTGGGAAAGTTTTTGGCACATTTGACCCCAGTTTAGTGGGAGAGAAGGCAACACTAATGCAACATCTCATGTCTCCCAAGCAGGGGACTGACAGTCCTAGCAGGAGATCCAGTCTGCAGAAGCGGGGCAGTCACACTGGAGGTGCTGGGGTGGGGGGAGAACAGTTGTTGTGGCCTGTTTTTTATAATTGCTAAGATGGAGGATGGGCAAGTGTGGTTCTGTCAGAGGAAAGAGCAAAAAATTGGAGGGGAGTGGGCTCAGGCAGAACTTGAGGCTGTGCATTACCAGGCAGCCCTTTTTTGCAACACAAGCCAAAATATCATTTGGTTCCATACACGTGGGAGAGCTCTGAGACAATTAACAGGTTGCCACACACACAAACATCTATGTGGATATAAAAAAAATTAAAGAAACATGGAAAAAGACCCAAAGTAACTGTCCTAAAATAACATATTTTTTCAAGATTCAGGAGGAGGGGGAGGATGACCAGTGGCTTGTTTTAGGACTTGGCAACACTTGATTTTTTGCAAAATGGCCCTCCCGCCCCTGTTACTCCCAAGGGTGGGATTTTTTCTGTCATGCTTTTGAGGGCCTCAGCCTGTACCCCAGGTCTCAGCTCCCATGACATTGCCTTGGAAACCTAACTCAAACCTCCTTTCTCATGTGTGCCAGGGAAGTAGGGCTCTGCAGCCAGTTTCAGGAGCCCTTGCCCAGCTCCCCACAGCTGCTCTGCTCCCTGTGAGGCTCAGTGTGTCATCCAATATGCTTGGCTCTCCACTCCCTGGCTGCAGGTTGGACTCTGACAACAGTTGCTTTCCAACCCCCTGCTGCCTGGCTCCATGGAGGAGCAGAGGGAGCATGCCTTGCAATCCAATTACCTCCTCCCCATGGGGAAAGGAGAGGAGGTAAGAGGCAGGTGAGGAGACAGAAAACAAAAGGTTGAGCAACCACCTGCAGCAAAATAGGGAATTCCACGAGGGAATGCTGAATTTGGTGGCACCCTGATGAAATGCCAAATTACGTAGCCACTGCCTCACTAAGCGTAGGGGCCCTGAGTCTGAGGGACCAAGATTAAGATTAATTGGATCAGTTCACACAAGTTAGAGGTACTGTTTCAGATTCTCATTGGAGTCGAGCACATGACAGCGCAATGGATTACAACATATATTTTTAAAGTTTTTCTTCAAAACTAAAAGGGCTGTTTGTTTGTTTACTCCTCTGAATGAAATTGTAAATTCTGTTGCTATGAAATACATGGAGCTCTTTTAGCAAACTGTTGCTGCAAATAAACTATTGCCACTCTTCTAATGGATTATTGATGATACAGTATAACACACAATTAAGCTGGCCACTTTACTGAGGCCATCTGTCAGTGAATCACATCTTGCCTAATTTTAAAATCCTTAACTCATTAATCTCTTTTTCTTCCTCTCTTTCTCTCTCTCTAATATATATATTTATTATGCCAGTATATTTCTTCAGCATTAGGAGCTTTGCTGATAGATCATGCCACGGTCCAGCTGGAGCCAGCTGCAGTGCTTCTCATACTGGACCAGAAATGCCACACACTGCAAAGCTGTGATGCAGTGGAAACTCACACTGCTGGGTCCAGTTTGTCTAAAAAGTGTTACTGTGTTAATGCTGTAACCACAGGCTTTGTGCCACATGAGGTATAGTCCCTTCTGCAGCCAGTGTGAACCCAGCATGAATTTCATATTGTGTGGCATGACTAATATGGCAGAAATGTTCTGATCCACATCAAATTAGGGCCAGGGACAACTCTCTTCTTACTTCAATAACTCCTGAGACAAACCATTGCAACTGCTGTGGGTTCTCAGATGTTCTGTGAGAAGTCACTTGTCTGTCTTATCCAGTGGAAAAATAGCTTCCCACTGCTCAAGAGTACCTTCCCCAAGATAGGAGGCAGTGTCATGTCAGAGGTTGGACTTCAGCATCAGGTTGCAACTGGAGAGTGTGCTTTATAATGAGGCTCTTTTCGGTACTGTGAAAGTGTGTGAGCTGCAGCCCTACCTGAGGAGAGATGTAGGGCAGAATGAACTTTATGAGTTTTATGCTTAATACCTGCTATTCAACACGTCTGGAAGGATCCAGTTCCCTGGTCTCACTTATAAACTTTGGTTGAAGAATCCTTAAGCTGAGGCAGGGAGAAGCCCATTGCTCAACTCTTTTCTATAGTAATTTTGTGGTGTAATAAAAGGTATTGATTATTCTTTCTCAATCCCTGAGTAATCCTAGAGCTACCTACCTGATGGAGGGCTTCTTTCCCTTTATCTCATTGCACAGTTTCCACAATCTGCTACATTCATTTTTTCTTCATGGTTCATCTTCCAGGAGCAGAAACAAGGCAGTTCTGGGATCCCCACTGATGAGACTGGTTCTTCTGGTAATCTGCCAAAGCCTGTGGTTATCAGGTTTCAGAAGACAGCGAAAATGATGATTGTTTATACCACCCTTTAATTAATCTTACAGCAGCCCCTAGAGTTTATTAATTTAAGGTAGTTGCCTAAGTTTGAGCCATACTTTTATCTCTGTTCTAATTACTATTCAATATCTTAAAGGTGTTGTGAGATTACACTGTTCCTCCTCTCATACCTACCCATCTTCCCCCACTAATGCTCACATTTTGTCCCTCCCAGCTTCCATTGTTTCAACAGCCCCACAATGACTTTCTAGTTTATAACTAGAGAAAATTTTCTGCTCCCAGAACATACGATTACAGCCAAGTTCTAAGTGCCTGAAAAGGTGGTCTGTAATGGATTTGCTGGGCAAAGGCACTTAGGAGCAGTAGCATGGCACAGAAAGCATGGATGAGCAATGCGATAAAATAAGATAGAGACAGAGAGTATCTCATATGCCTGAAATGTGTTGGTATAAAGTATTCAAGTATTCCTCCCTTTGTCCACTCATCTCCTGTTTCCTTGCTGATGCTCTTCCCCTGCTCTCCGTCTTTCCACTGCTGTCTCTTTCCTCTTCTCTCCATTCCCTTTTCCTCTCTGTTCCACACCCTGTTCCCCCACCTGCATCCTCAGAGGATGTCTCAGACCCTATGTCCCTTTTCCACATCTCCTAGAGTTTACCACATGTGGGGAGCAGCAAATGTTTGGATTTCACATGCAGCCCCTCACCCCATCCTGGTGCCAGGAAACAGAGCCAAAGCAAATGGCTGGTCAAAGAGCTGGACTGGCTTTGGAGTGGTGAGTGCTAACAGACTACATGGGTTAAGAGCTGCTGGATGTTTGAATGGTGCTTGTCAGTAGTGCTTAGGACACTTCTGCCCTCCCCAGTCCACCACACCTTCCCCCTTTATCACTTCTGTCACACAGAGAGGGCAGGTTCTTACATTCCAGCCTGGGGACAGAGAGAGGTGCCAGCTTCTCTTCTCTTACAGGGCACCTTTGATTAATTGTTTGATAAAAAGCTGTTTTGTCCAGATATTGTTGTCAATGTTTTTCTGGGGGTTTTTTTCCTGCCTAGTAGAAAAACTGGTCAGAAGGGAAAATAACAACATTTTACATACATTCACTCCTTTTGCCAGACATATACTCAGTTTTTTTCAGATCACTTCTATTATCATCAAGATTATTACTGAAAATAGACGAATTATCTGATAATCACAGCAGGGTTTCTAGGATTTTTAACTATACAAAACATCTCTCAATTTCCCCCTACAGGACTATTTCACAGGCTGATCAGAAAACAGGGTCTGCTCTTCAGACTGTTTATTCCTGATTAGCCTGAGATTCAGACAAATAAAATCAATGAGCTGAAGTCTGACACACTGATTTATTTTCAGGAGCAAGGTCTCACTTCGTAATATCGTTTGAGGAGACTGTATTCCTCCTTAGTTTTATTTGCTGAGTTCCAGACAGAGGTCATATAAAAATAGTCACATATATAAAAAGATACTTTTTCTTCAACCCATTATTCTTAATTACACGCATCCTCGAATCATCCTTTTTCTCCTTAATATTTACACCAGTCTAATGTTTGTGCATTGTTATCATCTCTCTTAACAGTCTCATAGCCCAGCTCCATGTGACTAACTCCCCTAATCTTTGTGGCAGGGAGGAGTGGTGGAGATTGCAATTGTTGTGTATCCACTGGCAGCCTGACAGATGAAACAATCCCCGCACAAGACTCCACTATGAGCCGGCTCCTCGCATTACCTGGCAGAAAACTCACCAGCTCTGAGAGGTTGCTCAGAGTATGAGAAACCCTGCCATGGCAGCCCCAAGTGGTCTCAGTCTGGATTGCTCTGCTCCCACCTTCCCTCCTGCTCCCAGTAAAGCAATTTTACAGTTAACTAATTTTGCAACTGTCTTGCACCAATTGCACACATGCAATTGCATACTGAGATGGGTCAGGGACCTCATCTGGCTGAAAACTAAATGTGGAAAAAGGACACTGGTGCAAAGGTGGGAGAGGAAGGCAAAGTGCCTAGCAGCTTAAGCTGGGGAGGAACATGTGCTGGCCAGAGGGGCTCAGCCTCTGCTTAAAACCACCTGACAGCAGGCTACCCTCCTCCTTCTTTGAGAAACGTTCCCCAGTGCCAGCCCATGTGGATGGGGCAGATTTCCCCATCCATTTAAGGAGTTTTAAAGTGGAAGGAGAATGGCGCTTCCACAGTAGGATATGTAATTACTTTTTAATTTCATGATAGACTTATCTTAGGTAAATACTGACTGTTTACTGTACAGGAACAGTTCTTTGAGACGAGGTCCACACAGAAGCCAAATGCGCAAGATCTCAGCTGCACCATTGGACACATATGTCTGTCAGGACTGAATTTCTTCCACTGATCCTTTCTTGCCACATTCCCAAGTTCACTCACATTGTGAGGAAAGAAAGGTCCAGCTTAGGTAAGAAGCAACTCTTTTTCCATGGAGCAACTGTTGTGCATGGATCTTCATCTATAGTAAGCAGCTACCTACTTGTTTAGAGAGGGGATGTTTAGGAGTTTCCATTCACTTATAGCAGGACAGCCCTTAGCAACAGAGCATCTGACATGGATATTCCTACCAAAAAAATTGTCTTGAACAAAACACTGCACCACTGCTCTCCACATAGGAGTGGGGCTTTCTTCACATGTGAGATCTGTCTCCCACAACATCCTCATAGGTAAGCTCAGGAAGTGTGGGCTAGATGAGTGGACGGTGAGGTGGATTGAGAACTGGCTGAATGGCAGAGCTCAGAGGGTCGTGATCAGCAGCGCAGAGTCTAGTTGGAGGCCTGTGGCTAGTGGTGTTCCCCAGGGGTCAGTACTGGGCCCAGTCTTGTTCAATTTATTCATCAATGACCTGGATGAAGGGACAGAGTGTGCCCTCAGCAAGTTTGCTGATGACATGAAACTGGGAGGACTGGCTGATACACCGGAAGGCTGTGCTGCCATTCAGCGAGACCTGGACAGGCTGGAGCGTTGGGCAGAGAGGAACCTCATGAGGTTCAACACAGGCAAGTGCAGGGTCCTGCACCTGGGGAGGAACAACCCCATGCACCGGTACAGGTTAGGGGTTGACCTCCTGGAAAGCAGCTCTGAGGATAAGGACCTGGGAGTCCTGGTAGACAACAAATTCACCATGAGCCAGCAATGTGCCCTTGCGGCCAGGAAGGCCAACGGCATCCTGGGGTGCATTAAGAAGAGGGTGGCCAGCAGGTCGAGGGAGGTTGTCCTCCCCCTCTACTCTGCCCTAGAGAGGCCCCATCTGGAGTACTGTGTCCAGTTCTGGGCTCCCCAGTTCAAGAAAGATGAGGAACTACTGGAGAGAGTCCAGCGGAGGGCTACGAAGATGATGAGGGGACTGGAGCCTCTCTCCTATGGGGAAAGGCTGAGGGAGCTGGGGCTGTTTAGCCTGAGGAAGAGAAGACAGAGAGGGGACCTCATCAATGCTTATAAATAGCTCAAGGGCGGGTGTCAAGAGGATGGGGCCAGACTCTTCTCAGTGGTGCCCAGCGACAGGACGAGGGTCAACAGGCACAAACTGGAACACAGGAAGTTCCGCTTGAAGATGAGGAAAAACTTCTTTAGTGTGAGGGTGACAGAGCACTGGAACAGGCTGCCCAGGGAGGTTGTGGAGTCTCCTTCTCTGGAGATATTCAAAACCCGCCTGGATGCAGTCCTGTGCAACCTGCTCTAGGTGACCCTGCTCTGGGACGGGGGTTGGACTAGATGATCTCCAGAGGTCCCTTCCAACCCCTACCATTCTGTGGTGCTGTGATTCTGTGATTCTGTCTCAGTTTTGCCAGAATGGGACTGTTGTGGTTGATAAGTAAAGAGGTCAAGTCCTCATTTCTCCAGCTTATATAATGACTACTAAAAACACTAACTTAATTTCTAACAACAACAGCTCAAAGCAAGCACATATCAAGCCCATTAATAATACAAGGATGTCCAAGAAAAACTGGGAGAAAAGCATTAGGAAAAAAACCCCTACAAACTCCAAAGAGATCTAATCATGATAGGGTGAGAAAAGAATGTGGCCGTGGATTGATGATGTGCAGATATTTTTTTGTTAGACTTATGAAACAAGTAGAAAGTCCAGATGTTTCAGAGACACTAAATAGTTCAATATTTCTGAAATGGGTGCTGTCAAGGGAGCTAGTTAACACTGAGATGCTCAAATAGGATATGTCTTCCACTTGGCTTTATTAGTTGGTCTAGCTGAGATTTTCTTCTATAAAGAAAAGTATTTTGAGCTTCAGCGGAACAACTCTCTTCAGTTCATTTCAACTAACTGCATCAGGTTGCCAGTTGTAACAAAATTGGATCTGAATGTGAGACCTGATTGCTGTTCCACATGACCGGGGGAGCAGCACAAACAGGCTGATTGCCTGCGTAATCTTCAGTCCAGTTTTATCCATACTGCAGAAACCTGGAGACTGGACATTTCACTCAAAGGCATTGAAATTGCTCTATATTCACACTTTTCTAACTTAAAAGATCACTTTTTTATTCCTTGGCTATTAGAGATTTGCACCTAGTCAATTCAGCTTGGAAACTACAGATGTTGTTCTGCACTTTTACCATCCGCATCCTTTGTTTTCCATTGTCAATAGCTCTGTTGCTCTTTCTATTGTTACACATCTTCAGCCTGGAAGAAGCTCTAAAAGATCAGTCACCCTGTATCTACTTTAAGTACATCGGTGAGCTGCTTAAAAGACAAACTTAAAAAAAAAAAAATTCTTTCATTTGTGATTTTCTCTGCTAGCACTTAAATCAGTAACAGTTCTTCAACACCTAAGTTGGCCACAGCTTTGCAATAGATTTGCCTTGACATTTTATTTTGGTGAATTTTCAAAGGAAGATCAAATCTTGCTTCCAGGCTTTGTTCCAGTCAACCCAGTGGCTTTCCTGGTAGCAGCACACCTGGCAGAGTCTTCTGTAGCCTGCAGAAAGTTTTCTCCATCACCGCTGGGGCTTGGCTGCTGGTTCGCTGTTCCTCTCTGCAGTCTCTCCTTGAGCAACGGTCTCATGGCTTGGTGCCGGGATTTTCATCTGCAGTCTCTGGGCTGTCCTTCCACCAGCTCCGCAGGGATGGAGGAACAATGCTGCCTTCCAGAAAGTACTCTATGTCCTTCACAGATGTTCATAAGGATCTTTTTAAAACTTTCTACCACTAATCTCTGGTGACTTCTTTTATTCTTGACCTGATGAGCATTGGGTATTTTCACCTTTTGTCCTTTCTGGAAGAAAGGTTTTCTGACCCAACAAACAATAATTACAAACTTTCATAACCTTCATTCATAACTGCATTAGTGAAAGCTCTCCCAATGGCTTGGAAGTTGCATAAATATACTCCTTCCCTTGAAAAAAAAAAAAAAAAAGTGAGAGATTCTCATTCCTTCCTCTGTCACTTTGCAGGCTTTGTGCTCTTACAGCTGGTGCTTTACCAGCACCCACGTCTAGAGGCAGGCTAGCAAACTCCCAGTTTACTGCAGCATTTTCCCTACCCATGTTGACATCCCAAAGAATCACAATTGCTTAAGGTAAAGACTTTGTATATTGCAAGTCTGATGAGATAATACTTTCCCCCTAGTAACTGCCTTTCTCCTAAGAATCTTAAGCTATTTATGAACAAAAAGCAACCCATTTTCACACCAGCTGAGGTAGATCAGCAGGTTTTTTTGCTTCTTGTCCTCTCTACGGGGAAAATATGCTCAGAAATATAATTTCATTTAAATTTTAGGATTTCTACCTATTTTACAAAATCTGATAATATTTCCTGATAGCAATTCTGAAAAAAATTGTATCATATATAACATTTTCCTTGGACCCGGGGAGTGGTGTGTGCATATGTATAGAGGTGTGTGCATAAAGACAGACACACACCTCTTTCTTTGTATACAGAAAATGTTTTTCCTCAGCACCTGAGAGCATCCAGAGCATTAGTAATATAGAGAGTAGAACAAAGAAAAATACGTAATTTCTAAGTGTGACCAGTGTATGCAAGATGTAATCATTGTTGGGACCACTAAAAACTGCATGACCAGCAATGATTTATTAGTAGTGCAGAATCCAGGGAAATACTCCCCTTTAAATTATTGTTTCTCTGGCTCTAAGTATTCAATAAATTCCCAGCTTGAGCCAGGGAATGTATTTTCTCCTCTTCTCTATATTTGTCTGTGGTTTGCAATATCATTCACATATTTGGACATAGCATTATTTTTCTTGATCTGCAGATTTGAAAGCTTTTGTGGCTCCCCCTTTGACCCCTCCCTCCCTTTTAGGAATTTCACAAATAAATCATTAACTAGCACTCACATAATGAATTGAGCTCTTTTTTTGATGTTATATAATAGTTATATACTTTTTAAATAAGAAGGGCAGAGTAACACAAATTATCTTGCTTAACTCATTATGTTGAAAGGCTTGAAATATGTTATTTTAATGTTTACACTACATACATAATTTCTCCCTTTCTTTTAGAAAATATATAAAAGTATTATGGATAATTTGCCATCATGGTACCTTAATGGTAGATCAGAAAAGTATCTTAAAAAAAGAAATCTCTGGTTTTTTGTCTGAAAAACCACAACACTCCTGCCACCAATTATTTTTATTAACAACTTAAATGCTTCATGGAAGTCTCTTTTTGTACTAATTTCTGCAATTTTCAGGAAAAGGGAGGAGGAAGTATTTGTCATCAGGTGCCAAAAAGAACAAGTAAAGTTACTTGTGTCTGAAATGAGCCAGACCAAAAAGTATCTCATGTTGCCAAGCAATAACTACACACTCAAGTTGATAAGCCATTGCTGCCAGGGTTAGTCACAGTCAAGTTCATCTTGGCTGTGAATTTGCTGAAGATGTTACCAAATGCAGTGGGGGTTGGGGAATCTGCTGATTGATTGCCACTTTGAGAAGAAAAGTGGACAGATTCAGCTTCCAGAGACTCAATCCACACAGGTAACTACTGGTGTTTCATGGTGGCCTCTGTGGAGTTTCTGCTAATTGAGATAAAAAAGAGATGTGCCCCACTATTGCTGTAACACCAATTAAGGAAAAAAAAAAAAAGTAAATTTGTGTTTCACTGTGAAAGACAAAGAAGAAAGAAA
Source organism: Phoenicopterus ruber ruber (assembly GCA_009819775.1). NCBI lineage: Eukaryota > Metazoa > Chordata > Aves > Phoenicopteriformes > Phoenicopteridae > Phoenicopterus > Phoenicopterus ruber. The sequence continues at coordinate 2,400,173 of CM020247.1, read as the reverse complement.
AGCCATTTATGCTGGACCTAGAGATGGGTAGTTGTTGCTACCGAAGGAGGAAGAAGAAGCAGAAAAGATCTGCCAGACCACAGGTGGGATGGGCCATCTAAAACAACAGACAAAGATACATCATTTGAGCCAAGAAATCATTAATTGGGCCTTCTGGGTTTGTTTTTAATTTTAAACCATGCTGGTATGGGCATTGTTGGCTTTGTAGCCATGATAAGGCTGGTGCTTGACTTTTTTTTTTTTTTGCTAAGATACTAGACAAATTCATCTTTTGAAAATTAGCACATGTGACTAAATACACAATGATAAAAGCACTTATATTATTTCCATAAATTCCCCTGACAGCCATTTGAATGCAAATTGAGCAGAAAGAAATCCTGTTTAAATGAATTAACAAGGAAAAGGGGGGGTGGGGTGGTGGTGGTGGTGAGAAAAGGGACTGAACACAGACATAGTAGATATACAACCTCTTAAAAATAGAGTTGGTTCTTATTCAATATAATTGAAGAAGGCATTTTGAACACCATTATTTAGGGTCGGAGGCCTCTTCAGTTCATTTATCCAACTTGAGTGCAATGATACAGTCAAGATGATAGTGAAACATGCTTCATCTATTTAAATACTGCAAACCAGAGACTGCCTGTTATGTGTTGTCTTTCTTTCCTTTTGTCTCCGTAAACAAAAGAAACAGCAATCTCTTAATTGAAGTGATAACAGCACAAAATTGAAATGATACAGCACAAAAATTGTGTCATATGTCTAGAATCTGCAGCAAACATATCTCCTTTCGGTGAGGCCAAGAGATTGTGCTTGCTGCCCTGGTGTGTGCAGGCTGTAGAAAAAAGATGACTGTTAGAAGATTTACAATAAAGCTACACTTAATCAGTCAATCAGTTAATTTTGGCTTGAAAACTGTGAAGTAAGACAAAAGTTTATAAAACATCAGAGTGTGGTAGATTATTTAGATTGGGTTTCTCTGAGAAAGGGATACACTGCTCAGTGCCAGCGTTACTTCCCAGTACTGTTTCTCATTGCCATAGTGGAAACTGAGGCTATGGCACTGGTGCTAACTCCAGGGTCTGAAGATGAAGAGCAAGTGAGGGGTGTAGGGGAGAAATACACTTCTCCCCATAAACCCACTATCAAAGAAGCCAGATGGAGCCTGCAGGTTCACCTAGGTATTAAGCATCCCAAAACATTGCATTGGAAAGGATTAGGACAGGGAAAAGAAAATAGATGGAAATTAATCTTGTATGAAGTAGTATGGAGAAAACAATTCCAGAAGGAAACCAGAAATAAACTAGGCATATACTCTCCCCACGCATTCCTAAATCAAGCAGCTGCTGCAATACATCTGTATGCAGTCCTTTCAGATCATGAAGACCAATAGGTAGATACAGACCTAATGAAAAACCAAGTATGGTTTGCAAGAAGTGGCACTGGTGATTCACTGCATGGTACTACCACTGCTCAATTGCTATTCAGCTCTAGTGAGTCAGGGATAACTGTACAGATGGATATGTCATGTTCAGAAGAAATCTAAAATTGTGGCACAGCTTATTTTCAAGTATATTTTCAATTAAAAATAAGTTATTTAATCTTAAATAACTTGTTTAAGAAATTTTTAATCCCTGTCATTATTTTTCCACTAAAACTGTAAATAAATTTAACATAGTACAAAATATGGCTGAAATAGTCACATGAACCCATTTGGTTTTAAATAGAATCAGTTTGAACTTTGAGAACCACAGTACACTGTTCCATAACTCAGTTTATATGCAAATCTGAACTTCATATTGCCTGAAAATTATAAAGTAATTGATTTGAATTATAGTAAAGACATGAATAATACATTTAAATAACAACATGAACTGTCCATAAATCTGAGATAGCTGGTAGCATAATTTAATCCAATAGTGAGGGTTTGAAATATGTAATAGGACAGATTCTAAATTGCAAACAGATATCCTTTCTTTGTGGCTGACTGGATTTGAGTTCATATTGTTCAAAAGATACATGTGAATGTTTAGCTACAGCTGAAAGAAATGAACTACATCCAATAGATCCTTTCTTGTATGGAACGTATCAAAAAGACAATGCCAAAATCTATGAACTGCTTAGACAAAAGACTTTATAATTAGTCTTCCTTGAAATCCATTGTTCAATCATCTTCTTAATATGAGCCAAGATGTAAGTATACAATTTCTGTATCAGGTGAAATTACACTATTGTACACACATTTTCTCCATTTTTACTGCAATGTAAAACTTAGCTTTTATCCCAAATGACTCTGACAAAACTAAAATCCAAGCCATGCTGGGACATCACCTTGTCTCCTCTAAACAGCTGCAGAAGAGAGTCGTAAGCATTCACAAGGTACAACAGGACTATATGCTAGTTGAGATTAGTGAAATCAAGCCTCTTGTTACAAGACAAATTTGGTTGGGTTACTAAAGTGAAAGTGCTTTGGGAAGCTTAACATGAAAGGATTACAACCTTGCTTTGATGGTCTCATCTTTGGAAGGCCCTAGTTGCATAGGGAAAGCACTACAGTGAGAGCCTATGTTCAAACACCAGCTTTGCTTCAGAGTCTGGATGATCTTCAAGCCAAAATCACTCTGCATTTGATCTCCCTTTCTGCAAAATGGAAGGAAAAATGTCCTCACTTTCGTAGAGGATGTTGTGAGACTTAATTTTATGGGCTTGTAAAGCTATTTGGATAACAAAGGAGAAAGAGCCATAGGAGAACAATGATGATAAATCAGGATGTTCCAACCACACAAAACTATGGCTTTGATTAAATATTGATGTGAGGAGAAGTGATAGAAATAGATTAACTACCATTATATCAGACAAAACATCTTCCCTAGAGAGCTAACAGCTAGTACTGCTCAGACAGCACATTCAAGGGCACTACATAAAAATCTAGATAAAAATGGGGAAATACTGAAATGGCTTCATCTGTTTTAACTGTTGTTCTGTCTGGATGGCAAGATATTTTAGCTACAGGTCATGTAGCAGTCACCCTCTAAAAACATGCATTATGTACACCTGTAAACAATTGTTCATGTGATGATGGCCTGAATGTCAGCAGCACGATGGGTCTCGACTACTATCAGACATACTAATGGAGCTTCTGTGGAAGCTCCAGACATAACTGGCAGCCTTGAAAGACAACATCACTTCCTTAATACTCTGAAAACTAAGTTGTACATCGAATTCTCAAAACTGCCCTTTTTCCAGTGAGATGTCAATTGCTTGAAAGGGGGAGAGGGAATCTGAGATAAGTAGCCAATTAAGAAAACATTTCCCAGAATGATTTTGAGATGTTCTCAGGCGATGGTCTGATCAGAGCTACTGGCATTGTGCCATGCTGTTAAAGGAGCTAAACTGTGCCACAGACACCACCTTTCATTGAGAAGATGCTGCCTGCAGCCACCCAGAAGTCACTTCTCAAGGCATTCACGGGCCTTGGGCTGTACAATAAGGAGGTATGGTCCTTTGGATGTTAGGGCCTTTTTTAGGGTCTTGAAGACCAAGAAGTGAAGCAGGAAATTAATGAAAATTTACTGGGTTTCTACATTTTTAGCTGAATACATAAGATGAGGATCAATGTTCTGAACCAGTCAAAGTTTCTGGGTGAGTACTAGACCTACCTGCTCAGAGAACTGCACAATGGCCTTGAGATGAAAAAAAAACCCACAGCTGTCTGCCCTGGGTTAAGGAGGCAAGCAGAGAGATCTGGCTAGCCGAAGTGAAAGAAGAAATTCACCCCTTCTACCTGAGTTCAAGACCCGAGTCCAGGATACCATGACCAAGGATCAAGGGGTTGTTTTGCAAGTGCTAGAATAAGAAACTAATTATCTGTCTATGAAATACATTTGCCCTAAGAGAGGAAAGGTGATACCCATCATCCCCTCTAGCCAATTTGTATGGATTTGCCAAGTTTACCCTGCACTCAGTCACTCTGCTGTGGAAATGCTCCCTTGATCCAAATATTCCTGCTCTGTCTTTTGATCCATTGAAGGTCACTGGAGACTCATTACATGCTGTGTAAATGCTGCAGACATGAAGAGAATTCACAGATGGAGGGGAAAAGGTATAATCTCAATGTTTTGTGAGATCATCAGCACCGTGGTCCTCATAGCTCTGAAAAGCAAGAGCTGTAAGTCACCATAAGAGGGTTGATCAAACTGCTTTAGCATGAAGGCGGGCCAGTTATGCCCTAATTTTGATACTGGGGATAACTGCAGGAGGACAGGAAATTTTACTAAGAAGGAAATCCAGACCATGTGCTGCTTGGGAAAGATGTGTTACAAAGGGAAATGAAGATAGATGACAAAGTTTCAAAATAAATTCAATTGTAGGTAAGTATATCTGACACAAAAAGCAATTCTGATGACAGAATCTCACATTTACATCCTCTGAAATGTCAATGTAACATTTTTTTATTGTTTTTCAACACAACATTATCTCCCAGTGTCATTTTGAGCATGCACATTGATCTTCCCTACAGCACTCTAATGAAGTAATTTGGTAATAATTTTCTCTCTGAATTTCCTATATTTTTAGTTCAAGAAAGTGAATATGATATACTGTGATGTTAAAGTAACCACAGAATACAGACATGCAGATCAGACACTGCTCAGTAAGAGCAGGTGTTGTGGTTTAACCCCAGCCAGCAACTAAGCCCCACACAGCTGCTCGCTCACTCCCCCACAGTGGGATGGGGGAGAGAATCGGAAGAGTAAAAGTGAGAAAACTCGTGGGTTGAGATAAAGACAGTTTAATAGGTAAAGCAAAAGCCGCACACGCAAGCAGAGCAAAACAAGGAATTCATCCACTACTTCCCATCGGCAGGCAGGTGTTCAGCCATCTCCAGGAAAGCAGGGCTCCATCATGCATAACAGTTACTTGGGAAGACAAAACACCATCACTCTGAACATCCCCCCCTTCCTTCTTCTTCCCCCAGCTTTATATGCTGAGCATGACATCATATGGCGTGGAACATCCCTTTGGTCAGTTGGGGTCAGCTGTCCCAGCTGTGTCCCCTCCCAACTTCTTGTGCACCCCCAGCCTACTCGCTGGTGGGGTGGTGTGAGAAGCAGAAAAGGCCTTGACTCTGTGTAAGCCCTGCTCAGCAATAATGAAAACATCCCTGTATTATCAACACTGTTTCCAGCACAAATCCAAAGCATAGCCCCATACTAGCTACTATGAAGAAAATTAACTCTATCCCAGCCAAAACCAGCACAGCAGGTAATTTCCATAGATGAAGAAAAAAAACAACAATTCTGGAGGAGAAATAAATATTGTAACATTTTATGTATTCCAGCTATAATGTCCCATAAATGATTAAATGAAAAAGTTATTTTATAAAATGCATATAGAAAAGATCTTTCCTTTGTTCTGTAACCACAGACAGGGCTAAATGACAAACTTTCCTCATAGGAAATTTTAAAATGGGGAAAAAATTATGGCATTTACCTTACCATATGGAGGCCTACATATCTCAGTACAGCAGTGGTATCCAACATGCTTATCTGTGCTCCCACTTGACTCTACATCTGTCTAGCTACTCAGGAGAATGCTGCATCTGAAAAGGTTGAATAAGCCAAGGGAGTTCACATGTGTTTTGCAATGTTCTTGAGAAAACTTAGTGGAGAGAGGTCAACATGGGTTTTTTTTCTTGCATCTCTTTGCATTGAATAAAAACATATTGTATGTTATTTGAACATCCTGAGATCTGGTTGGTTTGGTTTTTTTTTTTACTAGGAACACAGAAACATATTTGAAAGAGTGCTTTGGAGAATCTTGTATGTAGAAGTAAATCCCACATTCTGGTGTATTTGAGCACTTCATAAAAGTTAACGCACCCCCTAAAGCCCCATATCTATGTTCAAAGCAGCAGCAAAACAGTATCACATCCATGGAGAGGCTCAGAGAGTCGAGGAAGCAAGGGCCAGAGATAGGACTAATATTTAAGAATTCATTGTTCACATCTGTGTTCCCTCCCCTTACCAATGCTTGCTTTTGAAGTCAAAATGATGTATTGCTTCAGGATGCTGGTGAGCAGGGACTTTCCAGCAATTGTAAGGCTGTAGGTGACAATGCATGTGGCACAGCTCTGAGCTCATCAAGTCCCTGGAGAGGGCCACACGCTCATGTTTCCTTCACTCCACTGATCTTCATGGGAGCACACTCTGAATAGCGGTGACTTGGGGCATAAAACTCAGACCTGGGGAAAAAATCAAAATGTTTCCTAAGTTTTTGATAGCATTTTTATGAGCGAGAAACACCCTCTCCCTGTCCCCAGATAGCAAGAGCAGGTTAACCTTGGCAGTTAAAGAAACACAAGGGTAAGCATGACAGGAAACCGGCACATTGCAAATGGCTTCCCATGCCCAAAAGCCAACTCAGTTGTCACTTAAAACAGCTTTGAAACCTGTCGTCCGCATCGCCTTGTGCTTCTGAACTACAGACACCTGCACCAGCAATCTGATACCCTTCCCAGGAACACGACACAGGGCACAACCCCACTGCAGCCGCCCAGAGTCCAGCTTGCCAGCTCTAAGAGGAACACCGTGTGCTCAAACACAGGTGCTCCCATTACTGAGGCAAGCCGGTACGCCCAAAAGTGCATGGGGCTCGGTCGCTGTTACATGGAGTTACTTCTCTGAAAGAAGCAGTAGGGAGCACTGGGGGAAAGGCCTTGCCCCAGGGAAGGGGAGGCCTTTCATGTCTCCTCTGGCTGACCAAGGAGCGGGCTTATATCTGCCCGGGATGACAGTGCACCAAACTGTCTCTCATTCAAATGAATCTGCCAGACAGTTAGGAGACATTCCTCAAAGGGTCACCAGCAAAGGGCTGCAAAGGAGGGTGGCTCCTGCCCATGCTCCTTTATGTCTCCTCACTGCCTCATCTGTCTGCCAAACAGGCCTGCTGTGATTTCCCCCCCCCACATCCAGGCTCAATTTGTATGCAAATCCTCCCTCATTTGTTCTTGCTCCCTTCAGAAAGGACAAATTTAGTATAATAACTGTAATTGCTTTAATAACATGAAAAAAAAGACACCTTTATGGGACCAACAATCAAAGACTGAAATTGTAACACAGCATGACAGGTGTGGAGGCATGCCACCATTAACAATTTTCACATTTCAGTATTTCTTTCATCATCTTGAAAAGTGCTTGTCTCAGTAAGCCAGGCACAGATAGCTTGTGGCTCTTGAACCCCATGCAGTTTGTAACAACTTACGTAGGGCTCCCACGCTAGAGCCATGCCGCTGTTGAGCAGCGGGCTCTGCCAGGACAGTGGCTGCTAGGCATTTGAACCCCTCTCTGGAGGAAGATGTGGGTCAGTATGACCTGGCGAGGTAGAGCTGTTATCAATATCTCCTCAAAGAGTTGAATTTTGCTCATCGCCTACTATGGCTACTTGTAGGCTTTCATCCTGGTGTTGTCCATAAAGTGTTGGCCACCAGTTGTTATTTGGATGTCCTATTCCGAATCGTGAATTAGAAAGTAAAGACCCATTGATGGGCATGGGTATCCCTATTAGAGGCACCCTTGGTTTCGCCAGTGATGTTGGTAGCTGGGTGCACACCCAACAGTCATTCTTATTCAAAATGTTAGTAACATTCTGGATTAGAGTCAAATATAAATTTTGATTCCACCCTGTTATAGGGACCATCAGAGTCACGACTCCTATTAGCAAAATTGATACCTTCTCCATCATGGCCTTTTAAATTTTAATTTTAACGGCGATTGTTGTTCTACTGTCCACGGGGATGGAGCCTTTTTTACTCATGAGTAGTGGATCCACGGGCCTTTGCCCCAAACCTTAACAGCAGTGTAGGTAGTCAGAAGAACTTGAAATGGTCCTTTCCACTTCTCTGTCAAGGGTTCCGAGTTCCAAGACTTGATGTAGACCCAATCTCCAGGTTGGAATGAATGTGCAGGTGTGTCGAGTTCCAAGGGTCTACTGGTGGCTACGTACTTCTGGAGTTCCTGTAAGGTATTCCCTAAAGACATCAAATAGTTTTTAAAATTTATTTCGCCCATGATTTGAGTAGTGCACGGTATGTGTTGGGCTTGATAGGGTCGTCCATATAATAATTCATATGGACTCAAATTCCCTTTCCCACGAGGTTGAACCCTAACTCTCAATAATGCTAAAGGCAATGCTTGTACCCAAGTCATTGATGTCTCTTGACAGATTTTACCAAGCTGCTGTTTAAGAGTATAATTCATCCGTTCTACTTTTCCACTTGACTGTGGCCGATAGGAGGTATGATAATCCCAGGTCATGGCCAACACTTTGCTTATTTGTTTTATAATCGTAGCAATAAAATGGGGTCCATTATCTGATGACATTCCTAAGGGCACACCAAATCTTGGAATAATCTCTTTCAATAGAGCTTTGACTCCCTCGCTTGCTTTATTGGTGCGACAAGGAAAGGCCTCAGGCCATCCAGTAAAGGTATCAACCAGCACTAGAAGATACCTGTATCCTTCTTTTCCAGGTAGCTCTGTAAAATCTATTTGCCAATAGTCTCCAGGGGAGTTACCTCCTTTCGTGACCCCAAAAACTAGTTTATTACTAGTGTTCGGATTATTTTTCAGGCAAATCTCACACTTCTCTGTGGCAGACCTAATAATTTCAGTCATTGCTCGACTTATAACTATCTTCTGAAGGTGTTTCGTCAGGTTCTCTGCACCCCAATGCACTTTGTCATGCTCCCTCCTAACAATTTCTCTCATTAGTGGGGGTGGTATGACTACTTGTCCTGTGGGCATAACAGCCCATCCATTTATTTGTTCTCTGGCTTGTAATTTTGTTATCAATTTAAGATCTTTCTCATCATATTTTGGGGGTACATCAGGCAGGGCCACTTCTTTTTCAGGTACCAAGACTAGGATGCCTTTTTCTGCAGCCTCTTTTGCAGCTTTATCAGCTAATTGATTGCCCATTTGTGGAGTAGTTTTCCCCAGCTGATGTGCCTTGCAATGCATTATAGCGACTGCAGTCGGCTTTTGGACACTCGTTAGCAGTTCCTGGATCTGGAGGGCATGTTTGATTTCAGTTCCTTGGGCTGAAAGCAGTCCCCTTTCTTTCCAAATTGCTCCATGTGCATGTACAACTCCAAAGGCATACTTAGAATCTGTCCATATGTTAACTTTCTTTCCTTCACTCAGGTCCAAGGCTCTGGCAAGAGCTATCAGTTCTGCTTTCTGAGCTGATACTTTTGTAGGCAAGGCTCGAGATTCTATTACTTCGTCAATAGTCGTTACAGCATATCCTGTCATTCGTTTTCCATCTCGAACAAAACTGCTGCCGTCTGTATACAACTCCCAATCTGGATCTTCTAGAGGGGTATCCTTAAGATCTGGCTGGCTGGAATAAACTTCTTCAATTACCTGTAAACAATCATGCTCGGGAGGGTCTTCCATATTTTCAGCTGAAAGAAACACAGCAGGATTCACAATTGAAGTGGTTTTAAGATGAATGTCATCTTGTTCTAGCAGCACTACTTGGTATTTTAGCATGCGACTTGGGGACAACCAATGCCCCCCCTTTTGTTCTAACACTGTAGCCACCATGTGGGGTACATATACTGTAATTTTCTGTCCCAAGGTAAACTTTCGAGCTTCTTGGATCAGCATCACAGTTGCTGCTACTGCTTTAAGACAGCCAGGCCATCCTTGGCTTACATTGTCCAGCTGTTTGGAGAAATAAGCTGGTGCCTTTATTAAGGCTCGTTTCAGCTGTTTAAATGCAGCTCTGCTGTCATCAGCCCAGTCCAAATATCCGTTATGAGAGGTTTTCAATGTCTCATATAATGGTCTCACCAAAAGTCCACAATTTGCAATCCACAGGCGACACCATCCAACCATGCCAAGAAATGCTCGCAGTTCCCTGGTTGTCTTGGGTTCAGGCAGGCAACAAATAGCTTCCTTTCTCCTGGTCCCCAGTTGTCTTTGTCCTTTCAAGATCTCAAATCCTAAGTAAGTTACTGTTTCTTGAGCAATCTGCGCCTTTTCCTTTGACACACGATATCCGCTCATTCCCAAAAAGTTCAGAAGACTAGCAGTTAGAGCAAGGCATAGCTCTTTAGTTTCTGCTGCAACCAAGATATCGTCTACATACTGCAGGACAGTCCCTTGGCCATTTGCCTTTCTCCAGATCTCTCTCTCTTTTGCCAACTGGTTCCCGAAAATTGTTGGGCTATTTTTGAAGCCTTGGGGCAAAACTGTCCAGGTATATTGTGCTTTCCTTCCTGTTTCTGGATTTTCCCATTCAAAGGCAAAAAGCTGCTGGCTTTCAATATCAAGAGGAATGCAGAAAAAGGCATCTTTTAAATCTAAAACTGTAAACCAGCCTTGCTCATTAGTGAGGGTAGTTAGTAATGTATACGGATTTGCAACTACCGGATGTATATCTTGTACTATTTGATTTATTGCTCTAAGATCTTGAACTAAACGGTCATCTTTCCCATTAGCTTTCTTTACTGGTAGGATAGGTGTATTATATTTTGACTCGCATTCTACCAATAACTTGTATTTCAAAAATTTCTGAACTATTGGTATCAGGCCAATTCTTGCTTCTAGTTTTAAAGGATATTGCTTAATTCTTACCAGTGACGATCCTGGTTTTAGATCAATTCTTACTGGTTCCGCTCTTTTGGACCTTCCTGGCACTTCTCCCACCCAGACAATAGGAATTACTGCATCTTCTATTTCTCGAGGTATTCCATCCCTTTTAGGATTTGCATCCTGTATCAAAAAGGCTGCAACTTCAACATATTTAGATTCAGGGATTAAAATTTCAACTTCCCCGTCCTTAAACCTAATTTCAGCTTCTATCTTCTCAAGCAGGTCTCTACCCAATAAAGGTTTTGGAGAATTTGGCAAATATAAAAATTGATGAGTTACCCATTGCTTTCCAATTTTGAATTTCAAAGGTTTGAAAAATGGCCGGGTCTCGCGAGCCCCTGTCGCACCAATAACATTTATACTTTTGTCACTTAAATTTCCTTCCAAAGTGTTTAAAACCGAATAAGTAGCCCCCGTGTCAACTAAAAATTCTATTTCTTCATTTCCCAGCCTTATTTTAACCAGAGGTTCTGCTGGGAGAGACTCCTCCGGCCCCCCTCAATCCTCTCCTATTGTAAATACTGGGTTCGGAGAGGCTTTTCGCTTTTGGAGGGGACACTCTTGCTTCCAATGCCCTTCCTTTTTACAGTAAGCACACTGATTTTCTCCCAAACAGGGCCTGGGGTTTTGTGATGACGGAAAGCCTCCCTGTCCCCTACCCCTCCCAGGGTATAATCCCTTTCTTTGACCATCCTCCAACACAGCTACTAGTCTACTATTCACCGTTTCCTTTTGTCTTTCCCTATTTCTGTATACAGTCCAGGCAACATCTAATAGTTTGCCTAAATCCTGGGCATCATTTCCCTGCAATTTTTGTAATTTTCTTCTTATATCATCTGATGATTGCCCTGTGAATAAGGAAGCCAACTGATTTCTTCCCTCTTCCGAATCAGGATCTATGGTTGTATATCTCCGAGCAGCTTCTTTTAGTCTGTTCATAAAATCGGTAGGTGAGTCTCTCCGATCCTGTTTGATTTCATACAGTTTGGACCAATTAATAGCTTTAGGTATCGTGTTTCGAATGCCAAACAGGATCCATTTTTGATATTGGTTCAGGAGCTGCCTTGATCGTAATATATTCAGATCCCAATTTGGATCAACAGAAGGAAAGTGGACTTCAACAGTCCCTTGCATAATTCCTGATGCAACCTGCGCTTCCACCTGCATTCTAGCTGTTTTACGAATCACCTCTCTCTCTGTGCTATCAAACAAAACCTGCATAATTGCTTCAATATCCTTCCAATCGGGGTCTTGGGTTTTAATCATCATTTCAAAAGCACTAGCTACCTTGTCCGGATCATCCCTATAATTCCCAGCAGCCAATTTCCAACTATTAAGATCGGTAATTGAAAATGGAACCTTTACAGTTACCGGTCCCTCGTTCCCCACGGCTTGCCGCAGGGGTGCTTGTATAACTTCCCCTTGTTTTCCTCTTGTTCGTCCCGCTATCGGGCTAAAACCTTCAGCCCCCAAATCCGACCTGCCCCCTTGATGGTGATAACTTACATAATTTTTCTCGTTCTCTGCCCCTGGACCATCATATCCAGTATTTGGGGTTCCCAACCTTTGTTCAGGGGCTATCATTAAATCGATATCATCCTCTTCTCGCTCAGAAATCTTTAAACATCTCTGACCTACACTACAAGCAGAGCAACATCTTTTCAAAGTTTTACCCTTCTCCTTTTCTAAAGCTAAAACAAGGGGGTCACTGGGTGCAAGATTTATACCGCATTGCTTTTGCCATTCTGGATGTCTCCTCAAAGTAAAGAACATATCAGCATATAGCACTTCATCCCACTTCCCTTCTCTTCTCAAGAACAACATTAATTGTAACAAAGTATTATAGTTCAATGTACCATTCATTGGCCACTTCTCCCCACCTTCCAACTTATACAAAGGCTACCATTGATTACAATACTTAATTAAATTCTCCCTCGTGGCGACCCCACCTGGGGGTCCGGCAATTTGTTTCCAATGTTTTAAAATACAACCCAAAGGCGACTTTTTCAAAATTTCTCCCTTAGATGATCCCCCACCCATGTGAATAACAGAGCAACTATCTGATCCGAACAAAAACCAAATTCGTAGTTCCGATAACCAAGCCAAAATTCAGAGACCGAATAGGACAATTAACCAAGTCGGGGACTCGAACCCCTAGGTACCTTGATAGCCCAACCCTGCGGGGCTTTCGCTGCCATCTTATGGGCAGGCAACCAAACCCAAAAAGAATACCTTTTACCTTTTTTTTCTTTTCCAGTGGTCTTGCTCAGAACTCTTCAGTCCGGGGATCGGAGGTTCTCCCCAAGAATCCCTCGGTGCCGGCTGGAGGTCCTGCGATCCCACGGATCTGTCGAGATTCAGAAGCAGAGTCCCATCTGGGTCGCCAAAACTGATACCTGAAAAATCGGTTAAATAAAGAACCCTCTAACACTTCCTTTTAAGTTTTAGAGGGCAGGCATTCTTTATTACAGCACTGGATGCATGGGGGATCGCTCCACCTAACGTGCATGCTGAACACTTTGTCGGTCCAGCATATATACACACTTTCAACATGTATATTCATGTAACTTCCAGTAAGTGATTTACAAATCCATACACACTCTCAACATGTAACTTCCAGAAAATGATTTACAAATCCATACACTCTCAAAAGGTATCAACACCTTGAATCTCTACATCTTACAAAGACACCGTACATGGGAATGCTATAATAAAATAATTCTGGTATAGTTTTGCTAATAGACATTTATTGTTACAAGCATTAAAAATAAATACATAATTTTGATACTAGCAGAAATGTGCTCTTTGAAAGGTATACAATAACACTATGTAGAAGTTCAAAAAAATGGAATCTACTTGCAATTTGGGGGCATAACCTTCTCTGAGGATATACTGTTAAACATGGTAGCACACAAAGCCTGCTATGAGATGTACATGAAGCTTTTGTTTCAAAAAAATAGCAAGATGTGCATTAGTGGAAAATGGGTATGTGCTTTCAAGCAAATGAGATAAGGTGACACAGGAAAGGAAATGTTATTTTAGCATATCCTAACAGAATGAAGAATGGATTAATTTCTATAAAAGAAATTTTTAAAGTGCCAACCTTAAGACACAGCAAGAATTGCTGCTTTAAAGGGACTGTGTCAAAGTTGACAGGCCCAAAATGTAACCTACCATAAAATTAAACTTTTTACAAAATGCCCTTTTGATCCTGAAAAATCTATCAACCTTCCAAATCCAAGACTGTCACATATTGTTAAAATACCAAGTACTTTGCTGTGTGATGGGCCATTAAACTTGGTTTGGTTTCAAAACATGTATATGCAAGTCAAGATTTTGCTCTCTCCTCCACACTGTCTTTGGGACTATGCAAGATATTCATAGCATTTAGATAGGACCAGATCTTTTGTTTGGGATTTTCATGATTTAGCATTTCAGTTAGTGGTAATTTATAAAAAAGTTATAATATGAGATTTCTGTACTCCAGTGGTAAATGTCTCCTTAGAAAGAGGGCAGTTCTTCATACATGAAAGTTGCCAAACCACAAAAGGATTTATTTTTGTCTTGTTTTACTTAATGCATGCAAATACTTTCCAATGCACACTGAAATGGAATAAACTATACTTACATGGCATAGTGATAAAAATGAACAACAGCATTTCACTATTTCAAGGTGACAGTTAAAAAAGAAGTGCTGTGATTGCTGGTTTTATTTTTTTGTCAGTTTTAGCTCAAAATCTAATAGTGAGAATGGAGAAAATTAATTGCTAATTGCTTTCCTTATATTGCACACAAGCATAACAGAAAGCTACAATTCATGCCTCTTACTTATTAGCATGTGGGCAGGTTCTCAAATATAGATATAGATTTTTCATATGAGAGGAAATGTTTCTGTGCTTAGAAATTAACTATATAATAGCTTTTTATTACAAATATGCTCCTTACCAAAAGTAGGCTATTTTCAGGCAATGAGTCCCTCCATTCCCATAAAAGCAGTATGGCTGGGCATAGATTATCTGTTATCCCTCCTCTTCACACCCTCAATTCTTAATTTTCTGTAATTATCCCAAACCAGCACAGGACCCTTTGCTAAACACTTTTGTTGGGTTTACTGTAAACCTGACAACCAGATGATTAAAATCTATCCCTTCTGTTCTCCCTACCTTATTGCCATAGAAAACAGACTACTGTTAGCACCAATATTCACATTTGAACATCTGCCTTTTCTAGACAGTTTCAGTGATTAAAAAATGAAGGCATATTTAAGACATCATAAATGGAAGTGCTCAACATGCTTGATGCACAAACATACACTCCACAAACAAGGCTGTTCTGAATATATTCCCTCAAAACCCACCAGAATACCACATATTACATTTTCCTATGAAATCTGGTGAATGAACAAGCAGTATATACAGCATACTTTGGCTTCTCTAAATATAGATGTGATATAAAAGCTAAAATATATTGTAAGCAGCTAGTATTAAGCATAAATGTCTCATAACTAGTTAAATTAGACCTGATCTTTGGTCCAACCCACACAATGAAGTTAGTCAGTTCACCCATGAGGGCTAAGGATTGAGAAGGGTAATGATCTTTTTCAGTCTCTTCACCTAACAGAATTCAGCAGCCCTACTTGATTTCAGGGGTCCTTTTAAACTGCAGATACTGAAAAGGGTATGGTTTGTGTTTTCACATAGGATATGGGACTCTCTCTCATTCTCATGTTAACCTAGGCCCTGGATGACTAACCCTACAGCTGACACAAACAGATGTTTTTATTTGAACTATTAGGTCAAAGAGCTAATGAGTTAATGAAAATTCTTTCAAGAGCTATCAAATGAGGCATGATTAGCAGATTTTTCAGTTCCTATTTATATGAAACAAAAGAATGAAGAAAATATCCCAAGTTTACAAATCTTTCATTTCCATCTCAGTCTCGGTAAGAGGCAGCTTTAAAAATAATAAAATGAAAAAAGCATACTTCAGGAGCTGAATCAGCAACTCCAGTCCGGCTCAGCAGTGCTGTACTTCCATCAGCTGTTACAACTTGCATTGTGAGCATCTCTTCTACTCAAACAGTGCTTGATAGGATAACATTAAGTTGTCTCAGCAAGCTTTTATTTTTCTTATAGTATTTTCCTTTGCTCAACTTCTGTAGCATTTTTTTGGTATATGTACTTTGCGGTGTCACTTCATTTAAAAATAATTTCTAGTCATATAAACATGTCCCCCAGTTTAACATTATGGATTAATTGTATAAAGATTATTCCAACCTCTGTTCCAGCAATAAACAACATCTTGCTGTGGAAATAAATCAGCCAATTTTTGGAAGTTTCTATTTTTTTATATATATATATGTAAATGTGTAGCTATGTATAATTTAGCAATGCTAAATATTTGTTTTCATCTAGGAGTAAAAAATTTATTTTGAAGATTCCAAATCAAGGTAATACGCCATGCTCCCAAACTGGCTACTACTACTCAAGAAATCCAAACTTAGCAACTCAAGTCTATACAGTGTTTCTTTTCTTTTTCTTTTTTTTTGTTATAGTTGAAATCATGTATAAATCACAAACAGTACAAGTTCCTCATGTCAGCAGTTGTCCACTTGAATGGGTCGACTTCTGTGTATAGACACAAGTCTATACAAGTCAAGATAATATAGCAGTTAACTAATACTTTCAACTACAGTAAAGATACAAACTTTTGTAATATAAATTAATTGCCATTACAAAAAGGCAACTGTATTAACTAATATGGTACAAAAATCTGCAACTTCTATAAATATAATGAAATGCAAGAAGTTAACTGAAATAATACATCACAGATTTTTGTATAGCGCATTTGAAGAGGCAAGCTAAGATACACATGGAACATTATACAGCAAGAAAGAATATAAAAACCCACTAAGATTTAACTTTTTTCCATACAAATGCTAGAAGCACAAGTACAGGACACAACATGGAAGCAGTAAGATTACCAGCTCAGAGTGTGTAGACAAAGAAGTCTTATTGACAAGTTGTAAAGCATTAGGCAGCAGACAGAAGCTTGTCAAAACCAGCTGTTGTCGGATACTGATTGATAATGTTTTCATTCTGATGGCTGAGACACAGCAGACAGCCACAGGTCTGAGAAGCTGATCAATGTGGGCACATACACATACACACTCACGCACAAAGTAATTTAACAAATGTCTAAAGAACATTAAAGCACAATATCTTTTTTAAAAAGACAATGTTCACTCCTTAATGAACTTGCATATAAAGTAGAGCCTAGTGCCCAAGTTTATTTCATCTAAATGATGAAAACATGTGAAAAGTTTTTTTTTTAAAAAAAAAAAAGCAATTGAAATTGGTCATCTGAATAAAAACTGCATGGTGCTTACATATTCTACCATAGCCGGAACATTCAAGAACATTTAGACAAGGAAGTGTGACATGAGGTGCTATGAACATTTTTAATCCCTCCATAAAAAAGTGAAGGTGTTTATAGACATTAAAAAGGTACACATCCATTAAGTTCATCCACAGCACAAAACCACAGAACTACATTCAAAGTAAAGTTAAGCATTGGTCTTAGCCTTAAGCAGCTATGAGAGATTGTTTCAACCTGTGGTGAGGAATGATCACTATATTAGTAAGAAAAAGCATATTCAAAATCATTTTGGAAAAAAAAAATCACTGCTCCTCCTGTGCAGTTGGCATTTTCCTAAAGAAAAAGCATTAAGCATCAAAAGGTCTTAGTCTAAGTGGACACTGGTGTATGCCAAAGCCATATTCTCATTGACTAGTTGGGCCTTTTGTATGTTAGTCATGTAGCACCTTCCAATGGTGCATAGTTGGGAAATCATGACCAAAATATAACTCAGAAACTCTAAAGTCTTTGGACCAGATTCACTGATGGTACAAGTAAGTACAGTTCCAAGAATGCAATACAGTTGGGCTTATTTTCACTTGTTGTACCTTTTGGTCCACCACATATGGGAAAGAAGGGGAAAAACAGTGAAAAAAATTTATCTCATCTTCTAATTAATGCTCAATGAAAAAGCAGTCAAAGCTCTGAATCCCTTTTTACCTCCCCAAACTGCCTGCCTTCTCTGGGAAATAATTCTCTCACTCCTCCCCACCACTTCTTATTTGTCATTGTCCCTAAACAGGACAGAAATCCAGGGACCTTGTGGAAATCTGGGGACTCTGTAACCTCTAAGCTCATGTCAGCTAAGAGAGAGAGTTTAGAACTGTAAATCAGATCCAGTTCCTCTTTAAATCCAGGGAAAGGAGCCTCCTTAACCCATACAAGAGAAACTGATGGGCAGCTGGGTCCCATCTAAACTGCAGAGAACTGGAACCAACATAGGGCTCCTCTCTGTATTTTAAAATGAACAGTTCCAGTTCTTGGGTATTTCCAAGAGTATGAGGAGTGAGGTGATTGACCTGGCAGGAAAGAGAAGAAAAACAAAGCAAGAAGAGATGCCCTTCAGGCTTTCTGCCTATTCTATCACAAAATTAAACAAGGAGCTTACCAGTTTTCCAGTCTGTGGAAATTGAAAAGTAAACAAAAAAACCTTATAAAAACATTTTGTTTAACAAAGAGTACAATTGCATGTAATAGAGAAATGGCTTTTATAAGCCTTTAAAAGCTGATCCTTTCTATTTTCTTATTCCCAAATAAACTAGTGAGAAACTACAATAAACTTTAAACTTAGAAAATAAATGCTCAGAGTGGAAAGATATGCTGCTTAAAGCCCTGAAAAAGGAGTTACAAGTTTCAAAATACAAGCAGAATTGATGAGGAACCACTGACACATCACTACAGTTTGTGTTTGCAGACACTCATGCACGAGGGTAGCTGAATGCACAAGGCACAACATTCAAGGTGTATACCAGTCCAGTGACTGATCAGCACATACCTTGTTGTGACTGACTTAATGGTGAACGAGTGACCTGGCATGTTTCTTTAACGGACAAAATTGGTTTCTAAGGTTTCAAAAATCAACAAAAGGCAGCCAAAAAACTGCAAATCTACAATGCGGAAAACTTGGAAAGAGGAAATATGCACTGTGTTACTGGAACTAAATGGGATTTTTCCAAATGTATTACAAATGTTGTTTCCAATGAATACGTTTTTGTCTTTGTAACATTTAGCCCAGAGGAAGTTTGAAAGAACAAGTTATAATCCCTTGAAAAGAGAAGCTTATAGTACAAACACTGGAAGGCCCTTAATTATGGTATAGATGCCTTGGCACTGTTACAATAACAGTAGTACTCTATGAGTGAGTGATACAGGAGGCAATCCTTATTTAATATCAGTCACACTTCTAACTAGTAATAAAGCCTCCACAGCTGAATTAACAGATATTTGCTTTGCTTCTCTTATGGAAAACTGCTTTCAATGAAAATTATTACTTTATCCAATTTTTGTGTATTTTCTAAAAATATTGTTACTTAGACCACCTGCTTATGTCACCTATTCTTCACAAATACTGTTACCTGCACACATCTGTGTGCTAATTTCCCTTTCAGGAAAATTCCAGCAAAATAATGGTTCTGCCTTTGACAAGGTTATGCAGTGACTTTAGAAGAGGAATCAACTAACATGTCAACTGTGTTTTCATTTAGTAAAACTTCAGACTAACCTTTGCATTAACATGAAACTCCTTGCCTTTAAGGTATCCTATTAAGGTTCTCAGTGGCTGTGCTTTCCAGACTGCAGGGTCCTTAAGACATTAGTTATTTTTAAAAAAAACAAGGTATCAGGTAGAATTCCTCCTTTGCAGACTATGTTATTTTTGTGCATGCAAAATTTTCTATCAAGGATGATGGTAACACAAGAAAGCAACATGTAGTGTACAGAACTAGTGGTAAACCAAGAGGAACTCCCTATTTCAGTAGTGTAGACAATTTTACTGGAAATCGTTGTGTACCTGATTCACAGAATATTTATTTTAACAAAAGGACATTCTGCACTAACTGTGTATGAACAACATATCACAGCACAGTCTTAATACCACACCATAATTAAGCTGTGAGCAGAATGAGCAGGTACAGTGATGCCTGGAGAACCACTCCTCTCTTGTGTTTCACATTCTTGAAGGTTCAAAGTCTCTCTCTTCTAACAGGTTTATAAGAAGGGAGAAGCTGTCTTTTACTGCCTCCATATCATCCAAGGAGCAGGGTTTAAGAATCCAGTGCTTTCCACGTGCAAGTGGCTCAAGTTCAAAATATTTTTTGATCTATTAAGAAAAAGAAGAGAGAGACACCAATGTATTAATATTATAATGACAACACACTCTCTCATCTAAAAAAAAAAGCACCACTCAAAACATCAAAAAACAACATGTAAAAGATCAGGATACTAATTTTTAGAATCTTACCCACAGCTGTTCTTATAATACAGGTTATATGATGTGACCTGAAAGCATTTTCTTTAGGGGTGAGTGATCTGCTTGGAAGCTACCATTCTACCCATACATTTAACATCATGGGAGGTCTGGAGAAGAATTATATGAACTTAAGGCAAAGAGCAAAGCACATGAAACAAGTGTTCAAAAACATAGCCAAACCAGCAAAAGTAACTAAGAAATTTTAGGTTATGTTTGTATATTAATGTTAAAGCTGTATGTTTGATCATACTCTTATTGGTAAACACTTAAGATGCAGAATTTGTTTCTTAAATTAATTTTGTTTTTTTAAATTAAACATAGAAGACTAGCACACTAATGTGATTAGAATAGTAATAAATATTATATGTGAGACATGATGGTTTTCTATGATGTTTTTTTTATAAATGCAGCATGTTCCAGCAGACTTCAGCTGCTTATTAACAATACCTAATAATGCCTATAAAGAAGGAAGCCATTTAATTAAACTAATTCCATTTTTATTTCTGCAGCAACCATGCAGCAAGGAGGCATAAGAATATGATGCAATACAGAATTGCAAGTTTTAAGGTGATTATAAGCCTTTGACAAAATAACTGAGGAAGATGCAGTTTCTTGGAAAGACCAGTCGTCACCGACACTAATTACACCAACTGTCAAGGCAGAAACACAGACCCATAGAAAGACTGAGAAAGAAAAGATTTTCATTTAGTAGTATACTCTAATCACTTTTCAAAATAGCAAGTACAATATAAAAACATATTTTTGATCCTATTAATGCCTCTTAGGAGAAGACAGCAGTTTGCAGGTTATTTTGGTCCACAGATTACCATTTTCATAAAAATTTTAGTCGTTGATAGCATTTGATCCAATAGTATTTGAGGACTAGTCAGCCTAGGGTCTACATCAAAACTGCCCCCACAAAGGAAAACAAGAGATGGGTCGTTGTCATAGGTGACTCCCTTCTGAAGGGAACAGAAGGGCCCATATGCAGACCGGACCCACTGCTTAGGGAAGTCTGCTGTCTCCCAGGGGCCCGGGTCAAGGATGTGAGGAGGAAGCTTCCCACCCTAGTAAGGCCCTCGGACTACTATCCCCTGTTGATCTTCCAGGTAGGCAGTGAGGAGGTGGCAACAAGAAGTCCTGGGGCAATCAAGAGAGACTTCAGGGCCTTGGGGCGACTGATTAAGGGATCAGGAGCACAGGTAGTGTTCTCTATCCCTCCAGTTCTGGGGAAGGATGAGGGAAGAAACTGGAGGAGCCAGCAGATCAACAACTGGCTCCGAGCCTGGTGTCACCGGCAGGACTTCGGGTTCTTCAACCACGGGTCGGTTTACATGGCACCAGGCCTGCTGGTGGCAGACGGGGTGCACCTGTCCCAAAGGGGGAAAAGGATCCTAGCACAGGAGTTAGCAGGGCTCATTGAGAGGGCTTTAAACTAGATCTGAAGGGGGAAGGGGATAAAACTAGGCTTGCTAGAGAGAAGCCTGGGGGTGGCACGCCAATGAATGAGGGATGGCGTGCCAGCGAGGCCCTTCGGTCAGCTGTCTCAGAGGAGGTAGGACAGAGAGACCCATGCGGCAGCAGGGACACAGGGGTCATTGATCAGCTAGGAACCACAGAAATACCTGAGATGGGACATGTAGGGAGTAGGGCTTCTCCCACCACAAAGGCAACAGGATCATTAGCCCAGCTGAAGTGCATCTACACGAATGCATGGAGCATGGGCAACAAACAGGAGGAGCTTGAGGCTGTTGTGAAAGGGGAAAACTATGATATAGTTGCCATCGCAGAAACATGGTGGGATGACACGCATAGCTGGAGTGCCGCGATGGATGGCTATAAACTCTTTAGAAGGGATAGGCAAGGAAGGAGAGGCGGTGGGGTAGCCCTCTATGTTAAGGAGAGTCTGGACTGCCTTGAGCTCGAGGATGGTGATGCGAGGGTTGAGTGCCTATGGGTAAGAATCAGGGGGAAGGCCACCAAGGCAGACATTGTGGTGGGAGTCTGTTACAGACCACCCAATCAGGATGAGGAGGCAGATGAAGTATTCTACAGGCAGCTGGGAGAAGCCTCACGATCGCTCGCCCTTGTTCTCGTGGGGGACTTCAACTTGCCAGATGTCTGCTGGAAATACAATGCAGCAGAGAGGAAACAGTCCAGGAGGTTCCTGGAGTGTGTGGAAGATAACTTCCTCACACAGCTGGTGAGGGAGCCCACGAGGGAAGGCGCCCCACTGGACCTGTTGTTTGTGAACAGAGAAGGTCTTGTGGGTGATGTGACAGTCGGAGGCCGTCTTGGGCACAGTGACCACGAAATGATAGAGTTTTCGATTCTCAGAGAAGTAAAGAGGAGGGTCACCAGAACTGCCACCTTGGACTTCCGGAGGGCAGACTTTGGCCTGTTTAGGAGTCTGGTTGGCAGAGTCCCTTGGGAGGCAGTCCTGGAGGGCAAAGGCATCCAGGAAGGCTGGACATTCTTCAAAAGGGAAATCTTAAAGGCGTAGGAGCAGGCCGTCCCCATGAGCCGAAAGATGAGCCGGCAGGGAAGAAGACCGGCCTGGCTGAGCAGAGAGCTCCGGCTGGAACTTAGGAAAAAAAGGAGAGTCTACAACCTTTGGAGGAAGGGGCAGGCAACTCAGGAGGACTACAAGGATGTTGTGAGGTTATGTAGGGAGAAAATTAGAAGGGCCAAGGCCCAACTAGAACTTAGTCTGGCTACTGCCGTAAAAGACAACAAAAAGTCCTTCTACAAATACATTAACAATAAAAAGGGGGCTAAGGAGAATCTCCCTCCTCTATTGGATGCGGAGGGAAACTTAGTGTCAAGGGACGAGGAAAAGGCTGAGGTGCTAAATGCCTTCTTTGCCTCTGTCTTTAACAGCAAGGGAAGTTGCTCCCTGGGCACCCAGCCCCCTGAGCAGGAAGACAGGGATGGGGAGCAGAATGAAGACCCCGTAGTCCAAGGGGAAATGGTCAGTGACCTGCTACGCCACCTAGACACACACAAGTCTATGGGGCCGGATGGGATCCACCCAAGGGTGCTGAAAGAGCTGGCAGAAGTGCTCACCAAGCCACTCTCCATCATTTACCAGCAGTCCTGGCTAACTGGGGAGGTCCCAGTTGACTGGAGGCTGGCAAATGTGACACCCATCTACAAGAAGGGCCGGAAGGAGGATCCGGGGAACTACAGGCCTGTCAGCCCGACCTTGGTGCCCGGGAAGGTTATGGAGCAGATCATCTGGAGTGCCATCATGCGGCACATACGGGACAACCGGGCGATCGGGCCCAGTCAGCATGGGTTTATGAAGGGCAGGTCCTGCCTGACCAACCTGATTTCCTTCTACGACATGGTGACCCGCCTAGTGGATGAGGGAAAGGTTGTGGACATTGTGTACCTGGACTTTAGTAAAGCCTTTGACACCGTCTCCCACAGCATCCTCCTGGAGAAACTGGCTACTCATGGCTTGGATGGGCATACTCTG
This sequence comes from Phoenicopterus ruber ruber, assembly GCA_009819775.1. Classification (NCBI taxonomy): domain Eukaryota; kingdom Metazoa; phylum Chordata; class Aves; order Phoenicopteriformes; family Phoenicopteridae; genus Phoenicopterus; species Phoenicopterus ruber. Next base: position 2,376,652 of record CM020247.1, on the reverse strand, counting down.
TGCTGGGTAGGAAACTGGCTGGATGGCCGGGCCCAAAGAATTGTGGTGAATGGAGTTAAATCCGGTTGGTGGCCAGTCACAAGTGGTGTTCCCCAGGGCTCAGTATTGGGGCCAGTTCTGTTCAATATCTTTATCAATGATCTGGACGAGGGGATCGAGTGCACCCTCAGTAAATTTGCAGATGATACCACATTGGGAGGGAGTGTTGATCTGCTGGAGGGCAGGCAGGCACTACAGCGGGACCTGGACAGGCTGGATCGATGGGCCGAGGCCAATGGTATGAGGTTCAACAAGGCCAAGTGCCTGGTCCTGCACCTGGGTCACAACAACCCTATGCAACGCTACAGGCTTGGGGGGGAGTGGCTGGAAAGCTGCCCGGCGGAAAAGGACCTGGGGGTGTTGGTCAACAGCCGGCTGAATATGAGCCAGCAATGTGCCCAGGTGGCCAAGAAGGCCAACAGCATCCTGGCCTGTATCAGAAATAGTGTGGCCAGCAGGACTAGGGAGGTGATTGTCACCCTGTACTTGGCCCTGGTGAGGCCGCACCTCGAGTACTGTGTTCACTTTTGGGCCCCTCACTACAAGAAAGACATTGAAGTGCTGGAGCGTGTCCAGAGATGGGCAACGAAGCTGGTGAAGGGTCTGGAACACAAGTCCTATGAGGAGCGGCTGAGGGAACTGGGGATGTTCAGCCTGGAGAAAAGGAGGCTGAGGGGAGGCCTTATTGCTCTCTACAACTACCTGAAAGGAGGTTGTAGAGAGGTGGGGGTCGGACTCTTCTCCCTAGTAACAGACAACAAAACAAGAGGAAATGGCCTCAAGTTGCGCCAGGGGAGGTTTAGATTGGACATTCGTAAAAATTTCTTCACCGAAAGGGTTGTCGGGCATTGGAACAGGCTGCCCAGGGAGGTGGTGGAGTCCCCATCCCTGGAGGTATTCAAAAGACGTTTAGATGTGGCGCTAAGGGATATGATTTAGTGGGGGACTTTGTAGTGATAGGTTAATGGTTGGACCCGATGATCTCGGAGGTCTCTTCCAACCAGAACAATTCTATGATTCTATGATTCTATGAATAGCAAGTACAATATAAAAACATATTTTTGATCCTATTAATGCCTCTTAGGAGAAGACAGCAGTTTGCAGGTTATTTTGGTCCACAGATTACCATTTTCATAAAAATTTTAATCGTTGATAGCATTTGATCCAATAGTATTTGATCCAAAAGTCTACTCATGTTTTACTTGTCAAAACAGACATTTAGTTTTTACATCCAAAATTATATCCATCAGTATTTGCTATTGTCAACATACCAATAGAAATATTTAGTGCTGACTTAGTTTGCACATTCTTGTTCCTTGTAATTATTGCCAAATATTCTTAGTTTTCTTTTATCACAGACTGAGCCACAAATATGCAAAATAACAGGAACAGTTACTCGTATTGTGGTAGGCAGTAGAGGCCCTAGACAGGCAACTGGAGTCACACTGTGCGAGGCTCTATGTGCAGGGGAGGAAAAAAAAAAAAAAGGCTTCCAAAGCCCAAACAAGCTGCAACATCTCTATGCAGCTCTTATAGTGTCTATACAACAGTTATGTTTATCTAATAATGTATTCTAATAGAAGAAACGACTGTAGCTGTATCAACTCACGTAAATCAGAATTCAGCTGTGACAATGTGTCAGGAAGGGTTTCTTATTTTTTAGAAAGGAATTTCGAGCAGAGCTTCGAGCAATAAATATCAGAAAAAATGGTGGTTTTGAGATGGGAACTTCTGCTTCCTGCAGCTAAGATACAGGTGAAACCTTTTAAAATCTATTTCCAAAAAAGCAGAATTGTATCAATAACAACCTGCAAACATTTGAAAATGAAGCGGAGTACTTGACATTCACTTCCCCTCAAACAAATTTCAGAAAGCGCACAAGTTGAAATAAACGGGACTTCAACAACCAGTATTTTAATATTAGCATACTTACATTTTAGCATTGCTATCTCAGTGCCATATTAGTATCTGATATGTTAGCATGGTTATATGTGATCAGAACCTAAATACTAATCTGTATAAGGGATATACTGCAATGTCTCCTGCAGCTGAAGTGACACCAAATTGAATTTATCCCCATTATGTTGTGCAATTTGGTATACTACTTATATAGAACTTGTTGAGCATAACTTGCTTAGCATTAGTAGCTAAATTTGCTGAAGCTTTAGGCCGCAAACTGTGAACTTTCAACTAGATATGTTGAACTTTTACCTAGTCAAGTAAAAGAAGGCCCCAGAGCCGGTTCAAGCCAGAAGATAAGGAAGCTACATTCATTAACAGAAGCTGCAACCTTAGAGATAAGAAAAGAATCGGCCCACCTAGAGACAATGAAAGTGGCTGGAAAGCTGCCCAGCGGAAAAGGACCTGGGGGTGTTGGTCAACAGCCGGCTGAATGTGAGCTGGCAGTGTGCCCAGGTGGCCAAGAAGGCCAATAGCATCCTGGCCTGTATCAGAAATAGTGTGGCCAGCAGGAGTAGGGAAGTGATCGTCCCCCTGTACTCGGCCCTGGTGAGGCTGCACCTTGAGTACTGTGTTCACTTTTGGGCCCCTCACTCCAAGAAAGACATAGAAGTGCTGGAGCATGTCCAGAGAAGGGCAACAAAGCTGGTGAGGGGTCTAGAGCACAAGTCCTATGAGGAGCGGCTGAGGGAACTGGGGTTGTTTAGCCTGGAGAAAAGGAGGCTGAGGGGAGACCTTATTGCTCTCTACAACTACCTGAAAGGAGGTTGTAGAGAGATGGGTGTCAGTCTCTCCTCCCAAGTAACAGACGACAGGACAAGAGGAAATGGCCTCAAGTTGCGCCAGGGGAGGTTTAGATTGGACATTCGTAAAAATTTCTTCACCGAAAGGGTTGTCAGGCATTGGAACAGGCTGCCCAGGGAGGTGGTGGAGTCCCCATCCCTGGAGGTATTCAAAAGATGTTTAGATGTGGCGCTAAGGGATATGATTTAGTGGTGGACTTGGTAGTGATAGGTTAATGGTTGGACTCGATGATCTTGGAGGTCTCTTCCAACCAAAACGATTCTGTGATTCTATGATTCTATGACCCAATGAAGAACGGGAAGACCCCAGACCCTAATATTACTACTGGTCCGAACTGTCGCATGAGAGGTGGGGAATTTAGATTGTAAGGGTATAATTGCCCAGGGATTTCTTTGTTTGAGGTCCCTCTTCGGAGGCACCCAGCTTGAACTGTAGCACTATTAATAAAAAGGACTTTATAGAAGAATCTCTTTTTGGTTTATTGATTCAGCGGAAACCTAGAGTCGAACCCTGTTATGGTGGCTGGAATGTGTAATTTCCATAACAGTTAATATATTGTACTAATGGCACTGATCATAGTATTGGAGAAGCAGGATAAGAAAGTTCTCTTGCCTGTTTCAGTAACAGCCTCCTTGACTGCTAAATAAGGGGAGGAAGTAAAAGCTGCACAGAAACATAACAAAGCAAGGTGTCAGTGCAGCTAGCTGATGGAGCAGTCTGCTGGTGTTAAGATGACAAATATGGCTGAGTAATTTGAGATGTTTCGGACCCACAACCTAGAGGATGTCCACCACACCCCCTCTACTGGAAGACTATTGCCATCAGCCCCTTGAGCTCACTGAAGTCTATCTGCAATCTTATTTACATAGCCTCTTGAATTAAGGCTATACCATATGAAGAAATGACTAGGAAAAGGTCATTACATTGTAAGGAGAGTACTTGGGTTTTAAAGCATTAAATATCTAAATTTCTATTTCAGCAGTAAAACAGCATCAATTGATTTAGTAAAACAAATTTTGCAGAGAAATTATTTATTTCAATGTCCAACATTGATTAAAATTTATTTTTTACTATTTCTCGGTGTGTAATCAAAATGTAACAAAATCAGCAATGTGCTGTCATCATTTTCCACACCTAAGGAACAGTTCAGAGTATCTGCATTAATAAGCCCTAAATGAATGCTGAAATTAGTGATCGTTAAGCAGTGTCTTTTGAAATGGGAAGTTTTGATAATGGCATGAAAGCACAACTGCTTGTATTCACATAAGTAACAGCTATTTTGTTCATCCCTACAGAGAAAAAAATTTGCTAGATGACTTGTCTCTAATCCAAATGTAGAAGAATAATACTAATCGGCTTACAAATAATAAATAACTAAACCAGAAGTAGCACAGAAGTGATCTTCCACAACCCAAGGGACACTTTGTGGTATGTTACTATATTTCCTCATTTAAACTTCACACTACAATGGAGTTTACTAAACCCCAGAGCAAGCAGGTTCTACTACTTTGAAAGTTCCAGAAAGAAGTTTGCAGACACAAATATTTTCCAATTTACTGTAACTCTTCCCCCCTTTTAACTCAGAAGATGTCATTCAGTTCTAAAAACAAGTAAGTTTTTTCAGACTTAAAAAGGAACCCTTTTTTACATGTAAGAGATAAAATAACTACACGAAAATGGACCAACACAATCAGATGTCCGACACTGTTTATACAGTTGAGTTTTCCACTGGAATACTCTCAGCTCTCCATCCGCTTTCCTTTCATTTCTCTAGTTGCTTTCTGCCCTGATGGCCATCATTCACATTTGTTCCCTACCAGATTTCCTACGAGGATGCACACTAATCACTGAAAATGTCCAAAGGAAGCTGAAATTCTCTGAATACTCACCTAGGTAGCTCTTGTATAATCAGATAATCAGCAGTAACTATTTTACAGCTCCCTTCAACTGCACTAGTACAAAAGGGGTGAGTTCCTAAGAGGAGCTCTTTTGTCTTCCCCTTGCATAAATGGTGAAAAGCTTTCTGCCTGTTCATGGATGCCAAAGCAAAATATAAATACTCAAACATGCTTCAGATGTCTGACACGTTAGACATGCATTTACATACTGACTTTGCATTTTTAAGTGTTTACTTTGGGATTGCTAAATTTTTAAGATATAACCTTAGAAGAAAAAACAAACAATTAAATCCACATAATGTTAAGACTTCTTTACTACTATTTTACAGGATCTCACTGTATGTTTTGACTCCACATGGGGGCCTTGTTTTATAGAGAAGCTGACATTGTATTTATGCCACATTCTGAAGTCAATAAAATCTATCAATACACATTTGCAATTATTCCCACTCTCCACCTTCTAAGTCCTATTCTACTGACACAATACACTAAGCGTATGGTTATCAAATGTTGCTCAACCTACATGCTAGAAAAGTCAAAACAATAAAAGGATTGATGCTCAGAACCTCAGCTGGTGCAAATTGGCATAGCAGCATGGAACTGATGTTACCAAATTGATCTACTTCAGCTGAGTAACCAGGCCCTGCTGAAAGCTTTTATATGTTCTATTACTGAACCTCATCTAGCCAGTTCACAACACACATGAAAACTTAGATACACACAACACATAGGAAAACTTAGATACTGTAATATACGAATACAGTCACTTCTATCTATTACTCAACATGAAAAAAAAGCTGCTTAAAAGTATTATTTTTCATTCGAATTCAAAATTTTAATACTGAATTTCACCAACACAAAAAGGCTTCCAACCAACACTGATTAATCTTTTGTAAACAAATACAAAATGCAGGCAGTTACTTATATTACCAGGCTGTATTTAGAGACTTTAATGGATAAAATATTTTTTCATCCATTGCTGTTTTACTGAACAATTTTGCTGGGAATAAAAAACCCTGTAATAACACATGTATATTATATCTAATCAAAAGCTGCACAGCCATGTCAGTGTTCTCACTAATCTGAATTTTTCAAAGACATTTACAGGATTAAGCAAGTCCTACTGCAAGTGGGTGACTGGTGGAGGTATGAATTAAACTAAAATTACCTAATTTGCTGAATCCATATATTAACCACAAGAAATGGTTCATTCATTTATCTCAAATCTGCATGGACAAGAAATGCAGTAATAACAGGAGACTGGGGTTCCCCATATTCATATTGCAAATGTTTCATTGAGCTGTGATGCTGAGATTACATTTTTGGACACCATAAAATCTGCCTTTTGGAGCAATGGTTTAGAAGACCCAGGAGAGAAAGGCAATTTTGATTGCTGAGTCCATGAACAACAGAAGAGCTGTCTGTAACAGTGACCAAAGCATGCACAAATTCAATATCTTTGGAGAAGAGAAAAAGGCAAAAGTCCATCACATAGCACTGAGTTTTAAAAAGGGAAACTACATAAAATGAATAACTTAAAGAAAATTAACTGTGTAGCTAAAAAGGTAAAATGCTTGCAGGTGGCATAGAAAAAAATATCATAATTAGAGGCTCAGAATATATTTATATTGCTACAGAAGAGTTTAAAAGAAACAAAAAAAGCTTTCAACAATTGTAATAAGGAAAAGGATGGTATTAGAGGTAAAAGAAGTCATGTCTAAAAAAGGAAAACAGAAAACAAAAGAAAAGAAATTCTGGCAAATTAAATAGAAACCACAAATGTTGACCTACTAACCATAGAGTGGAACCCATTGCTTAAATCACCACTGACGATACTTTACATATGCCTGCTCGTATGCTTCTTCATAACAGTGATCTCATCCATGTCTAGAGGGATCCCTGTAATGCACCTATGTCTAGTAAGAACTCCTCCTAAAACACCTATACCTCATATTTATTGACTCCATATAGAATACCTCTTACACAACAGGGAGGGGAATGGAAGTGCCTCAGCTGATGGGAAGGGACAGCGATATGCTGTGGTCTGGAGGAGACCTCCGCAGCAACCTATGCACAGGGCTATTCCCAGGAACACTAGTTTGAGGTTAAACAACACTATCAACCATCAAAATGCTCTTAAATTCTAGTTCTTTGAATTTAAATATTTATTGACAGCTGACTTGTATGTGCCACTGAATCCAAAGTCTGTATATGCAATGTTAAAAATTTGCAATGAATCAATTAAATACATATTATGATAATCAGAACTATGTAACTGAGCTGCTTTTTTGGGGGTTTTAAAGTATGACCTGCTGAAGTAAAACCAAAAGAAAAGCCAAGAGAGTCTTCAGTATTTCTGTGTGATGGTAGGGTAAGCAATTTCTCCAGACAAGATTTCAAAACCATCAGAAGCCTTTTTGTACAACTTCTCACAGGTAGTGATGAATGCTTTACAAATTAGTATTTCTAGTTTGTACAGCGTTCCATTTTTTTTTTTTTAATTTTGCTTTTTACAAAAGATTATCTGAAACACTTCCAACTGAGTTTTGTACTTAGCTTTATAACAGACCTGGCCGATATTTTTTGCTCATAGGTCTTTACAAAGAGGAATACAGTCACTTATACACATATTCCACAAAATAATTTACACAGTGGTTTGTGGAACAGATGCTATCTTCAGTGGCCACAAGAGACTACCCTTTTCAGATTGGAAGTGACTGCTGAAAGAAATGTATTTTAAAGACGATTCCTAACTGTTCTGAATGAAGAAATAGGATGCCTGGCAAATCAGCATAGAGATGCAGTACCGTCAAATGCAAGTGTGAGACAAGAAAAAGGGGAGTGAACTAGAGAGCTGGAAGAAGAATACAGAGGGGTGCTTACTGTAAAATATAAAATATTTGTCCTGATTTCAGCTGGGACAGAGTTAATTTTCTTCCTAGTAGCTGGTATGGTGCTGTGTTTTGGATTTAGTATGAGAATAACGTTGATAACACACTGATGGCTTTAGCTGTTGCTAAGTAGTGCTTATACTAAGTCAAGGACTTTTCAGCTTCCCATGCTCTGCCAGCAAGGAGGTGCACAAGAAGCTGGGAGGGGGCACAGCCAGGACAGCTGACCCAAACTGGCCAAAGGGATATTCCATACCATATGATGTCATGCTCAGTACATAAACTGGGGGGGGTTGGCTGGGGAGGGATCGCTGCTTGGGGACAGGCTGGGCATCAGTCAGCGGATGGTGAGCAATTGCATAGTGCATCACTTGTTGTGTATATTCTCTTATCATTATTATTATTATTCTCTCTTCCTTTGCTGTCCTATTAAACTGTCCTTATTGCAAACCATGAGGTTTTTTTTCGATTCTCTCCCCCATCTGACTGGGAGAGGGGGGAGGGGTGAGCGAGCGGCTGTGTGGTGCTTGGTTGCCAACTGGGGTTAAACCTCGACAATATTGCATAATCTATCAGGATGGAGAGAGTGGAAGATTTTTTAAATGGATAAGTTTTCTTTATACAGCTACATACAGTCATGTAATGATGGGTGTGGAACAAATAAGACTGATGAGAACGAGGACAGCAAACTGCTGAGGGTGCAAATATACTAGTGAGATTTGCATGTATGTGGACGAAAACAAAGATAGATTTTGAGGTGCTACTAGCATCAGTTCTTTTCATGCAAGTCTTTACCATGTAACAATGTACTATGGCATATTAGATTTCTTTGGTTACATTCTGTTAATTTGTGCAAAAGAAATAGTAAGAATCAGATAACTGCCAAAAACATACACCTATACTTTGCCTTCCATGTCTCATTCACTCAGCATATTCTGTTTATATAAGCATGTGCTTTTCCTACAACTGGAAGGCATTACAGATAACATGAGAACAGCAGCAGCATATCTATATAGAGAAAACCAGAATTCCAGATGAAGATTCATAGAACCAGTGCTGGGTTGGACAACAGGGGCTCACAATAGCCAACCTCCAAAGTGAGCATCCCTTCTTGAGTGACGAGTGAAACAATGAGAACAGTGAAGGAGGCATTGTACAAAAAGCATGCAATGAAAGAGCAGTAAAAACCCATTTTCCTTCAATATATACAGCTTTAATTTTTTAATTTATTCCAAAGAATTAATCAGGAGAGAAGTAGAAATCAGATAACAGATTTTCAAATGCAGTATTAACTTGTAATTTCTCTGTATTGGACATTTTTACCCCACAACTAACCCTTTAAGTTACTGCTCCTATTGCTTCCTCTCTTACCCACTGTGTTTTCTGAAGTACTTTGGGTTGCAACAGATACTGTCTGACAGCTACATACTTACAGCTAAAGTGTTAGAATATAAAATCCTAAAGAGTAATGCTGAAAATTAGCCCTGGTTAAAGTCAGATATTTGGAGGACATCTAAAAATCACATTTTTTTCCACATACTACATAGACACAAAAAATGCCAGTTTACTGCATATAAAGACAATTTTCTATACAAGTTTATTCTCAGCATATCCAAATATATTCTTAAGATGTCCTAAAATAACTGATTGAATTTAAGATCAATTTAAACTTAGGATAATTTGCTTAAATTGCTATCATTGCCCAAATATGTTAAAAAAAAAAAGGAGCATACACAAAGATAATTTTACAAGAAACCTATTAAAAGCTTTTACTATACCACCACTCATCTCCTCTCTACCTTCTCTCACTCAGGTTTTTTTTTTTGTTATATCTTCAGTTAAATAACTTAAGGAATACAATCTAGTAGAAATTCAACATTCAAGACCTTTAAGCAGATATCTTTCAGAGCCTTTCGGAGTTTTTGTAGCTTTTTTTTTTTTTTAAATAGACTGCAGATATTCATGGTTTACTTCAGAATAAAATACTAACAACAGAGTATACTGATTTCAGCAGCAAAACATGCTATCTTTAAATACAGATTGTGGCTTCAACTAATAACAAAACCTGAGACACAGGTACACAAGTGCTGAGTTTTACCCCCCCCCCCCCCCAAATTTACCTGTTGAATGTCAAAATAACCTTTAGAATAATGAGAAGTCCAAAGATCAATCCTTATTATGACATCCCTTCTGCAAATGGCATGTTTTCTGTTCAGATAACAGTTAATCAGTGTTTTCTGGAGAGGTGCATATGTGATGATTCATCTGTGTTTGCCTGAACATGTATATAAATCTAGTACTTGAAAAAATAACATCTGTATACTGTGCTCACGTCTGCAAAGCACCAAAACACTGTATGGGCATGTATTCTTGTATCAACAGCGAACAGGATTTCTAAGGGCTTTGTGTTTGGTTCCCCACATTTACACTGGTGAAACCATTCCAAGCCGGTATGAACACAAAAGAAAAGCCATTTATTCAGCAGTAGCTATGGTTCTCTGAGATGTGTGCTCTCATGCACAGAAGATCAGACAGCAGTCGTGCCTATTCCACTTGTTCCATATCAGGTACAGAGCAGAGTGTATAAATGTAGGATGGTTTCAACCTCCCTTCAGGTCCTTTGCTGATGGGAGTATTTGTTATGCAGAGTCCACACAGAGGCAATGGAAGCCCATAACTAGCTGCAATTAACCATTTCTGGTTTGAAAGCAGAAACTGTGAAATAAATCCATTTTGGAAAAAGTGCTCCCAGAGACCCTGGCACCGCTAGCTTCAGTTCCTGACTCCCAGGATACCATGGGCTCTGTGACCCCCCAGTTCCTCCAGTGCCAGGGACTTCTGTGGGAGCTGTTTCTGAGGATTTCCTCCTAGCCCTCCAGTTAGTGGAGGCAAATCTGTGCTTTGGGTTTTCTAGGTCCAGGCCTCTGGAAGCGCCAATGCTTCCAAACTCACAGCAAGCCACCACTCTAAACCAGGTATTCCAGGCAGCTCCAGACTCATCTCCATTTCTTGATATTAAATAACTCTCCACCTAGAAATATGGCAGAACCCCTTTCATGCTCTCTAAGACCTTGCTTGAGTAAGGCCCCTCACAGCTTCCAGATTCCTTCATAAAGCACAAGGAAACAGAGAGTAAAATGACACAGCTCAAGTCAGACACAGTCCTGTACACAGGGATACAGAGAACACCCATGTGCACAGCCAATTTACCACTACCTCTAAAATGTTAGGAAATGCATGAAGAATCATAGATAAGGCAAAAAGGGAGCACTTTACACTGAGAGAGGATGTTTTTAACCAGGTAACTGAGCTATTTCCAGTGCTGGGAGGCAATGGCAGTGAACTACTGCAGAAGTTTGCAGTGATGATGCTGGAAAAGCCAGGGATGACCAGAAGGATTTTGAGAAGATGAGTGAATACAATGAGATGTTGAAGAACTGTATGGCTCTTTTGACTTAAAGGTAATAGGCTAGAATCTCTCTTTTTCCAAGCTCCATCATTATTCCTTCCATTACCATAAGTTGTAGTAGGGAGTTCTACCTATTTGAGAAGTCTTTTAGTAAAAAGGTCCCATGGGAAGGGACAAGCAAAATAGTAATGAATATTCTTCACTCACCGCACCAAGATACCACTTGCCCTACATTATCCTGACCCACACTTCAAGGAAAAGATGAAATAATAGGCAGTAGATCAAGAGTTGCATACACATAAAAGAAGAAAGATCACACTGATATCTCAGGATATCAACCTTCACATAAAAAAACCCCATAACCAAAGAAACCACACTCCTCTCCAAAGAATGCCCAAATTATAGGACAGACAGCCAGCATCTATAAAACTTATGGTCTCCTTGAAGGAGAGCTACTGATAATAATACTGAAGATGCTTAAAATAGGATCTGTAATAAAGCTATTGTTACTGTGATTAAGTGAATTAAGGAATGCCCTTGTACGCCTAGACTGTGGGTTGCCTTTACAGTGTCACTGAAAAGCCAAATTTCTTCTGAAGAAAAGCACCAGAAGGCAGGAATATTATGTCATGGTGATGCCTCAATTGTCATGATTATATCAATGAAAAACAAAAGCAGGCATTTGTCAAGTGATTCCATGTCATGGTTTAACCCCAGCCAGCAACTAAGTACCACGCAGCTGACAAGTGATACACAATGCAATTGCTCACCACCTGCTGACCGATGCCCAGCCCATCCCTGAGCAGTGATTTTCCCCAACTCCGGCCAGCTTCCCCCAGTTTATATACTGAGCATGACATCATATGGTATGGGATATCCCTTTGGCCAGTCTGCGTCAGCTGTCCTGACTATGCTCCCTCCCAGCTTCTTGTGCACCTCCTTGCTGGCAGAGCATGGGAAGCTGAAAAGTCCTTGACTTAGTATAAGAACTACTTAGCAACAACTAAAGCCATCAGTGTGTTATCAACATTATTCTCATACTAAATCCAAAACACAGCACTATACCAGCTACTAGGAAGAAAATTAACTCTGTCCCAGCTGAAACCAGGACATTCCAGCAGAAAGGGAAACCCAGGTTCTGCAGGCTAACAGGCAGCTTCTTCCCTCTATGTCTGAATCTCACTTGCAGTTTTACCAATAGGTCTTAGTGCTACACCTTGGGTAAGCTTCTCACCGGAAAGGAAATCACATATAGCAAATATATAGATGACATTAACTTTTTAAGCAGATGAGAAGATTAATACCAGTTGACTAAAATATCTTCGTGAAACAGATTTTTCTAAGCACTCTCCACTCACCTTACAGAATAACCTACCTATTTGAAATTGTGGTCTAATGAAGGTATAATCACCTCTTTAAATTTTGGGGTTCAGTGCTTAAGATAAGTCTCAATTCTGCACATTTGCAATTACTAATTGAGTTTTCTTTACATTAGAAATCACCACATGATAAGTTTGCTGACCACTAGTGGCAAACTAAAAGGTTATAGTGTATCACTAGCTTTTTGAGAATGTACTCAAAATTTGCACCATTTTACCACTTCTTAATAATTAACTATTAAATATGACTACAGTTAAAAAGACCTTAACTAAGTACCAGGCCAGGAAAGGTTCTGTATATTGAAGTTAATGAGTTTAAGTCCCAAACTCATATAAGAAATAACCAATTATCTGAAACACAGGCTTGTAAAACTCCCAGTTACTTGCAAAACAGTCTGCTACAAGTAAGATGTTGTTTAAATGACTTGTTTAACTAGATGCATTCACTATGAAATTGATTCTTTTAAAGCATTATTTTTAAACTTGATAGAAGTTAACTGCGTAAACTGAAAATGCAAAAAAATTCTGGCATTATAAAGTGTAGGTTTCAGTGTGAGTCTAGTATTTTATGAGGTTGAGGATTACAACCTTAGGAAACATTTGTAGGGTAGCAATTGAAAGGTTTGATATGATTAAACTATTCTGCCATTTCTATGCCAAGATGTATGGTATAGGATCTAGTGTTATTTCACCACAGCCTGTGCAGCTCCAAAATAGCACATAAAACAACTGATAGAACATCTTTCAGCTATAAGCACCCAAAATAAATCTGAGTTGCTATTTTTCTATAGTCTGAAAGTAGCACTATATTGTGGTTTTACACCTGACACTTCCAGTTAGTTTTAGTATTACAATTTTATTATGCCTTTTAGGCAGTGGGTGGCATAAGAAGGGGATAACTAGCAACAGACTACTGAATATTCCTCAATCTCCAGCTCAGGGACTCAGTTTTCAACTTTACAGTGATCCAGATCGCAAAGAAAAAGAAGAAACCATTGCAAGGAGGTCATGGAGTTGAATATATAAAAAAACTCCACAGCTAAAAATATGTTCAATACTATTTTAGATCTAAATGTTTAGTGTGGTCCTATAAATACAGGCAGATAGATCAAGCCAGGGTTACTGAACAGATTAGATTTTGCAAAGTAATGATGTTTTATGTTTGCTTCCATAACTGGAAAAATGTTACTATTGGTACATTGCTAATAATTCACAGATGCTTTAGTGACTTAAACCAAAAAAAAGTCTATATGGTAATAGTTAAAATTTGAAATCTTGCTAATGGAACATTTCCAATTCTCCTCTCAAAAAAGAAATGACCTCATTACAAGATGAAGCACTAACAATAGTTGTTTGTTTTTTTTTTTTTAATCAATACAACAAATAAAATGTTTTATATATTGGTCCAGAAAAGCTGGAAAAGATACTATGCTGCCTACTGCAAAACTTTTGGAGAAGAATCAAATTCTCAGACTTTGAATAAAGAAGTATTTGTACATTGTACAGCAGTTTACTCAACATCCTGTGAAGAGTGCCACCAGTCACACTGTTTTATAAGCCCAGTTGTAGATAGATTAATAGAAAGGACAGTGTCATCATCATGTCAGTCAGACTGCAGGCAGTGCAGCAGGAATTGGAGAGGGGAAGCAGAGAGAGGTGTGAAGAGATCAACCACATAAAATGGCTTTAGATGACTTACAAGCAATAAAACATCCTGCTTCTAAAGATGTCTTATCCATCACAGCAGAAATGACATCATATTAAAAGAAAAAAATTCCAACCCAGCTGGTAGTGTATCAGCTTGATGTTTGCCAACTAGAAAGCACAAATCTGCAAATGGACTTGAGGGTGCTTGAAGCAGAGTATACTGAAAAGTGGACAATGCTCAGAAAATCAAGGTGAACGTTTGTCTCAGGAAACAAAAAAATGATTCATTTGCAATAAGAGTTAAAATGCATCAACAGCAGCTATCAGTAAAAATAAGGTATAAATGCAATCAACTGGGTTTAGATTAAAGACAAATACAGGACAAACAAGTACTACTGGATCCTATAAAAAAAATCCACTGGCTGGTGGTCTGATTGGATCTTCAGCTATTCTTGGGGGAGAGGAGAGAGCAGTCCTGCTTATTTTATACAAAACACATGCAACACCATAATGTTTCTAGTAGGATTTGTATATTCCATTTTGTATTAAAAATTAACATATGCAAATATTATTAATTTTACCAGAAGTATTAGTTAAAACACTAAGTTCCTTCCCTTTTAGCCTTGTCTGTTTTTATGGATAGAATATATGAATATAAAAAGCCAATGAAATTATTTTTTAAGATATATTGTTCTGCTAATATAGCCTGTACACTCACAGGTCACATATAAACCAATCCTTATTTCTGTGAACACACTCAGTCATTTACTTTGCACAATGACTTTTCTAACCTAAAGGATAAACATGAACAGTTCAATTATTTGCTTTTCATTATTCACAGTATATGATTGATCAGTTAAGTTGTTTGGTTTTCCTTCTTCACTGGATGACATTTTAAAACATGGCAGTAACAGACATAACTCAATAAACAACAACACTTGTGTTTGTGCACAAATATCCTGGATGACACGCAACTTCTCATTCTCTATCTTCTTTTCACTAACACTCAGAGATGACAATAAGTTTATTATCAGTTATGTAATTTACTCACACTTGATACAACAGTATAAGAAAGATACAGGATTGCACTTTAGCTATACTGGAGACATCAACTACACATTAGTCTAGAGGCAAGAAGAACAACATCTCCATTTGTATCATATAAAAAGGAAAAGTGACATTATCATTTAAATGGCTGCACAAAAAGGTCTAACTGAAGCAAGAGGAGAAATACAGAGGTATGTCTTGTTAATGTCATATCTAATACTGTTTCACCTCATTAAGCACTCCCAACATCTTGATGGGCTATAAAGAAGTAAAAACACTTGGTCAAGTAATTTTTTTTCATGAACAGTTCATCTACCTATCATCAGTCCCAATCAGTGGAGATACGTACACATCCAGTACAACAGAAACCCATTTTATAGAAAGAAAAAAACATCTACGGTCTTATACTTCTATATTGGCACATACTTGTGCATAGTACATTTTTACCACTGCAAGTCAGACTCAAGTTCATTTGTAATCACACACCTGTGCTAACTGAACAATATATACTAGTGAATAATTGACTGCATGGAAAAGTGAGGAGAAGAGAGAGAGAGTAAAACAGGAGTTGTCTGCTGGAAATAACAACATTGTTTGGAACAGGCACAATTCAAAAAGATTCCTTCTTATAACTATTCTTTGTGAGGGAATAGTACTATTTAATTTAATTACTCATTGCCCATTCAAACATATTTTAAGGCTATTTCTTTCTACTGGTAGAAACAGCTACTGTTCAGACCTCTCCATAGTGCACTGGGCTTGGCCGCACGATACTAACCTCACAACAGCCACCCTTCCAAAATCAGAGGGGAGAGAAGAGGGCAACAACATCTCTCCCAGCTAACAGCAGTTTGTGGGATCTTTTTATTTTATTATTCTTTTAAAAACACTACAGATTGCAAGACACTGTGATACCGCAGTGATATAGACCATGCCTGTATCTGATACAGATAAATCTGGAACATTTTGAATCCTGGTTTGTACTTAAAGCTGAGGATATTCAGAAACGAAACTGCGAGGAGAAAAATTAGTAGAGGGACATCAAACAGAAGAAAAAAAAAATAATCCCTTTCCATACAATTACTAGCATTAATATATTTTAAGACCATGATCTAGGCCACCTTCCTGCAGAAGGAAGCTTGTGCAAAGAAGTGGAGGTCAAGCCTAGAGTGATTCAAGCATTTACTGAATGACCAAATACAGGTTTACATGTTTTCTTTATGGATGCTGGCACTGGTTTTGGCCTCTGATCCCTTCTGGAGCCATTCATATTTGATTAAGATCCAACAATACAGCACTTCGATCCACTGAGCTACAGAAGGATTGGATGTTTCCTGAAGGAGTCATTTCAGGTGAAAGGGGAGGAGAAGAAAAGAAGAAAGGTATTTTCCTGATCAGGTCAATCTTACTGAGACAGCACTCTTCTCACATCTAACGTGCACTGTACTCTCTTGAGAGTTTTGAAGCTTTGGAAAGATGACAGATGACTGAGGTATGGAAAAGAGAAGTGAACTGTGGTAACAGTGTTTCAAGTACAAAGAATAAATTTATCTTTTTGAAGATGGAATAAGATTCATTTTCAAGAGAAGGAAATTGAGTTAGCTGTTGCAAGCCATATTGCAACAAAGAAGGACATATAAACGGACAATCATTACAGCAAATTGGATAGCATCTTTCACAGATACGTTTGAAAAGCTTGCGGTATCATAGTCACAAATACACACTTCTTCACTCTGATGTAGCTGAAAACAGCAGGAGATGTATGGGTAGATCTATTAAAAAAAATTTCAGAGAATGAACACCTGGTTCCTTGAAAGTAATCTTTCTATCTTGACACCAACATACTTCACATAACCCAAGAGAATTAAATGCCTGTTTGAAGTTAGAAGAGCATGTACATGACACACCATTTGAAGGAGTATTTACTTTTTTCAACAGACATAAGTATTAAGCACAGGTGATGGATTCAGATCCGCAGGAATGAACGGAAGCTGGAATGTCTAGACAACTAGGAAAGCATAACACAGGTGTGACAACTCTGCTTGACTATCACATTCCAACATTTTCAGTATAAACTAAGTAACTTCCATCATCTGTTGATATAAAAGCAGAAGAGGGAAAACATATTTGGCTTTGTCTACTACAAATGTCTACCGCTAATAATTTATTTTGGAAGCTAACTCTCCTTTTCATATTTGGATTGGATGCTTCCAAGTCCACCTGGGGATGGCTCAGCTCTCTGACTATCCAGTACAACAGTTTTCGGTTCAGAAAACACTTTAAATTCTCTGTCAATGGTTTAGCCAGATTGCTCATACTTGAATGCTTTTTATGTGGCTGTCCTACTGGACAGCAGGTGATTTTTTGCTCAGAAGAAAATCTTCATATTTGACATTTAGACTCTAACTTCTTGAATCCCTTGCCAATGTATGTATACTATGATTCATCACGTCCAAATGAAGAAAAACACACTCTTTCCTCAGATGATTTTGAAAACCAACAACAATGTAGAGTTGCACTGACAGCCAACTACCAACAGCAGGAACACTGAGGTGAAAAGCAAAGGGAATCAACAAGGTGGTAAACCCAAAACTAAAATCTATTGTCAGCATTTGCAATAAAAGGGGGTTTGCGACCAATCTTGCACCGTAAAAGAGACTACCATCCACTATGAACTACTCAATTTTATAGCACTGTAATGTCAGATGTATATTAAATAAATCTTGAACTACTGTGTTTCTGTACACAAGTAAGGCAATTGAAATGTATCTGCTCCTTAAAGTAGGACCACAGAAAAAAATATATGGAACAAGCATTTTGCATCTGCGTGTTAATTCAATGTTGATAAGGAGGTTTCCTCCAATTCTAAAAACACATTTCACAGGAGAAAGAGAAAGATGGGACTTGTTTTAGAAAGCTCTCCTGCAGCATATGCTTAGGAACTATATGGCAAGTGATTTCAGTACAGTTTACCTGTTTTGGAGTTGAAGTAACAGAAAGGGAAGTTTTATTTTCCCTATCACACATCTGCAGTATAACATGCTCAGCAGAAGGCTTCTCAGTAAAATCTTCTTCAATAATTAATGTTTGATTATTCCGGTCCTAGTTTTATCGGTATCGTAAAGATAATCTCAAATTGATCATTTAATTTTCATCAACTAATTAAAAATGTATTAGAGCATGTTTGCTATTACAAATCCATGAAATTGAGACAATTTATCAAATCCAGTAGTACAAATTCAATTTTTTTTTTAAACTATAGAAATGTAGACAAGAAATGAGTCATTTTAGAAAACTAAAAATGGGTTCCCTAGGACTGACTGGCACGTTAGCAGAGGGGCAGGAGTCTGGACAGCAGCACTCTCCCATGACATTCACAAAGTTGCAGTTCATTAAGGAGTCTACAATATTACTGCTAAGAGCAGACCATGGTCTGACAGACCAAAACAACGTTCTCAGGGGACTATGGTGATCAGCTGATCTGACACAGCACTGCTTTTATTGACCCTATTTAGAATTAACAACAAAGGCATCGATTTTAATGGCAAGTAAGCAGTCAGGCCAGCTGCTAATTACTGCCAACCTGCAACAGGACCTCAGCACCTGAGCAACACCTGTGCTTTTGAAACTTGCCATACATCCCTACATAGCTGAGATACTTGACAGCACTAGTGTAACTCCTCTTCACCTTTAGGAGTGCTCCACTTTTCAGAGTTGTCTATACTGCAAAAGTACCCCACACATAATTGTGTGACAATTAATTTTCAATAATTCCATTATATTCTGAGTTTTGGAAAGTCTGCTTTGTTCCATTCCGGTGACAAAGAAACTGTTTTTTCTGACGCTAACTTTCAAACAAAAAAATGCACTATCTTAGGGGTTGTTGCTACAGATAATGATGATTAAATTATATGCAGAATATTGTTGTATTGCAGCTGTACAGTTATGCCCAGCTTCTTCATCAGGCTTTCCTAGAAAGCCCTGTCGCTTCCTTATTAAGGTCAAGGTCAAAGTCATAGCAAACTTTTCACTGTAATTGTCCAAAATACGTGTGCAGGGTAGAGTTTTCACTTGGGTAGCTGCCAGCCCACCTTTGGCTCATAGTGACAACCAAATATCCAGCTGTAGCTAGGATGAAGAATGAGAATTTGCCATATCTGCAGCAATCAAACAGGAAAAAGTTTACTCCCTGTGTTCACTAGCCATGAGCTCAGTCTGCTGCATTTGTTATTCAAATTTCACTATACTAGTAGAATTGTCCATGTGATCCTTGAACAAAGGTGAACACTGCAGGAGTGAGGCCCTCCACAATGCATGGTGACTGGAGCTCCAGTTCACAGAACCAAAGAATGGTAGGGGTTGGAAGGGACCTCTAGAGATCATCTAGGCCAACCGCCCTGCTAGAGCAGGGTCACCTAGAGCAGGCTGCACAGGACTGCCTCCAGGCGGGTTTTGAATATCTCCAGAGAAGGAGACTCCACAACCTCCCTGGGCAGCCTGTTCCAGTGCTCTGTCACCCTCACACTAAAGAAGTTTTTCCTCATATTTAGACAGAACTTCCTGTGTTCCAGGTTGTGCCTGTTGCCCCTTGTCCTGCCACTGGGCACCACTGAAAAGAGTCTGGCCCCATCCTCTTGACAACTGCCCTTGAGATATTTATAAGCCTTGATGAGGTCCCCTCTCAGTCTTCTCTTCCTCAGGCTAAACAGCCCCAGCTCCCTCAGCCTTTCCCCATAGGAGAGATGCTCCAGTCCCCTCATCATCTTTGTAGCCCTCCGCTGGACTCTCTCCAGTAGTTCCTCGTCTTTCTTGAACTGGGGAGCCCAGAACTGGACACAGTACTCCAGATGGGGCCTCACTAGGGCAGAGTAGAGGGGGAGGATAACCTCCCTCGACCTGCTGGCCACCCTCTTCTTAATGCACCCCAGGATGCCGTTGGCCTTCCTGGCCGCAAGGGCACATTGCTGGCTCATGGTGAATTTGTCGCCCCCCAGGACTCCCAGGTCCTTCTCCACAGAGCTGCTTTCCAGGAGGTCAACCCCTAACCTGTACCGGTGCATGGGGTTATTCCTCCCCAGGTGCAGGACCCTGCACTTGCCCGTGTTGAACCTCATGAGGTTCCTCTCTGCCCAACACTCCAGCCTGTCCAGGTCTCGCTGAATGGCAGCACAGCCTTCCGGTGTATCAGCCAGTCCTCCCAGTTTCGTGTCATCAGCAAACTTGCTGAGGGCACACTCTGTCCCTTCATCCAGGTCACTGATGAATAAATTGAACAAGACTGGGCCCAGTACCGACCCCTGGGGAACACCACTAGCCACAGGCCTCCAACTAGACCCTGCGCTGCTGATCACCACCCTCTGAGCTCTGCCATTCAGCCAGTTCTCAACCCACCTCACCATCCACTCGTCTAGCCCACACTTCCTGAGTTCACCTATGAGGATGTTATGGGAGACAGTGTCAAAAGCCTCGCTGAAGTCCAGGTAGACAGCATCCACTGCTCTCCCCTCATCCACCCAGCCAGTCATGCCATCATAGAAGGCTATCAGATTGGTCAAGCATGATTTCCCCTTGGTGAAGCCATGCTGACTACTCCTGATCACCTTCTTTTCCTCTACATGCTTGGAGATGGCCTCCAGAATGAGCTGCTCCATCACCTTTCCAGGGATGGAGGTGAGGCTGACTGGCCTGTCATTTCCCAGGTCCTCCTTCTTGCCCTTCTTGAAGGCTGGAGTGACATTGGCCTTCCTCCAGTCCTCAGGCACCTCTCCCGTTCTCCATGACCTTTCAAAGACGATGGAGAGTGGCTTGGCAATGACCTCTGCCAGCTCCCTCAGCACTCGTGGGTGCATCCCATTGGGGCCCATGGATTTGTGGGTGTCCAGTTTGCCTATCTGATCTCTAACCCGATCCTCCTCGACCAAAGGACTGTCATCCTTTCTCCAGGCTTCCTCTCTTACCTCCAGGGTCTGGGATTCCTGGGGGCAGGCCTTAGCAGTAAAGACTGAAGCAAAGAAGGCATTCAGTAACTCTGCCTTCTCTGTATCCTTCGTGACCAGGGCACCCACCTCATTCAGCAGAGGGCCCACATTTTCCCTAGTCTTCCTTTTGTTGCTGATGTATTTGAAAAAGCCTTTCTTATTGCCCTTGATGTCCCTTGCCAGATTAAATTCGAGGTGGACCTTAGCCTTCCTTGTAGCATCCCTGCATACCCTGACAGCATCCCTGTACTCCTCCCACGTGGCCTGCCCCTTTTTCCACATTCCATGGACTTCCTTCTTCCATTTGAGTTTTGCCAATAGTTCCTTGCTCATCCACGCAGGACTCCTGCCTCCCTTACCCGATTTCTTACTCCTGGGGATGCACCACTCTTGAGCTTGGAGGAAGCGATGCTTGAATATTGCCCAGCTTTCTTGGGCCCCCCTACCTTCTAGAGCCCTAACCCATGGGATTCCTCCAAGCAGGTCCTTGAAGAGGACAAAGTTAGCTCTTCTAACGTCCAGGGTTGTAATCCTGCTTAGTGTCCTGCTTCCTCCACGCAGGATCCTGAACTCCACCATCTCATGGTCACTGCAGCCAAGGCTATCCCCAACCTTCACATCCCCAACCGGACCTTCGTTGTTAGTTAGTATGAGGTCCAGCAGCACACCTCTCCTCGTTGGCTCCTCCACCACCTGCATCAGAAAATTGTCATCATTGTTCTGAAGGAACCTCCTGGACTGTGTGTGCCTAGCTGTGTTGTCCCTCCAACAGATATCGGGGTGGTTGAAGTCCCCCATGAGAACCAGGGCCTGTGATCGTGAGGCTGCTTTCAGCTGCCTGTAGAAGGCCTCATTGACTTCCTATTCCTGATCAGGTGGCCTGTAGTGTACACCCACAACAGTGGGCATACATCAAAATTAAGTCAAGTTTGGCCAGATGAGATGGAAGTAAAAAGAGCTAAGGGGACTACACACAGTTGTGGGTTTGTTTTTTCTTTTAACTTTTTCTCTCTTCCCCTAATGCAGCTCAAAGGAGAGCCCACAGGTGGTAGGAACAGGTGAAGAAATGGTGAAGGATAGAGGCAAGCAGCAGCAAAAGACAGACATGCTCCATTAGGAACATGTCAAGACAGAGGGAAAGACATAGAACTCAAAGCAGAAAGTTCAAATCATGATTAGTTTCAGATTAGTTTTATTTATTAGAAACTGCAAGAGGCCGATACGAGGCATTATTGTATGAGAACTCCACCTTCCATTACAGCTACTCGTTTATCTCCAGTGTTTCCCATTCATTTCAGAAGTCAGCTGAAAGCTCTCATTCCATAAAGCCCATATTTTGGGACTCAGTCCAAAGGTTAAAAGAAATTATATTTTGCAAATTGTAATGAGGTGTTAAAAGAATACCATACTACTCCGTGTCTTTCAGACCCACCTTAATCTGCAAAAGCTTCAATGATGTGAGCAGTTTTTATTATTCATGCTAGTTCAGTAATTCCACTACCAATTGCAAATCATCATCATGACATTCCCTGAAAGCATGGCTAATAAAATAATATGGTAACATTTACCATCCTCATACCCAGTTACAGGATCTACTATTCAGCTAACAGAATATCTAGGATCATATATCAGAATTAGAGAGAAGGTAAAACATTCAAAGCATGTCTTCAATAAAATTAAAATTCAGATCTTGGAATTTCTTTCTTTTTTTTTTTAAACACATAACCCATGAGCATTATGAGTTCAGCAAATTTGGTTTATTTACTGCTACATTGCTTTCTTTCATATTTAAGTGCACATCTATTTTGGGCATCACTTATGCAGGTATAAATAAGCTCTAGATTGATACAAATTACGATAGGGACACCAGATCTCTTTCTCAAAAAGAATTGTTGGATTCTATAAGGCTTTTGTGCAAGACTACCATCTGACATTAAAGATATTAATGAAGGAAATGTCATATATCCCTGTGAGCTAAATAAGTATTATTTTCCCAGTTTTACAGTTGGAAAGCTGAAGGTAGAGATTAAAATCCTCAAATTAGCAAGTTATTTCATCAAGTGTTTGATTATCAGTTGTGAGCAGTCCCACTCAGGTGAGTAAATACTTCACTTCTGACTTGCAAGCACATTTTTCCAGTTCTTCCCACCCACCCCCATCCCAAGTATGTTGGAATAAGCTCAGCCAGGTAATGGCTAGCCAGAAGAAAAACAACTCTTCTTTTTAGGAAGTGACACCAGCTCAGACTTGTTCTTTTCTCAGTCTGTGCCTTGGAGAAGTTCAGGAAACTTCTGATTTCTACACAGAAACTGTCTCTAAAAATAGTTTTAAATAGATTCACTTGCAAATGGACCCTGTCAGCACCTGGATCTGGCACATCTTGTGACTCCAGAAAGGGAATGAGACAGGTGAGTTGGTAAGGAGCCGTGACATGTTTTTTGATTTTCCTTAGGCCCTTATCTTTTTGGAAAACATGGAGAATTATTATGATCTAGCTATTCAGTAAATTCCTTGTAAAGGAGTGAATACATCCAGGCTCTCAGTCAGTTAACACTGCCAAAAGTTAGACTGCCAGGCAGGTAACAACAGAAAAAGGTGTAGAGGGCTGGTTTGCTCCAAAGACAAAGATAACCTGTCGCTCTTTAGATCAAATATTGGGAAGCAGTAAATTATGGAAAATTTTGAATTTTTTTACTAATCTCTTCCCTAGTATATATTAGTATAATGAATTATACTAGTTGTAAATACAGTACTCTTTCTTATCCACATCTCTCAACTTTTTCACGTCCCTGTGATATGATCATATAGAGTGCTAATTTTCTTTTCCCTTCCAGATAAGTTTGAATATGCAAATTCAAGGGGTTTAAAATAGAGTAAGACCATGTTTACACAAACAATCTTTTGTTGGCATATATATTTCTTATTCTTATGGGTACGTCTATACATAAACAACTGCAATATGTCAAACAAATTTTGTCCCATTACTTCACATTTACAGCTGTATTAGAAGTCCCAGTGCTATGTATTTGCCACATGTATAGCTGTTCAAAAGATAGCTGAGACTTCTGCTTGGCATGGAGCCAAGAAGACAAGATACTAAAGCCTATTAACAGTGCATCATGACTGTGAATTAAAGAATCCTGTGGAACCATAAACTGTCTAGAAAGAAAATGAGAAAAATAATAAAAATTGATCAGAGGGTTAATATATTTTTATTAGTGTCTGGCAGTAGACTAGTAATAGATCATTTAAACATGTACAGCAATATAACTGACTTGTGTCAGATGCATAGTGGTGAAAACATCTGCAGACAGTCAAGTATTTATAGCTAATAAAAAAAAAAAAAAGAACCTGACTAGACTTAGCATAGATTTTATCTGTATTTCTCAAGCTGATATTCTCTGGAACTTGGAGATTCTCTAAAGGAATCAAAATATTACCAAATGCTTCCAGGCTATCAATGACAATAATTACATAGCAAGCACTGCTGGGAAACTAGAATTCCCACTTTAAAATCACAAACTACCTAAAAAGCTCAAAACACAACTCTCCCCCCACCAAACTCTGTCTAAACAAAGTAAAAATAGCTGTTCCTTGCACAGAAGTTTTGCCCAGTCCAGAAGATGAATGTTGCAAGCTAGAGCTATGTCTCTGTCAGTGGCTGCAAAAAGTAATATTTCTAAGTATGTCTGGCCCATTAGTCAAGAATATTATAGCAAGTCTCAGGAATAAAATTACTACTTTTTTCATAATAGATTATAAAATGAAGTATTTTGTAAGTTAGCTTTTATATTTCCTCAAACACTTAAGTCCTGAGAAGCCAGATTTTATGGATATAGAAAGTCTTGTATTTAATTACCGAAAAGACTGTATTTAAAAGAACAAGGATGTTTAAGAATTTCCAGGCTCTTTTTCTGGCTTTCCCATTTATGTTCTGTGACACTACAAAGCTAATATTAATTCATTTTAGCTACTAACACTTTTGAGAAGTTTGTGGATGAAGAGTTTATGAACACAATTGAAGCTTCTCCAAGTAAATACAAAAAGAATGTCAGAACATTAGCTGAGTATGGAAACATTAACGGTAGGTTTTTGTTGTCCTCCTCCTCCACCAAAATGGTCTTACTGTTTACTTGTTAAGATATTTATATATATTTATACATAATTTAAAGACAGAAAGGAAAAACATCAAAGAAAAAGGAGAAAATAAACATGGCCTGAATATCCCTTTTCATTCCTTCCCCTCCTCCTCAACTGAGTGCCTTTCCTATGCTTACCTTGCTCTGATCTGTCAAATCCACCCAACTGGACAAGAACCATCTGCTGCAGCACCACAGCCCACAAGACCAGGAACAGCATGGAGAACCATAGCATCACTTAGCCCACAGGCTGTTTTCTCACGACTGCTGAAAACATGTCCAAGAGCCAGGTTATACTGCCTTCCATCTCCCACAGAACAGATTGTGGTAACTCAGGATCCTTCTGGGTCAAAAGTAGTCTGCTAGGCCAACCTGCCGCTGCCATACACAGAACTAATTCACCCCTCTTACGGCCACTCCACAAATCCTATTTTCAAATCATTTAAATGTGTTCTGGCAGACAGCTATGACAAATAAGTGCTTTTCAGCAGCAGATTGAAATGAAACTGAGAAATTCAATGAGAAAAGATGTGCAATTCAGTTTAACACTGGACAACTCGTTTTTGTTAACATGTTTTTTTTTTTAAATGATGCTTCATCAAACTACACCAAACAACAAAATGGTATCGCATAAACACATTTTCTTTGCATTTCTTGAGGACCTCTTGAAACAAATATATATCCAAAACCTGGAGTCCTAATGCCGTGCTGTGCTAAAGCAATGGTTATTTTAGTGATTTGATTAATTAGTTCTAGGTCAGTAAAGCATGCACACATTTACGTGATTCTCCTACTGGAGAATCAGGATGAGACCTTGTCCACCCCAGGACTACTGAATGCAGAAAGGGAGAGCGTAACACAGCTAGCAGTCTGAAACCAGACCCAAGCAATTATTCCTGCATATTGGCTTTCTATATCTAGACAGATATCTCAAACTCAGAGGAGCTTATTTTCTGTTTTGAAGGCCCTGATGCTCCAAAGCGAAGACTCTGAAAAAGACTGCTGAGTCTCAGTAACTACCATAAATGCTGTGACAATGAAGGAAGAATTGTTCATAGAGACCGTGGCCTTCCCTGCTCCCTTTGAGGGCAACGACAAGTTCAACTGCAACCATTCCTTTGGGAAGCTCTGCCAGGTTATGCTTGCTTACAAACTACTCATGCAACAGCAATATGACTGAGTGCAAAAGCTCCCAACTGAGAATAAAGAGCTCTTAGATGAAAAAAGAGAAATGTCAGCTTGAAGAGACTGGCCTTTTCTGATGGCAATATACCCATGGAAACTCTCCCAAATCTCATACTTGAGATCACATCTTACTAAGAGTTCAGGAGGCTCATGTAAATTATTTGCATGGAAAAGAAACAGATAAACATACATAGAAACTACATGAAAACAATACCAGCTGTGAAATGAACAAACCAACTCTCTTAAAAAAAACTGAGCTACAGAAATAAAGGCAAAAATTTTCTACTTATTCCAAGCTCCAGACATTCATTTTCTGATTTGTCAAATTTCTTAGCATTTTATAGCACTTTCTAGATTCAAGCAAAGTGCCTACTGAATCTCTGATTGACAATATTTAACATAGAAAAGTTTTCTCAAGTTGGGTATTGAGAAAAGAGAACTGGGAGAATACAGAATAAGAAACTCAAAAAGGCTAGGTTCAACTGATTGATTGAGCCTTAGACAAAAATTCTATGCCAAAGGCACTCAGATAGAGAAGCATTCAATTACTTCAATCATATACTTCTTTGTGCACTGCCTCGCACATCCCAAATTGATCCTATTCCTTTCTCCAAAGATCTTACATTTCCCATTACTCCAAAGAGCACCAGCAAAGACCAGGATTAAGTAAAACACTAAGCAAAATTCCTGTATTCACTGAGGCTTTTAAGCACATGTTGAACTTCAATTATTTAAACAGTCCCATTACTAGTTAAAAACACATTGAAGAGCTTTAAGGAACAGAGATGGGACCTTTATAATCTCTAAAAATAAGTCTTTGTTTAAGAGCTTTGCTGAATCAAGGCTTAAACACTAAGAAGTATTACTATCTGCTGATCCCCAAAAGAATCTTTGCTGAATCTTCCTCTTTTCTCTTATCACAGAAGTATCTGCATGCACTTCAGCCTGCCTGATGGCCTATTTTTGGCTCTCCACACTTGGTACTAAGCTCTGTGGAGAACATCTTTCACAAAGACACTGCAGAGGAAGTTGCAGAACGAAGGTGACACCCAGGAGTGTCAAGAGCACAATATCACATGACTGATATTAATATTTCACCAATATGTAATGCCAAAAATAATCAGGAGTGAATTTAGGTCAGATTTTTCAAATGAGATACCTACAGTTAGATTCCTAACCCAGATTTGAATGCTGACTTGAGCACTGTCCAGTTTTCAGAGGTGTTGAGAATTTGTAAATCTCAGGGTTTCAGAACTTCAACATCAC
Source organism: Phoenicopterus ruber ruber (assembly GCA_009819775.1). Classification (NCBI taxonomy): domain Eukaryota; kingdom Metazoa; phylum Chordata; class Aves; order Phoenicopteriformes; family Phoenicopteridae; genus Phoenicopterus; species Phoenicopterus ruber. Next base: position 2,349,011 of record CM020247.1, on the reverse strand, counting down.
TGAAACATCAAGTCGTTTGTTGAAGTGCCTAAATATAAATTACGTAACATAACTTCAGGCTGGACTGACTTGCTTTAAAATTTTTAGATGAGAAAATTAAAATTAGTTACTACTTTATTCCAATTAACCGACCAATGGGAGCATCCAAAACCATGTGGTGACTTTCCATTTTATAGCAGCATGCAGCCCCAGCATTGTAGCTACCTGAAACCAAATTTCAGTGTCTAAGCAAGCTACTTTCTGTATTCTTTTGTGACAGATGCACTCGACTCCTTGACCAAACTAGTGGTAGTTTGGTTCAGGCTCCAAAGGAAGTAAAGGCCTAAACCGTAACTGGGGGAAGAACTTCTCTAGTTCCAACCCGTTCTCTGAAAATTCACACAGGAACAGGGTGACATGGTGAGCATTGATGCATATGGGCTTGGAAACTGGAACATTGATCATGCGATTAACACATGAATAGCAGGTGGTTCTTCCAAGACTCATTTATCAAGGAACAAAGAAAGTTGTGAGTACAAGGAGTCTCATGCTTGCCTTTTCCATGGCATGTAATTTGACTACGAGCCAACCACTTTATTCCATAAATATGACAGTCTAAGTGAGCCTTTTTTGAACTCTCCCTGCTAAGCAGCCGGCTGCATGGCAGTGATCACCCCTTGAGCTGGGATACCTCTCAAGGTTACTCCTCGAGGCTGAGAGACCCCTTACCAACTGCAGATCTTTGGTAAGTGACCGATATCGCGCATAAACTTGTATTATAGTGCACTAAGATTTTGTATTGGTAACTTTGAATCATTATTATATCCTCTGCAGTTATAGAGTGAACCTTGCCATCGAACGTTGTTAAGTCTCACTTATACAACATCATACTTTAATAAAACCACTTTTGCTGCTATTTTTGGCAGTGGTCCTTTAAGCGGTCTAAATTTCCCCTGCGACATCTCTACAGCTAGTTTTCAACATGGAAATGGAAAAAAGTACTGACATTCTTTGTTGTACACAATTTTGAATCATCTTTTCCTCTCTCAATTGAGGTTTTTGGGGAATATGATTGTAAATCATTCAGGCAAAGAAAACATTTCCATAGATGGTCAAATCACCCCACAGCTGAAATGCATCCACATAAAAACTAAAAATAAAACAGGAATTATGCATCCAACTAACGTAAGTGTTATCTATTACAAAGAGCAAAAAGAATGCAGCTTACACTGAACACAAACCATAGCATGCTTAAAAGGGAGAACACATCATCCTACATGTTAGAACCAATAACATAAGAGCAACAATTACAACTACAAAACATGATTATACAAAACCTGCTTAGACAGAATCCAAAAGATTAGCAGAGAAACAGAACCCTACAGAGAGAAATGTGCCGGAAGTGTAAGCCCTCTCTCCCACATACCACCAAGATCCAAACTCACATACTCCTGGAAGCCACGCACATGGGGCAGAACCTTAGTACAGGTTCCAAAAAAAGCAAATTAACTGTTTCTCAAAATAATTCAGTGAACAATCAGAAGCCAGAGAACTAATTTCTGTGGAAGAGAAAAACTCTTCTCAAATGTGGCAATACTGACCACCAAAAATCATCCACCAACAATCATCTATGCCTGACACAATATCAGGATGATTCTGTAATCAGATTAAATTACAGCAGGATGACAGGTATATAGAGGTGAGAAAATTTCCCCCTTAAAACCAATATTAACGTAGCTACTGTATGCATGCTCTCACATATTTTTCTATATATTTGTCTATATATTAATCCCCCCCATTATTTTACTTTAGGAAGGAGAGAAATTTTCTCCTTTGTACACAAATGCACATCTATCTACATAAAAACAGCTTCTCATGGAGCTAAGAGGGAAAATTCTCTCCCTCCTACAATTCCCTTTTTCACCCCCAAATGTCATATTATACATAATACCAACTTACACATATCTATAGAGGAATAAATGATTTCATATAATGTTGTATCAGAAGACACCTGGAATGTTTGTAATATTCCTAAGAAATTGCCAATTTTAGGATAGTCCACATACTTGAACATTTGCTTCTCTTCCATCTGCCATAAAATGTAATATGATGAGTGTTTGGTGTCTAGCATTATTTCTTGATTCTTATTTGTAACTGGAATTACTAAACATTTTATTAGGAGAAAATGCACTTTAAAACCTAAGTTATGGAGAGAAGCGACTTCTTCAGTGTTTTTCACATCTGTTTCCTCTTACACAAGCTGTACACAATATGTCACAAATGGACGAAGCTCAATGAAGGAAAATTAGACATCTAAAAACAAATACATCAGACTGATATATTTAAATGAGACTGCATGTTGTAAATCTTTTTTTTTTCCCAGCTAATATTCTCAGTGTCTACATTTCCCCCGATGAAATTATCTACCTACTCATGAATATGGGTCCTTTAAAGGAAGGATATTTCCCACACACAAAGTACAACCAAAGTGTGAAACTCACTGCCATGGAACGCTATGGATGCCACAAGTATAAATACATTCACAAATTAATTTGACAAATTCATGGGAGAAACAGAGGCAGAAAGATGTGAATGCAACCTCCATGCTTCGGAAAACCCTAAACTAAAGAGTACTGGAAGCTGGGAGAGGATAACGGGTGAAGCATCGCTGTATAGCTAACATTCTTACACTCATACAATGGGAATCCGAGCCAGCCATGGTCAGTGTATCGGGTTTGCATGGCAAGGTTTTGGTAGCGGAGTGGGGCTAGAGGGGTGGCTTCTGTGAGAAGCTGCTAGAAACTTCCCCCATGTCCGATAGAGCCAATGCCAGCCATCTCCAAGACAGACCTGCCGCTGGCCAAAGCTGAGCCAATCAGCGATGGTGGTAGCGCCTCTGTGATAACATATTTAAGAAGGGGAAAAAAACTGCTGCGGGAACATAGCAGCAGAGAGAGGAGTGAGAAGATGTGAGAAACAACTCTGCAGACACCAAGGTCAGTGAAGGAGGAGGGGGAGGAGGTGCTCCAGGCGCCGGAGCAGAGATTCCCCTGCAACCCATGGTGAAGACCATGGTGAAGTAGGTTGTCCCCTTGTAGTCTGCGGAGGACTCACATGGGAGAAGTCCATGGAGGACTGTCTCCCGTGGGAGGGACCCCATGCTGGAGCAGGGGAAGAGTGTGAGGAGTCCTCCCCCTGAGGAGGAAGGAGCAGCAGAGATGACGTGTGATGAACTGACTGCAACCCCCATTCCCTGTCCCCCTGTGCCACTTGGGGGGAGGTAGAGAAATTGGGAGTGAAGTTATGCCTGGGAAGAAGGGAGGGGTGGGGGAAAGGTGTTTTAAGATTTGGTTTTATTTCTCATTATCCTACTCTGATTTGATTGGTAATAAATTAAACTAATTTCCCCAAGTTGAGTCTGTTTTGCCCATGACAGTAATTGGTGAATGATCTCTCCCTGTCCTTATCTTGACTCATGAGCCTTTCGTTATATTTTCTCTCCCCTGTCCAGTTGAGGAGGGGAGTGATAGAGCGGCTTTGGTGGGCACCTGGCATCCAGTCAGGGTCAACCCACCACAGTCAGAAAGGGGAGCCAGGGAAAAATAAGCCTTTGGTGTGACTCAGTGCAGCAGCTCTTACACTCTTCATGTGAGTGGCATTTCTAGTCTTGCAGTTCCAAATTAAAGTTTTTACCTGAAACGCAATCTACTTTATGCCATTTTAACTTGTGCATCATACATATGTATTTTATATATTAACAGAAATGTAATGCTAATTAGAATGATGAACTGACTAGTGAAGCCAATGTACAGATGACTACGTGAACCTCACTGTCACTCTGTATACTCATGCTTCACCACTAGCAACTCTGTATACCTGTGTTGCTCACCTATGGACCATACCTATATTAACACAGTATAGGAATACAAACAAGGTGTGGGGGAAATGAAATGAGGATTAATGCAAATTGATTAGTAAGAATGTTACAAAATTAAGTAAGTTGCTCTAAATTTTGATTGATAAAAAAGACTTAAAATATACCCCCCTAATTAAATGTAAACCCCTTTGCATTGTCTTGCAAATCAAAACACCCATATTTGTACCCATATTAATAAAATGTAAGTGTTAATCAACTTCCAAAACAAATAAATTTTTAGAATTATTTTTAAAATCCTTTTAATAATCAGAAGTCATCTTTGCCACAATGCAAGTCCATGATGAGATGTTTCTATAAATACAAAAAAACCCCACACTTTCTGAATACAGGAAGTGATGCTAAAATATCTGAGATCACAGGAAGGAGGGAAGTCTTTGAATGTGGCAACACACAAAAACTCTCAGTCTGAGAACAGAACACCCTGGAATATGGGCAATTCCTGTTAGTCAACTGCATCAGACATCAGCTCCCATAAACAAGAAAATACAACTATAATTTCCTATGTAGTATTTGAATATAAATTAAGAGCAGCCCTTATAAAATCAAATTCAAAAAATCCAATTATTTCTGAACAAGAAAATTATGCTAGATGGTAGGAGGGGAGTACAATTTTGATTAACATTAAAACGGAATTCTTTTAAAAGAGCAAAAATGTAACCAAACCAATGCCACATAGCAAATGTTCCTGTGGAGCTCCACTCCTCTCATGCGCTAATGTAAATAAGAACAAACATCATTATCATGAAACAGAGCTAGGAATCAGAATTTGTGACTTTGGTTTTCAAAATTTTAAGGGGAAAAATAAGGTAAAACCTGAAAGAATGGAATGGCATTAAAGGTCTGTCTTTTTCTTTTTAAACAAGGAAGCAAACCAACTACATGATGTCATGAAATAAAAATTAAATAGATTAAAAATCATTAGTGAAAATATTAATCTGTGGAAGTCAATTGCAGCTTGCTACCAACACAAATTAATTATAAAAATTCCAAAAGAACTGGTACGCTAAAACATCAAGAGGTATAAATCCCTGCACTTCAGGAGAACATTGCAAGGTTGAGCCAAAAGAAGTGATATTGTGATAGGGTGCAGTTCATTTATGAATGCTTTTGCAGGGAAGGAGGAAACATTCCTCAGGTATAAAACATTAGTAATTAGGCTTCTACATAATTAGCATGGCAGCTTCTAGGTTTCTATCGCATACCATTCTGCCTTATAGTATTAATGTTACATTGGTTAAAAACAATAGTAGTATGTGTTTTAACCTTGTGCTCTGGATAGCAGCCTGTTGGACTTGACTTTCTAGAGGCTTTCTGAGTGCCAGGGTATTCAGCATAGTGTGAATGGCCATAAATAGTTTAAACATCACTCAGAGCTACCAAAAGATACCCACAGCTGAGCTAAAAAACAAAGTGGAGAAACTCATGTACACAGCACACCCTTTGCAGCCAACAAAGTTTGGATCTCCCAAACTTCTTGGTTGTTTTTCCTCTTGCTTTGGGTATATAAAAAAAGGAATGCAAAATAAAATGTTTTAAATTTACAGACTGCTATTGGGTTTCTTAGCAGTCAGCCCTGGGTCAGTTATGGGAAGATTATTTTCACATGATGGATAACAGAAGTAAACTGAATTTATGTAAAGCATTATGTAAGAATCCAGACTAAATCTTACCTTGTTTTCACCAACAGCAAGCTTGGGATCAGATTATAAGCATTAAGGTATAAAAAAAAGCCCATGTGATCTTACTTAGGATCTCTGTAAGGAGTAACTGTGGGCCAAAAGGCTCGCTTTGCAGGAGGTATCATCACAAGACCAAAACACGGGATTGCTCATGGCATTCCTTGACCATATGTCCCCGGGTTCTAATTTTTTTCTGGTTTTAGTTGGTGCATGGGCAGAAAAACTTAAGGAGAGTGAAAATCCATGGCTGATAGAGATGTTCAGGGATGGTGAGAGCAGTATAGGGGCGAGTATTGATGGATCTTAGATATTATTGAATTTTTTGTACATTAATCTTATGCACTGACAGAAGGAAACAAAAAGTCCCATTAACATTCTATAAAAATGCAGGAAACTAAATAAGAGCAACCAGGAATGTATGTCCTTTCTATTGCACAGAAGTGTTTCTATATCGGGATGATTTATCTCAAAACAAACATTGACACAAATATTAGCTCCAGTGGACACAAGTAGTTAAGCAAAACTGCTGTTCTTATCATACAGTCTTAAAATGGTGTTGTAGAGGACCGATAATGGATGTGGCTTATCTCGATGAGGACCGATAATGGATGTGGCTTATCTCGACGAAGACCGATAATGGGTGTGGCTTATCTCGATGAGGACAGATAATGGACGTGGTTTGTCTCGACATTGCCATCCCGGCTACGCCCCCCTCCCTTGCCCCCGGCGGCCAGAGGCGCGAAAAGAGAAGAAAACGGCGCGAAACAGGAGGCGGCTTTAAGGGGACAGCGCGCCTGGCAGGAGTGGCACGTACGCGGTCGCGGTCTGCGCATGCGCAGGAGGGGGAGCCCCTATAAAAGGAAGCACGCGGGCGCTCTGGCGCGCGGTTTTTCTTTCCCCTCCCTGCCTCCTGCCGTCCGTGTGCCTCTCCCGGACCCCGGCCCTGACGAAGCTTACGGCGATTAAGGACCTCAGACGGAGTCAGGAGAACATCGTTGGACTTGGAGTGGTGGTAGCTATTTTCCCTCCCTTTCTCCAACTCTCTCTCTCTAACTTTTCCCCTCTATCCCTCTCCTCTTCCCCACTTTTCTCCCCTGTTTGTTACAAATAAAATCAAAAGGTTGTACGATATCTGACTGGTTTTGGTGTCTTAATCTCGTCCCTGGGATCGTAACGAAGCCTCCCTGATATTGGATTGGGACAGGTGTTAAGAATCCATATGTTTTCCCTTGCATATTTCCATGCTTTTTAACCTATTCTCATAATTTCCATATGGCCTTTTCAGCATAGTTTCACATCACAGATATTGTGAATTACAAGCATTTTTTTCTCTCCAGAATGACTTTTCCAAATCACACCATGAAGAGATACCTGTACAAAACAAGAGACTACTATATTACAAAATACAATTTTGAATTAAAAACCTCAGTTCAGAATCATTAGAAATGACCACCTTGATTTTTCAGGAGCACCCTTCAGCATATGGAATTAGCGAGTACTCCGTATTTTAAAAGATCACTTATTAGTTCTGTAGATCTAACCCTTCCTGTGCCACTGTGAAGTGTTTTGGATGAGCTCCTTTTGCTTGGTTATCCTATTCCCAGCAAAGGCAACTAGAAACTATATTTCCCTGTCTGCAACACGTAAATAATACTTATTTTGACCTACCTTTCAGAAGTAGGGGTTACATACATTCATCAAATTATTTGAAAATTCAGAGCCCTATAAACAAACTTGTTATTAGAAACTGAAAAACACACCTTTACCGAAAATGGTACGGTATAATAAAAAACCTAAATGTATAATCTTCAGCTAAATAGAATAGCTTTTCATGTACTGGAAAGAGGCAGTGGCATGTTTCAGCAATGTTCTTTCTAAAGCCTTTGTATCACCATGAAGCATATGGCTAAGAATCAATGCAATGAGATCAGACTGAAGTTCATTGAGTTACACAGTGATCTCATTTATCTTTGTATTTGGAAGGCAAGGTTAGGTAGGCTATATTTTCACATTAACATCTGGAGAGCATTCCAAAATCCTGGCATGGCCAATGACATGTAAGATCCAGGTCCTGTGATTTATCCTCCTCCAGTACACATAAATTAGTGTGCATAGATGGAATCATTTCACTTCAACTGAGGTATATAATGTAAAATAATTTTAGCTGACAGATTTTTTCCTCACCTGTTTTTCTTAAATTAATTTACAAGTTGTTATGATTTTATTCAGCATTAAATCTGCATATATATATCCATAGACATTCTCCACTCATTTATTTGGCAGAAATTAAGATGGGAAACAGCTGAATAGGAACTATAGTGCATTTGCTTATTAAATCTCTGCATTCAACAGCCAAGGCTATACCTAATAATAAATGCTGAATGAGAACAGAATGAGTGTATGTATGTGTGGGTTTGCTAACAAAGCACATAGGCTTTACTGAAGCTCACAGTTATGTTCTTTCATTCCTCAGTTCCTTCTATATATGGGTAGGATCTGCCCTTTCCTTCGGACTGGCCAGCACTGTTCAAGTTTGTCTGGTGAAATAATTTCACTGCAGCCTTTTCACATGAAGTTGAAACTATTCATAAGTATATGTAACTTGCAATGACTTTTGTTCAATTACATTGTTAATGCAATGATTTTAATATTCAAATTAGGAAGAATAAAAGTTTGAACAAACACATTTGTCAAAACCAGAACTTTACCATGGTGTTCCATGCAATCCAGGGAAATAAGAAACAGCATATTATTCCACCATATTTCCCAGCAGAGTTAAACATCAAAATACCTTCCCCTGTAGTTTATACAAAGGCCAGACACAGAGGCAAATACACAAAGTATGACATTAGCCATGCTGGAGCTATTAATGGAATAAATGTAGCAGTCAAAGACCCTCTGAAGATAAAAGCATCACTCTCCTGTCTCTGGAACTTTGCCCAAATCTCAGTCATATTTTCATATTTGTCAGCTTTTTTTTCCTGTAATCAAAGGGTTTCCTTCTTAATAGCAAATAAAAATTAAGTGTTCCTTCTGTACTTCAAACGGTTTCAGTAATGATGCACACAGTACAGTGTGCATCCTTCTAAGGAAAGATTTACTGCTTCAATTTAAATTTAAAAATTTGTATTGCTTCAGGATTAAAAACACTGGGATGTAATTATGCAGAAATGAATTCCTTACAAGTGAATCAGTTACTTTTTCTAATATCTAGCTCTATGTTTGAGAAGGGTGATATTTACTAATTAATACTCAGAGAAAGAGGCTTTATAATGTAAACATATGTGGAGTCTTGCATAGTCTACAATAAAATCATGTTAAAAACTTCAACTTAGAATGTTAACTAGACTTGGCCTTTAAATCCTTTCTGCGGAAAAAGTAACTGAGCTCAAAAGGACAGTTATGTCAATCACTGATTTGACAGACTGACAGTTACATCAGTTATGACAATCTCAGGTCTTACAGACAATCCACAGAGTTTCTGCACGAATCTCAGCTATTATTATTTGAACTAGAACCAAACTTTAAGCAAGATATTTGGTCTAGTTTTAAAAATTACAGAAGCTTCAACATGGGAACAAGTTACTGTGGAACAAAGAGTTACTATATATCAGAGCATCATGCCAACAATTTGTGCTCTTACCCTGTCCCATGACAAATTCAAGATAGTTTACATCCTCTGAGAACTAAGCTCATTCAAATTACTTTGTGTTTGCTGAAGGCTAAGTGGGCATGGACTATCACCACGAATGAGCTGACATGTAGTTAGTTCCTATTCCATTGCAACTGTTTTTTTCCCCTGAGCCCTTACTGGAGTACAGGAAATTATTTCTGTACTTAACATTCTCACCATCACATTGAAGATTCCCCTTCTATTCAAAATCTTCCATGTATTTACTTACAGATGATGGTACAGTCACTTCTGAATGTTTTATTTGATTAAGAAAGAGACACAGCTTCTTATCTTAACTAATATATTGCAAAGGATTTTGCTGTATCTCAAATCAGTAATTTAACACTTGACTATAAAAAGCTGGCTCAAGATCTGTTAGAAATGGGGACAAAAACCACTAGAAAGTATTTGAACCTATGAAGACAATGCTTTCTTTAGCTGAATTAGGAATGGCAGTTACAAGCTTTGGTATTCAAAGTAAGCATTGCTGTCGTTATTGCCCAAGGAAGTCTGCTGTCTTCAGGCAAAGCTGAAGCATGGGAGAGAAGATAGAAATGCCAAAGTTACAAACCTCATCTCACTTTGTCTGTGCCATGTTTCATCTCACCATGATTACACATCAATTATATGCTTAAGTGGTATTCTTCATTTTCTAACTAATCTCTCTGTTAAAAGAAAAAGGAAAGAAAAAAAAAAAGTGTTGCTGGCATATAGTAGACCTTCAAATCTCTTTTGGATTCCTCTTCCACATACTGCAAAAGTGAGCTATTTTCCATCCTCCCACTCTCACCCAGAAGCAATGTCTGCTTGTCACTTAGATAGCTGCTCATGAGAAATATGAGTAGTAACAAGTTGTTGATTTCAATATTTATTTCCAGAGTAGAAGCAATAAGCAAAATTCTATTTGACTATGAGCAATCAGCAGATTAAATACCACCACAAACAAGCCTGTGCCTTTTAAGTGTAACTTAACCACACCTTCTAGCTCTTCTGCTTTATGCTGCAAGTCTTTACATAATGAATGTCTACAGAAGCTGCAATGTCTCTACACTGGCCTAGATATCTAGATCACTTGACATAATACAGTTGAACTGTTTCTTGTTTGCTAAATCTACAATTCTTTTTTATTATTAGCAAATTTGGGGTATACTTGGTGACACACTGTGACTGAGGCTATTCAAGTTGGCACACAGGCATGCTTTTCTCTAGCGTGCACCTTTTTATGGGCCTGCAGTCTGATTCTGAGCTACAAGGGTGAAAAGACTCTTCAGATCTCAGAAGACTTGTAGAACATACCCAGGTGCGTGGATAAAGGACTTGGAGGATACATATTATGCATTTTGAAAGGATTTATCAACTGTTATGCACCTCTTTCAATCCCAGAGCTCCTGTGAAGGAAGTGCAATGTCAACTATCCTCATAAATTGGGACTATTATTTTTGATAATTTCTTTCAAAGTCATAAGTGTGTCTCAGTTCTAACATAACAAAAGATTACATTTTTAAACTGTTAGCTTTTTCATGTTTTCTGAAAATTACATCAGGTAATACATGTGTTATTTTTGATCTGAACTCAAGAGTGACATTTAATTGAAAGTTCAAACACTTCCTGTTAGGTGTGTATTTCAATACTTTTATCTTACTCAGTAAGATAAAAATAGGAGCAATGAGAAAACTGAAGTGCAATATTGATGGAACATTGCCAGTAGCTCCTCTCCTTTAAATGGAGATCTTTTGTTCGAGCTCCCCCATTGTTCACTTAATCATGAGTCTCGGGATATTTGTTGATTTTTTTTTTTTCACACTCTAGTTTCCAGATTCATGCAATGACAAGAAAAACTCACCTGTTGTATTAAATGAAAAGGGTTGTTGGAGATACAGACACTTAAATAATCAAGCTACCATGTTCCTTACCAGCTTTGGGTTATGAAGGGGGGTTAAAATACAATGCATGATGCAAATATCTAATCACAAGCAGACAAAAGAGGTCTGCACTGAACAGTGCTCTACTCTCAGTCTCCTACAAAAATACATATGGAAAAATGTTTTTTGGCCATTGCTGCTACTTGATCATTGCCAACAGCTAGGAAACTAGCAGGATTCTTAGCTCACGAATACTTCACCAAATTTTCTGGTAGTTTTCCTTAAACTAGAACCACTATTTTCTTTCTTTTCTTTTGACTGAGCTTCTGCCAGCCAGCTTACTTTTGTGTGTCAAACAGTCCTCAAAAATACAGTGACAGACTGCTTAGACCATCTTAAAAGAAAAAAGCTCATGTTGATAGGATTATGACAGCAACAAGCCTGTAGCTCTCTATTCCTGATGGATTTTGATGCCAGGAGAGTTCCCCTAAGAGAAAAGAAATTCTTCAAACTCCCCAGGGGAATGTTTTGCAGGAAAGGAACATTAGAAAACAGATTTGTCCACTGAATCAGCAGTACTAAAAGTCTGTTCGAACACTATAACAAACACATGAAGTACAGCACAGTCAAGTAACTTTACTTTATAAATCATATCATTTTACTTTAATGAATTCATAACCACAGTGATGCAATAATGGAAACTTTTGTGTGTTTAGAAGTTAGATGACCCACAATCATTTCCTACAGTAAGCACTAGTAATTTCTGACTATTAAAATAATTGTTATATTCTATTGCTATGGTTTGCTTAACGTTGTAAGCCAGTTTTCATTTTAACAAACCGTATTACATTGGCAACAAGATTTCTTACCTTAGCCAATGAGCCAATGGTATTGGATGTGATTAATTTCTAACATTCTTTTTGGAAGTCAAAATAAACATCTACTCAGTTTTCTTTGTTTGCCATCTCAACATCCTAAGCAGGCTGCCCTTCTCACAAATTCATGTTGGTTGTCCCTAATTAACTTTTTCCTTTTTAAAATGTTTGAATTTCATCCAGTTAGATTCTTTTCCTTCAAACTCCCTTTCATCTAACATTAATCCCCTATTGTTACATTTTATTTAAATGACAATCACACATTATATTTTAAATTAAACTTTCAATTAAAATAGACTGATCAGACTTACAACAAAAGTCCTTGATGTGGCAAATAAAGACAGGAAAAATGAAGATACCCTTTATAAAACTCTGTATACAAAGTACTGTATGATAGGATCAGATCTTAAGACACTGCAACATCTGATCAGGCAAGCTAATATGTAAGGTTCTAGAATATTTAGAGGGATTGCTTTAGGATATTATTTTGTAATTCCTTGCTTCATCTTAAATTACTCTCATCTCAGTATTCTTGTGCTGGTTAGAGGTAGAAGTTAATTTGCTCTCTCAGCTTCTGCCATAGATGCTTCACCTATGTAATTAGCAAAACTGCTGAAAAGATACCTTGCAGATTTTCTCAGAGTTCCTCTGAAGGAAAACAAACCTGTGCTTTTGTAGAATAATACACAAACTAGCTGTGCAAGGTTGGATTCTACTCTGCACATTGCTAACTAATATTCACACATCTGCTTCGCACCTTCAATGTAGTAGCTGCTTTCCAGACACTTGAGATGGGCAGCCTGTTATCTTTCAGATGGCAGACCAAACTTGATGTGCCATTTAAGCAAAATAACCACAGGATGGCTTGCTGGAAGTAACAACCACACTATGAGGCTCAACAGATGAGACGCAATGAAGAAGTTCTGTCTATACAATCTGCTTCATCAATTTCTTTTCATAATTAACTTTAATCTTTGCATCCTATGTCTCATATTTAATTTATTTGGCTGAAGTCTAGAATGGCCTCCAGCTGTCTAGACCATTGAACTAAGAATGCAATCCTGCACTAGCTCAAAGTATGCTGCCCCAATTTTTGCTCCTGGAGATTTACATGAGCAGTTATTCACCCTGCTTTCGAGTTTGTCTTTGTAAGGCATTTCCTGTTCTACTTGTTTTAATTGCCTACCTTTTATTCTATCCAAGAATTACCTGACTACCAGTGTATTTACCATAAATTTACATCTGTTTTGTCAACAATTATGGGTTTTTTTTGGTGTGGATCTTCCACCATTCTGTTCTTTTATTTCACTTACAAGGTATATTTTATGTCCTTCCATGATATTAATTATATTATTGTGTAGATTTGCTCCAGTACAATGAAATATCTACATCTTTCTTTCTCTCTTCCTCTCTCACATCATATTTTTTCTTTATTATGGGTGCATGACCCCATGGTATAAGAGTAGAAAATTTTTGCATGTTTCATCTTAACTTTCCCAGGCACAATCTCTGCTGGAAATTTTACAATGTGTAAGTTTATTTTCTAGAGTCAGTTCTCTGTAGCACTAAAGTAAATAATCATTTAACCTAGATATCTAAGAACCTGGTGATTTTATAACATCCACAATCATAGATTTTGATTTTCTCAGTCAAAACACACCTTATCATAGTTCCTAAATAGTTTCATATATTTTTCTACTTTCTAACATAGAAGATATACTTGGGCTGTGTACCTGTGGCTTGGGGTGTATGAGCCAACATTCTAATGTCTTCATTTCACAATTTACATCAACCAATAGTTACTTTGAAATGCCAGTCCCTAAACACTTAAAAAAGGTTCTGTGATAAGGATCTAAAGCAAATTAATTGTCTCTCTCTTTCCAGCAGAAAAGAGACTTGATGCGCCAAGAGACTTCATCCGTCTGACTCTATCCCCCTAGTAATTTGGCAGAGGAGATGTGCCTCCAATATATTAAACCTCTGAGTTGCAGGAAAATGAACAAGTGTGCAAAGGACTGTAATCCCATTAATAGACCTACTCTCTAAAAGAATGCAGCCCAGATCCAATCCTCATTAGAAATTGGAGAATCCACAGAGGGATGTAACTGTACACACTTTAACTACAGAAAAGTCCCAGATAATCCTCAGATCAACTGTAAGACTCAAGTCCATTAGAACTCCGTACCTTATGGAACATTTCCTTCCAGCATTTTTCTCATCTTCTCATTTTTAATGTAGCATCTGCAGATTGCTTCTTGTTTCCATCTTTTTTGTCTGGTTATTTATATTGTTTAATAATTTGAAAGTTTATTTTCTTGCATTTGTATATCCATGAAGCCAGTCACCCTTCTGTATGTCTCTCCTTCCATTATTAAGCAGTAAAACCTCAATCAAGTTTTTAATCAGTTTTTCTTCTGCTTGTTTTTTCCTTTTGATGATATCTGTCAGATCTCTTTATATCCCTTTTCCCCCAACTCCCCACAAGTTAGAACTTCTGTTTTATCTACGTTTTCATACTTCCCAATTACATTTACCATATTTATAATCTATCTTTACATGTCCCAGAAAGACCATACTTTTTCTTCCAGATTATTCTTTCTATTTGATCCTTCCCACTCTTCCGTTATCTCCATATATTGTCAACATCTTTTGGACAGCCTGTATAGGGATTACTCACTTTCATGACATTGTTATTTCTACTTACTTAAAAGTACAAGCTTACCACATGTTAATTGTGCAATCCTCCCCCCTTCAGTTTTAGTCATCTCTTTCTTCTTTCTTGGGCCTCTGCATAGAGTTATTTCCTCTTTACATTTTACATGTTCTCCTGACTAAAAAATTCAGACACTACCAGTAAATAAAACTAACAAGACATGTCCCATGTCTTTTCAGGGAAAAAAGTTCAACCTCAGTCCAATACTGTATCCAAAATATAAATTATTCTAGTGAGGTGAACAGGGTGGAGAGACTATTTTAAAAAAATAGTGACTGCAAACATCCTGGCCCCAAAAATGAAGGCAGAGGTGTAAATTTAAGCACATTTCTGAACAAGATCAACTAAAATGCATAAGAAAATCTAGATCATTTACACTTGATCACTAATAACATCTGAGCATCTGTAGGAAAAGAAGCTCTTGAGCCTCACATTATCCTCACACATGATTATCCTCAAATTTCCAGAAGTTTACCACTTACTTTCAGAGCATCACTCTTAAGGTATAATCAGGGGGTTTTTTGAAAAAAAAAGCAAAATCCCTCCAATCAACATGACAGGGGACAAAGTAGTGGCAAGCAAAAAAATCTAAGTTTCTACCTCTGTATAAAAACATCACACTTGATCAGATTTCAGAAAAATGAAAAGGTATTAGAACTGTAAAGAATTCAATGAGAAGAAACACTGGGAAAAGTTCAAAGTCCAACCATGGCAGTATTGGTAAAGTAGTCCATAAAATACAGACTACAAAACTTAGTGTGATTTGTTACTATGTTTTTGTGATAATTAGGAATACTGAAATAGAACTGAAAGTAGTAGTCAGCCACAATATTTATCTCAGACTATAATGAATTATCAATTAAAACATTGCAAGAAAGAAAAAATATCACTGTACCATATTAAAAACCAAGCCTATATTCAATAGCGATTCTGTTCACAGTATTTGGTGTGCTCATTAAATGTATCTGTACTAGCACAGTCTACTTCTACTAAGAATAGTTTCTTCCAGAGGAAAAGTAGGACTTTTAAAGCTTAAGTCTCAAAGTGAAACTATAATAGTACTCCTAATTCCTGTCTAAACATTAAACCATTTAATACATGAGAAATATAAAATTTGATGCTTGATTCTAGAAAAAAAAAAAAAAGAAAAAAGTGGTGGGATAACTTTATCTGGAGATTACTTAAATGAGCAAGAAGTACAAAATCTAAGATCCTTAGCCTGCAGCCCTACTAGGGCACTTAAGCAAGAATGGAGAAAGGAGACCTGCATTTTAAGAACACAGCTGGCGACGAAATCTGGAGTTCCTAAGGTTTCAAGGGAACCAATTGGGAACAGAGAGAAGGAAGCTGCAGAAACTAAAGTTAGCATACACAAGAGTGCTCACACACTGAAAGAGCTTACCTGCCTGTAATATCAACTCAAAAGCAGTTTCAGGACATAAAACATTGCCGGCATACAAGTCCTTATAGCTCTGAATACTACCACCACACTTTGAATTTCTTTTGAATTAGGGGTTGACTCCCAGTGGCTGCTTTTCAAGAATAAAAGGCATCCCCATTCCTGGGGAAAAATTGCCAAGTATACTAGTAAGTACATCATCTGGGCTCTCTACCATACGGAAATAGAGATCAAATCTAAATGGAGAGTTGACTTTCTCCAGACATTTTTGGAGTCAGTCCTGAATGGTAACTAACTACTCCTGATTGTGATGTTGAATAGAATAGACAGAAGTAAATAAAAAAAGAGAAAAAAAAAATAAACTACCAAGCCTAGCACTAATAGAAGAGATAAATAGTTCATAATTGTGTATGTTCTCAGGAGCTGCAGAGTACTACATACCTATTTTTTTTTACATCTAATGGGTATTTTCCAATTTAACAACATGGCAATTGCTTTAGACCTTTGTAGGTTTTACTTGGACCCAATACAGTACTCTTCTCTCTTCTCCTGAAGCCAATTTCTATTCAAAGCAACAGTATAAACCAGAAAACAGTTTCCAAATATCAAATAGGAAGAAAATGATCTACAATAATTATTAGTAGAATTACTTTAGTGCAGATCAAGATAATTAATTGCTATCAGTTTTGGTTGTTTTTGAAGAGTTGAAAAAAGCTAGAAAAACAGTATGATGCATTTATTCATAGAATCATAGACTAGTTTAAGTTGGAAGGGACCTTTAAAGGTCATCTAGTCCAACCCCCCTGCAATAAGCAGGGACATCCTCAACTAGATCAGGTTGCCCAGAGCCCCATCCAACCTGACCTTGAATGTTTCCAGGGATGGGGCATCTACCACCTCTCTGGGCAACCTGTTCCAGTGCTTCACCACCCTCATGGTGAAAAACTTCTTCCTTATGTCTAGTCTGAATCTCCCTTCCTTTAGTTTAAAACCATTACCCCTTGTCCTATCACAACTGGCCCTGCTAAAAAGTTTTTCCCCATCTTTCTTATAATCCTCCTTTAAGTACTGAAAGGCTGCAATAAGGTCTCCCCGGAGCCTTCTCTTCTCCAGGCTGAATAACCCTCACTCTCTCAGCCTGTCTTCATAGGAGAGGTGCTCCATCCCCCTGATCATTTTTGTGGCCCTCCTATGGACTCGCTCCAGCAGGTCCATGTCCTTCTTGTGTTGGGGGCTCCAGAGCTGGACACAGTACTGCAGGTGGGGTCTCACCAGAGCAGAGGGGCAGAATCACCTCCCTCAACCTGCTGGCCACACTCCTTTTGATGCAGCCCAGGATACGGTTGGCCTTCTGGGCTGCAAGCGCACATTGCTGGCTCATGTCCAGCTTTTCATCCACCAGCACCCCCAAGTCCTTCTCGGCAGGGCTGCTCTCTATCCCATCATCCCCCAGCCTGTATTGATACTGGGGGTTGCCCCGACCCATGTGCAGAACTTTGCATTTGTTATTGTTGAACCTCATGAGGTTCACCTGGGCCCATCTCTTGAGCTTGTCCAGGTCCCTCTGGATGGCATCCCATCCCTCAGGCGTGTCAACCGCACCACTCAGCTTGGTGTCTTCCGCAAACTTGCTGAGGGTGCACTCGATCCCACTGTCTATGTCATTGATGAAGATGTTAAAGAGTACTGGTCCCAATACAGACCCCTGAGGGACACCACTCATCACCGATCTCCATCTGGACATTGAGCCGTTGACCACTACCCTCTGGATGCGACCATCCAGCCAATTCCTCATCCACTGAACAGTCCACCCATCAAATCCTTATCTCTCCCATTTAGAGAGAAGGATGTTGTGGGGGACCGTGTCAAAGGCCTTACAGAAGTCCAGATAGATGACATCCGTAGCTCTTCCCTTGTCCACTGATGTAGTCACTCCATCGTAGAAGGCACTAGGTTGGTCAGGCAGGACTTGCCCTTGGTGAAGCCATGCTGGCTGTCTTGAATCACCTCCCTGTCCTCCATGTGCCTCAGCATAGTCTCTAGGAATATCTGCTCCATGATCTTCCCAGGCACAGAGGTGAGGCTGACAGGTCGGTAGTTCCCAGGGTCCTCCTTCCTACCCTTTTTAAAAATGGGTGCAATGTTCCCCTTTTTCCAGTCCCCAGGGACTTCGCCTGACCGCCATGACTTTTCAAATATCATGGAGAGTGGCTTGGCAACTACATCAGCCAATTCCCTCAGGACCCTGGGATGCATCTCATCAGGTCCCATAGACTTATGCATGTTCAGGTTCCTCAGGTGGTCTCAAACCTGATCTTCTCTTACAGTGGGAGGGACTTTGCTCCCCCAGTCCCCGTCTTGCAGTCCATCAGTTGTCAAAAAGAAATCCAATTTAGCAAGAAAGGCCTACTTGGAAAAGAAGCTTTCAGAAGGAACACCTTAATATTTGTTGTGTAATGTTATATCAAACTCCATGGTTTATCCCTGTGGGAGCTACAAAGTATTGTATATCAGCTTAGGGGGGAGTGGCTGGAAAGCTGCCTGGCGGAAAAGGACCTGGGGGTGTTGGTCAACAGCCAGCTGAATATGAGCCAGCAGTGTGCCCAGGTGGCCAAGAAGGCCAACAGCATCCTGGCTTGTATCAGAAATAGTGTGGCCAGCAGGACTAGGGAAGTGATTGTCCCCCTGTACTCGGCCCTGGTGAGGCTACACCTCAAGTACTGTGTTCACTTTTGGGCCCCTCACTACAAGAAAGACATTGAGGTGCTGGAACGTGTCCAGAGATGGGCAATGAGGCTGGTGAAAGGTCTAGAACACAAGTCCTATGAGGAGCGGCTGAGGGAACTGGGGATGTTCAGCCTGGAGAAAAGGAGGCTGAGGGGAGACCTTATTGCTCTCTACAACTACCTGAAAGGAGGTTGTGGAGACATGGGGGTCGGTTTCTTCTCCCAAGTAACAGACGACAGGACAAGAGGAAATGGCCTCAAGTTGCGCCAGGGGAGGTTTAGATTGGATATTCGTAAAAATTTCTTCACTGAAAGGGTTGTTGGGCATTGGAACAGGCTGCCCAGGGAGGTGGTTGAGCCAGCATCCCTGGAGGTATTCAAAAGACGTTTAGATGTGGCCCTGAGGGGTATGATTTAGTGGTGGACTTGGTAGTGCTAGGTTAATGGTTGGACCCGATGATCTTGGAGGTCTCTTCCAACCAGAACAATGCTATGATTCTATGATTCTATAAGTACAAGAATTTAAAGTTAGTGTGAACACCAGTGTTAGGTGGAGGTGTGTGCTGTTGGGGAACTGTGTCCGTCATCAGGTTTATGTGAGAGTCTATGAACAATTCTCATCCTATAGCTTTTTTTAGTTATGATATAACATAGAGGTTGGCTAACACAGCTGGGATTTCTCATTGCTACTTATGACACCTTAGAGGTCTGGGCCTGAAACAGGCAAGCTTTTGTGCCTGAAGCTGACTTCATTAGGAAATGAGAAACCTTAATGCTTCTCCAGATCAGGATGCTGCTTTGGTTCCTTTAATAATATATCCAAATCTGACATCCCAGTCTTATTCTTTTGCTTGATTACACTCATGTCATTAACATTTTATTAAATGATTTGGCTGGAAAGAATTTCACTTTAGTACACAATCAAATATATATAATCATCTAATATGTTGCATTGCATAATTTTATTACGTATTATGGTATTTGAGGATGACATATTTTGCAAATTTAACTCCTTCCATTAAAGAATAATATGGCTTGTGATATTCCATTAGTTTTGCAGTTCAACCATATAAACCACAGCTGTCTTAAACGAACAAAGCACTTCCACTTAACACTTTCTATGCAAGATAGGCAGTTGTTTTTGTGAGGTATTATGATATGTAAAGAGGTGTCTGCTCCAGTATTTTGCCTTAATGCTTAATTTATTTGCTTTTATAGGCTTAAACCAGACCCTTTATATTGTTTTAATGTATTTTTTGCATGTATTATAAACACACCCACACATGCATCAGTTCAGCATTCCAGCAAGGCAGCTGATTTACAAAAAATGTTGTTTCCACAAGTTGAAACTGGTTGGCACATATCTGAAGAAAGAAATCAAATAAAACTGGCAACTAAAGAGAAAGGGAAGTTGATATTGGCATTTCATCAGAGGTCTCTAGGTAAAACATATGCAAAAGCCCTTAAAATGTAGTTCTACTTTGAAAAGTGACTATGTAAAAATGTCACCTTAGTCAACAGATCTATTCCTTATATGGTACTCAGTGTTGCATCTGCTGGCCCTTGTAATAAAATATGTATTTTTTTTCTTCAATTGCTTTTCCTGTTAACTCTACAGTATCAACACAAACCTTGCATTTTGACATTTGTACTACCAAAGCTCAGTCACTTGACATGGTTTGCAAAGGATCTTAGGGAATATGTAAGGTCTCTGACTGATGGACAGCAAGAAAAGAGCATACTTAAGCTGTCAAATTCCAGCCTGAGTTTGAATTACTGGTACCTTAAACTTTATGTCACCTTTTTGAATTTAAGTTGTCCCAGTTCCTTTGATAGTAATGCTCAGATTGAAGTTTTAGCTTCAGTGGGCTAGTATTTCATTACAGAGCATAGAAAATGAATTCTTGGAATTTAAGCCCATGATTACAAATCACATAAATTGAAGCATGGTATAGGAAGAAGGAGCCAGTCAGCTATTTCTAGAATTACTTTAATGTACAACTTGTACAGGTCTTGCTTAAATTACATAATTACTGATTTTTTTTTTTAAAGGTTTGATAATGTAGTCTTGAAAGAAGGTTTTTCAGTCTTGTCCTTTTGCCTTAAGTGTAAAGTTGCTCAGAAGAGTTTTTATTACTAACTATCATTTTGCAGGATTCATTTTGTCAAGGTAAGTTTTTTGTATCCTTTTATCATGATAGACACTTCATTAGGCATGCTGAAAATATAATTATACTTGATCACCTACTTTTTACACTCCTGAACTGATCTTGCCATAGTGCAGATATTCATTTGTGTATCTACTTAACCTGTCTAAATGCTTACTTAAGTTTATTATCCTTATACTACGTGTATACTTTTAGCACTGAACCATACAAATAAATTAAAGGTACTATAGGGTACTGAGGGAGCTGGCGGAAGTGCTCACCAAGCCACTTTCCATCATTTACCAGCAGTCCTGGCTAACTGGGGAGGTCCCAGTTGACTGGAAGTTAGCAAATGTGACGCCCATCTACAAGAAGGGCCAGAAGGAGGATCCAGGGAATTACAGGCCTGTCAGTCTGACCTCAGTGCCAGGGAAGGTTATGGAGCACATCATCTTGAGTGTCATCACGCGGCATGTATGGGACAACCAGGCAATCAGGCCCAATCAGCATGGGTTTATGAAAGGCAGATCCTGCTTGACCAACCTGATCTCCTTCTATGACAAGGTGACCCGCCTAGTGGATGAGGGAAAGGCTGTGGACATTGTCTACCTGGACTTTAATAAAGCCTTTGACACCGTCTCCCACAGCATCCTCCTGGAGAAACTGGTTGCTCATGGCTTGGATGGGTGTACTCTTCTCTGGATAGGAAACTGGCTGGATGGCCGGGCCCAAAGACTTGTGGTGAATGGAGTTAAATCCAGTTGGCAGCCGGTCACAAGTGGTGTTCCCCAGGGCCTCAGTATTGGGGCCAGTTCTAACATCTTTATCAATGATCTGGACGAGGGGATCGAGCGCACCCTCAGTAAGTTTGCAGACGACACTAAGTTGGGCGGGAGTGTTGATCTGCTTGAGGGTAGGAAGGCACTACAGAGGGACCTGGACAGTCTGGATCGATGGGCTGAGGCCAATGGTATGAGGTTTAACAAGGCTAAGTGCCAGGACCTGCACTTCGGTCACAACAACCCCAGGCAACACTACAGGCTTGGGAAAGAGTGGCTGGAAAGCTGCCTGGCAGAAAAGGACCTGTGTTGGTTGACAGCCAGCTGAATATGAGCCAGCAGTGTGCCCAGGTGGCCAAGAAGGCCAATAGCATCCTGGCTTGTATCAGCAATAGCGTGGCCAGCAGGACTAGGGAAGTGAGCGTCCCCCGTACTCGGCCCTGGTGAGGCCACACCTCGAGTACTGTGTTCACTTTTGGGCCCCTCACTCCAAGAAAGACATTGAGGTGCTGGACCCTGTCCAAAGAAGGGCAACGAAGCTGGTGAAGGGTCTAGAGCACAAGTCCTATGAGGAGCGGCTGAGGGAACTGGGGTTGTTTAGCCTGGAGAAAAGGAGGCTGAGGGGAGACCTTGTCCCTCTCTACAACTACCTGAAAGGAGGTTGTAGAGAGATGGGTGTCAGTCTCTTCTCCCAAATAACAAGTGATAGGACAAGAGGAAATGGCCTCAAGTTGCTCCAGGAGAGGTTTAGATTGGTTATCATGTAAAATTTCTTCACCGAAAGGGTTGTTGGGCATTGGAACAGGCTGCCCAGGGAAGTGGTTGAGTCATCATCCCTGGAGGTATGTAAAAGACGTGTAGATGCGGAGCTTAGGGACATGGTTTAGTGGTGGACTTGGCAGTGTTAGGTTAACAGTTGGACTTGATGATCTTAAAGGTCTTTTCCAACCTAAATGATTCTATGATTCTATGTTAGCACTCTTAAAATCTAATTATCAGTGTTATTTGTAAATATGATTACCTTTCTTACAGTCAATCTGTGTTTCTTTTGCTACTTGTTGGTGGTTTTTTTTTAATCTATCCTTGTATGGTAGTGCTTCCCTTTTAAACTATATGAAACAAAACAAAAACATGTCCAGAACTGTCCTCAATTGCATAAAAACTGACAAAGAGACGTGAAGAATTTCAGGCTGCACAACTGACAAAAGCATTATTACAGCACTTTGATAAGCTCTGAGTTTAAAACTTGAAATTGAAGTATAAACATTGCTATTTTAAATTCTGATTAGTAAATGGGATGTTCCAAGAATTTTGAGTTACTTGAAGTGAGTAAACAAGGCGAAGATAGGTGAATTAGGGGCTTTTGTTGTGGGTATTTTTTTCACAAACAAAAGTTTCTGAACGGTTTTAGATTCTGTAAGCATTGACACATCGTCTGGTGCAGTGCAAACACACTTATGTGATGTCACAGCTCCTGATGGGATCACAGAAGCGTTCAAAATTGCCTGGAGCATGTTAGAAAAGGCTTAAGAGTTTATTTTATGATATTCTAAAAAAGCTAAAACTTAACCAGTATGACTATTTTTTTCTTGGTGTTGTAAATCTGTAAGTTGGGGTAGTGTGACAAATACTGTTCTTCACATCTTTCTATTTTTAGTGTTGTGACCCTGGAAGTGTACCTAGTATTTGGCTCCTCAGGTGATCGTTTGATCAGATGAGCTAAAAAGCCATGCAATTCCACCAAGCTTGAGAAACACGGCAGTGAAGCAATTGTATGCTCAGCAGAGGAGATTGGCCTTAGCACCTTTTCTTTTTGTCTTTTAGTGACATGCTCGTAGTCAACAGTTTGCTGCTGATCAAAGCCATCATTTCAATTAATGGAAGGAGTTGACTACATGCAGAACACTTTTCTCAGATACGCCTTTTGTTCTAGTCCATTTTTCTTACAGCTCTAAGAAGATTTTCTAGTTGATGTGTGTGCACTGAAAGAGGCCCCTACGTGCTCACCTCTCTCTTTTCTACGCTTGTGATACATTAGCAGTTTGTTTGTAAAACTAAACAGCTCTTTTTTATGGGTCAGGTTAAATACTTTGGGATAAAGATATGTATTGTTTGTATACACAGCCCACACTTTAAATGTCTTTTCTGATCTAGCTTTCTGTTTATGTGATGTAGAGAATACACCATGGAATTTGTGACAGTCATGATTTTTTTTCCTTTGAAACACAAAACTAAATCTGGTGAAAATTTTCTAATCTGATGCTTGTTACCATGTCAACCTAAAATATGACTTTGTGTGTGTTTGTACTATAAGCTGACTTGAGATGCAAATGTTAGCGTAAATATGTTAAATTACTTTGCTTCCATCCTCCCTGCAGTTTCTCTTCCAGCCTTCCCATGCCTAACACTTACTTTTGGATCATATCTGATTGTACCTCTGAGAAACAGGAGTGTTGCATGTATCTTTTAGCTCCATTTTTTTGCATCCTAGGAGGATGGGGTAAATGAGTTACCAGTTACAGGTCATTGTAGTGATTGCATGAAATGCCACCTGAAATGCCTAATGTGTTATGCAGATTGTCAAATCGGGTGATCTAATGATCTCTCTGAACCTTAAATCTATGGACTGCAGTCTTAGTAGGCATGTCAACACTTTAGGGTTTTTATGTATTCGTTTCAGTAATATCGAAAGTCTGACATGTCATGTCTTTGACACACTGGACTTTCACTGGTCTCAAAAAGAAAATGTCACACGCATTTTTAGGGGGACTTATTTTCATTGTGATGTGGGATCTGTCATGGCTATGCCAAAAATCTGTTGATGTAATATCTGTTGCCAGTGCTTTGAATCAGGGCAGGGTAAAAACTCAAAATAAAAACATATGCCATAGAATTTAGGATTTAGACCTAAATTCCAGCTTCTCAGGATGGCCATAGACATTATCTATCTGTAGAAAAAAATCTACAACCACCATCTCAAGTTACTGTGACATGCATATTTTTCAAACAAGATACAGTATTAGCAGATAGAGGGTTATTCTCTACTTTTCATGTCCACTTTAGAGCCATAGAAAGAGACTTGGCAAAACAGTTCCCTGTGAAGACTGGAGAGCAATGATTATATTCTTTCTGTTCATAATAACCCACCAGGAGCTGGCAGCTCTCGCGAGAGCCGCTGACGAGGCGTGGGCTTTGCCAGAGCAACGGCGGCCACCCCCACGCCTACGAAAAGCAGCCTGGGGAACACCAGCGACCAGGAGCGCTGCGAACAGAGCGGACAGTCAGGGCGTGGTGTGGCAGTTTGCGCGGGAGGGCGCGCAGGGAGGGTGTAGTCCCCCTACCGGCTCAGGAGGTGAGTTCAGTTGGTGGTCCTCGCCCTCTCGGCAGGAGCCCAGGTATGGTGTTCACCTGGCAAAAAGCCACGGCCTCTGCACTCACCAGAATGGAAACAGCTACCCAGACGGAGCTCCCACGAAAACATGCAGCCGTGTAGGTCTCGGGCTGCAGGGAGTGCCAGAGCCTGTCACTGGTAATGGATGGCAGTAGTGAGAGTGGCTGTGTGGCAGAGCTACGAGAGGAAGTAGAAAGGTTGAGGAGCATCAGGGAGTCTGAGAAAGAGACAGACTGGTGGAACCATGCTCTGGCCTCCCTGAGACAGAAACAGGAACAGCCACCAGAAAACACCCAAGATCAATGGGGTCCTGTCTCCTCCCCCTGCCAGGATAAAGGCAGTAGCTTAAAGGAAAGGAGTGAATGGAGGCAAGTCCACACCCGGGGTGGCAGGCATACCCCTCCCTTGCCCACCTCACCTTCCCAGGTGCCTCTGTACAATAGGTATGAGGCTCAGGATGTGGAAGGCCCGTCAACAGAGGATGTGGATGATGGTCCATCTATGTTGGAGGTTGACACACCTGAGGGATGGGATGCCATCCAGAGGGACCTGGACAAGCTCAAGAGATGGGCCCAGGTGAACCTCATGAGGTTCAACAATAACAAATGCAAAGTCCTGCACCTGGGTCGGAACAACCCCCAGTATCAATACAGGCTGGGGGATGATGGGATGGAGAGCAGTACTGCCAAGAAGGACTTGGGGGTGCTGGTGGATGAAAAGCTGGACATGAGCCAGCAATGTATGCTCGCAGCCCAGAAGGCCAACCATATCCTGGGCTGCATCAAAAGGAGTGTGGCCAGCAGGTCCAAGGAGGTGATTCTGCCCCTCTGCTCTGCTTTCGTGAGACCCCACCTGCAGTACTGTGTCCAGCTCTGGGGCCCCCAACACAAGAAGGACATGGACCTGCTGGAGCGAGTCCATAGGAGGGCCACAAAAATGATCAGGGGGATGGAGCACCTCTCCTATGAAGACAGGCTGAGAGAGTTGGGCTTGTTCAGCCTGGGGAAGAGAAGGCTCTGGGACCACCTTATTGCAGCCTTTCAGTACTTAAAGGGGGCTTATAAGAAAGATGGGGAAAAACTTTTTAGCAGGGCCTGTTGTGATAGGACAAGGGGTAATGGTTTTAAACTAAAGGAAGGGAGATTCAGACTAGATATAAGGAAGAAGTTTTTCACCATGAGGGTGGTGAAACACTGGAACAGGTTGCCCAGAGAGGTGGTAGATGCCCCATCCCTGGAAACATTCAAGGTCAGGCTGGATGGGGCTCTGGGCAACCTGATCTAGTTGAGGATGTCCCCGCTCATTGCAGGGGGGTTGGACTAGATGACCTTTAAAAGGTCCCTTCTAACCCAAACTATTCTATTATTTTATGATTCTATAAAATACCAAATTGCTTCTGCTGTTATCAGGAGAGAGCGAGAGAGAAGAGTTAATGGAAGATTTTGGGGAAAACTTGTAAGATTTTACAGCTATAACAGTCTCTTTAGGATAACTGCATGATGAGCATCACTTCAATTAAGAGCAGCTATTTGTTTAAGTCCTATCTTTTGTTTGGGTGTGACTTCCAGTCCGCTAGCACAGTAACAAGCTGTTTTGCAAAAATAAGTTTTTTCTCTCCATATAAAGAGAACTGTTCAGAAGAAACTTATTCTTCTCTTCCAGGTCTCTTTGTGCCACATCTCTGAATATTTTCACTGCCTCTGAAGTATGGTCAGATGCTTGTGATCTTTTCTAATGCCTCTAATTTCTACATTTTTCTCCAAAACATTTTCTGTAGCAGCTGTCTGAAAGAATCCATGCAAATTCTTTTGTTGCTTTAAGTGAATTGCCCCAGTTTTCACAGGAGAAGTAAAAAAAAAAAAAGCCACCCACAGCACCTGCCTGGTCTTGACTTTTGGACAATCACCGCTGATGTCACCTGCCTAAACTGTTTAATGATACGTTGGGGTTTTTTTTTGGAAGCAGGAGGGTTCTACTTTTTTAGTCATTGCTTGACTTTTCCATTATGTGAAAGGAATTAATTTCTTTAAATTAAACTCTCTCTGTAAGTAGAGGGTATCTTGCATCAAAGACATTTTAAGAGTCCTCCAACTCAATAATTCTGCTTGCCTCTGCCTGCCTCACTAGAAGAGTGAATTTGAGAGGAAATAAATGATGTTTAAGATTGTCTAAACCTGATTGAAGACACATGGACAAAAGAAAATGGTAGTCTGTGGAATTTTTTTTTGACTTTTCTCTTTTGAGCATTGTTTGCCTTTTCCTCTCAGTCACTCAGTGGTGGATCCAGAAAGTAGTAAATTGAGATTTTACTCATACACTACTTCAGCAAAAGTTCCTGCCACATGGAGTTCATAGGAAGGTCTCAGGGGATGTAAACCAACTAGTAGTTGGCCCAGATTGGTACTTTGTGTTTACATACCTTCCTTTTTGTAAAAAATCGAAAGTTCCCTCAAACAGTCCTTAGTGATTGCAGACACTGACCTAGCAAGTTGAAAAGATAATGTGTCAACAGATGAAGTGTTAGTCATAAAAAGTTGTCTGTGCTTGTCTGTTAGAGTAGTAAGGCTCTCTGGTCTGTTATTTTTAAACACCTGAATACTCAAGAAGTCATAGCATAGTTTAAAAATAAGAGGAATTCCTGTAATATTATATACCTATTCAGATTCCATGTATTCTTTGTCATTGTTTGTCTTTATCGATCCAGGGTCAATCTTTTATGGGCCTGTTTATATGCCTTTGGCAAACTGCAGTATTTGATGACTGCAGCTGCATAACCCACCGCCCTGGCAAGGTGGATCTCGTACCCACCCACAGGAACAACCAACTCATCAGGCACTTGCCCACCAGTGCACTCCCCAAAGAAGGATTCGCAGGTTCGTGTTACCCACCAAACAAACATTAGACCCCTGAGTTCAGCTTTGTACACTGATGGTAGCTAACTCTTGCTCTGACTTTTGCCCAATATTTGAAATTTTCCTGCCAATTTGACCACTTGAATCGCAGTTACTTGAGCATGTTTTCTGCATCCTTCCAGTATGCAAGGGCACATGTCCATGTAACCTAAAAGCACTCAAATGAAGCACTTTGACATCACAGTTATAATTTAATTGAAATCAATTGCAAAGCCTCACAGAGAAACCCACTATTTTCTAATAGAGTTGACTAACACTAAAATGGTTTTAGTTCAGTCAGATGTATTGCCACACGTATTAGAGGATAACACTGCCATTTCACAAAACAATTGCCCTTTATGTTAGTTTATTGTAATTTAATAAAACTACTTCAACATCCCAATTTAAGACTTATTCCTCTGATAACTATGCTGCTTTAACCAGCAATATGACCACTCACCAGTGTTAAGAGTAACTGAAGCCATGCTCAACCTCTTTGCTGTTGAAATACAATGATGTCATGAGCAGCTTGTAAAGCGTTTCTCTCAATAGCAATATCTAATACCCATCCAAATCAATACATTTAGTTATGACTATTTTACTAACACTACTGTAAAGGACATGGTTATGACAAAAAAAAAAAAGACAGATCCCAGATGTAAGAATTAAAAAGCACATTTGATAGAATAGACAGGAAGGTTTCATATACATTCCATTCCTGATAATGTCAGAGTTAAATTTATCTCAGAACTATCAAGATGTGAAGATGTTCATCATAAACAACTTTTAGTTTTGTTTTTTCTTGTGTCTTAATGCAATAACTATAATGAATGAATTGACATTGAAATGGTCAGTTGTTCTTAACTACAGATTACTTCTCAAATTTACTTTTTTTCAGTAGTGTAAAGCAGGCAGGAGACCTGCATGGATGAGCAAGGAACTACTGGCTAAACTCAAATGGAAGAAGGAAGTCCATGGAATGTGGAAAAAGGGGCAGGCCACTTGGGAGGAGTACAGGGATGCTGTCAGGGTATGCAGGGATGCTACAAGGAAGGCTAAGGTCCACCTCGAATTTAATCTGGCAAGGGATGTCAAGGGCAATAAGAAGGGCTTCTTCAAATACATCAGTAGCAAACAGAAGACTAGGGAAAACGTGGGCCCTCTGCTGAATGAGGTGGGTGCCCTGGTCACAAAGGATGCAGAGAAGGCAGAGTTACTGAATGCCGCCTTTGCTTCAGTCTTTACTGCTGAGGCTGGCCCCCAGGAAACCCAGAACCTGGAGGTAAGAGAGGAAGCCTGGAGAAAGGATAACCGTCCTTCGGTCGAGGAGGATCGGGTTAGAGATCAGATAGGCAAACTGGACACCCACAAATCCATGGGCCCCAATGGGATGCACCCACGAGTGCTGAGGGAGATGGCAGAGGTCATTGCCAAGCCACTCTCCATCGTCTTTGAAAGGTCATGGAGAACGGGAGAGGTGCCTGAGGACTGGAGGAAGGCCAATGTCACTCCAGTCTTCAAGAAGGGCAAGAAGGAGGACCTGGGAAACTACAGGCCAGTCAGCCTCACCTCCATCCCTGGAAAGGTGATGGAGCAACTCATTCTGGAGGGTGGTGATCAGTGGTGCAGAGTCTAGTTGGAGGCCTGTGGCTAGTGGTGTTCCCCAGGTGTCAATATTGGGCCCAGTCTTGTTCAATTTATTCATCAGTGACCTGGATGAAGGGACAGAGTGTGCCCTCAGCAAGTTTGCTGATGACACGAAACTGGGAGGACTGGCTGATACACCGGAAGGCTGTGCTGCCATTCAGGGAGACCTGGACAGGCTGGAGCATTGGGCAGAGAGGAACCTCATGAGGTTCAACATGGGCAAGCGCAGGGTCCTGCACCTGGGGAGGAATAACCCCATGCACCGGTACAGGTTAGGGGTTGACCTCCTGGAAAGCAGCTCTGCAGAGAAGGACCTGGGAGTCCTGGTGGACAACAAATTCACCATGAGCCAGCAATGTGCCCTTGTTGCCAAGAGGGCCAATGGCATCCTGGGGTGCATTAGGAAGAGTGTGGCCAGCAGGTTGAGGGAGGTTATCCTCCCCCTCTACTCTGCCCTAGAGAGGCCCCATCTGGAGTACTGTGTCCACTTCTGGGCTCCCCAGTTCAAGAAAGACGAGGAACTACTGGAGAGAGTCCAGCGGAGGGCTACAAAGATGATGAGGGGACTGGAGCATCTCTCCTATGGGGAAAGGCTGAGGGAGCTGGGGCTGTTTAGCCTGAGGAAGAGAAGACCGAGAGGGGACCTCATCAAGGCTTATAAATATCTCAAGGGCAGTTGTCAAGAGGATGGGGCCAGACTCTTTTCAGTGGTGCCCAGCGACAGGACAAGGGGCAACAGGCACAACCTGGAACACAGGAAGTTCCATCTGAACATGAGGAAAAACTTCTTTAGTGTGAGGGTGACAGAGCACTGGAACAGGCTGCCCAGAAAGGTTGTGGAGTCTCCTTCTCTGGAGATATTCAAAACCCGCCTGGATGCAGTCCTGTGCAACCTGCTCTGAGTAATCCTGCTCTAGCAGGGGGGTTGGACTAGATGATCTCCAGAGGTCCCTTCCAACCCCTACCATTCTATGACTCTGTGATTCTGTGAACTACTTATGTCAGTCTATGCTTAATACTACATCACATAAAAATATACCTATTTAAATAATGGAATACAACAAGGAGGGAAATAAAAACTCAAATTATTTTATCCCATGCAGATCATTTACTTTTTCTAATTTATATTTCTGCCTTCAAAATATGTGACTTATTTATTAAGTTAAATAAGCAAAGCTAGATGCATTAAGATCTCATTTTACATTTAGCTCTGTAGATCTCAAAAATGAGGTCAGATATCAGTGACTTGCCTTTCGTTAATGAATACACAATGCTTCCCACTTGCTTCCATGGACATCTTATTTTGATTCTTGAAAAACAAAACCATTTTCAGTTTCAGCAGAAGATATTAGGCACTCAGAAACTTTATATGTATTCGTCAGGTGTCTAAAGCAATATACTTCTTTTTTAAAACTCTGGTCATTGTTGTTCAAATATTTTTTATCCAAGTGGCAAATACATTGAACAACATACTGGATTCTTCAAGGTCACACAAAAAAGAGCTCCATGACAGATTTGCTAAAAAAGAAAATATTTGGGAGGGTTGGAGGGGAAGAACCTACAAAAAGAATAGGAGTGAACAACAGATGGTAGATAAAGAAGTAAAGTCCTGAGGGATATGGGTCAGGCAAAGAGTAAAGCCAGGACCCTGAATTTTAGGAAAGCAGACTTCCAGCTCTTCAAGGAGTTAGTCAATAGGACCCCCTGGGAAACTGCCCTCAGGGACAAGGGAGCAGAACAGAGCTGGCAGATCTTTAAGGAGGCTTTCCACAGAGCACAGGAGCTCTCAATCCCCAGGTGTAAGAAATCAGGCAAGGACAGCAAAAGACCAGCATGGAAGAGTCAAACTAAAGGGCAAGAAGGAAATGCACAGGCAGTGGAAGCAGGGACAGGTATCCTGGGAAGAGTATAGGGACGCTGCCCGGTTGTGTAGGGATGGGGTCAGGAAGGCCAAAGCGAGAATGGAGCTGAACTTGGCAAGGGATGCAAAGGATAACAAGAAGGGCTTCTACAGGTATGTCAGCCAGAAAAGGAAGATCAAAGAAAGTGTACCCCCCTTGATGAGCAAGACTGGCAAACTGGTAACAACAGATGAAGAGAAGGATGAGGTACTCGACAACTCTTTTTGCCTCAGTCTTCACTGGCAACCTCTCTTCCCACACCTCTCGAGTGGATGGACTGCAAGACAGGGACTGGGAAAGCAAAGTCCCTCCCACTGTAAGAGAAGATCAGGTTCGAGACCACCTGAGGAACCTGAACATACATAAGTCTATGGGACCTGATGAGATGCATCCCAGGGTCCTGAGGGAATTGGCTGATGTAGTTGCCAAGCCACTCTCCATGATATTTGAAAAGTCATGGCGGTCAGGTGAAGTCCCTGGGGACTGGAAAAAGGGGAACATTGCACCCATTTTTAAAAAGGGTAGGAAGGAGGACCCTGGGAACTACCGACCTGTCAGCCTCACCTCTGTGCCTGGGAAGATCATGGAGCAGATATTCCTAGAGACTATGCTGAGGCACATGGAGGACAGGGAGGTGATTCAAGACAGCCAGCATGGCTTCACCAAGGGCAAGTCCTGCCTGACCAACCTAGTGCCTTCTACGATGGAGTGACTACATCAGTGGACAAGGGAAGAGCTACAGATGTCATCTATCTGGACTTCTGTAAGGCCTTTGACACGGTCCCCCACAACATCCTTCTCTCTAAATGGGAGAGATAAGGATTTGATGGGTGGACTGTTCAGTGGATGAGGAATTGGCTGGATGGTCGCATCCAGAGGGTAGTGGTCAACGGCTCAATGTCCAGATGGAGATCGGTGACAAGTGGTGTCCCTCAGGGGTCTGTATTGGGACCAGTACTGTTTAATATCTTCATCAATGACATAGTGGGATCGAGTGCACCCTCAGCAAGTTTGCGGAAGACACCAAGCTGAGTGGTGCGGTTGACACGCCTGAGGGATGGGATGCCATCCAGAGGGACCTGGACAAGCTCAAGAGATGGGCCCAGGTGAACCTCATGAGGTTCAACAAGGCCAAGTGCAAGGTCCTGCACATGGGTCGGGGCAACTCCCAGTATCAATACAGTCTAGGGGATGATGGGATGGAGAGCAGCCCTGCCGAGAAGGACTTGGGGATACTGGTGGACGAAAAGCTGGACATGAGCCAGCAATGTGCGCTTGCAGCCCAGAAGGCCAACCATATCCTGGGCTGCATCAAAAGGAGTGTGGCCAGCAGGTTGAGGGAGGTGATTCTGCCCCTCTACTCTGCTCTGGTGAGACCCCACCTGCAGTACTGTGTCCAGCTCTGGAGCCCCCAACACAAGAAGGACATGGACCTGCTGGAGCGGGTCCAGAGGAGGGCCACAAAAATGATCAGAGGGCTGAAACACCTCTCCTATGAGGAAAGGGTGAGAGAGTTGGGCTTGTTCAGCCTGGGGAAGAGAAGGCTCTGGGACCACCTTATTGCAGCCTTTCAGTACTTAAAGGGGGCTTATAAGAAAGATGGGGACAGACTTTTTAGCAGGGCCTGTTGTGATAGGACAAGGGGTAATGCTTTTAAACTAAAGGAAGGGAGATTTAGACTAGATATAAGGAAGAAGTTTTTCACCATGAGGGTGGTGAAACACTGGCAGAGGTTGCCCGGAGAGTTGGTAGATGCCCCATCCCTGGAAACATTCAGCGTCAGGCTGGATGGGGCTCTGAGCAACCTGATCTAGCTGAGGATGTCCCTGCTCATTGCAGGGGGGGGTTGGACTAGATGACCTTTAAAAGGTCCCTTCCAACCCAAAGTGTTCTATGGTTCTGTGAAATAATCCATAAAACCTCTGTATATAAATAAGATGTACTTTTCCATGCAGAAGCTCATAGCACTTTTCCTACAAGACTAAACATTGACATTTTAGCTGTGGTGGAAAATTAACAAAACGAAACCAAACAGAACAAGCCTGAGATCAAGGCGCTAAGTACAGCCTTGATTCAGAGCCTGACCTGCAAGGAGCACACAAAGAAAGAGCGTACTTTCTGCTGAACAACAATATCTTGGAAACATATCCTCAAAGCTATAGTCAAATGATAAAATTTTGTTAGAAAGCGTTTACTCATCTCCTTATGACAGTAACTGATAAATGAAAATGATGTAGAAATATTCGTGCCAGGTGATTACAAAGATGGTATTGCTGGGGACACCAGGACCTGACGAGCCCTTTGCTTTACTGCAGATGTAAGTAATAAGAAAAAAATGTACCCTAAACTCTCCTCACAGATAATACTTGTTACCACTCTGTACTATTTCAATTTAAGAAATCAAAATTAAAGATTGAACAACTACTATTTGATAATTTGGTGAATAAAAGTTTCAGGACACTTCTAAATGCAATCTAAAAGTCCTGCTCCTATTTTCCACTGACACACGTTGGCAGTGTAATAAATTATAAAGCTACATATTTTTAATTAAAGAAATATTCTTTGGTTTTCAAAGATGACTTATTTTTGGAAAGGCTAAAAAGCTAACTCCAAACGATCATTTATTTATATTTTAGGTAGCAGATTAAAATAGCATTCACATAATGATACGAGTGATTCCTTTTAAGGACAGTCCATCAGCTGTGGCAAATACACGACAAAACATAGGTTATGAGGAGAGCGGGAGAGGCAGTGCAGTGTGGTGTGGTGCAGAGGCGCAGCCCCGGCAGGCAGCCTACCTGGCTGCTGCTGGGCGCCCTGAAGGCCACTGCAGAGCCTGCCTGGGAAGGTGGTGTGGTTTAGCCCCAGTTGGCAACTAAGCACCATGCAGCCGCTCGCTCGCCTCCCACCCCCACAATGGGATGGGGGAGAGAATCGGGGAAAAAATGCTCGTGGGTTGAGATAAAAACAGTTTAATAGGACAGCAAAGGAAGAGGAAATAATAATAATATTAATAATAATATTACTGAAAAAGAAATATACAAAAACAAGTGATGCACAATGCAACAATTGCTCACCACCCGGTGATCAATAGCCCGTCCCCGAGCAGCGATTCCTGCCCCCTGGCCAACTCCAGTTTTATATACTGAGCATGACATTTTATGGTAGGGAATATCCTTTTGGCCAGTCTGTGTCAGCTGTCCTGGCTGTGCCCCCTCCCAGCTTCTTGTGCACCTCCTCACTGGCAGAGCATGGGAAGCTGAAAAGTCCTTGACTTAGTATAAGCACTACAACTACTTAGCAACAACTAAAACTATCAGTGTGTTCGCAACATTATTCTCATACTAAATCCAAAATACAGCACTATACCATCTACTAGGAAGAAAATTAAGTCTATCCCAGCCGAAACCAGGACAGAAGGCAAAGGCAAACAGAAAATATTACCCTTGTCGAGGTGGATAACCAAATCGCCTGGGGTAAAGCTGTTACAAAAAGCAGACAAAAACAGTAAGTAACAATTATGTAGGATAATCAGAGAGCAGCAGAGCTCCCTTAGCTTCCCCAGGACCAAGGTGGGAGATACGCTGAACTGAAAAAAGGAAGGCAAACATAATTCAAAGGAGAAATGTGCCTCTCCTCCGTTCAGCTTTCAGTTGAAGCTTAGAGGCAGGTATGGCTGAATAACTGATGGAATGTCAATGGCTTGTTGCTGGAGACAACAGAGAATCATGCTCATGATATCAACTAACACATTCTGAAATAAATTACAGAAAATCTAAAATACTTTTTTAAAATCAAAAGAACCAAAGAATATGGCCATTAACATCAGACAAGCATCCATGCTTTCAAGCCACATTGTACATGAAAATTGGGAATAGCAATAATACAAAGTCTATATAAAAACGGGGCCAGATCTCCTTGCTTGCACACCTGTATGAGAACTAAGTCAGTCATCTCACAGCTCCCCATCTAAACAATCCAGCCTGGAACAATACAAAGTCATGCAAGAATCGGTTTAAAAAAACAATCGTTCCCAACTTGGAAAAGAAACAAATTAAACCCATATGTTACATAAGAAACAAGTGGTTCCATAAGCAGTTAAACGAGTAAAACTTGGTTTCCTGTAAAATACATATTTGTGTCCTGCACTGATTCTTTGGTATCTAGCACAGGGTGAACTTGTTTTTCAGGAGAGTACTCAGAGATGTTGAAATTGGACAAGATTCAAAAGTTATTGCTAGTAGGGCACACAGGCAGGCACACACATGCAGAAAGCATGATCACATGAGTTTTGTTTTCTTAGGACATCACGGTCAAAAACAATTCCTCAAAGGATATTTATTTTAAAGCCAAACCTTACCTGTGGCATAATGATCATAATAAAGAAAGAAATATTACTTATGTACTATTTTAATAATGAGAGTTCTCACTATGTTCCTGGGACAAAAATCTAAAAGTCTATTTCAGGGATTAGGGAATTTGATGTAAAAAAACCTTGCTGTGATTTTCTAGGGCCTGAAGAATTAAATACCAGGAATAGAGGAAGCATTAAAATTCGTAACTGTTTTAGTGCTCCAGTCTCTTAAATTAACTTATCTGAAACTCATAATCTCTTCTCTGTACTAAGTTTAAAAGGATTACACAGAAAAAAAGAAAAAAAAAATTAGAAAAGATTGGTTCTTCCTTGCTCTCACTTGATCAATTGATTGCAATGAGCTTCTGTACAGAACTCGAGAACTTCATTATCATACTTCCTGTAATTAAATCTTCAGTCACATTAGGACATTCGGGTTCAGAGAGGAAAGCAAAACTATATCTAGCACTGAATATATTTTACTCCATAATGATCATGTCTTATTTAGTGTACAACCGTAGGAATATTTGGAAATTTTGTAATAGTTAATTCAAAAAACTGAGATTGTGGAAGTCTCTGCCACAAAATTACCATTCCCAATTAAAAATTGCTACCTTTAGTTTTTTAGGTTTCAAAATAAAACATTTCAACTATTATTTGAATACCTTTGTTTCATCTTCAATATTATCTTACTGCAGAGAACATTAGAACAATCTTTTCAATATAAAATAAAATATTGAACTTTTTAATAGTTGTACCATTAAAACTGACAGGTTCCCACAACATATTTCAGTTTCAACAAAAGGTTTTTTTATTTTTTAAACAAAGAACTGTTTCAACAGAATAATTTGGGGGACTTCTTCAACTTTATCCAAGACCAAAGCAGCTCAAGTTTCTTAAGCACCATACCCTAATATGGTGGTCAAGGTGGAAGAAGAAATAGCATGCAGTAGGTGCAATGTCCTAATTGAAAAGACATCTTCCAGTAGCATGTTTACAGCTACAATTAATCCAGAAGCTGTAGGCACACAGTTCTTTTAGAGTATACAGTGACATGTTTAGGCAAGGTTCACTAGTTGCTCAATTAATCTATTAAAAAGTCTCATCAACAAAATAGTTGACACATGAAAGAATTATGTTAAAACTGGTAAAATATAGATTGCAATTGATTTTAATTAATAATCTGAGAGATATTTAATATTGTTTAAGGTTTAATCCATTTCCTTCTAGTTCATAAGAATTAAAAGAAGTTTGTACTAGAAACATAGATTTATTGCTTTTTCATCTTAAAAAATCAGTCAGCTGCTATTAGCAAAGATAATAGCCATTAGCCAAGACGATGTGCCTACATAAACATACGCAAGCTCAAGACTCAAGTGATAAAGAACTCCAAAGCACAGAAACAAAAATAAGGAACAATTGCTCTGCATAGAAAATGAGATTCAATTATACATCAAGAAAAGTTCACGGGCTGATTTTCTAAAGCAAGCAGTTTACAACTTGAGACACAGCTTAGAAACATATATGCAAGACAAAGGCTTAGTAAAGGTCAATGATTCAGTTAAATTCTGCACTTTTGGCATAAGCATTAGGTGTATTCGAAAGTATTCAAAAGGACTTCAGTCACTCATGCTCAAGTAAGATCAATTTATAGTATTAAACACGTGTTCTAGTATCTTTAGTAACTATGTTTACATAACAAGCATGCTCTGTCACAGAATATTATAAAACTACTATTACTTATTCATGGATTGGAATTCCCCAGGAAATTATATGGGGTCAAACAGTATTATACAGTTTTTTATAAGCGTTTATGGCAGAACTTCAACTACTTTCTTGTTAATGAAGTGTCCAGAGTTTTTTCTTTCCATGTTTATTTTAAAAACATTAATTTTCAGAAATTAGAACCATGTGACAATACTGACTTCTGCATACTAACAGAAGCTAAATGTAGTCTTTATAATGAGAAAGATTAATATTAACTTATGTCCAAGTAAATCAGCTAAATTCACAAAACAAGAAAGTTTCCACAATCAGAGTTGCAAATGCTAAAGCCTTTATCAAATAGCCATTCACAGCCCTAAGAGCTAGAGAATATCTATTCTATAAATCATTCAACACAGTTGGGGTTTTTTTTGAGTTTGTATTAGGTTTGCATGGCAAGGTTTTGGTAGCAGGGGGGGCTAGAGGGGTGGCTTCTGTGAGAAGCTGCTAGAAGCTTCCCCTATGTCCAATAGAGCCAATGCCAGCTGGCTCCAAGATGGACCCGCCACTGGCCAAGGGCAAACCAATCTGCAACAGTGGTAGCACCTCTGGGATAACATATTTAAGAAGGGGAATATAGCAGCAGAGAGAGGAGCGAGAATATGTGAGAGAAACAACTCTGCAGACACCAAGGTCAGTGAAGAAGGAGGGGGAGGAGGTGCTCCAGGCACCGGAGCAGAGATTCCCCTGCAGCCCATGGTGAAGACCATGGTGAGGCAGGCTGTCCCCCTGCAGCCCATGGAGGTCCAGGGTGGAGCAGATATCCACCTGCAGCTCATGGAGGACCCCACGCCGGAGCAGGTGGATCCCCAAAGGAGGCTGTGACCCCATGGGCTTCCCACGCTGGAGAGCAGGCTCCTGGCAGGACCTCCTCAGGGGGGAAGGTGTTTTTAAGATTTGGTTTTATTTTCTCATTATCCTACTCTGATTTGATTGGCAATAAATTAAATTAATTTTTCCCCAAGTCAAGTCTGTTTTGCCCGTGGCAGTAATTGCTGAGTGATCTCCCTGTCCTTATCTCGACCCACGACCCTTTTGTTATATTTTCTCTCCCCTGTCCAGCTGAGGAGGGGAGTGACAGAATGGCTTTGGTGGGCCCCTGGCATCCAGCCAGGGTCAACCCACTACAGGCTTCAAAGTCTGATCAAACAGCAAGTGCTCGCTTTCTTGCAAACAGGTCAATACTACCACCTCTTCATCTTAACCGAATAGTCCCCCCACTGCAGCATGTTGGGTCCTAAGGATTGTTGTACTTCTTTGAAACACCACCAATGTAAGGCTATTTTAAAAGAATTCCATAAATAATAGTAAAGCCTTAATCCTCACATGAATAGCACTAAATAAAATTTTATTAGACTTCCTAAATTCACAGCGTGGTCACTGGCATAATTTAGGGTGTCTAGATTGACAACGAGGTTCAAAGTTTCACTGTGTGCAAAACCCATTATATATTACATTTCAGAAACACACACCCACTATATCAGATCCACACATAATTCTACATACACTCAAATACTGTCATGAGGATATCTGTGCATAATGTTTTAGCAAAAGTATTAACGTT
The DNA here is from genome assembly GCA_009819775.1 of Phoenicopterus ruber ruber. Classification (NCBI taxonomy): domain Eukaryota; kingdom Metazoa; phylum Chordata; class Aves; order Phoenicopteriformes; family Phoenicopteridae; genus Phoenicopterus; species Phoenicopterus ruber. The sequence continues at coordinate 2,309,730 of CM020247.1, read as the reverse complement.
CACAGTGTTCTGGCCTTCCGACTGTGCTCAGCTCAGACTCCCTAGCAAAGCAAAAAGCTCTCCCTAAAAGAGCTTTTCTTTAGGAAAATGACCTTTTCTTTCATGTGTCCAACTCAAACTACACACACACAAAGTCCAATGTGCAGCACATTTAAAATATGGTATATAGGATATCTCAGAGAACATGGGCACAACAGAGAATCATCTGGCTGTTTCTTAAACTCACTCCCAAGTTTTGCTGAGTTGCCTATAGACAATGCAAAAGCAAGCGTGCAGACAAGGGAGGCGAGGGAAAGGATTAATCATAGATTTTTTTCTGCAGAAGTTTTTATATTTTTTTTTGTTTGGGGGGGGTGTTTTTTTGAGGCAAGTGCACAGGTGCCAACTCTTTAAACATCTCTGAAAGACAACGATCAAAAAGTGGAAGCTGCTGAATTTCCAAGTGTGGCAAACTGTGGTTGAATGCTGCAGCACACAGCTACAGAATGTCTTCCCCAGCTGGTGAGCACATGCTGGGGGCTGCAGAAGGCAGCCCAGTGCCGCACACGGGGCGATGACCGCGCAGCCACTGCTGCCTGCAGCTGAGCTCTGCGAGAAGATGACTGATTCCTTAACCTGGCTTTCATCGTCGTGTGTCAGCTCCTTCCCCCAGCAGGCCAGAGGTTTCCTCTCCCCACAATCTGCTGGCATAACTGCTCGAGTAATTGTTTGCTTACTTAGTTCAGTTAGAATGATCTGGGCTAGCTTCAACATCAGTAGTACTTATTTATTTATTTATTTTTAGCCTACAGACAGAACAGGACTGGTGAGAAATCACACAGGTTATGCAACAGGCGGTAACTTGCATCAGGGGCAATGGTGGGGAAGTTCAGGGCAGGGAGGCAAGCAGGGTGAGCAGAGGGGAGCTGGGGGTGCAGGAACATCTACCAAGAGTTTTATATAGCCCCCATAACTTCTGTGCACCTATCTGAAACCAATCAAAACAAGTAGAAGTCTATTTAGGAATATGGTTGGGAGATATTTTAATCCATAAATAATATATGAAGCGGCCTAGGGAGGATTTTAAAAAGGGGGTTTGTTGACATGGGTAAGAAATTTTGCACTAGTGAATAGAAATAGTTGAAAACAATGCAATCTTCTTTGGATAATAGATCATTTTATTGTCCAGTGTAAGTATTGTAAAGAAAACAAAAAGAGAATCAGATTATTGGCTCAGTTTAGAAATTATAACATTGAACAAATCAAAGTAAAAAAAATAAAAATCCAAAACAATACTGGGAGATGAGAGGTCTGGTCAGGTTTTAGACAGACTATCCAAACAGCTGGAAAAGATGTTGATTCTCTGAGGGAAATTTTTTATGTATTTGACTCACGTTTTTGTGGAGCTGTGGATTATTCTGAGGGGTTTGAAAGAAGGAACATATGCCAAGAAGTTAAGAACATTACCTGGAAAATGATAGTATTTTACTAGTTTTCCAATACAGCAAGTAATAGAATCTAAAGTTAAAAAAAAATGAAAGAAAAAGTAAAACAAGAACTGATGGAGTGATCAAAATGAGAGATTATCTATTGATGAAGGGGTTTCTTTTGCTTTGTTTTCAAAGTCCAAGCAGGCCCATGTTTTAAAAAACTAGGTTTTCTTTTCAAAAAATGTTTTCAGAATTAAATTCAATTTTAAAAAAGATTATCCATTCCTTCCTAGTTTTCACAATTGGTCCATTTACATCCATTAAAATGACAGAAGAGAAATAAAATTCATCATTAATACAGCTCATACTGACTTATTTTTTCAAGTCACATATGTACTACATGTAAGTGACAGACTACCCTTAACATGTAATACTGTCTTCACAAGTAAGTCTGTTTTATAATGATTATGACTTTACAAACTATTTCTTTTTAGAAATTGGCAATATGCTCCCTCTCACCCTTTTCAAGTACTTTATGAAACTGGTAATTATGGAGATATTTTGTGTCTTTCTGCAATTACATCTTCTTGTCTTCAAAACCAGCTTCATATAATTAAAGATGGGGCTGGAATGGCTCACAACATCACTTTTCCAGACAAAGGTTGTCTTCCCTTAAAAATGGTAGCTGAAATTTGTGAGGTGTCAAACCAAGATGAGTAGTGTGTGTCATCTTACTAATTACTAATTACTTACTAATTACTAAATTACTAATAAAGGTAAATATTCAGAAACTAGTCCAAATTACTGCTTCTTGTTCCAGTGATAAGGTTTGAAGTTTTTACTTCTATTTAAGTGATCCAGCATTTACTATTTGGGGGGAAAAAAAAATTAAAATATATATATACACACCAGGTACTTGTGGAAGGAACACACAGAATTTGCAAATGCCCCTTGACTAACAGGAGTCAGTGACAGACAGGCCCCTGTGAGAAGGTATGTGCCTGGTGGACCCAACCGATCACAAGGTGGGGAGACATGTGATGGGCGCTCAGGGCTTGGCATGGGGCACTGTGCCCCAGCAGGGTCCTCAAACACAGGGCCCTGGGGGTCACACCACCGCCCCCCGCTCCCCCTCCAACTGCATGGGTATCACAGCCTCACATGCCAATGCAGCTGACAAGGAAATTAAATGATTGCCCAAACAACTGCATTCTGCCCAATGGGAGCTACAGAGAGCAAGCGAGACAGTGACATTGAGACAGCAAGTGGCACTGAGATCAAATGCATTAGGAGTGATTAATATGCAATGACTCACAATTTCATGATTCTCAGAGCAAGAAACTTGACAAATCTCAGTATGATGGAGCAAGATGTGCGTTCTTTCCGAGACGGGCAAGTAATGAGAGCTCAAGTCACCAATCAAGCTGAAGCTAGCTTTGTACACAAGAAATCTTGATCCCCTTCTAGCACAGGAAGCCACCAGCTATGTCTCCTGAGTATCCATGCTGTCACACGAGGGGCTCCCAGCATGGCTGAGACCCTCACGGGTAGGCAGCTAAACCTGCTCTTTGCTAGTAAGGTCATACTGGTGGAGTAATCAGCCGTTTGGACGAAAGGCCAAAGCATTAGTGCAAATACACTGGCAAAAACAATTCTGAGAAAATTCTGAATAGATGAACACATTAAACAAGGTTGTAAGAGCCCAATTCTGTTCCCAGAAAAATTCAAAAGCGTTTTTGCCATTAATTTTGTTTGGAGCAGGACATAGCTCTGCAGAAGAGTAATCAAGTTCAAATTCTTTGCAAGCTTAACAGTTTTAAGGCTGAACGATGAGCACATCCAAATCTTCAGGGAAAAAAATTTCTCGCTCTTTTAGGCCAAAAATTAAAATTAGAGATTAAGCGGCACAGTTAAGTGGATCCAAACACCAGTTTAAAATTAAGTCCAGAAACAAGAACACAGCAGCCAACTTGGAAGTATCTGGGGACATCCAGATCAGTCCAAAGAATTCCACAGAATCAAAGAATGGTAGGTGTTGGAAGGGACCTCTGGAGATCATCTAGTCCAACCCCCCTGCCAGAGCAGGTTGCACAGGACTGCCTCCAGGCGGGTTTTGAATATCTCCAGAGAAGGAGACTCCACAACCTCCCTGGGCAGCCTGTTCCAGTGCTCTGGCACCCTCACAGTAAAGAAGATTTTCCTCATGTTCAGGCGGAACTTCCTGTGTTCCAGTTTGTGCCTGTTGCCCCTTGTCCTGTCGCTGGGCACCACTGAAAAGAGTCTGGCCCCATCCTCTTGACAACTGCCCTTGAGATATTTATAAGCCTTGATGAGGTCCCCTCTCGGTCTTCTCTTCCTCAGGCTAAACAGCCCCAGCTCCCTCAGCCTTTCCCCATAGGAGAGATGCTCCAGTCCCCTCATCATCCTTGTAGCCCTCCCCTGGACTCTCTCCAGTAGTTCCTCATCTTTCTTGAACTGGGGAGCCCAGAAGTGGACACAGTACTCCAGATGGGGCCTCACTAGGGCAGAGTAGAGGGGGAGGATAACCTCCCTCGACCTGCTGGCCACACTCTTCCTAATGCACCCCAGGATGCCATTGGCCCTCTTGGCAACAAGGGCACATTGCTGGCTCATGGTGAATTTGTTGTCCACCAGGACTCCCAGGTCCTTCTCTGCAGAGCTGCTTTCCAGGAGGTCAACCCCTAACCTGTACCGGTGCATGGGGTTGTTCCTCCCCTGGTGCAGGACCCTGCACTTGCCCATGTTGAACCTCATGAGGTTCCTCTCTGCCCAATGCTCCAGCCTGTCCAGGTCTCGCTGAATGGCAGCACAGCCTTCCGGTGTATCAGCCAGTCCTCCCAGTTTCGTGTCATCAGCAAACTTGCTGAGGGCACACTCTGTCCCTTCATCCAGGTCACTGATGAATAAATTCAACAAGACTGGGCCCAACATTGACACCTGGGGAACACCACTAGCCACAGGTCTCCAGCTAGACTCTGCACCACTGATCACCACCCTCTAAGCTCTGCCATTCAGCCAGTTCTCAATCCACCTCACCATCCACTCGTCTAGCCCACCCTTCCTGAGCTTACCTATGAGGATGTTGTGGGAGACAGTGTCAAAAGCCTTGCTGAAGTCAAGGTAGACAACATCCACCGCTCTCCCCTCATCCACCCAGCCAGTCATGCCATCATAGAAGGCTATCAGATTGGTCAAGCATGATTTCCCCTTGGTGAATCCATGCTGACTACTCCTGATCACCTTCTTTTCATCTACATGCCTAGAGAGGACATCCAGAATGAGCTGCTCCATCACCTTTCCAGGGATGGAGGTGAGGCTGACTGGCCTGTAGTTTCCCAGGTCCTCCTTCTTGCCCTTCTTGAAGACTGGAGTGACATTGGCCTTCCTCCAGTCCTCAGGCACCTCTCCCGTTCTCCATGACCTTTCAAAGACGATGGAGAGTGGCTTGGCAATGACCTCTGCCAGCTCCCTCAGCACGCATGGGTGCATCCCATTGGGGCCCATGGATTTGTGGGTGTCCAGTTTGCCTATCTGATCTCTAACCCGATCCTCCTCGACCAAAGGACGGTCATCCTTTCTCCAGGCTTCCTCTCTTACCTCCAGGGTCTGGGATTCCTGAGGGCCAGCCTCAGCAGTAAAGACTGAAGCAAAGAAGGCATTCAGTAACTCTGCCTTCTCTGCATCCTTTGTGACCAGGGCACCCACCTCATTCAGCAGAGGGCCCACGTTTTCCCTAGTCTTCTGTTTGCTACTGATGTATTTGAAGAAGCCCTTCTTATTGCCCTTGATGTCCCTTGCCAGATTAAATTCGAGGTGGACCTTAGCCTTCCTTGTAGCATCCCTGCATACCCTGACAGCATCCCTGTACTCCTCCCAAGTGGCCTGCCCCTTTTTCCTCATTCCATGGACTTCCTTCTTGCATTTGAGATTTGCCAGTAGTTCCTTGCTCATCCATGCAGGTCGCCTGCCTCCCTTACTCGATTTCTTACTCCTGGGGATGCACCCCTCTTGAGCTTGGAGGAAGTGATGCTTGAATATTGCCCAGCTTTCTTGGGCCCCCCTACCTTCTAGAACCCTAACCCATGGGATTCCTCCAAGCAGGTCCTTGAAGAGGCCAAAGTTAGCTCTCCTGAAGTCCAAGGTTGTAATCCTGCTTATTGTCCTGCTTCCTCCACGCAGGATCCTGAACTCCACCATCTCGTGGTCACTGCAGCCAAGGCTATCCCCAACCTTCACATCCCCAACCAGACCTTCTTTGTTTGTTAGCACGAGGTCCAGCAGCACACCTCTCCTCGTTGGCCCCTCCACCACCTGTGTCAGAAAGTTGTCATCAATGTTCTGCAGGAATCTCCTGGACTGTGCGTGCCTAGCTGTGTTGTCCCTCCAACAGATATCGGGGTGGTTGAAGTCCCCCATGAGAACCAGGGCCTGTGATCCTGAGGCTACTTTCAGCTGCCTGTAGAAGGCCCCATTGACTTCCTCGACCTGATCAGGTGGCCTGCAGTATACACCCACAACAGTGTCCCCTATGTTAGCCTGTCCCTTAATCCTTACCCATAAGCTCTCATCCTAGGCAGAGCTCGATACACTCCAGTTGCTCCCTCACGTAGAGAGCACCTCCACCACCTTGCCTTGCTGGCCTGTCCTTCCTGAAACGTACGTAGCCATCCATGACAGCATTCCAGTCATGTGAGCTGTCCCACCATGTCTCTGTAATTGCTATGAGATCACGGCCCTGCCAGCACACACAGATCTCTAGTTCATCCTGTTTATTCCCCATGCTGCGTGCATTGGTCTACAGGCATTTCAGAGAGGAAGTTGAGTTTGCAGGTTTCCCTGGAGGGGCGCAAGAGGATCCACCATAGCCATACACACCCTTAGGGTGGTCAGCCTTCTGGTTCTCTTCTTGGGAGGCAGCTAAGGAAGATTTGTCTCTGCTCAGGTTGGTCTGCCTTACTCCCCAGTTGGATGCGATGGCAGGAGCATCGCCACTTTGGACCCCTCCCCCCCGAGTCCTTCAGTTTAAAGCCCACCTCACCAAGTTGGCCAGCCTGCCGCCAAAGATTCCCTTGCCCCTTTTAGATAGGTGGATCCCATCCCTCCCTAACAGGTTATCATCACTAAAGAACATCCTGTTGTCGTAAAAGCCAAAACCCTCATGATGGCACCGGCCACGAAGCCAGGAGTTGATATGCATTATGCGCCTATTTCTGGCGGCCCCCTTTCCTCCCACTGGTAAAATGGAGGAAAAGATAACTTGGGCACCAATATTTTTCACTTGCACCCCCAGGGCTTTAAAGTCTTCCTTGATTTTGCCCAGGTTCCAGCTTGTGGTGTCATTTGTGCCCACATGAAAGAGCAACAGCGGATAGTAGTCTATGCTCTTGACAAGTTGTGGCACCCTCTCGGCAACATCTCGGACCTTAGCTCCTGGAAGGCGGCATACCTCTCGTGCCTCCCTGTCAGGTCGGCAGATGGGCGCCTCAGTGCCCCTTAACAGTCACCCACTACAAGCACTTGTCGTTTCTTTTTGCGGTATCCACCATGTGCTGCTGGAGTAGTTTCTCCTTGCTGACCTTTTTTGTGGGTGTCTACAGCTGTTAAAGTTTCATATCTGGTTTTGGTTGTGGATTTCTAACACAAATCCAGCATTTACTTAATAAGCATAATAAGTTTACAAAAGCATGTTAATATGAAGGCCAAAAAAGTCATTGTATTTACCAAGATACAGAGTTCTGACAAAATTCTACGGCAAACCAGTTAAATTTGACCAAGTCTGGAATTGGGTTTTCACTGCACCTTGAAAAATTACCAGTCGAACAGCAGAATTTTAATTCTGAGTAAAAATCAAGTATCAAACGTAATGAGAAGACTTCCAGTAGAGTGGAAGACCTCAATCTATTTGAAAGTCAGTATTTGTTTGTTTTTCCCTCAACACCAAAATAAAGGAACACTGATTCAGAAACAAAATCTTGAAAAGTAAAACTGAAACGTTTTTCCTATATTCTTAATTTAAACTGTATCTCAATTTTGGATCTATTACAGAAGCAGAGGCAGTCTTTTTCAGAAGAGTTTAAATCCTTATGCACAAATATTTCTCCATTTCAGTAATCAGACGGGGGTTTTTTTAAGACAATAAGACATGACAGGTAGCACATTTGCGGGAGATCAGCGAGTCCCTTGGTTGCTCTGCAAGATGCAGATCTAAAGGCAGAGTGACATCAACCAGCCGAGAAGTGCAGTAATCCCCTGGGACTATCTGTCATGTCTCATTGTCATTATGAAAGAAAAATGGTAAACAAGGAAGCCGGTCTGCAATTATGAATTTATGGATGTTTGTTAATGCGTATCTCAGACCTAGTCAGACAGCTCCTTTTGAAGTATTTTTCAAATTTCACAGGCTATTTCAGAATGGTCCTTTAAAATTGATTAAAAATGCCACCATCATTAGATTATATGAGGAAAACACACATTAATATATTAACACAAATACACTCTGAAAGTCTGGGGAACACACATTCCCTGTAAGTTTCAGACATCAGCTCTTTCCAGTGGACAAATAGTCCAGGGATGGAAAAAAAAAGGGGAGAGGGGAAAAGGGATTTAATTCATAAAGGCACAAAAAAGAATGACCCAAGAGGACTCTAAGGACCAAATTTAATATATTTCTGATTTAAGGCACACAGACAAAAATGAGATCAGAAATCATACATCGTGATTTATGCTAAAGGAATCCTTCAAAAAAATCCCCAATCACACAAAAAGATAATGAGGATAAGATGATACAAGATCACCCAGACAGACACCCTCTTGGTCATTTAGTAAGTCCAGACAGATGGTTCTTGCAGCAGTTCTCTTACCCTGACTATCCTTAAAATCAAGGTAATCACTCAGACAAAGCATAACCTAAAGGCAAAAACCAGCAAACCCCCTCTTTTTAAAAAAATCTTTTTCTTAATATTAATTTAAGGATTACAAAAAAATAGAATGCAACTAGAGCAGGAAGACATTAAGAGAAAGAGAGAAACACTGATGATTTATAATGAGTGCTGGTACCAGACAGGGGAGTAGGGTTGGGATGGCAGTGGATAAGCAGTTCATAAAAGTGTCTTGGGCTACAGGTCATATACAACATAACACATTATCTTTTTTATGGGAGAGATTTACTTGCATGTCTGTTTAATCCTTTGCTGCATGCCTTGGTATACATACTATCCTTAAGAGATACAGTACAGCATTGTTACATATATGGTGTTTAACAGTATCCAGGAACTAGTCCACAGTTGGAGTTTTATAATTGATCAGAACATATTTCCCCCAAATAAAAGTAATTTTTCCATGATTTCTTGAACAACAAAGGCAAACATCCACTGAACTACCTGACAAAGCCTTGAGAGCATTCCGTCCGTGAAACAAAGAGGAGCAGGTCACAGGAACAGCACTTATCGCCATCAGCTAAGATCCGATTAAGTAAAAAAATTTTGTCTGAAACTACGTTTCATTTGAGTTATAGGGAAACCTGCCCATTTGATACATTTGCCTCCTTGCAGATTAACCCAGGCGCTGCACATTGCACAACTCAAACCAATTTCAGAGCAGTGTGTCAATGAGCTCGTAGACTTGAAGCCATTCTGGTCTAAGGGCACAAGAGGTCCCGTTTCCTCCTCTCTGTTCACTATTTCACTTTGAAAAGTTGTAAGAGGGAGGGAGAGCATGACATTGCAGCTGCAATTTCTAGTCACCGGTGAATCCCCTCCCCTCTCCCCAATATCATTTCTGCAGACCCTCAATCTAACAGACTTCCTAACCGTACTCATGCATTCACAAGCTGAGCAGAGCCTAATTGGAGGGCTGTTTTCCTGGCTCAAGCAATTGAAGTGACTCTGACAGAGCCAAAGAAGTGCAGAGTGAAAATAAGAGTCTGAACTTCATGTGGTAGTGCTGCAAATCTCTGCTACACATTATTTCACACGTTCAGGTCACCAAAGCAGCCATCGCTCCAGCTCAGTTTGTCACAAAACCTTGTCACCGTCTGCTTAGGAAGCAATATTGCCCATACAGTTCAAAGACGTGGGGCACAGTGTTGTTCCACATCTATTCACATTTAGATATTTCTATGACAACATGAAAATAATCTGATTGAAATATAAATATTTCTGTGCAGTACTAATATAAGAGACCCAAAGAGGAGACTGATTAAATTTCAAAAATCATCTTTAGTTATATAATCACAGTAAACACGTAGTGCACAGCAAGAAAAAAAAATATTTGAAGTATTTCAGGTGAAATTACAGGAATTATTATTAAAATATATGAAGGAATTCAAACATACTTAAAGTAATAATATTCCTTTTAGAATTAAATAAGAAAATCACTACAAATAGGACCAGGGATCCTATATTTGTACAAGTGATTTTATTTTATACAGATCAACGTATCACAGCCAGATTAACAAAGTATTTGAAGAATGCAACATTATAATGCTTGAACATAGCATATCCCAACTCTTACAAAGCATTTGATGTAGATACAAGTGCCTTCCTTTTTCAAATCTCGGATATAAATGAATCCAAGGGGAATCAGATATCTTCTTGCTTAACAGCTGTAGCAGTACATAAAATTACCATGCTGCAGATGTTTCTACTGTTATTCCACACACACACTCTCACTCGAGAAAGATAAAATAGTTAATTGTATATGTTCCAGTACATTTCAGCTCAAAGGTTAGTTTAAACCGTCTTCATCAGTAGATTACATGAGCACGTTTTACTTTGCTCAGAAAATAATGAAGAGCACTATATTGGGTTTGCGTGGCAAGGTTTTGGGGGGGGGGGGGGGCGCAGAGGGGAGGCTTCTGTGAGAAGCTGCTAGAAACTTCCCCCATGTCCGATAGAGCCAATGCCAGTTGGCTCCAAGATGGACCCACCGCTGGCCAAGGCCAAGCCAATCAGCGATGGTGGTAGCGCCTCTGTGATAACATATTTAAGAAGGGGAAAAAAACTGCTGCGGGAACATAGCAGCAGAGAGAGGAGTGAGAAGATGTGAGAAACAACTCTGCAGACACCAAGGTCAGTGAAGGAGGAGGGGGAGGAGGTGCTCCAGGTGCCGGAGCAGAGATTCCCCTGCAGCCCATGGTGAAGACCATGGTGAAGTAGGTTGTCCCCTTGTAGCCTGCGGAGGACTCACATGGGAGAAGTCCATGGAGGACTGTCTCCCGTGGGAGGGACCCCCATGCTGGAGCAGGGGAAGAGTGTGAGGAGTCCTCCCCCTGAGGAGGAAGGAGCAGCAGAGATGACGTGTGATGAACTGACCACAACCCCCATTCCCTGTGCCACTTGGGGGGAGGTAGAGAAAATCAGGAGTGAAGTTATGCCCGGGAAGAAGGGAGGGGTGGGGGAAAGGTGTTTTAAGATTTAGGTTTTATTTTCTCATTATCCTACTCTGATTTGATTGGCAACAAATTAAATTAATTTCCCCAAGTTGAGTCTGTTTTGCCCATGACAGTAATTGGTGAGTGATCTCCCTGTCCTTATTTTGACCCACGAGCCTTTCGTTATATTTTCTCTCCCCTGTCCAGCTGAGGAGGGGGAGTGATAGAGCGGCTTTGGTGGGCACCTGGCATCCAGCCAGGGTCAACCCACCACAAGCACTCACACTGCTGGTTATGTCATCACAGTTCAGGGCCAGTAATCAATGTTTTGTGGGGTAACTTCTGAAACAGCTTGTGGCTGTTCCATAGAAAACCTGATTTGGCTCCATTTTCATTTTGGTTGTTGCAATTATATTTTCAAGTTGAAAACAATAAGAAAGATGGTCAATTTTTGCTACAACAAATCCACTGTTTTCTTCTCTTGGTACCAGGAAACAAAGCTATGAAGATATATCTGCTATTGTTAAAAACTCAATCTTTTTAAAGGAAAATTAATACCATTCCTAAAGGAAATTATAATCAGCATCCACATCAATTCTTACGAGTCCAGGATTTTAGAAAAATGAAGTTAAGTCTGTAGCAGCTAAAGCAAAAGCTTTTTATTACAAAGCATCAATATTTCTCCATTTTCTCCTATCTCCAATACAGAATTATATTTTCCTGAACTACAAGTATTCACTTTATTAACAGCTTCCAGAGATATCTGCTAAGAATCATTCATATTGTGTGGGGTTTGGTTTTTTTGGGGGGGGTTGGTTTTTTGGTTTTTTTGTTTGGTTTTTTTAATAGTCACCATAAATCAGGCTCTGTAATGGTAAATGTACACATAGTGGACACACTTAAGTTCTACTGGCTTGAGAAATAATACAGTTAAAGAGAGTTTCCAGCACTGGCATTTTTTCCCATCAGAACAGATAAAATTATTGCAGAATGGTAGGAGCTGTGCGCTGTCTGATCTTATTTAAATCAAAACCTTTATTCCTAACTTCAAGAATGATGAACAACTTGCCGAAGGCATATGACTAAGGACTCAAGACAAACCTTATAGGGAAAACCTGCCTCTACAGTTTTTGATCACTTCGACTTAATCAAGCCACAGAGAATGTTCTTGTCAGAGATGAGCATGGTCTTTGCAGACGCAGAGCATCATAAGAAACAAAAGTAGATTTACCAAATGGAAACTGTCTAGACAGTCAGCAGAAACTTGAGCATTAGCAGGAGGCATCAGCATGCCTCTGAGCCATGACAAGAGAGGATTTTACTCTTTCCCTAGAGAGGCTCCTCTCTTGAGCAGAGTTCCCACCTATGAACAAAATGCATAATCACTCTACAACCTTCTAAAGTGCTCTTGTCAGGTCGTACCTACTGCATGAGCTCAGGCCCCGTGTGCAAATGATCAAATCCCCGTTTTGAGGGCACAGCCACAGCATTTAACTACTTGCGCCACATAGCTTGGCTGCTGCTACAGCAGTGTGCACAGAGTAAAAGATGGGGAAGCAAAGGGCTCTAGTTTCACATCCCACCTTTGCTTTTGTTTGGAATAAGGGGATAATACAATGATTCCTGAATGTCCTAAAGAAGGAAATCTAACAGTATCCTAAATTTCCTAATAACTCAAACATCAGATTACTTCAACTCTAATGGTCATTTTTGTTTTATAACAAAGTCTGTAACTTAACAGCAGTGGAACCACATGGAAAATAAACTGAGAAGAATGTTGATCTTTAAAATCTTTAAGCAAATAAGTATAACTTGATTCTGTTTTTATTTTTGTTTCTCCTCTGTTTTTTTAAAAAGGCCAGTTGGGTTTCCATGAGTATATTTCTTTTGCAAAAAGTGATTCTACAGATGTTTATAATCTTAGGAAAGTAAGAGTGTTACAAATCAGGCTTGGGAAAAAACATCATAGACTGTTTTCACCAACTGCATCACAGAAACATTTTAATATTGACCCTTCAACTATAAACTATAGGAAATATTGAGTGCATTAGCTATTTCCTGCTGGTACCTAAAGTTTAAACATTTGTGCACAGAATGAGTAAACTGACAATCAGCTGAGTCTACAAACATTGGTTTTGGGTAGATTTCTCTGGTTACAGGAACCTTATTCAATATATTAGTGTTTATGTACATTAGCATAATATTTAAATATTTTCAAACTGGTTTTCTTTTAATCTGAAAAACTCAGCAGCTCATTACCACTGGCAGTTAAAATGATCCTAGACTCAGTGGCAGCATGCCTAACCTCAAAATCATTGAGGTTCATTGCAGCAAGCAAGCCTCTAAATCTCCACAGTGTCCAGTGGGGACAATCAGAATTGTGCTGATTGAGAGGAAACTACAACAAGGATACAGAAGGGTCACCACACCTAAACAAACATTGCAGCTGAAGGCAATTTCAAAATTTCTATGTTTTGTAAGCTACAGATTTCTTTTTCCAAGGAAAAGCAAAATGAGATTCAAGTCTTTCCATTTATTTTCTCTTAAATCATCTGGTTTTCTAGTATTTATTCTTTATCCTCTTATAATTTACAGAAGGTTTTGCTGATAGAAAAAAAACCCTGAAAGCCCTCTCCAATGCCAAGCGACAGCAGTTTAGAGAGTTTAACTCGTGAGTAATGTACCGATTCAATACCACAATGCAAATTTTTTTCAAAATATTTAGGACTTACTTAAAGATTACTTTTGGAAATGGTAATGGTTCCTAACAAATCAAGCATTTCAAGAACAGACCACCTAAATGCATTGTCATAAAAAGATGTCAGTTACTTAATTACAAGACAGAACAACACATTTCTACTTTTTTTTTTTTTAAAAAAAAAAAAAAAAAAAAAAAACAAAAACAAAAACAAAATGTATCCTCTCTAGAGAGTAAAAGGTTTACAGCAGGAGGCGGGTTGAATTAACTTTGCTAGTAACCAACTTCCTCATGTTCCAATTATTTTGGAAATAGTTTAACTTGAACCATGATAATGTACATATAACACAAGGGAATGAAAACACTACTCCTTTTCCACATCTGAAATGGCTTTACTGAGACCACCTACAGTGACTTAAACTGTATGTACTTCCAGCTAAATGTAAAAATACTTGTAGTCATTCAACTTATTTTATATCATTTACACTTCCCCACACAGACTGGTCAAGAACTACTGTATTTCTGCAGTCTGTGCAAAAAGTGAGACATTTATTGGGATATTTCAAAGATTTTACAACAGACTGCTTAAATGTCAGATATCTCAGATTCTCAACCAGTCTACTTTGAGAAAACATACAACAGAACATTAAGTAGTAAAATGTGAACTAGAAATAATTTACATAAAAATTAATCTGCATCATGATGTACTATCCTTTATTTACGCCAGTCTAACTCCCAGCAGTCAGCCATTCAGATCAGGTCTCCTACCTTTTAATGCAAATAAACACAGTTCTTATAAAGTCTTAATAAGGTCTTCACAAATGCTGCCTTAATTTACACATATATTACTAAACCTCCCCCCCATATCTTAATTGTCTTTTAAAATGAGTAAAAATATTTTGCTAAAATGTATGCGGTAATAACATGTCTGAATATTTAGAGAGGTATCTACGAGCAAACATGCCTTAAACACCAGGATAGCCTAGTGAATATTAAACAGACATGGACTGTATTTTTCTATTCAAGAGCAAAGTGCTGAAACAACTACTTTGTACTTCACTATCTGTAAGCCATATTGTGTGTTCATCAACATTTTACAGAATAGTAAATTCTACTAAAGAGACTATCAGCATCTGATGAGAAAGCAATGTGTATTGGCAATCCATTAGAAAAGGGTAAAAAAAGGACAAAGTATTTAAACAACTGAATTTCACAGCAGATAACTTTAGTGGGTGTCATAAAATGTGCTATATCTGTAAAAACATGAACATACTGAAGGGGAACGTGGAATAAAACTGGATCAGAGGTGCTCTGGCAGAGAAAGTAGGGAAAAAAATAGGGATTTTGTAAAAGAATTCAGCCCTGGTCATCCTCCTCTTCTGGGCGATTACCCTATATTTCCTTCTGGGGCTGTGACAAGGTCTTTGTTTTTTCTTTCTTATTTTTTTGCACTGTAGGCCTACCATTTATTTTCACATATTCAATGGATGACTATGCACTTCTCATGGGTGGCTGTGCCACTGGTGTACTTTTTATGTGAACCTGAATTTTAGGGGATCCTATACCTCATCTGAAACTAATCTACTGTGCAAAGAAACTTCTATTTATCTCCTCTCTGCACTAAAACTGTTTAAACCAGATGTGTCAAAGTTATTCCGCAAAAAGGGGCTGAATTCCATGTTTAAATATGCCCCACAGAACAGGTCATAAACCTCGTGCTATCACTGACAAACTATTTTTGATCCCACTTGAAGAGAAGCTTCTTTGGCCCAATAACTACAGAAAAGAGACCTATACAAATGAAAAAAAATGTTTTAGCCTTGCTTTGTAAACACAGGAAAAATAATCAGAGGGGGAAAATAATATTAGATGTTAACGTAATATCGACTGGCAAACAGTTGGGTAGCATGATGGGATAGAAAACAACTAACAATGCAGGAGCAGAACTAGCTCAAATTTTCACTTCTTGGGAGGTATCCCATTTGCCAGTTTCTGCGACAGAGTGACTGAAAGAAGTTCCCACCCTTATAGAATCATAGAATCGTTCTGGTTGGAAGAGACCTCCAAGATCATCGAGTCCAACCGTTAATCTATCACTACCCTTCTTGCACGACAACGCAGTGTGGCTGCACCGTAAAACGGATCATGGAGCCACTCTAGAACAAACATCTCTCTCTGAAAAGAGAGGAGAATGCATCAAAGGATGCAGAATTTCAGTGATTGTTTACAGCAAAGGCATCTCCATCCGGCACCTCCAACAGCAGTGTTAGTGCCATTGGGAATGCAAATTTGCAGCTTCAGAAAGAGTAAAAAGTGGCCAAGGACAGGGCTGGAGGGGGGGAAATCAATCAAGCTGCCTTTTTAAATCCAGTATGTAACAAACTTTCTCCATCAACCTTTCCAACCCATGCATCACTTGAATTGTTTGAGAATTTTTCATGCCTCACTGTAGCACATAGCTCCCAGTTGATCAGTACTACTTATTTGCTGTTAACAGCATCCCCTAAAACGTGCTTATTCTTGAATTACTGGCTGGTTCACAAAAAACAAAAAAAAGATATTTCTGCAGTGAATATGAGCATTTCTATTATCTGTACTACAGTATCACATGAACATACGAACAAAAGACAGTCAATAAGGTTGAAAAAATTGGACAGTTTACATTGTTAAGATATAAAGTTTAGTAACCCAAATGCTGCCTATTCTAGTCATGAGATCTACTTGCAACACAACTTCAGGTAACAATTCCACTCAACTAGTATTAAAGACTTCAAATTGACACATGTAAAAGAAGAGCTGGCATATAGCATTAGCTTTAACAGCATCCATTCTTGAGATGTTAGTCTCTAAAATCAGGTGGGAACTTACAGAACAAGAGTTAAGAGGAGGAAAGATGGCTGTACAAATGCTATGATTAGATAAGCTTGTACGTTGAGGTATCTTTGAAAGAACTAGTTTGGATCATAAAACAGACAGAGACTGAGGTCATTACATCAGTCCTTTTTCTACAATTTACTTGGAAGAACATCATCATTTTTGCTAACACGGGTGGTTTGCAAGATCTTGAATCTTAAAATACTGCTTTTTCTGTTTTTTGAACACTTTCTACAACAAATCCTGTGACTTGGGCTGGTACAATTTAAACATCTCCTGTGTTTTGAAAGCTTTCTATAGACCTTTCAGAGGCAATACTGGCTATCTAAATCCTTACTTGGCACCTAAATAAAAGCCTTTTACTTTTCACCAATTGGGACACAGTCATGCCAACCCACTGTCTCTCTAGTTTCAGTGTTTGATCCACAAGCTACTCCCTGAGACATTCTGCTAACGGCAGAAAACTATATGCTACAACACTGAGACAGAAAAGACTAGGTAAAAATTACCTTAGGAACAGCAGAAAGAACAGAGAGAGAAGCACAAAGTATTGCCAAGGGTTACCCTAAGACTTCATGCAAGCACTATTGCCTAATGTACATCTGTGTAAGAGAACCTTTCACCCAAGCTCAGGAGAGCCTTCAACCTGAACTCAAATTGATAGCTTAAGCTAGGCATCCCTCAGGCAGCATACCCCTTTTGCCTGCAATTTGCCACAGCTAAACTGTATCATTCAGGTATTTGCTACACATTATAGCAAGGCATGAAAAATTCTCAGTTTAAGTGATGCATGGGTTGAAAATGTTGAGGGAGAAAGTTTCAGTTACATACTGCTTTTTTACCAAAATTGAAACCTGTGGCCTGGCAGAGCACCTGCCTTGAGCAGAAAATTTTGCCTATAATTCACTGGTAGGAATCACAGATCCCACAGAGGTTCTGCTCACAGGGGTCAGAAAGCCCCAATAAGGAGAAACAGGACCTCTGGAGCTCACACAGTCCATGCTCCTGCCTGAAGTTATGCTAACAGCATCACCAGGCAGGCCAACTGTGGCTTTATTTCCACAAGTCTTCAAAACCTCTCAAGAGAGACTCCACAACCCCTCTGTCCCAGTGCAGCCATGGTCTCCTGGGGGAGACTTCCCTTCTGATGCCCAGCCTGAGCCATCCAAACGACAACTTCTGGCTATTACTCCTTACATCACGTCACCTGGCTCCACTCAGAAGAGTTTGACTTTGTTATCTTTCTAACTGTTTCTCAAGGAAGCAGCTATTTTGATCGCATTTTAGCCTTCTCTTTGCCAGACTAGAGAAGCCCAGCTCCCTCGCAGCCTCTCTCAGTAAGAAGGTGGCTACAGGCCCCTGGCCACCTTGGTAGCTGGCCACCGGACCCTCCCCACTTTCTCCACATCCCTGCTGAACTGGGGACACCCCCGACTGGAACACAGTATCCACAAAGGAAGACGAAGGGCACAGCAACTTGCATATGGCTCTGCAGAGCTGCTGCTAACACCTAGAACAAAATTTGGATGACCCACTCATGGTGCTAATCACTCGTGTGCAATCTATGCAATGAAAATGTAACCAGAGATGGTAGTGGCTAGAACTGAAATGTAATTAGTTCAGGCAATACAGTGGTGTATTTTTAGATCTTTCACTAGTCAAAACAAGAGATGTTGCTCAAGCAAATTTAACATTGCTTAAAAAAAAAAGATTGCAAAAACTGTATGCATGTTAATTCTATAGAGACTTTTTTCTGACAACTTAGGCAAGAGGTGGAAAGCATATTTTAATTCATACAATGACTAAAAGTAAGAGCAGTGCCAGAAAATATGATTTGGAACAATTTTCGGAATACAGAGGTTCATCTGTTTTGCAAAAGAAAGAATCAGAAGCACCTAAGTATAAGCAGTTATTTTAAACTCGTCCATTAAGCAAGGACACCAATACCTAACAGATGTGTTATTTGCAAATGATTTCAGGAAAACATACATACTACATGACAAGACTCTTTCCCCTCCCAAACCCTGATTGAAACCTATGTCCTGGTAGAGACATGACAAAAATACAAACCTGCCTATAAAACTCAGCATTTGTCTGAGGAGTATTACACTACATATTGAATTAGTGTTGCAGTAACAGTATCTTTCAGATTATTTCACAGTAAAGTTGGAATATAAAAAAGTTTAATCTATATTGTCATTTCCCAGAACTATTTAAACCACTCAATAGAAAACTTGCTTTTATTTGAATTTTTCAGTCTGGAATAAGAAAAACTTTTTAGACTCCGAAGGATCTCTTTTCTAAAAACAGACCTAATTGTTTCCAAATACACCTCAGAATACTGAGGAAACCCAAACCTTTGCAAAGCATTTAAGTACCATGGCTTTGATTATCATTGACACATAACACCCATTACATTGTTTGGGTCTGTTTTGATAAGTGCTACACAAACATATTAAGAGTGAAAACACAAGAGGAAAATGTATCATCTGGAAGGAAAAAAGAGGAAGGAGACACCAGCCAAGTAACAAATGGCTGCTTCATGTCTCTAGCTGCGTAACTGCCAAATTTCAAGCAGCAGCAGTCAGGGAGCAGGGTATGAACTTCCAGAAGAAGGGCAGCTAAACTGAAAATCTCTCTCAGCAGTCCATCACAAGGAAAAGGTATTGTAAGGAGAGGCAGTAAGGCTTATACAAGAAAGCAAGTAATCTGGTTAAAAGCTAGGTGAGCGCTTCCTAATTATAAAACAATATAGTTCTTAACCTTGACCTTTCTAGTTAACAAAAATATGTGCAGTGTTTGTTTTTTTGTTTTTTGGGGGTTTTGGTGGGGTTTTTTGGGGGTTTGGTTTTTGGTTGGTGTTTTTTTTGTTTGGTGTGTTTTTGTTTTTTTTTTTTTTACTTTGCTGTATTTAGAGTACCATAGGACCAACACCAGGAGAAAAAAACAAACCACCTCATGGCCCTAGAAAATCAGACAAGGCAGTAAGGACCTGGGTTCTCCATTTCAAGAACTGCATAGAGTAAACTACAGATGTTTCGTTAGGTTTTGTGTTATGTTGCATTTCAGCGGTTAGAAAATTTCAGTGGAGCAGTGAAGAGTCCCACTGGCTCAACACAGAATAGCGGTGGTAGCCAAAGATAAGCACTGTCTGGTGCACCACAAGAGAGTTGTGTTTCAATGACATCAAAAAGACATGGCAAACTGACCATTAAAATCATTCATTCAAAACACATTTGACAGTTTTTCATGGGGCCAGTCTTAAGATCATGGATTTTTATTTATTTATTTAAGCATTTTTGAGAAGTTACAAGCTCTTTTCTATGTAGGCTGAACATATGATTGCTTTCTAAATTACTGCAAGCATGGTTCAACTTTTGTTTTGTTTTTTCATCTTTTGCTTTCACTTTTTGCCTAAACAATTTTATGAAATATTCTTAGCTTCTGCCACCTTCTACCCATATCGAGCAACCTACAATTTTAAACCAGGGTAGAGTTTCCAAGCTGAATACAGCGTATTCTCCACTCCCTAATCCTGCAGAAGCTCCTCTGCCTCACATCTACAGGGCTGGAGAGTTGCCAGCGGCAGGTCTGTTCTTCACGTCACCATTCCTTCAAAGCCTGTAGGGATTTCACTGCAGAAGATAATTCTGACCATATCTTACTAAAAGTTGATGCCATTTGATGATAGTTTGATAGCCTGTGCAAATTTAATTGAAAGTCTTGCTTAATTTCTGGAATAGCTGGCATTCTCAGTAACAAAGAAACAAAAACCCTGATTCACACTACCATGATTACTATCAATTTTAGCAGCTTTGCAGTTCAGACCCAAGGCTGAAGTGGTATAGGAATAAAAACACTATTTTTCTCTCCTGCAAACTGGCTTTTGAAGTTACAGCTGTACTGGGCGGCCAACAGAAGGAAGGTTGTACTGAACGCCACCTGCACTGGATGACTTTTGGGCATAAACACAGTACAGTTTTTAGGACTAACCACCATGCACTCTCCACAGACTCTAAACTAAGTTTAAAATAATATTTGCATCAAGAGAGACTATCGCCATAAAGAGAGCTAATTTTATGCTGGTATGGTTGGAATATTGTACCTGAACTTGCTGAGAAAGTGTGTACCTTTCTTTAATACAAAATTAGCTTTGAGTGTAAATATTATTTGTGTTTCAGCAGAACCTACAAACTATTTCTATTTGCTAGTACCTAAATGTAACAAAAATATGTTCTCCACACCCATAAAGCTTAATTTTAGGAGCCAGAGTCAGGTGAGCCAACAGCTGGCTCTCATCTTCCTCCAACCACAAATGGAAAGGTGGAAAGTCCTAAAGGAGGAACAGCCCTAACCTTGTTATGCCTGCTTCTCTGCGTTTCTTTTCCCTTTCTTCCACTCCATACCAACCACCTCAAATCCAGTTACATTCACTATCTCCCTCTTGAGGGATTAGTGTCCCCTTTCCTTGTTGCTACAAGAAGGTAGTCTTCATCATCAGGAAACTTCCTTCACTGTAGCTACTGTCTCAGATCTGTCTGTGATAATCAATTTTTTTGTTTATTTTTGCTTTCTGGCAGAAATATACAAGAAAGACTACATTTTAAAACTTAAAATTCACTTGCTAAATACTGTTTGTGGTTACTCATTTCTTCTGCAAGATTATCATATTCCAGGCTTTAGCTACTGCTCCATTTCTACCAGATGCTGCAAATCACTAGGGAATATTCTGATTAATATTTTTTGTCATATGAATAAGAGAGAAATACACCTTTAATTTAATCAGTTCCCATGCTTCATCTTTGCTTTTCACTTCTTGTAAATTAAATTTGGAGTATTTTTCTCAATTTGAGCATTTTCTCTATTTTAAATGAGGAATTAATAGTTCCGTAGGTATTAAAATAAAAATTTTGGCTGAACTGCTAATAACTCAATACCCGAGTGTGTGTGTTTACATATATATATACACACACACACACCTGGACAAGCTCAAGAGGTGGGCCCAGGCAAACCTCATGAGGTTCAACAAGAACAAATACAAGGTCCTGCACCTGGGTCGGAGCAACCCCTGGTATCAATACAGGCTGGGGGATGTAGGGATCGAGAGCAGCCCTGCCAATAAGGACTTGGGGGTGCTGGTGGATGAAAACCTGGACATGAGCCAGCAATGTGCGCTCGCAGCCCAGAAGGCCAACAGTATCCTGGACTGCATCAAAAGAAGCGTGGCCAGCAGGTTGAGGGGGGTGATTCTCCCCCTCTACTCTGGTGAGACCCCACCTGCAGTACTGTGTCCAGTTCTGGAGCCCCCAACACAAGAAAGGCTACAAGAGGGCTACGAAGATGATTAGGGGACTGGAGCATCTCTCCTATGGGGAAAGGCTGAGGGAGCTGGGGCTGTTCAGCCTGAGGAAGAGAAGACTGAGAGGGGACCTCATCAACACTTATGAATATCTCAAGGGCGGGTGTCAAGAGAATGGGGCCAGACTCTTTTCAGTGGTGCCCAGCGACAGGACAAGGGGCAACAGGCACAACCTGGAACACAGGAAGTTCCATCTGAATATGAGGGAAAAACTTCTTTACTGTGAGGGTGACAGAGCACTGGAACAGGCTGCCCAGGGAGGTTGTGGAGTCTCCTTCTCTGGAGCTATTCAAAACCCACCTGGATGCAGTCCTGTGCGGCCTGCTCTAGGTGACCCTGCTCTGGCAGGGGGGTTGGACTAGATGATCTCCAGAGGTCCCTTCCAACCCCTACCATTCTGCGATTCTGTGAAGAAGGACATGGATCTGCTGGAACGGGTCCAGAGGAGGGCCACAAAAATGATCAGAGGAATGAAACACCTCTCCATGAAGACAGGCTGAGAGAGTTGGGCTTGTTCAGCCCAGAGAAGAGAAGGCTCCAGGGAGACCTTATTGCAGCCTTTCAGTACTTAAAGGGGGCTTATAGGAAAGATGGGGAAAAACTTTTTAGCAGGGCCAGTTGTGATAGGACAAGGGGTAATGGTTTTAAACTAAAGGAAGGGAGATTCAGACTAGATATAAGTGAAAAAGGAATGATTGTCTAGTAGACAATTAAGCGGAATGAACCAAGCTACTAGGCTGCTTAATAGGCCACAGAGTACTGTTCTTAGCCTAGCCCCCTGTATAGCCCTACCCAAGGCTGGCTTAAAACCCAGTCAAGCTTAGACAGTTAAGACAGTTTAATAAAAGATGATAGATTAATAAAAATAGGTAAGACAGTTTAATAAAAGATGATAGATTAATAAAAACAGGTGGCTTAGATAAAAGAGTCCTTAGGTAGGTAGAATATGTTGCTCAAGTGCAGGTTAATAAAACATCTTGAAGACTTCTAAGAAAACCTTGGAATAAAAAATGAGGACATCGGTGAAACTAAAACCGGACCTGAAACCAGGAGAGAAGAAAGGCGCTGAGAACCGAGAACAATTGTGGACTCTGTAAATGATGATTTTGAAAAATGAAAAGGTTAATGGGAAACTTTTATAACCATTGTAATTGTGTAAGAAAAAGGTATATAAACTGTATGTGAACACTGATGATTTGCCATTCACTGAGGTGGTGGCCCAACTCTGAGTTGTGATAAAGCAAACCTAGTGGTACCCACGCTGTGTTTGAACATTTCCTTTTCAGATGGCAACCCAGATGGGACCCTAGGACACAAGAAGGTGGAAGGACCAACCTCTGGACCTACCCGTGACCAACACTCATTGCCGGCAACTGAGAAGGGTGAGTTCACCTTTGAGATTTGGGCACGGGTAATCCCAGACGGGTCTGCAATTCTTGTGTTTAAACTTGCTACTAATAGGTAAGAAAACATTTAATATGGGACAGACACCCAGCATAGAAAGGGGGACGCCCCTTGCTGAGGTGCTAGAAAATTGGAGTAAGATACCTCTAGCTCGCACTCTGCAGAGAAAGAAGTTGATTACATTATGTCAAGAGGAATGGCCATTCCTAACTAGAAATAGAGGAGGCGGCCTGATGGATGTATGGCCCTCCAAAGGAACCTTTAAGCCTCATAAACAAAAGTTCCTTCGAATAATCTTAGAAGACTCTGGGAGTCAAGATATTGATTACTGGCATATTTGGTATAATTGGGCGCAGCAAAGACGGAAAAATGGAAATTCAAAGCCAAGGGTTAGCCCACTTCCCTCTGCTCCAGAAGCTGAGGAAACTGACCTGCCCTCGGCAGCTGGAATGTATCCAATGAGGCTTGAATACATTCCAAATCCCTGGGCTGGTCCTGGGGCCCCACCTGAAGTTTCGGCCGTAACAGCCGTAATGAGGCATGAACCTTGGAAACAAGGAGATTTGATTACCTGGCAAAGTAAAATGCCAAGATTAAGGGATGATGCTGAAAAATGTGCACAATTACTATCTGGTATTGTGACTGACTACACTCCGAGTTGGAGTGATATGAAGACATTATTAAGGGAATTATTTCAAGCTGAAGAAAGAGACCAAATTTTTCAAAAAGACAGGGAATTGGCGCAACGAGGCCCAGGATTAAATCCATGGCCGAGTGACGATCCGAATTGGAATTTGACTACTACTGAAGGTCTTCAAACATATCACACAGCTGTAAGACAATTGTTAGAAGCAGTTAGACAATGTGGTACTAGGGTAACTAATTGGACTAAAGTGTTAGAATGTAGACAGAAGCCTGATGAACATCCGAGTGATTATTGGCTGCGATTAAAAACAACCTTGTTAAAGTATGGAGGGATGACAAGGGATAATTTTCAAGAACCATTAGCAATTAGTGTGTTTGTAGAACAATCTGCACCGGACATCAATAAGTACTTTAAAAAACATATGCCGGGGTGGCAGGGTGAAACTTTATCAAAAATACTTAGTATTGCCACTTTTGTTTTTGACGGTCGGGATGAAGAACGACAGAAGAAAGAGGATGAAAGACAGAAACGTGAAAGAAAGCAAAAGTGGAAAGAGAAAGAAAGAGAAATTAGACTTTTAGCTGCGGCAATTACTCAAAATTATAACCCTAGGGGAAGGGGAAGAGGTGACAGCCGTGGGAATTATAGAGGCAGAGGAAGAAGGGGAGGGAGATTTTTAAATCTGGCATACACAGGTCCTCCAAATATTAATGCTTTAGAATGTTTTTATTGTGGAAATTTAGGTCATATGCAACGAGAGTGCCCTTTGAGACCTGTAGCTGCTGGAACCAATCCAACTGCAACTCCTTCTTTTCCCCCCTCAACCCCGTTCGCAGTAAGCTCCAACTTCCATGGGCAACCGCCAACATGACCTATGATGGGATAAAGGTAGACGAGTACGGGCAAATTACTGCAAAGGTAAACGGGACCCTAGTTAACTTTTTAGTAGATACAGGAGCTACTTGATCATTGTTGAATTATGAAATACCGCAACTCTCAAATGACACTGTGGTTATTAGGGGAGTTGTAGGGGCGGAGGTTAAAGTCATATCTAAACCCTTGCCCATTGTAATAGGGGGAAAAATGGCATGGGGACGATTTGTTATTTCTCCAAATTCTCCTGTATCTTTGCTGGGGCGAGATCTTTTGCAGGAATTTGGGACTCTGATCTCCTTGGCTCCTACTGGGATTCAATTGGTTTTTATGGGATCTGAGTTAGTAACAGTAACTATGAAGGCTGAAGATCCCATCAAAACCCCAAAGGGTCTTGAGACGGTTCCCAAGGAACTTTGGAGTACTTCTGGGCAAGATGCGGGTCTTTTATTATCAGCTGAGCCTGTGGTAATTAAAACAAATGGAGGGACACCTCCTTCAATTCGACAGTACCCCGTTGTTGATGAAGCAATTCCGAGTATTTCTAAACAAATTCAGTATTTTTTGGATAAAGGGATTCTTAAAGAATGTAGGAGTCCATATAATACCCCAATTTTACCCGTAAGTAAGCATCGGGTAGATAAAGATGGAGATCCAGAATACAGATTTGTGCAAGATTTGCGTGCTGTAAATGAACATGTAATTGCACCTCATCCAGTGGTCCCTGACCCGACTTTGATATTGACACAAATACCAGCTTGGGCGAAATACTATACTGTATTAGATCTTACTGGTGCTTTTTTTAGCATACCGATAGCACCCGAAAGTCAGCCTCTCTTTGCCTTTACTTGGCAGGGAAAACAATTGACTTGGACTCGATTACCACAAGGGTTTACTAGTTCACCCACAATCTTTGCACAGATATTACAGAACAATTTGCGGGATTTACGGTTTCCGGCTAAATCTGTATTAATTCAATATGTGGATGATCTTTTATTAGCAAGCCGTTCTCGGGATGACTGTATATGTGATACTGAATATCTTTGTATACAATTGGTGAAAAAGGGTCACCGTGCATCTCTATCCAAACTGCAGTTCTGCAAAACTCAGGTAAAGTACCTTGGATTTGTTTTAAAACCCGGGGAAAGAGAGGTAGATCCTGAGAGGGTAAAAGTAATAAGGGGAACTCTGTTTTGTATTAGGGCTATTGCAGCAGCAGCAGAATTAGTGGAAAAGAATCGGACAATTGTGTTAGGTCACCCCTTGACTGTCTATGTGCCACATGAAGTGGAAATACTATTGAAGCAATATGCTGAAAAAGCGCTTTCACCCCAAAGGGCGCACAAGTATGAGTTGATTTTGTTATTGGCAGATAATTTGAAAATAGAAAGGTGTAATACCTTGAATCCAGCCACATTAATGCCACTACCTACTGATGGTGAAAAGGATACACATGATTGTGTTCAAGTTATGAATACAAGCAGCAAACCACGAGATGATCTTACTGATCAACCTTTAGATAACCCAGATATTAACCTGTTTGCAGACGGCTCGTCATATTATCAAGATGGTTGGAGGTGTACTGGATATGCAGTAACCACGGAAAAACAGGTATTATTGGCTGAACCTTTATCTCCTGCTCTAGGGGCTCAAGGTGCGGAAATTGTTGCCCTTACGAAAGCAGCCCAGTATGCAATTGGAAAACGTGCCAACCTTTACACAGACTCAAAGTATGCATTTGGAGTATGCCACGCAACAGGTATGCTGTGGAAAGAAAGGGGGTTTCTTACCTCTGCAGGAAAAACTATTGCTCATGGAAAAGAGATTAAAGACTTATTAGAGGCTATTCAACTGCCCACTGAATTGGCTGTAATGTATATAAAGGCTCACACAAATCGACAAGATGTGATTGCAAAAGGTAACTCCCTTGCTGACCAAGTGGCGAGAGCTGCTGCTAGACAGATTTTTCTTACTATGGCTGTTACCATGAAGAACAAAGAAGATGTTAATGAGTTACCAGAAATGCAGAAGCTGTATGATGAGCTGATGGATGAAGAAATACAGCAGTGGGAAAAGCTCGGAGCGTGCAGATGAGAAGGACAATGGTTCCTGGGAGATAAACCCCTACTACCAAAAAGGTATTTATTACCGATGGCACGGTGGCATCATGAAAAGACACATGGGGGTCCTGAGAACATAGCCTTGAGAATTCAGAGACTTTGGGCAGCACCGGGAATTTATATGGCTATCAAGCATATTTGTGAAGGATGTCAATTGTGTAAAGAATATGCATCTTTAAGAATTAAAACTCCCATGGGAAAAAGGCCACCGGCAACATACCCTTTCCAGAAATTACAAATTGATTATGCTGATATGCCAAAGGCATTGGGTTATGCCTACCTATTAGTAATTGTAGATCAACTTTCTGGATGGGTGGAAGCATTTCCTACATGAAAAAATCATTCTAAGGCAGTTGTTAAAGCCTTATTACGAGAAATTATTCCACAATATGGGGTACCGGAAAATATTGACTCTGATAGAGGAGCGCATTTCTCAGCAGCAATTTTGGTCCAGATTTATCATACTTTGGGAATTCGCATGCAATTGCGCACACCATATCATCCACAGTCTTCGGGACAAGTAGAACGAATGAATAGAACAATTAAAGAGAAAATTGTCAAAGTGTGTAAACATACTGGATTGAAATGGCCAGATGCTCTGAATTTAGTACTTTGGGATATTGGAAAAACTCCCCGACAACAAGTAGGTCTTTCCCTGGCAGAAATTTTATTTGGCCGAATTCTAGCAGTACCAGGCACATATATGCCAGCAAAAACTAGCCTTTTGGATGGAGATGAACAGGTAACTCAGTATCTTTTGTATTTGCAAAATTCTTTTATGCAGTTAAGAAATCATGCCTATTGGTATCAGGGAGTGTCACCTGAAATCCAGGTACATGATATTCAACCAGGAGACAAAGTGTATATACAAAATTTTAAGAGGAAAACTCGATTTGAACCAAAGTGGGAAGGTCCTTATATTGTATTATTAACCTCCTTTTATGCTATAAAGGTACAAGGGAAAGAAACCTGGATCCATCATACCCATGTGCGAAAAGATTCCACGGAAGAATCATGAAGTTCTACTTGATTTGCCTGTTTTGTTTGTTCCTCGTCAAGACTGAAGCATTTTGGACTAAATTTTTGTTACAGTATTCTGATACGGTGACTAATTCTCGTGTAGTGAAATATAGTAATGCAAGTTGGTGGTGGCAATTGACAAGTGAAGTTCAAGGGAGCAGGGAACATGGAAAGAAATATAATGATGTTGGATATATGCCAGGGTATTCAGACTTAGTAAAAAAACTGAAACGAAAACCACGAAGTTTAATAGCAGCTGATCAATCAATGTGGTTTAATAATACCCACGTATCTTTGATGAAATCTTTTTCTGCTAATTTGAACTTATCTGAATGTTGGTTGTGTGTAGCCCTACCAAAATCTGTTAGTCATGGATTTCGTTTAGTTGGAATACCGATCCCTAAAGATTCGACTTGGGGAAAATTTTGGAATAATACCATTCTAACTGATCGGTATGAAGAGCAAATTTGGGACATTGATTTACCACCTCATCTTGAAGACTACAATCATATCCAATGCGTGCAGCGATGTTACCCCCCAGATGTAAAGAATCAAGAATTGTGCAGGGATCACACATTCGTAGGGAACTGGACAAAATGTAATAAGACCAGGACAATCCAGTCGAACCTTAAATTAAGTTGAATTGGACCAAATTCCTTAGGAGTGTTTTGGTTGTGTGGAACAAAAGCCTATAAGGCATTACCTCCACAATGGGGAGGAATATGTACTCTGGGTTTACTCTCGGTAAATTCAGAAATCCTTCCAAAAACCGTGGACGTGCCTATATGGCATTGAAGTTATTTGACCCGAATACGAAGAACATTAAACCCTTTAATAGAACGACCTTCAAAGTTTCATTCCTTCCTACGATGGTTTATTCCAGCTTTAAGAGTAAGTGAATTAGAAAAGGCAATCTTAAATGTATCAGGAGAAATTGAAAAGCTGGCAAATTATACGGCACAAGGCTTAACAACTTTGCAAACTGAAATAACTGAACTATCAAAAATCACTTTACAAAACCGAATGGCATTGGACATGATTTTAGCTTCTCAAGGTGGAGTCTGTACTGTTCTGAATGTGAGTTGTTGTATGTATATAGATCGCACAGGAGAATTGTTAACCGATGTACATAAAATTTGGGAAGTGAGTTCGACCATGCAGAAAGTACAGCAAGATGACACAATGTGGGGATTCTCTGAAACTTTTTCGTGGTTGACCTCATGGTTTCCCAGCCTCTCTACTTGGATGAAGAAAATTATTTTAATTTTAGTGGTAATATTATTTGTGATAGTTTGTAGTTTAGTTTTAGTTCAATGTTGTATTACTTGTTGCTCTCATATGATGAGGAAAATAGAAGATGCAGCCTGGAGTTATAGTAAATAATTAACTGCAGGTGTGCAGATAAAAACAAAAGGAGGGAATTGAAAAAGGAATGATTGACTAGTAGACAATTAAGCGGAATGAACCAAGCTACTAGGCTGCTTAATAGGCCACAGAGTACTGTTCTTAGCCTAGCCCCCTGTATAGCCCTACCCAAGGCTGGCTTAAAACCCAGTCAAGCTTAGACAGTTAAGACAGTTTAATAAAAGATGATAGATTAATAAAAATAGGTAAGACAGTTTAATAAAAGATGATAGATTAATAAAAACAGGTGGCTTAGATAAAAGAGTCCTTAGGTAGGTAGAATATGTTGCTCAAGTGCAGGTTAATAAAACATCTTGAAGACTTCTAAGAAAACCTTGGAATAAAAAATGAGGACATCGGTGAAACTAAAACCGGACCTGAAACCAGGAGAGAAGAAAGGCGCTGAGAACCGAGAACAATTGTGGACTCTGTAAATGATGATTTTGAAAAATGAAAAGGTTAATGGGAAACTTTTATAACCATTGTAATTGTGTAAGAAAAAGGTATATAAACTGTATGTGAACACTGATGATTTGCCATTCACTGAGGTGGTGGCCCAACTCTGAGTTGTGATAAAGCAAACCTAGTGGTACCCACGCTGTGTTTGAACATTTCCTTTTCAATAAGGAAGAAGTTTTTCACAATGAGGGTGGTGAAACACTGGAACAGGTTGCCCAGAGAGGTGGTAGATGCCCCATCCCTGGAAACATTCAAGGTCAGGCTGGATGGTGCTCTGGGCAACCTGATCTAGTTGAGGATGTCCCTGCTCATTGCAGGGGGGTTGGACTAGATGACCTTTAAAAGGTCCCTTCCAACCCAAACTATTCTATGATTCTATGATATATGCACAAAAAGGCAACACCCTGAGGCTAAGTTATCTTTTCAAGAAGATTCTCCTTTATTATTTTTATCACGGTAGAATTTACAAACCCCACTAGAGACTGGGGCCCCACTGTATGATATGCTGTACAGACATATATTAAGAACTCATCTCCAGCCCTAGAGAGCTCACAAGTTTGTATTTCTCCTACAATGCACATAAAAACAATGTGGCCATTCAGTTCTTCAGAACTAGCCTGGATAACACACTTGAGAGCACAGACCGTTGAGCAATGACTATACTTTTGAGTTTGACTATCCACATATTTTTTAAAAAGACTAGGTAGCATTTCAGCTTAAAAATTTTTGAGGACCACTGTATTAAAAGACAGACATCAAATGGACTTCAACACTTCATAAAACCAAGCAAGTTTCTAACCGCTGAATAGAAGCAGTCAAAAATCAGTGCTTTTGCAATGGCAAACTTTTTTCCATATGAGAAGAGGTGGGGTAAATCTTTCAGTCCGCTTTAAACCAAAGAAATAAAATTGGCCTCTCATATTATCAAGAACACCACCAAATAAAATAACTCAGTGGGTCTTTTCTATTTCACTCATCCCACAACGTTTCTCAGTGCTGCACATTCACATGACAGCAGCTTGTCTGATACACACACACTCGTTCATTATTTTGTTTTACTGCATTGCCCAATGCGCAGCTGTTGACTTGTACCCATTGCAATAGATGCTGCACATACAAAACAGAAGCTCAGCCCCAGAGCTTAGAATGCATGTGTAACAACAGAAACAACAGATTGATGCAGACAATATCTAAAAAGGAGCTAAAGCTGGTCAGAGTATTCTCAGCACATTGGCAGATGACTGTTTTTTATACATATATAAAAATAAAAACAAATATATATATATGGCAAGTTTCTTTTAAGTATAGAGGTATACACAGAGGATGAAGATGCTTGTTTGAATATCAGGTGAGCAATGGAATTTAGCATCATAAACTGAGTTAGATAAATACTACACTTGACATAGGCCTGCAAATGTTCCTATTTAAACAATTCTTTTCATCAGAAATGGAGTAATGAATAAATAGCTTGCTCTCTTTATATGCAATTTGATTCTACTAGCAACTCCCAAGAAATCATTCTTCTTTTTTCCAAAGTGTAAAAAAACCAAAAAGCAATGCATTTATCAATCAAACAGGTGCCATGAATTTCTAAATATTGTAGTGGCAGTGACACAAATACATAAAAAAAAAAAAAAAAAGGAGCACACGAACAGATTCACCACAGTCCTATTGTGATTATTGTTTACGGTGAAGTTACTGACAGATTCCCTCTGATCTGATTTCAGACTTGTATCAGTAAGCTACTGAGTAGGTAACCTCTAAGTATGAACCCTTAGTAAACTGAGAACAGTGTCTAAGGTAAATGCAACACCACTATTCTCAAAACTACCAGCTGCACCATTGTTCACACTCTTGCCATTTCCCAACCAGAAGCAGTACCTCCCGTTAAGTTACTGACAAAGTGCTACAGTCCAAAATGGCATCAAGGATATTAAAACATAAAGTGTTTACCATTAAAGAAAGTAAATATTAAAATGATTAAATAAATTAGGGGATCAAGGCCACTAGGACTGGAGTGGAAAGGCCTGTCACCTTGCTTTTTCATCTGTATACTTCCTCCTCCCTTCGCTTTTCCACTCATCTCACTCTCCAGAAATCAAGAGGAGATCAAAGGATGCTCCACCCATTGTAAATCAAGCCAGAGGCTGCCAGGCCTTCGCACACAGCCAGGGTGCAACTGAAGGGAAAGCCAACACAACTGCACTTGCATCAGCAACAGATGTTAACCATTCCGTGATTCTGTTATTTTTAAAGGGTAGAAGTCACATATTCACTGGTTTCAAAATTAGAAAAATGGAGTTGGTGGTTTAGTAGCCAATAACAACAAGGTTAAAACATATCACAGAATCACAGAATGGTAGGGGTTGGAAGGGACCTCTGGAGATCATCTAGTCCAACCCCCCTGCTACAGCAGGGTCACCTAGAGCAAGCTGCACAGGACAGCGTCCAGGCAGGTTTTGAGTATCTCCAGAGAAGGAGACTCCACAACCTCCCTGGGCAGCCTGTTCCAGTGCTCTGGCACCCTCACAGTAAAGAAGATTTTCCTCATGTTCAGGTGGAACTTCCTGTGTTCCAGTTTGTGCCTGTTGCCCCTTGTCCTGCCACTGGGCACCACTGAAAAGAGTCTGGCCCCATCCTCTTGACACCCGCCCTGGAGATATTCATAAGCATTGATGAGGTCCCCTCTCAGTCTTCTCTTCCTCAGGCTAAACAGCCCCAGCTCCCTCAGCCTTTCCCCATAGGAGAGATGCTCCAGTCCCCTCATCATCTTTGTAGCCCTCCGCTGGACTCTCTCCAGCAGTTCCTCATCTTTCTTGAACTGGGGAGCCCAGAACTGGACGCAGTACTCCAGATGGGGCCTCTCTAGGGCAGAGTAGAGGGGGAGGATAACCTCCCTCAACCTGCTGGCCACACTCTTCTTAATGCACCCCAGGATGCCGTTGGCCTTCCTGGCCGCAAGGGCACATTGCTGGCTCATGGTGAATTTGTTGTCCACCAGGACTCCCAGGTCCTTCTCCTCAGAGCTGCTTTCCAGGAGGTCAACCCCTAACCTGTACCGGTGCATGGGGTTGTTCCTCCCCAGGTGCAGGACCCTGCACTTGCCTGTGTTGAACCTCCTGAGGTTCCTCTCCGCCCAACGCTCCAGCCTGTCCAGGTCTCGCTGAATGGCAGCACAGCCTTCCGGTGTATCAGCCAGTCCTCCCAGTTTCGTGTCATCAGCAAACTTGCTGAGGGCACACTCTGTCCCTTCATCCAGGTCACTGATGAATAAATTGAACAAGACTGGGCCCAGTACCGACCCCTGGGGAACACCATTAGCCACAGGCCTCCAGCTAGACTCTGCACCACTGATTACAACCCTCTGAGCTCTGCCATTCAGCCAGTTCTCAATCCACCTCACTGTCCACTCGTCTAGCCCACCCTTCCTGAGCTTACCTATGAGGATGTTATGGGAGACAGTGTCAAAAGCCTTGCTGAAGTCAAGGTAGACAACATCCACCGCTCTCCCCTCACCCACCCAGCCAGTCATGCCATCATAGAAGGCTATCAGATTGGTCAAGCATGATTTCCCCTTGGTGAATCCATGTTGACTACTCCTGATCACCTTCACGCTTGGAGATAGCCTCCAGTCCTCAGTCACCTCTCCCGTTCTCCATGGTTTTTTCAAAGATGATGGAGAGTGGCTTGGCAATGACCTCTGCCAGCTCCCTCAGCACGCATGGGTGCATCCCATCAAGGCCCATGGATTTGTGGGTGTCCAGTTTGCCTAACCGATCTCTAACCCAATCCTCCTCGACCAAAGGACGGTCATCCTTTCTCCAGGCTTCCTCTCTTACCTCCAGGGTCTGGGATTCCTGGGGGCCAGCCTTGGCAGTAAAGACTGAAGCAAAGAAGGCATTCAGTAAGTCTGCCTTCTCTGCATCCTTCCTGACCAGGGTACCCACCTCATTCAGCAGAGAGCCCACATTTTCCCTAGTCTTCCGTTTGTTACCGATGTATTTGAAAAAGCCCTTCCTTCTTGCCCTTGATGTCCCTTGCCAGATTAAATTCCAGGTGGGCCTTAGCCTTCCTTGTAGCATCCCTGCATACCCGGACAGCATCCCTGTACTCCTCCCATGTGGCCTGCCCCTTTTTCCACATTCCATGGACTTCCTTCTTCCATTTGAGTTTAGCCAATAGTTCCTTGCTCATCCATGCAGGTCTCCTGTCTCCCTTACCTGATTTCTTACTCCTGGGGATGCACCACTCT
Organism: Phoenicopterus ruber ruber; assembly: GCA_009819775.1. Lineage (NCBI taxonomy): Eukaryota > Metazoa > Chordata > Aves > Phoenicopteriformes > Phoenicopteridae > Phoenicopterus > Phoenicopterus ruber. The sequence continues at coordinate 2,275,821 of CM020247.1, read as the reverse complement.
TCAGCTTGGAGGAAGTGATGCTTGAATATTGCCCAGCTCTCTTGGGGCCCCCCTACCTTCTAGAGCCCTAACCCATGGGATTCCTCCAAGCAGGTCCTTGAAGAGGGCAAAGTTAGCTCTCCTGAAGTCCAGGGTTGTAATCCTGCTTCCTCCACGCAGGATCCTGAACTCCACCATCTCATGGTCACTGCAGCCAAGGCTGTCCCCAACCTTCACATCCCCAACCAGACCTTCCTTGTTAGTTAGCATGAGGTCCAGCAGCACCCCTCTCCTCGTTGGCCCCTCCACCACCTGAGTCAGAAAGTTGTCATCAATGTTCTGCAGGAACCTCCTGGACTGTGCGTGCCTAGCTGTGTTGTCCCTCCAACAGATATCGGGGTGGTTGAAGTCCCCCATGAGAACCAGGGCCTGTGATCGTGAGGCTGCTTTCAGCTGCCTGTAGAAGGCCTCATTGACTTCCTCGTCCTGATCAGGTGGCCTGTAGTATACACCCACAACAGTGTCCCCCATGTTAGCCTGTCCCTTAATCCTTACCCATAAGCTCTTGACCCGTTCTTCATCCTCCCCTAGGCAGAGCTCAATTCACTCCAGTTCCTCTCTCACATAGAGAGCAACTCTCACATAGAGAGCACCTCCACCACCTCACCTTGCTGGCCTGTCCTTCCTGAAAAGTACATACCCATCCGTGACAGCATTCCAGTCATGTGAGCTGTCCCACCATGTCTCTGTACTTGCTATGAGATCATGGCCCTGCGAGTGTACACAGATCTCTAGTTCTTCCTGTTTTTCCCCATGATGTGAGCATTGGTGTACAGGCATTTCAGAGAGGAAGTTGAGTTTGCAGGTTTCCCTGGAGGGGCGCAGGAGGATCCATCATAGCCATACACACCCTTAGGGTGGTCGGCCTTCTGGTTCTCTTCTTGGGAGGCAGCTAAGGAAGATTTGTCTCTGCTCAGGTTGGCCTGGCTTATTCCCCAGTTGGGTGCACTGGCACAGTATTCACTTTTCTTTTTTTTAAACTCAGAAGCCTACTTTCATTGTTCTAGGAAATGACTGTTTTTTTAAAAACCCATTCGTGTTTTTTTTTTTTAAATGCTTAAATTTATATTCATCATGATTCAGTCTAATTTCTATTAACATGTCCCGAAGTGTAACAATATCCTTATCCTTTTCAAGTTGTTTGAATGTGGGGGGTTTTTTCAGCATTTTCTTTAAAAGTTTAGCTGGTTGTTTTATAATTTGTCACCTTTTGTCTTCTTTCAGCAGTATGCCATTAAGTCTTTAATTTGCTGTTTCCTGTTGTCTGCAGTGGGATATATGCTGTTTTAAATCCAAAGGATTTAAAGGGTTTAAAACAGGGTCCCCCTGTACTCGGCCCTGGTGAGGCCGCACCTCGAGTACTGTGTTCAGTTTTGGGCCCCTCACTCCAAGAAAGACATTGAGGTGCTGGAGCGTGTCCAGAGACGGGCAACGAGGCTGGTGAAGGGTCTGGAACACAAGTCCTATGAGGAGCGGCTGAGGGAACTGGGGATGTTCAGCCTGGAGAAAAGGAGGCTGAGGGGAGGCCTTATTGCTCTCTACAACTACCTGAAAGGAGGTTGTAGAGAGACGGGGGTTGGTCTCTTCTCCCTAGTAACAGACAACAGGACAAGAGGAAATGGCCTCAAGTTGCGCCAGGGGAGGTTTAGATTGGACATTCGTAAAAACTTCTTTACCGAAAGGGTTGTCAGGCATTGGAACAGGCTGCCCAGGGAGGTGGTGGAGTCCCCATCTCTGGGGGTATTCAAAAGGCGTTTAGATGAGGCCCTAAGGGATATGATTTAGTGGGGGACTTGGTAGTGATAGGTTAATGGTTGGACCCGATGATCTTGGAGGTCTCTTCCAACCAGAACAATTCTATGATTCTATGATTGCAGACATAGATGGTGGGTAAAATCTGTGAACCATAATTAAATTCTTATAAGGAACATACAAATAAAGATTGTTCTCCAGAGTTAAGCCATTACTTTCTTCAAAAGAAGAAAAGACACAAGTTAAGAAAAAAGCACAGCCAAAGACCTTCTGCCCAAATGTGCACCTCCATGAAGTTTCCTGCTGAGTGCATATGAATGCACTGCAATCTGAGAAAAGGATCCAAATAGGATTTCAAACACCCAAACATTTTAACTCATTTAGGTATTTCACCATGCTGCTATTCATTCATTCACTGATATTTTTTTTTTTGTCTTAGTTTAAAGAGATACTAAGAAGGAGAAGAGCTCTACATGTATTTACATTCCAAAGCTAAGCTCCCCTAAGCACCCCCCTAGTCTGTCATCCCTTCATAGCTAAACAAACCGTAAAGTCTAGCGCTATGTTCTTGAAGCAAAGTCACAAACGCAGTAAGAGAAAAGTTTGGTCTTTCAAGAAGAAAAAGATGAAAAGCAGTTTTAATCTATTATAGCTGCCCATGTTGTTTTGACTATGAACAGCATCACATTCAGATAATAACATGCAGAATGAACTGGCATAGGAGCGGGATCAATTTCTTTACTATTTTGGCTCTACTAAGCTTTGCTCTTTGACAATTTCCCAGTCATTAAAAGCTTTTCCTGTCCTATTGCTATGACTGGCTCTTATATACAAGTGATACATTTCGTAGAATTATTTTGCAAACAAAACCAGATGATAAATATTTTACCATGTGAAAAGTAGGCAAGAACAACTGTTAGCTCTCTACAGCAGAGGGGTTTCCACAGGGGGGAAGCCTGACAGACCCTGTTGCCTGCATCGCATTCAGCATGCTGCAGGGCCCTCTCGGGAGCTGCGCGCTTTGGCCAGGGCAGGTCACACACTACAAACACCAAAACCTGCAAGTTTGAAACCAGGGGCCCAGGAGGCTGCTGTGGGTGTTGCTTTTGCACCAAAGGTTTTGTAATTTGCCAGCATAAGAGTAACAGTTGTCAACATTTTTCCAAGTTTCAGAGCCTCATCCCTAAATGGATCCCATCTGTACTTTAAAGATCATTTTCCCTATTTCTGAATCTGTGACACCAATATTTTTCACACAGTACACAACGTACATGCTAGGGTTTGTGTCTTTTCTCAATCTAAATAACATTAAAAGGCACATCATCCCATTGGGAAACTCCAAACTGCTTTCTGTTTGTGCTGGCACGCTTACTGGCACATGAGTTCTCTGCTGCTGAAGAGGTAGAAATAGCCCATTTGAAGCAGGGAAAAGCATAAGAACAGTATGGGAACGCACTACTGGAATAACAAGGAAATTCCTTCACGCACAAAAGAATGTATTTAACCCACTTTTTGAAAAGGATTCATTATGATAGCTATTTTGGGTTATTCCTCCTTGAAGACAAGCCTTAAGCGATACCTTTCCTGGTGTACTTCCTAATGTTACATCATCTACCACAATGCTTCAGTCTTTTGGAAACAACTTTGTGGGTAGATCCAGGTATTCTGCATTCCAAGTCCTCTAAACTCTTCTATACTTCTAATCTATAGAAGGCCTAGTGTATACAAACAGGTTTTCATCAAGCATTTGTACAGAAAATGTGAAGTCTGAACATTCCTCTGTCCTATTTTGAAGGGATTTCACTATTATCTTTCCTTCATACAAGGAAGTTTTCCATCCAAATTAAAAAGAAAGTTCCCCAGCTTTTTGTGTATTTTTTTTAAACAACAAACATTAAGAAACTTGCTGTTTCAATCTAGGGAATGTGTTTAGAATTTCAGAAACACTTATATAAACTTTAGGTCTTGACTTGAAATTGTTCTTTTTCCTCACCTTCATAAGAGGAAATTACCTATTCTGATATAGTAGTTACACTTTGCTAATCCAAAACTTAACACTGTGCATTAAATCTATTCTATGATGATAGAAAACGTGCAACTGCGCAGATACATCCATCAGGAGAGAGGCATCCAATAATTTTAAGATAGAGAACAGCAAACGCTGGACTTGGGGACAGACGGGGACAACCAAACAAAAAACCCAAACAAACTGTAATTTCACACTTTATCAAATAAAGAACTGTAGAATAGTTCAGCAAGATGTCTTTCCCTTTTCAAAAGCAGAAGAAATTCTACCAGGCAGCCAACTCCAGCCAAAGTAACAGAACATATCACTAAATAACCCTCAATTGTCATATAATACCCAGCATTATCAACATTACATAAAAATGAGTTTATTTCACTTAATTACAAGTTTGAAACTGTTAACATGGAATTGCAATGGTTACTTGTGCTTCAGATATACCATTGAATATATTACCACATAGATTTAAAAAAGCAACACATTCAGTGTTTCCCTTTCTCCATAAACAAATTCAAGAGACATTGGCACATCATTGTTATTTTGGCACATGCTAACTGTCGTGGTTTAACCCCAAATGGTAACCGAAATACCACGCAGCCACTCGCTCGCTCCCCCCTCCCCAGTGGGGTGGGGAGGAGAATCAGAGAGAAAAGGAAAACTCACGGGTTGAGATAAAAGCAGTTCACCAGGACAGCAAACGAAAAATATAACAATATATTAATAATGATAATAATAATATATATAAGGATAATAGAATATATAAAACAAACTATGCAGTTTCTCACCACCCAATGACCAATACAGCCCGTCCCGAGCAGCAGTCAGGAAGCAGGGGTATTCCCCCCCCAGCTATCCCAGCACAGCAAGTTCCAAAGAGAGCAGGCAACGGAATGAACAGATGAATGAACGAACAGGCCTCAACGAACAAAAAAAAAAAAAAAAAAAATAGGAAAAACAGGGAAACAAAAAGCAACCCAAAGGGAAGCTTAAGGATTAAGGCAAGTGAAGGGATAGTGGCCCACTGGCCAACCCCCACTCATACTGGGCATGACATCTATGGTATGGAATACTCTCTTTGGCCAGTTTGGATCAACTATTCTGGCTGTACCCCTCCCAGGTTTTTGCACCTGCACATTAGCAAAACCTGGGAAACTGGAAAATGTCCTTGGTCCTTTAGCAGCAACCAACAACATCAGTGTACTATCACCATTCTTCACACACTAAATCCAAAACACAGGAGCTGCTGAAGACAAAACTAGCTCCGTCCTGGACGAAACCAGGACACTAACCTAAGTTTGAGCACACAAAAAGCAGGTCTGCTGGAAATGAATTATTCAGTCTCAGAGGATGGTAAGGCCCAAAAAAACTAAAACCATTTATTAGAAAAATCTTCCCAACATGACAAGAAATTAGGCACTGCAGAAAACGAGTAGTGTTCTGGACATCATCACAAAGCTCTTCATGACCTGGTTAGAGAAGATGCTCAAAGGCATGACATTGGGAGTCTTGAAAAAATACATGGAATTATACTCAATGACAGTTATTATTTTCCTGGCCTGCTCCAGTCTGCATGATTTCCATCTGCTGTTTATTCATTCTCTTCACCTTCATCCACTCATCTACATTTTGTGAGAAATAGACACATTTCATGTCTAGCTTTTTTACACTCCAGCTTCAGTCTCCTGCTTCCCTCATTCAACCCTGAACTCTTAAAAGGCTTCTAAATTTTTCTAATGGCTGTTTTCTACAAGATACAATTTGGTTGCTAAAATGCAGAAGACTGCCATAGCAGTTCTAACTCTCAGATCTGATCATTGAAGCTTTCTCTTCTAAAGAAGGTATGTCAAGCATCCAGCCTGTTGGCCACATCCACCCCACTAAACCATTTCATCTGGCTTATAGGATTTTCATGAATTTGTAGACATAAGAAAAAATAATCCACAATGCAAGAATGCAAACCCAAACTAACCAACTAGCATGTGCTCTGTGAATGAACTCACCCATATCAGAGTCAGAAGTGGCACTGCCAGGTTCACTCTTCCTCTAACCTAATAAAACTTTCCAAGAACCCATTGCTGCTTCTGGGTCCAAGCTGGCTTGAACATTACTCCTTTGCTGTCCATATTTTTATTAAAATCTATTGATTGTGGATCAAACCAGCTGCCAGAATCTTATATCCGTCTCACCATTTGAAACATTTAAAGCTCTTTTTCTAAAAGCAAGTCCGTGATGATTAGCAGTAAAGTCCCTCCATATGTTAACCTAACAATTCCATACCAGTTAGCATCCTCCACTCCTGAAATTTCAATAAGGTTGTAGAATCAAGCACTCAGAAGTGAGGAAAGTGTGAGCTAAGGCTGCTTATGCAATCTGCATTTTGCTCTCTTAATTGCCATTAAGATAGCAAAATAATTACATACATCAAATCCTATTTTCTGTAAAGATGCCTCCTTGATTCCATGCAAGTGGGCAGCCTCTGGAGGAGAATGAGTTCTCCATCTCTATGTGCAGGTTAGACCAAAAAAAGAAAGCATAATCATGCAATTTGCCTGACATACCGTGAGGCTAACCAGCAGAGATCTAATTTTCTGTGATCCAGTTAAAAAGCCAGCAGCTCTCAACTTTAGTTTAATTTTCCTACACCGAAATCCACAATTACCAAAAGGCAGTTGATTTCAGTGGGAGCTATGCACAGTGCTCTGAGAAACCCCTATTTTGGGGCTTTATTCCTGGTTTAAGGGACAGGCTTCAAAAGGTGTTTAGACACCTTTAGAGGAAGAGGGACACCAGAGAGGATTCACAGCCAGGCCCAGCAGAGTAGCCTTGGGTAGGTCAGAATTCCTTTCTCGGTAATGAGCGATTATGAAAGCACAGATTATTAACATTAGTCAGCAGACATGACACTTAATCTCATGCTTTTCCGATTACCTGCCCCAGGACACCTTTGTCTGAGCCAAAGAGTATTTAGAGGGAGGAAAGCAGCTGCAGCCGTAGTAACCACTATTTTACCTGTGTCCTGTCTGGAGTTTAAATTGTGTGTGTCATACTGATGCAAGACACTAAGATGGTTCAAGTGTTGTGCTAATAATGCTTAGTGATTTTGGCAGTAAGCCAGGAACACATTGTACAAAGCAAAAGCTAGACAGACTATGACAATTTTCAATGGCTCATAACTTGCTCAAGACTCCAAAACCTTTCAAGGGGCCAGCAAAAGACTCCCTCCTACTTTCTACCTTTCTTTTGCAGGAAGGGAAGTAACTAGAAGTAGCTGAAAGTAAATAAGAGCTTTTCAACCCAGGAAGCATTACCATTGAAAGAACTACTGAAAGTACAGCAAATCTGCACTTCCCCTGAACGTTTCACACATCTCCGTGGTAAAACAGCAGCAAACCCCCTTATAATAGTCAGTTATCAGCCTTGAAAACCCTCATGAGTCTTGATCTTGTACAATTCCAGTTCTATGGTTCTGATAAGACATTTGTAAAAATGCCAGAAGTTGTTTAAGTGTAAAGGACTTCTAATGAGAACTTGTTTTATTGGTAATAAATCTATCTATCAAGATAACAACTTAGAACAACTAATTGTATAGCACTCCTCATAACTATGAAACATCATGTACAGTACTAGACATAAACAGGGCTCACCCGAGTCTTCAAGAGACTATCACCATCTCACTTTATACAACAGAGCTCTTAATTACATGAACTTCCATTACTTGCCACTTATATACTTTTACAAGGCATTTTAATTCAGAGGGAGAAAAAATATCCATTTAGTTACAGAAGCAATCATCTTGATGACAGGAAATTTATTATTGCATGGCAGTCTGGAACTGTTGGCCAAGCCAGCAGAAAGCTAAGATTTATAAAAAAAATGTTTTCTCTATATAAGTCTTGATTTGACCTAGCTAGAATCTTAAACAGACCTGGAATCCTTCTGTAAATTTTTAAAGGTCTTGCCTGCAGGAATACATTTGCAGAACGGATATCATCATCCCAGAGTTGCGTCTAGTCCAAGCTATAACAAATTGACAAACACCGGGAGTAAGTGTTCCCAGAAAAGAAACTTGTTTAGAAGTTTCAAATCCAGGTAGTTTAATGCCTGGTGAGTGAGCTTAAGCAGTTTCAGAATTCAAGTCTCAAGAGGAAACTGTGACAAAGATGAATGTTTTCTAAAGTGTGCAAAAATGGGTTGTGAGAAAGGAATCATCAAGAGAATTCAAGCTTTGGACTAACCTCCAACAGAGTCCAACAAACTGATCTATTGGTCTTCAACAGCTCTCCAAATTTAAAACATAAAGTCCCAGGACAGAGATTGTGTATGGCGCAAACCAAAAAGGCAGCACTTAAGATTAATAACAAATACTTCAAAATCTGTGTCAAGCATTTAGTTTCAGATAAGATGAAAATTTCCTCTCATGTTTCTAATTTTGGCAGGACATTAAGCACAGGGAATACTCTTAACACCTGTCATAGGTAATTAAGTTCTTAAAGTGGGCTCTGTTATGTACAGCAGCAGGTAAATTAGTTTTTCGTTTTTTTCTTAAAATTACCATAACTAGAGCTCCCTAAATAAAAAAAGCAAAACAAAACATAGAATAGAAGCCTTAAGCATTTTCACATCTTTACCCTATTCATTTTTCTATACAGAAACAGATGATGAAAGAAGCAGGGACCTATTCTGGGGATAAATAGATAGTACACAAATAATCTATGGGGAAGAGCCTATAGTATCAAAGTTTTTCTCTGGCAGATAAATGGACCATAATATGATCACTGAATAAAGCTCCTGAATTTTCATTCACCTATGCAGACTGAGTTTTAACTGGTGTTCTTATAATTAATCTATTTCCCAACATCCTGTATTGTATATCAACTCTTTGTATTCATTTAAAATTTGACAATTTTATTAAAAAAAAAAAGCTTATAAAACATATCGTGCCTTGAAAATGCAACTCCAGCACAATAGATCTGTCTTCACTCTCTGAATTATTCACAGACAATATCCTGTTCATCTCAATGCAATTTTATTCTTACAAAAAGCAAACAATACAACTGGTTCGGGGGGTGGGGAAATTGCATCCCATCTTGTCCTAACCAGTCCGAAGCAATTCTACATGAGGAGATTCCTCTGGATATTACTTAGTCTTCCTTAATGAAATTCAGGTGTAATCCCTAAGGCTCTATAGCAAAGAGTATCTTTAGCTCAACTACAGAATACAGTATTTGCCAAAAGGTGATCAATTATGTTTAGATGTGCCTACTATGAATACCAGCAAGTCTAGAGTCACTATTTAAAACACATTTCAAAAATTCACTCAACTTAAAATTCAGTAAGGAACAAAATATAAACAGTTTATAAAATACACTGGGAAATACTCTAAGATTAGAAAGACTTCATTTTCATTAGTTTTAATTTTATTAAGGTCAATTACAATATGAACTCCTGCTCTTGCCCTCTTCCAACATTAACGTAACAGAAGTTTTCTAAGATGACCTATAGCAAACGCCAAGCATAGACCTCTATGATCAACTCACAGGCACAGAAACAGATTCTAAACTTAAATAGCAAAATGCTTTTCCACACCATAGAAAATACTTATGGGGAGCAAAAGGTTCGATTCTACTCCCAGATTGCCACAATGCAGTCTGTGGCGTGATCCACAGAGGTTTTCCACCAGCACACAATGGGGCCCAACAAACATTTGTCTCTTCATTTGCTCTCCCTCATGCTTTTCCTGAAGAGAAAGCTTTATCCACTGATATTATTTTGGTAAGGTTTTATGTTTTCTTCAATAGTTTTCATGCAGTCTAGATTAGGTGCAAAGCAGAGATACAGTCATGCCCTATATCTCTTTTGAGCAGCACATTTCCCAGCAGCTTCAGTCTTCAATTTTTTATTATTTTATTTTTTTAATACTTTCAGCCTGTCAATCCATCCTCTCCCACCTGGGATCATAATGTACTCAGAGCATTCCAGTAGTCCATGGGGTCTGAGACTGCTATTTTTTGGAAGACAGAGCATGCGTATAAGTAAGAAAAGTAAAAATATTGATTAAAGAAAAATAGAGGAATAGCTCTAAATGTAAAACTGTGAATGGACATCATCCTAAACAGCAGCCCTTCCCTTCTTTTGTTTTAGGAAGATGTTATATCCTCAAAGCCAGCTGATACTTTCAGACTTCTGAAATGCTAAAAATATTGAGATATTGCACTTTGGAAGTATAACAGTCATTCTTCAGAGAGAAAGTTATCAAGCCACTGACAAAAAGTGCAAACGAGACATCTATAGAATCAGTTAATGCACGTGTTTTTGTATGGAAACTTAGTGCCAATAAAAAAAGGCACATCATCTCTAAATACAAGCAATCTAGAGCTTTTCCAAGGTTGCTAAATCAACTTGCTGTTTTCTTACACAGGCACTGTAAAAGTTAATGCAAGTGTCGAAGCCCAACTAACTAGTAATATAACTGCCTGACACAAAGAAATCCTAACACTGACTGCAGTCCCTATCTGTATCCAGAATTTAAAATGTTTAAAATCACAGAGGGGAAAAAAAAACAACACAGAAGAATCAATGTTGGCAGTCCTTGATTATCTTAGCACAAACTATACATTCATAAACTCTTTATTTACTGTCAAAATGAAACAGCGTCTTCAATTCCTTCATCACCTTAGTATGTTTATTATTCTTTTATAAACACTTCAGATTAAATCCTCTTCCCTGACTGTAAGATGCACCCCTGTGAATGGGGTGGTGGTAGGGAGTGCTCTCAAGCAAATAGAGCAGAAAAAGCCTCAAATGAACAGAGCAGATTAAATACTTGCCTAGACATAGAAAATGTAATTTAAACAAGCTTTGGACACAAATCATTAAGATAAAGTGAAGTTGCAAGTTATGTGTTGCATCAACATTTATAATTGTATTAAAAGTCCATATTTTGAATATTTTCTATTACACAGACTACTAACGTAGGAAGTCTGACTGAAGGGATAAATGCTGTATTTTAAAATTTACAATATTGTTAACATGAAGAAAAGCCTCTGTATTCCTGGGTCATCTAATTTTTCAGCTTTAACAGTTGATCTTGGGGGTACTGGTGGATGAAAAACTGAATATGAGCCAGCAATGCACGCTTGCAGCCCAGAAAGCCAATCATATCCTGTGGCCAGCAGGTGAGGGAGGTGATTCTCCCCCTCTACTCTACTCTCGTGAGACCCCACCTGGAGTACTGTGTTCAGCTCTGGAGTCCTCAGCACAGGAAAGACATAGACCTGCTCAAGCAGGTCCAGAGGACGGCTACAAACATGATCAGGGGCTGGAGCACCTCGCCTATGAGGACAGGCTGAGAGAGTTGGGGTTGTTTAGCCAGGAGAAGAGAATCACAGAATCACCGAACCACAGAATGGTAGGGGTTGGAAGGGACCTCTGGAGATCATCTAGTCCAACCCCCCTGCTAGAGCAGGATTACTCAGAGCAGGTTGCACAGGACTGCATCCAGGCGGGTTTTGAATAGCTCCAGAGAAGGAGACTCCACAACCTCCCTGGGCAGCCTGTTCCAGTGCTCTGGCACCCTCACAGTAAAGACGATTTTCCTCATGTTCAGGTGGAACTTCCTGTGTTCCAGTTTGTGCCCGTTGCCCCTTGTCCTGCCACTGGGCACCACTGAAAAGAGTTTGGCCCCATCCTCTTGACAACTGCCCTTGAGATATTTATAAGCCTTGATGAGGTCCCCTCTCAGCCTTCTCTTCCTCAGGCTAAACAGCACCAGCTCCCTCAGCCTTTTTCCATAGGAGAGATGCTCCAGTCCCCTCATCATCTTTGTAGCCCTCCGCTGGACTCTCTCCAGTAGTTCCTCGTCTTTCTTGAACTGGGGAGCCCAGAACTGGACACAGTACTCCAGATGGGGCCTCTCTAGGGCAGAGTAGAGGGGGAGGACAACCTCCCTCGACCTGCTGGACACCCTCTTCTTAATGCACCCCAGGATGCTGTTGGCCTTCCTAGCCACAAGGGCACATTGCTGGCTCATGGTGAATTTGTCATCCACCAGGACTCCCAGGTCCCTCTCCTCAGAGCTGCTTTCCAGGAGGTCAACCCCTAACCTGTACCGGTGCATGGGGTTATTCCTCCCCAGGTGCAGGACCCTGCACTTGCCTGTGTTGAACCTCATGATGTTCCTCTCTGCCCAACGCTCCAGCCTGTCCAGGTCACGCTGAATGGCAGCACAGCCTTCCGGTGTATCAGCCAGTCCTCCCAGTTTCGTGTCATCAGCAAACTTGCTGAGGGCACACTCTGTCCCTTCATCCAGGTCACTGATGAATAAATTGAACAAGACTGGGCCCAGTACCGACCCCTGGGGAACACCACTAGCCACAGGCCTCCAGCTAGACTCTGCACCACTGATTACAACCCTCTGAGCTCTGCCATTCAGCCAGTTCTCAATCCACCTCACTGTCCACTCGTCTAGCCCGCACTTCCTGAGCTTACCTATGAGGATGTTATGGGAGACAGTGTCAAAAGCCTTGCTGAAGTCAAGGTAGACAACATCCACCACTCTCCCCTCACCCACCCAGCCAGTCATGCCATCATAGAAGGCTATCAGATTGGTCAAGCATGATTTCCCCTTGGTGAATCCATGCTGACTACTCCTGATCACCTTCTTTTCCTCTACATGCTTGGAGATGGCCTCCAGAATGAGTTGCTCCATCACCTTTCCAGGGATGGAGGTGAGGCTGACTGGCCTGTAGTTTCCCAGGTCCTCCTTCTTGCCCTTCTTGAAGGCTGGAGTGACATTGGCCTTCCTCCAGTCCTCAGGCACCTCTCCCGTTCTCCATGACTTTTCAAAGATGATGGAGAGTGGCTTGGCAATGACCTCTGCCATCTCCCTCAGCACTCGTGGGCGCATCCCATTGGGGCCCATGGATTTGTGGGTGTCCAGTTTGCCTAACTGATCTCTAACCTGATCCTCCTCGACTAAAGGAAGGCCATCCTTTCTCCAGGGTACCTCTCTTACCTCCGAGGGAGACCTTATAGCAGTATTCCAGTACTTAAAGGGGGCCTACAAGAAAGATGGGGAGGGACTCTCTATCAGGGAGTGTAGTGATAGCACAAGGGGTAACGGTTTTAAACTGAAAGAGGGTAGATTTAGATTAGATATTAGGAAGAAATTCTTTACTATGAGGGTGGTGAGGCACTGGAACAGGTTGCCCAGAGATGTGGATGCCCCATCCCTGGAAGTGTTTAAGGCCAGGTTGGATGGGGCTTTGAGCAACCTGATCCCTGCCCATGGCAGGGGAGTTAGAACTAGATGATCTTTAAGGTCCCTTCCAACCCAAACCATTCTATGATCTCTTCTCACCATAAACCTTGCCTTGCTATAGACCTTTGTGACTACAAGGCACACAGTGACCTGTGCTAATAATGGCTTTTGTGTATAATGGGACAGCTGATCAATTCAGAATTGAATTTGATTAAACAAACAAGCAAACCAACAAGAGTAATAATACAATTCAGGTTCTTTCACTTAAGTAGCAGGATAAAGTATTCCCAGGCACCCTGTGATATGAACCCACACAAAAGCAAATAGATAAGAAGTCAGCAGGAAAACAAGAAAAATACAGCACTAGCTGTTATCTACGGAGTTCTCTTGCCTCTCCCATATATATATGAATAAACAAACTGCATTCTGTTAACAGCAGTATTTTTCCCAGCTCCTGTGTTAATTTTATAGCTTAACTGTCAAGTTCTAGGAGGAAAGGCTTAATATAGATCAAAACACAAGACTCTGCTCAATGTTTACCCAAACTGGAAAAGGAACTGCGAGGGTAAGCAAAAGGGTAACACTGTTCTGCTTCAACACCATAACTAGAGAGAGAGGCACCTGTAATGACTGATAAGGTGACCAGGTGAAGAAAATAACCCCATCCCTGCTCTCCTCCAACAGAAGGTCTAGAAACAGTTAACCTAATTCGTGCACATATTTGAATGTCAAATTCTTCAGGCTATCATAACAAAAATTATATGTATGTTATTATAATAGCCAAATTCTTTTAGAACTTATAAATTGGTGATAAATCAAGTTGTCAAACAACTATTAGAACATACCACTTTTCATTTTTAAGTATGCACACAGGAAGCTTTTGTCACCCAATTCCTGTATCAAAAATGCTTTGATTTTGTATTTATTCTCACTGACAGCTATAGTATGTCCCAACTTGCTGCAAAAAACCCCTCACAAACATTGTAGCAAAAAAGGGATGGAGGTATTTCCAAACTGGAAGCAACAGACACCAACTAACCAACCCAGTCCAAGCAGTACAGCCAGTAAAAGTAATTACACAATAATGTAATATGTTAAATCCAAAATCAACTAGTTTCCATTGGATGACCTTCAAACTTCTAAAAGCAACCTGCAAAGGAAGAAAGATTGTACACAGAGTCTTATATAAAGAGTAAAAGAGTAAATACATTACTCCTTTACTATTATTACTCCTTATTTATTTAAAGGAGTAATGTACTTATGCCGTTACTATTTACACTGCAAGACTGGGAAGTTTTTATAGACTCTTTGCACCCTTTTCCAGTTCATTTTAATTACAATATATGTTTTCTTTTTTTTTTTTTTTTCTCCTCCTGAAGAAACCTTCCCACATTTGCCAGGATTAATCTTGGATTTTCACAAGGTGTTTTTGATCCAGACTTGTACTGCAATAAACAAGGAGTATTTGGGATTAATTCATGTAGCATGCTATGGTTTATTAAAACTGTGAAGAAATCAACAAGAACAAGAGACATTTGAAAAAGGCAGGCAAGCCCGAAAATGAGAGGGAGAGACGAAGCCAGGCAGCTGACCTGCCCTCCTCTTGCCCAAATGGGGCATCTGAGAACACAGTGTCCTCCTCCTGTTATGCAGATTGTCACTTTGTCTTCTTTCCTACCTCCCTAGTATCTGGTACATCATAGGCTGAGTCTAGAAACACATGTAAGAAGGTTAATGAAAAACATCCTCCTCTTACTAAGTTTCAAAGCATCTTCTTTTTGCCAAGGTCAGAACAACATTCCAAGCTTTTAGACTACCCTGGTTTTTTATGTTTTTAACTAAAAGCACAGGCCAAATATGCTTGACAGGAGAATAAAGGCAGGAAAACAAGCTGGAACAAGCTACTTTTTAGGGGATGATGGGGAGGGAGGGGAAGAAGAAAAATTTCAAACCATCCTTAAATAAACACAACAATAAGATATTTGTGCACAAGGTACTTAAGAAAAAAACCCAACCCAAACTGTTCTAGTGACACTTACAAGGCAAGTTTCCTGCAGCATCTCCCATCTGCACAGACTGAGATTTTCCATACAACTCTGACCACTAGCATCACGTGCTGCAGCCCTCTCCTTATCAAGGGCACCTGTGGGATTGACTATTCTCCACCCAGCTGCCTATTTCCACAACATGTGCAGGAGCTTAATTGTCTCTGAGATGTTGCCATCAGGATCTTCAGCATAAACCAGCCAGCCAGATTTAAAAGTCCAGGTTCAAATAAAAGCTCAAACTAACCACAGGTAAGAGGGCTGTATATTCACAAATGATTATGCCCCATGGCAACAGTAGCCTGTGCACAGACTGTACAAACCTCTTGTCAATCCATTTTCTCTTACCTGGATAACTACAGCATTGTACTGTCTTTATCTGCCCATCCTGACACTACACAGTCTTCTCATGCAAACATCCCGCAGCCAAAATACTGCTCCTAGACCAAAGGCATAAAAATCTAAGATCTGTTATCTCCAGTTTTCCACAACTTTGACCCTTCTTATTAATTTGCATTTATCTTACAATAGACACTACTTTGGCAGTAAAGATGCTAGCTGTCATCTTGCATACCTTTCAGAAAAACAGAAGGGAAAAAAAAGGGGAGGGGGGGCCCTCCATGTTCTTCCAAGTAGATTTTCCTGGAAGGATGATTGAACATGGAGAAGAGTGGTAGTTTCCTATGCATACTCCAAACACGATCCCAGAATACTGCTGCTGGATATTTCTGTGGAAGAGCTAAAAACCTAAATGTCATCATGGTTATACTTCTTTAAAAGATACTGTTTATCAGCATATTCAGAAAGGCCTTGCTCCCGTGTGCAATGTGTGGGGCTGGGCAAAGCTGTAACAGTGTAGTGCCCAGCCAGGCCGTCACACATTTGGTTCTGCATACATAAAAAGAAACAAATTACAGTGCAATAGAAAAACTTGACATCCTCTAAATTAGTAATGAAAAATAGTGAAATAATCAACTGTGACAGATCTTTCAGTACTATTCAGGAACTTGTATTTTAACAGCACCCGAAAACAACACATATGCTGTGAAGACACATCTTTAGACACACTGAAAATTCTCTTGCCAACCAGTACAGGCCAGAAATATTGTTATTTGATTGTGTTTTTCAGACACTTTATAGATACCATGGAATGTGTCATATGATCAATTATTCTCCTTAAGTGTGATCACTGTAGAACACAGATACAGGAGTAAATATACTCCCCGACTGGGGACCTTGAAATCTAAAAACTCCACCAAGTTTCATATAAGAGCTGTTTTACTCTGGGAGAATAGCTGTATGGATTTTTAAACTGAAATGTTTCATTCTCTGAAGGATTCAGTCCTGAACATGGACTGTTCTAGTTCAATTTGTCCTGTAATTTATTTAAATCATCATGTTCTTATTCAAAGCTTTTTTTTTCCCCACTGACAATTTTGCTAAAGTGTGCAGGACTTTACATTGTATACCAAGCATTTTTAAAATGCACTTTACAACTTACTTTTAAAAAGCACTTTACAGTTTTTATAATGTATACAAATATATCTTAATAACTGAAATTGAGAACTAAGACCTCACCTCAATGCCACAAAAAAAAAAAAAAGTTTCAGTCATTATATAGTTTGTTCTGTTTCTGGATGCTGAAACAGACTGATCACTAAATTCCCAAAACAACAGCTGAATGCATTCATCATGATTTTAAAAGGACTCCACCCTAATAATTATGCCAAGTGTAAAATACTTTCAAGTTGCCTGTAAAATGGAGGGGGGAAGGCTTGAGAATTTGTGTAGCAGATCCTATATAAACTGAGGAATTTCCCAAGTGTTATTTCATACTATTATATAGTAAGAATTTATTTTTTTGTAATAACACTAGAACTGCTTTTCTTATTTAAATGGTTGCCTGAAACTGTAAATATGTTGGAAAAAAGGTCAGCAATTGAAATGTTATCTTAGGAACTCTGTTGATGCCCTAATGTGGTTTCTCAACAGCCTAAAAACAGGACAGCTACTGGAACAAACTAATATACATCTAAAAGAGGGTATCAGCATTTGTGAGAAAACAAGGGTATTAAAACAGGTATCCATACAACTTTTAGATGTACTTTTCTTGTTTGGAAAGATGCTAGACTATCCAACCTACTTCATAAAGCTTGGCGTAACCTAAATATACCCATAACACTATACGCCTATTTATTCAGCCATTACAAAACGTGTCTACCATCATCTCCTTGCTTTCCTTTTTTAAGGACAACTGAATGCAGTTCAATGACACTTTTACAATCTTTAGTAAGAAACACATAATTTGATACAGAAGTATTTATTAATCTTCGCTTCAAGCTAAAGCTTGAAGTCTGGGTTTTTAGCACAAAGTTACATACAAAACGCTGACTTCATTAAAATGACAGAATCATGATGGAAAGTAGAGAAAAAGCATTAGCCTAGATACATCACCAGCATCTTGAAAATTATAATATGTTAAATGATTATGAAGGACAATACTTCACAAGGCTAATAGACTGATGTAATTCGTTTCATTGCAAGTCCATGCTAATGGCCTTAGAACTATGATTTTTAAAAAATCATTTACATATTATATACACATATAATGATATGTGTATATAAACACATTTTTTTCCAGCTGAGTCAACTGAGAGTTCATTTTCTATGACAGAAATATACAGCCTCATTAGAAATTTTGGTTAAACAGAAATAATAACTACATAGAAATGAGTCATTTCTAAATTGCTAGTTTCCTTATCTTTTTCTCAGATACTGGGGAAGAAACTGTTATCCAGTACAATGTTTTGTTCTTTACTAAGTTGTGGTCAAACTGTAGATAAAAACATTCTCCGAGTTCATCAGACAGCATGAGATGCAAAAGTAAAACAAAAAAAAAAAGATGGTCCAAATTTGACAGGGTAATGAAGACATCCTCTGTTTTTCCTCTTCCCAGAGAGCTGAGGTGTCAGAGAAAACACTAGCATGACTGGAAGATATAACCCATTCCTTTTATGGCTTAAAAACAATAATCATATGATAGCAGATCAGAGTCGCATCAGTTTGCTGCAAAATATCTTGAGCCACAGTGAAAGAATTTAGCAACCTTTGTAAAATTATCAGAATGATACAGCATGTGTCTGTTATTCACAAAACATAGAATAGCAGGCAGTTAAATCTTTCTCTCATTTGAAATTAGTATGAGACTTAAAGGAAAAATACGGAACTCTGATTTGGATATATTTAAAAAGTACGATCCCTGGGGAAAAAATCAGAATGGGATTCATTCACATTGACTAAACTTTTTTGATTATATGGGATATCTGGCTATCATACTTAAGACAGAAATTATGACAAAAAGGTTATGACCAAGTTATATCATTAAATATTAATTACTGGTAACAATTGATGAGGGAGAATTAGAGAACGGGGATATCTCTTAATAGTCCCTGCAACTAAGGAGAAAAATTAAGCCTCTACACAAAAGATAGTTCCAACTGCCTTTTTTTTTTCTAACCATTTTGATTGATGGAAATCTGAGTATATGCTAAGACAACCACCAAATATATTCCAAAACTAAAGTATAGGGATTAATTTGTTAATTCAGAGAAAAAAACATTTAGACATATATTCTATGGTACTCAGCACATCCCTTGTTATAAAGTAACGTTCTTCTCCCTGTTCTAATTTTGAAAGACTTCAAAATGCACACTCTATGATTTCCCTCATTATAAAAGATGTAGTTTTATATGATGTTACAGTTACAACTGAAAAGTGTTTGGCAGGGATGCTGATTGATAGGCATATTTATCTATTTAGCTATTTTTGTTCAAGCAAGATTTTCTGCAGATTTTTCTTTTGCTCTAGTTTTAACACCAGTTCCCCAAACAGAATTAATTTGGTCAGTCCAGTTCCCTTAAATTCAACAAAATATTCTGTTAAAAAAAATAAAAATCAATCAATCTATCTATCTATCTATCTGCCTTGAAGAATTCAGAGACAAAAATCTACTTTTTTAGGAAAATATTCTCATTGGTGATAATAAGGAGGTTTTCTGGTAAAATAGAAAGCAAGCACTTTAGGGTAATTCAATGAACTATGGTAATCTACATGTTTACCTCCGTATATTGCTCTTAATGAAAGCAGCAGAGGTTTTTCCAGTGTGATTTTACCACAACTACCTGGGACTGGGGAGCTGTGGTGCTGAGAAGAATGCCAGCTTCAGCCAGCAGTTACCACAGATCCTGAACAACTTGTTTTCTTTAAGAAAGCCCGTGTTTCCATGTTGAAATGAAATTTCAGAAGTTTGTCATTATGCCTCTTCTTCCCCTTACCCCAACCAGCTTCTTGGCTTTCCATCCCAGTTTGAAGGGAAGAGTTTTCAGTTCCCTCGCAGAACTACTGGGATTCATTTCTATCTGTATTTCGGAAACACTGAAGAAAAGGCAATAAAAATGTGTCCAAACAGCTATAGCAAAGTATCTTAAGGAACACATTTTTTTGTGTCACCTTCCCAATGAAAGACAACTACTTACAATGAAATTCTAGTACTTTTCCTGCTCTAATTTTAAAGGTTGTTATTCTTGGGCCTTATACTATTTCTCTTCCTTCAATATTATTTGAGAGAAGAATCCCTCAAAATAATGACAGTATTCCATGCACAAGTTTCTTTCCATTGTTTAACGTCATCAATACTAATTTCAATCACTATATATATCAGAACAATCCCTTCCCTTCCCTAATATTCTTCAATAATGTGTAGACTGCTGTTTCCTTCTCAGTCTACATGTACCTAAGCTGTATATATTAAGCCCTGCTACTCACTCCTCACAAATTGGTCCCAGTATCCTCTCTAAAGTGGGGTCAATTTGTATGCAAGAATGCAGGCAGTTATCATCCTGGCACTAAGATGTTTGAAAGTATCTGGGCAAGATATGCAAAGTGATCTTGAATACTGTTGCTTCATTCTTGAGTAGGTCAGAGATGTTTCACTTCCTGAGTGAGATTTATTGGCAGCTATTACTAGGATTTTTTAATACTTTCTGAAGGCTTCAATTACATATGTCTTGTGCTAATATCTCCCAGGTTTTTTAGAACTTGTTATGAATATGTTCCCAGAAGTTTGCTAGCCATTCACTCATTCATTAGCATTAGCAGCATTATATTTAAAAGAGCTTGTTAATAAATCACATATCTCCAATTTACAAATTTAGGACTAAAAAACCCTGACTCTTTTGGAGAAACACACAATGACACAGGTGATGTTTACATATTTTCATATGCTACTATAAACAAGCCTTTTTCAATGTTGATACTTCCAGGAATTTTCTTCAAAACTTGAGACAACTATCGTTGTACATTGAAAGCCATATCTATTATTAAAATATGCATTTTTAACAGGGCGAAGTGCACTTCCATCAGTCAGATGATAACCAACTCCATGATTGATTATTAAAACATTTCATCAGCATTTAACCCTTTAAGTCTTTGATAACTGCAGATGTGAAAAGCATTTTATTCTCGGGAGTCAATACTTTCACTAAGAATGAACAGATACATAGAAGCAAGCTGCAAGTAGTACAAATGACTCAAGTATATATGCTATTCCTCACTCCTATATCCTCTGTAAGCTGGTCATTTTCGTCCCTTGTCATTTTATACTTCTTCCTCTCCTGGATAGCTGTCGTCGTTTAACCCCAGTCGGCAACTAAGCACCACACAGCCACTCGCTCACTCCCCTCCAGTGGGATGGGGGGGAGAATCAGAAGGGTAAAAGTGAGAAAACTTGTGGGTTGAGATAAAGACAGTTTAACAGGTAAAGCAAAAGCCATGCACGCAAGCAAAGCAAAACAAGGAATTCATTCACTACTTCCCATCGGCAGGCAGATGTTCAGCCATCTCCAGGAAAGCAGGGCTCCTTCACGCGTAACAGTTACTTGGGAAGACCAATGCCATCACTCTGAACGCCCCCCCCTTTCCTTCTTCTTCCCCCAGCTTTACATGCTGAGCATGATGTCATAGGGTATGGAATATCCCTTTGGTCAGTTGGGGTCAGTTGTCCTGGCTGTGTCCCCTCCCAACTTCTTGTGTACCCCCAGCCTACTCGCTGGTGGGGTGGTGTGAGAAGCAGAAAAGGCCTTGACTCTGTGTAAGCCCTGCTCAGCAATAACTAAAACATCCCTGTATTATCAACACTGTTCCCGGCACAAATCCAAAGCATAGCCCCATACTAGCTACTATGAAGAAAATTAACTCTACCCCAGCCAAAACCAGGACAATAGCTTTCAACTATGTGACAATGAAGAAATCAAACACCAAAATAGCAGCAGCAACATATCCTCTGCACAACAGTGGAATTTCTTCTGCCTTAAGGCAGTGTCTAGCACTGAAATCATAGCCTGTTTACTTCTAACTGGTGCTATATTACACCAAAGACTGAACTCTTGCTTATATAAAACTTGCACAAAGACCAATTTACTCGCAATGGTCCTATTTAGAGTTTAGAGTCCAAGCCAGCAGTTCCTTTTACAGCCAAGCCAGTGACAATAGTTGGCCAGAACCCTAGTTCTCATGCAAAAGTACAGAGGAGCTTGAGCCCTAGCGCTACTTGTATTCCTGTAAATAAGAAAGCAAACGTCTATGCACATTCATTCTTTTTGGTTTAGAAACTGTTTAGAACGGTCACAAGTTTAATATTTTAAAAGAAATAATCTTAAAGAATTTTTAAAATAGTTTTTATACCTAAAGTCAAATGTATCTGAAAAAAATCTTTCATAGGTTAATTAAAAGGTAAATATTTGTATGAAGGGATCTCAGAAATCGGTACTTCTCTGCTCATCTGAATTGGGATGCATGAATTCTGATAACCATATGAGAACCAAGGGGGGAAAAATTGAACTAAAATGAGCAAATGAAAATGCAACAATAGATATTGTGACTTCCAAAAGAGGAATAAAACAAAATGATTAGCTGCATATATTTTATGAGCATTTGCAGAATCACGAGGTATTAGCAGAGAGAATCAGAGAGCTGAGAGGACAACAGCATTCATGCAAGAGTCATGTAGGTTAGAAGAGCAGTTATATGCACTGCTGCCTATATAATTCAGCACACGAGCAGTTTCACCCATGCCTATGGAGCTGTCTGTCGCATAACCAGATGAAGTTGCTAGTGACTACCTGTTCACTGTCACCAAGCATGGAAGTGTTTCACATCATAATTCTTTAGCCAAAATGGTTCCTTTACAACAAACTTTTCAGATACATCTGTAACAGTAAATTAAACATGTCCATGAGTATTCCAGGGAACTGAGGCCAACTAGTACAAAATGACATGTGTCTAGGGCGGTAAACTCCCCTAGTCTGCAAAACAGAGTGGCCTCACAGAAACTGCCTTTTGGGAATGATCCCTGGAACACTGACTACCAAACAGTATCCAGGAATTAGCTCACTGGTTTTGGCATCAAGTTAATCAGGACATTTTTCTGTAAAACATTTAGTTTGGACATAGGTAAGGAAATGCAAAATGTTCCCATGTCCAGTCTGCATCCACACAGAGAGAAACTGCAACCCATCAAACCATCTTCAGCTAGTACAGGGGAAATAGTTCAACATCATGTTAATTAAAACCAGGCAAAAATTGGAGCCCAAAGCTGAGGAAACAGATACTACTTTGTTACTGCAGTGAGAAGGTAGGTGAAGGACAGCATATTAAAAACTGTTCATATCTCCAAGGAGAGGGTCTGTTTAAAAACTTAGTTTTCCATCCACGCAATGCAGAGAGGCAAAGAAATGACCCTATCCCTGTGTTCATAACCTACATGGTTATCCTACTTAACATGGTTACTCTACTCTCCCACATCAGATGACACAGTTATCCTACTTCAGGGAAGTTGTCCCATCCTACCCTGTTTCCTCAGCCTGGCAAACAGGTCTCAGGAGCAAGTTGGGGACAAACAATGCCCAAGTCACCAGCCAGGAACAATTAGGAAATAATCATGACCTTCACACTGCGAGCTCCTAGATCCGATGAAGCCACAGCCTCAGAGAAGGGTGCATCTCACATCTTGGTTTCTTGTGCATGGAACAAAAGGAAACACTCACAGCCATGGCTGAGTTACATAAAGCATGCATTTCACAAAACCGCATTTTTGCTGGGTGCATTTCCCTGTCCTTCTGCATACAGTTAAGGAATGTAACTTGAGTCATATTCTATGACAGTCCTTAAGACTGCGCTATTTTCATATATAATCCAGTTTATGACAAAGCAGAATAAAGCAGGAGTTTCCCCATCTCTGCGCTGTACAAGATTGTCCACTATACTAGGAAATTCCACTGCCGTATTTTGGCAGATCCCTGTTTTGTCATTGGTTATAATCTATCTTACACAAACTAGCTTAATTAACTTATATAAACTCAGTTTTCTTTAGCATATTTTGCATGCTTGTAAGGCAAATTTCTCTAGCATTTTTTAACAATCGTCTCCTACAGTGATGCCCTTTATCTGTAATAATTGGTAGAAATTATAAGTAGTGTGCAAAAAAAATCATTCTAACTACCAATACTTATTTACAATTATTCTATCCAAGTGTTTTGATATTGCTAGCCACCTTAATAAGCATTGCCTCCTAGTATTAAAGTAATGAACATAAAAATATAAATTTTTTTACATATTACAGTAAAGATTATTTTTATATAGTTATTTTGAAAATAAAGCCCCCATCTTCTGTAGGTGTAAGATTAATAAACAACTTCTGTGTATTAAAGTTATCTTGAAGCTAGCACTGATTTTATGGCATATTTCCAATTCCCAGACTAACAAAACACGTAATTCATCTTTTATTATACCTGAAAATTAGGACCAATTCCATAGCCAGCAATTGGGTCCTTTAACACGGAACTTCTATCAATGAGTGTTGAAAACTTAGGTTCAGAGGTCATTTCTACGCAGTAATGCACCTTCATAAATTACATCATGACATTACTCTAAATAGATTTAAAAATAAATGCTTTAAAAAAAAAATCAGAGTCCATTAAAATTGTTCTTACTGTCTAACTCTTCTGGAACAA
Source organism: Phoenicopterus ruber ruber (assembly GCA_009819775.1). NCBI lineage: Eukaryota > Metazoa > Chordata > Aves > Phoenicopteriformes > Phoenicopteridae > Phoenicopterus > Phoenicopterus ruber. The sequence goes on along the minus strand of CM020247.1, from coordinate 2,251,635 downwards.
CTTTCTCCTTTGACATCTGCAGTGAATATAAAAATCCTGAAAAAAAAGAAACTCCAAAAGTATCTCACGTGGCCATCTCTAATTTAGCAAAATCAGTCTATTTTAGTGAAAGAATGGAAAAAGCCTGATCAGACAGTCACTATCAAAAAGTGTTTAAATTCAGAGCTGCAAGCATAATCTTTTGCTGTGTAGCATGCACCAAATAAGCCCCTATAAAGAAGACACAACTAGATTCACAAAAATATTCCATTTCAAATTACCAGGTCACAGAGAGCAAACACCACATATCATCAGGAGTTTCCAGTAAAGATGACCTACAATCTTTCCCATTCCTATTATAACACTCAGTCTTTCACATCCTCATTAGTTTATATTTCTGGGAAATATCTAAACCCTTGAAATTCAAAGCCTATAAATGTTTTCCATCACAATGTCTGTTTGGGATTGAGAGTGATCCAGTTTTCATTTTAGTCTTTCTGATCATTGAAATGTGACACTTGAACAGTTTTCATAGAATCATAGAATCATAGAATTGTTCTGGTTGGAAGAGACCTCCGAGATCATCGGGTCCAACCATTAACCTAGCACTACCAAGTCCCCCACTAAATCATATCCCTCAGGGCCTCGTCTAAACGTCTTTTGAATACCTCCAGGGATGGGGACTCCACCACCTCCCTGGGCAGCCTGTTCCAATGCCCAACAACCCTTTCGGTGAAGAAATTTTTACGAATGTCCAATCTGAACCTCCCCTGGCGCAACTTGAGGCCATTTCCTCTTGTCCTGTCGTCTGTTACTAGGGAGAAGAGACCGACCCCCATCTCTCTACAACCTCCTTTCAGGTAGTTGTAGAGAGCAATAAGGTCTCCCCTCAGCCTCCTTTTCTCCAGGCTAAACATCCCCAGTTCCCTCAGCTGCTCCTCATAGGACTTGTGTTCTAGACCCTTCACCAGCTTCGTTGCCCATCTCTGGACACACTCCAGCACCTCAGTGTCTTTCTTGTAGTGAGGGGCCCAAAAGTGAACACAGTACTCGAGGTGCGGCCTCACCAGGGCCGAGTACAGGGGGACAATCACCTCCCTACTCCTGCTGGCCACACTATTTCTGATACAGGCCAGGATGCTGTTGGCCTTCTTGGCCACCTGGGCACACTGCTGGCTCATATTCAGCCGGCCGTCAACCAACACCCCCAGGTCCTTTTCCGCCAGGCAGCTTTCCAGCCACTCCCCCCCAAGCCTGTAGCAATTTTTTTAACATTATGTTACTCATTTATAAAACTTGGAATGTATACTTTTATAGAATAAGCAAATTTTACAGTATAAAAAAATAACAATTAACTGAGACAGAGTATTACAGAGTATTACTCCCTACACCTAGAAGGTTAGGCTGATAAAATGTAAATATGATCAGTCTACTATCTGACATTGTTAGAGATTCATCTAAAATTTCAGGGGGAAAAAAAAGTCAAGGGCTTTTACAGAAGAATAATTTCTGTGTTCAAAAAATGCTATTTTAATATAAATATGCTATTCTAAGATTTTAATTTTTCTTTATGTTACAAAAGCTAATTTCTGTATTTAAACTGTGTCTTAAGCATAAAACAGGGGTGCCATTCCTCAGGTTTTGGTTTAGTTATTTTAAGTTCTGTGCTGAAGTACAGCAATAGTGAAACAGAGGTGGTGATACAATTCACGCAAATTGCAAAATAACACAATAGAAGTTCCTAAAATAAGACCACCTTATCAGTGAGTCTTCCTTTTGCTGGGTCACAGGACTCAATAATTAGCATCAAGGCCCTGACACTGAGTAAAGCCTCAGCTTTCATCTACTTCAGATGATCTCTTCAAAGCTTCATTATAAGATTTACTTGCACTAATTAACAGAGATCAGAGTCAATTAGCTATTTGCAGGCTGCCCATCACATCACAAGGCACCTATGTTTGCAGTGATGCTGCATGACAGCAAACTAGATCAATATAACACAACACTCATTTTCTTACCTAAATGTGCATCTCTAGATTTTGGTCACCTCTGTGCAAATATTGTCAAGGCTGCTAAACCCAGCACAAGCCAAGTAACTTTAAAACTCTTTACAAATAAGAATTACTGTTTTTTCTAACCGTAACGACAACTTCCAAAAAGCACCAAGAAAAATAGTAATTAAAAAAAATCCCCAAACTTATCAGTGTTCTTTTAACATTCCAAAATGAAGGATCAAGCTTCCTGCACAACTACTTTTTTAACTCCAGAAGGCATTTAGGAGAAGTAAATAATAAAATAATTAATGTTTTTACACTGCAATTACACCACAGTCTCTCTGTAAAATGCATCTTCATCTTGAAGCTAGGCTGGACTGCAATAGCAGGCACAGTACCAAGCCCTGCATTCAGACCACAGAAGAGGTTCACTTCACAGGTGACTGCACTGTGAGTGCTGAAGCAGCATTGCCATTCATCTGCCAGTTCTGTACTTCACAGAATATTTGTTTCTTTGAATACAGTGTAATCTTCTGTTCTCTATTAATTACAGGATCAGCGACCAGTAGTAGAAAAAGTCTCTATATAGTATGTATGAAACTAAAGATGTTAATGAATACAGTGGCTCCATCTTTCAGTTGAGCCAGGACATGCCTAAATTAATGTGATCTTAATTCTGCTCTATGAGAGTATGCACAGAAGTATAATCCCAAATTATTTGTTATTAATATGTATTTTGTGCTAGTATGTCACAGTGACCATTACACAGGTATCTCCAAATCTATCTTGAAGGCAGACCTGAGCTTCCTTTGATGTAGAGCTGAGTCATGACTTCAGACCAAGAGGAGAGTACCTGCAGTGGAGTGCCAGGACATCACGAGCTCAGTGCCACACTAATGCGACTGCATGATTTCTGGTCTGCTCAGAATACAGTCAGAGTCTGCCTGCAGCTGCCTGGAAAATACTGCATAGAGATACTTTTTGATCTTTGGCTGATTTTACGCATCTCTTCAGAGCAAATATGTATTTCTTATTTGACATATTGAGCTATTGATATTTTAACTTTTATTTGGTGGAAGACTGAAAACTGGTTACTGCATGGGAATTTTGAGTGGTTTTTATTTTCTTAGTTTTACATCATATTGAAATGAAGCTAACTCACGTTCTGCATTTTAAACACGATCTCAAGTTCTTATAAGTGGGACACACTGCAATTTTATAACACCAGAAAAACTCTGAGATGTCACAAAACCACTCCTTTAACCAATGAGACAGGGTTTACAGAACTATTCCTCAACATACCATGGATGTGAAAATCACTTGTATGTTGTTTTAACCAATAGATTAAAGTAAACTTAAAATTATTTTTTTGCTATCTGATATTAAAGTACATGCATATCTGAATAATTATGTTAAATATGAATATTGCATTAGCATATGTACACTTATATAAAAAAAATTATAAATGAAGCAATATTGATCATAATGCAGATTGAGTAAAGGATCAGAGGGATCTAGCCAAAGCAAGTGAAGGGCTACATGAGGTGAGATGCCTCCAGTCACAATAACTGCACATGAATGGCTTCTGAAAGGAGTAAGATGAATTATACATACACCTTATGAAGCCCACCAGCTTCACAACTACGATGGGGTGGATGACTATGTGGAGCCTGCAAGGCTGATCAAGTGTATTCTTCCTCTCCTGCAGGCAATGGCAATCTCTGTCCCAGCTTGGACGACTGATGAAATTACCTCTTTAAAAACAGTTTGCTCTCTTGACCTGATTATGATTGTAGGTTTATTAGTCCAAGACACTTGGGAAACATTGCATTCATATACAAACATTTCCATTTTTGCCTTACTAACCAAGTCTTGTTCCAAGGCTGGATCAGGCGTTTTTTCTAACTAATCCAGAACTGACAGTAATGTAGACCTTGCCTACATCTCTGTCTCTCGATATCTTAGAATTAAGCTCAAAACAAGCAGACAGCTCAAAGATTTCTGTCCTAGGAAGCAAGATTAAAGATATCCTAATTGAGAGAAATAAAAATATGTTTAGCCCTAATTTGTTCAAAAGAAAAAAGACTGAGGCTGAGAGGATAAAGAGCGTCCTAAGTCCTAAAAAGGGGCAACATTTTATTTTTTAAAAAAGTCTAAATCCATAAAAATAAAGCTTTTTCACTCCTCAGCTTATTAAGGAGTTCAAAAACTTAACATATCAATTGCCTCTAAACCTGGTCAAGTTCTTTTCTTCATAAAAATGAAATCTCAAAACCCACCTTGCACAGAAGATTCTGGGCTAGGGGCTATTTCTTAAACATTTGTGTTTGGGTTACCTGATTGGCTTAGTCACGTGTGCACTTGAGCACCATCTCCCTTTTCATGTCTACAGAAGAGCCAAGAACCCAAGAAATCACCCCAAAACAAGGCCAGGCTGTGTGAAGACCACCACCATGTATGTGGTGGGTTGACCCTGGCTGGATGCCAGGTGGCCACCAAAGCCGCTCTATCACTCCCCTCCTCAGCTGGACAGGGGAGAGAAAATATAAAAAAAGGCTCATGGGTCGAGATAAGGACAGGGAGATCACTCACCAATTATTGTCACGGGCAAAACAAACTCAACTTGGGGAAAAATTAATTTAATTTATTGCCAATCAAATCAGAGCAGGATAATGAGAAAATAAAACCAAATCTTAAAACACCTTCCCCCCACCCCTCCCTTCTTCCCAGGCTCAACTTTACTCCTGATTTCTCTACCTCCTCCCCCACAGTGGTGCAGGGGGATGGGGAATTGGGGTTGCGGTCAGTTCATCACACATTGTCTCTGCCGCTCCTTCCTCCTCAGGAGGAGGACTCCTCACGCTCTTCCCCTGCTCCAGCGTGGGGTCCCTCCCATAGGAGATAGTCCTCCATGAACTTCTCCAAACATGGGTCTTCCCACAGGTTACAGTTCTTCATGAACTGCTCCAGCGTGGGTCCTTTCTATGGGGTGCAGTCCTTCAGGAACAGACTGCTCCGGTGTGGGTTCCCCTGCAGGGTCACAGGTCCTGCCAGCAAACCTGCTCCAGTGTGGGCTCCTCTGTCTCCACGGGGCCACAGGTCCTGCCAGGAGCCTGCTCTCCAGTGCAGGCTTCCCACGGGGTCACAGCCTCCTTCGGGGGCATCCACCTGCTCCACCGTGGACCTCCATGGGCTGCAGGGGGACAGCCTGCCTCACCATGGTCCTCACCACAGGCTGCAGGGGAATCTCTGCTCCGGCACCTGGAGCACCTCCTCCCCCTCCTTCTCCCCTGACCTTGGTGTCTGCAGAGTTGTTTCTCTCACATCTCACTCCTCTCTCCGCTGCTGTTTTTTCCTGCAGCAGTTTTTTTTTTTTCCCCCCTTCTTAAATATGTTATCCCAGAGGCGCTACCACCGTTGCTGATTGTCTTGGCCTTGGCCAGCGGTGGGTCCATCTTGGAGCCAGCTGGCATTGGCTCTGTCGGACATAGGGGAAGCTTCTAGCAACTTCTCACAGAAGCCACCCCTCTAGCCTCCCCCTTCACCAAAACCTTGCCATGCAAACCCAATACAACGTAGCAAAGTGGACATCCAAAATACTTCTGTTTCCAAGGTTTTGCAATTCTCCTGGATAGCAAACAGCTGCACTGCTTTGTCTTGTATTTTCTATTTTAACAAATCTAAATGTGAGGGTATTTAAGTATATTTTATCCTATTTAATGGAAGTAACTGTGATGCCAGGTATTAGTTATAAAACTAGACTACTTCTTAATACTGTTAAGTAAAGTTTAGTAGCTTTCAGTAGTATTTTCTTCACAGACCACTTTTACACCTTACTTTTCAGTGATACAGCTGAAGCAAGAAAATGCCAATGCATTGTAAAAATGCTTTTTACAATACTAAAGATGAAGCATTAGGTTTGCAAATTTATTTATAAATCTGAAGAATTTGTAAAACATTCTCTAAAAGATTTTCTGTTTAGAGCCCGACAAGCCTGCTCTCTGTACCTCAGAAACATCTGCCCACTCCCCGCCTTGACACACTGCATCTCCACAAAATCAGCAGCGCTGTAACAGGCTCTCATACAAGGAGACAGCCAGAAGAAAATAGCCAAGCAACTAAGTGAAACTTCTCCTTGGAAAAGTGGTACTACTTTGGTGTTGATATCGACCTTCACTGAGCACAGAGCACTCCTGCAAACAAAGAATATTCAGTAAAAAACAATGCAATGAGGGTATGATAAAAAGGATGAGGGAGAGAAGAAAGGACATAGGAACTGGAGAAAGAACCACAGGGTCAGAAACAACACCAGAAAATCCTGCCTCACACATATAAAACTAAATGAAAGTCAGAAGAACAAAGACAAACTATTTTAAAAGGGTTTATTTGTTTGGTTTTTTCCTCAATTCAGCTGCACTGTGAAAGAAGTCAAAGATAATACAGCAATTAAGCTAACTATAGTTTCTTGAAACATTTACTCTGGGCTTTGATCATTGAACCCAAATCCCTCAAGTCCAGCTTTGTATCCCATCCTCATTCTTGCAAGGGAGCCTAAGCAGAGTTGCCTTCTCACACCCAGTCAGGTGCTGTTTCTCTTCTCATCAGAGCCAGGCAGAGCAGAGGATCCAAACAGCTGCAGAACTGCAACAAATGTGATTGACTGATCCCTTCAGAAAACTGCAACTTTTCTCCCCATCATATTCTAAACCCTAAGGCAAAGACTTGTGTATTTCACTTCACTTTCAGAATCCTTAAAAATGGTTCTGAGAACCTTTCTTAGAAGAACAGATTTCCATTATGAGTAATGTTAAGAGAAGCTAATACTATTGAAATTCAGGGGAAATTCATACTGAAAGATATATTTAATCTCACTCTAAAAACTTCTTGAATGGACTGGATTACATTCACAAGTCTAGAACTCATGATTCAGCTTCCACCGTTCATGTCTGTCAGTTCTGCCTTAGTGCAAAATCTTGCTCAATTTGCCCAAATGAAAATGAAGTCTGCAGTACTCTACGTTTTACTGAGGGTAAGAGGACTCTGAGGTTTTGGGGTTAGAGAGATGGAAGAATAGGAGGACTGTTAACTGGTCTTTCTTTTCCTGGATATTTTGATAACATGAAGTTCTTCTAGGCGATCAAAGGGAAATGGATAGTGGATTTTTTTTTTTTTTACTGTATTTAAAAATAAAATCACTATAGATTGCCAAATCATTAGAAATCTCTGAGAGAGAACATGAACATAGGATTTCTTCTCAGAGTTAATTTGTGCCCAACCACTTAAAGTATCTCTGTGTGTCATTCACTTCCTGCCACATCTTGAATAAGACAAAGATGCTTTCAGAAAAGTGTATCCTTTCCAGTGTAGCAGTAGAGGATGTCGGAGTCAAAGGTGATCAAGGTCTCCATATATTAAACTACAGGTTTCTTTGTGTAAAATGAGAATTCCATAAGACCAGTATAAAGACCAGACCTGAAGACCAGCACGAACATGTACATCGCAGTGAGACAACTCATTCTTTATGAAAGCACAGATCTTTTTGGGGCATAAAAATTCATGCTGGACCTAACAAGCTTAGGCCTCTGTTATAATCTCTATCATCTCCTTTACCTCTAGGCATATGAGGCCAGATTTTTCATGCGATATTATTTGTATATATTTCAATCCTTCTGCCACTTTTTTACTTCTCTAGAAGGATGTTATTATCCAAACATCTGGATCTGTTATTTTCTCTATAATCTAATGAGCAATATTTTATGGGCTGTATATTAATCTAGAAATATTGTATATGTCTGCAGTTACATACACTGTATTGAAGGTAAGAGAGAAAAAGATATTGCTTATGTTCTTTATACCTGATTGTGTTTTATGTTTCTCATGATGAAGAACAGGACCAGCAAATCTACACACATTGTAAAGGCCTTTTTAAAAACTACTTACCTCATGATCTAAACTACTTGCAATAACAGATTATCTGATTAAAGGCTCCTCTAACATAAGTAGATAAATTTATCTTGCCTACAGGCATAAATGAGAGTGCATCTGCAGACTTACAATAATGTTTATCTATCGGTCTCTTTCACAGCTCAATAACGTACACTAAAGCAGCATTTTAATAAATTCATCTGCCTTTTGTACTTCAGGGGAGGGGAGGAAGAGAAGGAAAAAACGCAGACATCTCCAGTTTTCGTGTAAGCCAACAGTTTAAAAGGGGTCTATTACAGTACACTTGGCTCCTGACGGAATTACTCAAGAACCTGTCATATGGCATGCCAAGTTCTTTTAAACACTCTGAACGGGTTTATTATTACTGCTCTACAAAGTCCACAACAAGTCTTGGCAAACCTACCACTCAACAAGAGGAACACTAGACCAGATGTGTTTAGAATCCAAAAGTGCAAAGTTGCCTATTTCCATTTACAAGTCACCTTTAATCTTTTCAGCTAACCTTTCAAACTATAGTCAATCCAGGGTCTTTTCTACTTTAGTGAGACAGATAGATGGAAATGTAATGAGAGAACTCAGTTGTCATACTAGCTGCTCTTTGGCCAAAACCACTTTTCTATTACGTTAATTAGTCTTTTGGTAAACGTAACTGAAGACAAACTAAAATAACTAAATGCTGCTGGGCAGTAAAAGTACAGTGCACAGATATACAATATTTTAGTTGATGTTCACTGCAGCACTGTCTGGAGGATGTATGTAAACATACATGCACACATCCAGGTTAATTTTCAATGATCTTTCCTCTCCTCCCCACTCCCCCTTTTCATCTATCTACCAGAAAACATCTGGAATGACAAAGCTATCATGTTAGAAGTGGCCAAGATGTCATTGATACTGATTAAATGACCAGCAATAGAGTTTCAAAATGCTACAATCCTTAATTTTCAGATGGTCATGTAATGTAATAACATAGTAACATTTATTAAACTCTGTATGTTTTGGTGGGGTTTGGGTTTGTTTTTTGTTTGCTTTTTTTTGGGGGGGGGGGGGGGTGTTTGGGGTTTTTTAAGAGTTTCTGGCTCCCAAAATTGAGACAGAAACAGTTTAAGAAAGAAAATTAAAAATGAAGATTCTGGAGCATAATTCTTTGGCAAACAATGACAGCTCTATCAAATTCAGGATATAAGTAATCAGAGCAAAAAAAGTTTTTTTCATATAAGCCATGTATGTTGTTTAAAATTTAAGATTTCAATTTATCTCTCTGACCAACACATGTGATCCAAATGGTTTGGAAATACTAATTCAGTGTTTTGAGATGTTATATTGCTGTAGTTATCAAAGTTACAGGCTGTGTGGATATGGTATGGCAGAGTACCCTCATGCAAATGCTGGCAGTAAGTAGGAAAGTTGGGATGTTTCTTCAGTCTACAAACTAGGAGCATGCAGCATCTTTCTACCATTTCAGCAATGATGGATTCTAACAGGATGGTAGCAAGAACTGTTTGCCGCATTACTGTGTCTAGCATGGTAACCTAATTTCAGCACATTATGTAGGCATTCTTCTACTTCCTTTGTACAAACCAAGATGAGTTGCTCAAATCTGGATGACCTTATGGAAATAAGCATCATACAGTTGTTGCTCTCAACAGGTTATATACACCTATTCTCATCTTAATGATGAAGATCAGCAGTTGGAAAGATCATGACTGAGACCTCCCAGGATGATGAAGAGCAGCTGCTAATCATGCCACAAGTTATGCAACTGCTGGGGAGGGAGTTCAAAAACCAAAGCAGATTGCTACAAAGACAGGCCTATGTACAACAGATATCTATATAACTGTAGGGATAAATACTTACCTGTATGCACAGGAACATCAGACAGAGCCAGACACCCTTCTCCTCAGGGGAAACTCAGAACCATGAGACACTGTGCATTTTGCTCTACATGACCACCACACACCTTCCTATATACCTCCAAGGTGAACTCTGGGATCTGACTCAGATATTGATGAAAGTCAGATTATCCATGTTAATATTCTGATAACATTATGTCAATGGGGTGAAAGGACAAGCATATAGGAAACAAAGGGGGAATATTTCTATGGATCAGTGCTTCCTTTGCAAACACAATTTTGGGATAGCGAACTCCTTGGACAGAAAACTTTTTTGCATAGGAATCTTTCCATTCAGGTAATGTAATACCACTAATCAATAAATAACTTTCTGAGGACAGTTGAAGAACAAACACCCATTGCAAAACATGCCATAAAATGGGAGTTGTTTCTTCTGATGATATGATGAAATATTCCAAATGACACAGATGTCCTCCTACAACTCTTTCTGAACATAATGCCAGGACATGTTTGGTTTGGTTACTGCTTGTCAAATTAAGATAATTTTCTCCTTTCAACAAGCACCTCTTACAAAAAAAAAATCCTTATTAATTAATGTTATTATTCCATAGCAACTTCCTTTACACTGTCACAACAAAGATCTGTCCCATCATAATGAGATTACGTAAAATATGCACCCTCCTTTGTTGCATAACACCACCTAAAATGGTCTTTACATAAGCTTCTTTTACCAATGAATTTTTTCTGAATATGTATGCCTTTTGGACAATCAAAAATCTGAAGCTGCTTTCTTCAGTTTAAGAAAGCTGTTTTTATGGTCTTGCTGCTCCTTAACTCCTTAATGGATTTATTAGCATTATTCAAAAAGATAGTTGATAAAGAACATATAACTGTTTAACAATACTCAACAGACAGTTGATTATAGAAAGACATGTTGGTGCACATATGGCAGGCGGATAAATTATGCACATCTGGATTACTTTGGGCAAGAAAGACAGCTAAGTGTCTAAAGCCAAGTTAAGCAATCTGTCACTATCAATATGTGCATTTATTTAAAAGACGTCAAGGATTCAAAGTCATATTTTGTATTTCTTCATAAATGTTCCAGTGCTTCATGAGACTGCAAAGCAGGTGACAAAACACATTGCTTAAATTGCCAAAGGCTGTATAAACAGGGATAATTTTGAACTTGCCGTACATATAGGAGTAGCCAAATTTTCAAGTCAACTCTATTATTCATTAGTTTATACTAAAAATATAATATACACAGACAAGGCATATAATCAAGTTTTGAATAGCCAGCCTCAAAACTTAGCTGAAAATGGTTGAAACAATTTGGTAAGTTCAAAGAAAATTAAACAAGATTAAATTATCAGAAAAGTTGCAATTACAAACTCATTTGTAACAGTAATTGCATATTTTTAGTGACAGTTTAATGAGAAAATATGCCACCCCATATCTAACTTTCTCGGCCACAACAAAATAACAGATTAGTGGTAGACAGAGCTTACACCATCTTGAAAGACAAGCATAAAACTGAAGGTTCAGAAGTCATGCTTATTCTTAATTTAAATCTAATACAAGTAAACAAAACAGAAAAACTCCAATAGATATAGATTAATATGAGCCAGCAATGTGCCCTTGCGGCCAGGAAGGCCAACAGCATCCTGGGGTGCATTAAGAAGAGGGTGGCCAGCAGGTCGAGGGAGGTTATCCTCCCCCTCTACTCTGCCCTAGAGAGGCCCCATCTGGAGTACTGCGTCCAGTTCTGGGCTCTCCAGTTCAAGAAAGACGAGGAACTACTGGAGAGAGTTCAGCAGAGGGCTACAAAGATGATGAGGGGACTGGAGCATCTCTCCTATGGGGAAAGGCTGAGGGAGCTGGGGCTGTTTAGCCTGAGGAAGAGAAGACTGAGAGGGGACCTCATCAACACTTATGAATATCTCAAGGGCAGTTGTCAAGAGGATGGGGCCAGACTCTTTTCAGTGGTGCCCAGTGGCAGGACAAGGGGCAACGGGCACAAACTGGAACACAGGAAGTTCCGTCTAAATATGAGGGAAAAACTTCTTTAGTGTGAGGGTGACAGAGCACTGGAACAGGCTGCCCAGGGAGGTTGTGGAGTCTCCTTTTCTGGAGATATTCAAAACCCGCCTGGACGCAGTCCTGTTCAGCCTGCTCTAGGTGAACCTGCTCTGTCAGGGGGGTTGGCCTAGATGATCTCCAGAGGTCCCTTCCAACCCCTACCGTTCTGTGATTCTGTGAATATTTGCCATGGACACCAACAGGTATATAAAAACAAATTAGGTGATTAAAAAGCCAGAGCTATTTTTCTCAAAACAACAGTGAGTATGACCAACAAGGCCTTTATAAATCTAGAAGTATTAAAAAATCAAAATCAGATTTTGTGGCAAAAAGCCTACTTGCTTTCTTAGGCATTAAAATCATTCAACTCGTACAAAACACAGGAGGGAAATGAAGGAAGGGGGGCAGTATTAACATTGCCTATCATTTCTCATCTAAAAAAAGCTACAAAAACATTTTGTAAGAATTCCAAGACTGCCCATTGCTTAAGAGAAGGTGAAAATCCCTTTGGCTGATGGTGCTGTTTCTTTGCTATATAAAATTCCATTCAGCTTTAGCTGAACGATCATATTAGGCTCATCCACACTCCTCTTATGATTTATATTTCTAAAGGGAACAAAACCTCGTTCTGTCTCATTTACACTAGCTAGATGTGCAAAGAGACAACATTAAGCCTGCATAATTAAATTTAACTCTAACATTCAAATGCTTCACTTAATTTTAAAAAGTTAATTTTTGTGTGTTTTGTGTGCGAGTAACTCGTTTTCATACCCTTATTAGTATATGAATACATGAACTATAGAAAAGTTTTGATTTACAGTTGTAATAGATCATTAATTATATTCAAAAGAAATGCAAATTACTTGAGATAGATTAATAGTATTTATTCCAAGTACTTAATTGAAGTTACTTTAATATTTGCCATACCAAAATTAAACAATTTTGAAATACATTTCAGAACCTAAAACCTTGGCATGCCTTCTGTAAAAGTAGTCACCACTTACAAGACATTTTATTTCACACACACACAGAGGTATATAACCAGCCACAACATGTTACATTTTTAAAATAAGGAATTGATTCACCATCTTACTGAACACTAAATCTGCAGCTAAGAGTGAGTTTTAACCTAGCAAACATGAAAAAGAAAAGCTGGAAAAGAAAAGCTGGAAGAAGCCAGCAAAGAGACAGTAGAATTATTTCTCTTCCTGATGGGTAATCTCTTCTCTGGTAGAGGAAAAAGTATCACACTGCTGGGGCTGTTGGGACAACAGATTTCATACCAGTCTCAGGACATACGCACTAGGCAACAGGAATTCACGCATGTCCTCGAGAGATTCACTTAACATGCCTTTTTGTTTGTTCGTTTGATTTTCCTGCTAGTTCACTTAGTGGATCACCGTATCCATTTCTCACCTTGAATAATCTACTTTTCTTGTCTCCAGTACCCCTAAAATTTTCACTCTTCATGAGTACTCAAAGTAAACATGCAAAATTTGGTACAAGCGTTTCCCACCAAAAAAAGGACTTGAGAAATTCTCCTGACAGGCATGCGTATTAATGCAATTAATATTTTAAGATTATTAATTAAATTGAATTGAAAGAAATCTCTTAAGGATAAGTGCAAAGGGTCGCTTACCAGGACAAAATTCTTAAACAGCATTGAAATGGGTAAACAACAAGCTGCACAGTGACATAGGTTGGGTATAATACAAATTGACAACATGGTGTACACTCTCTAATTGGGCACTTGACATGAATTACTTATGTGTCAGCTAAAATGAATAGACAAGGAACTTGATAATTTCAGTTGTACTGTATTTCACTTTAAAATGCTTTCAGTAGATTCGCAAAGGTTTAGACTCTAATAGTGGCTTTTTTTATTGCATAAACACATTCAGACTCAATCGACTTTACGTCAGTATCTAGATATGCTGCAATGTCTTGAACATTAAACTCTCTACCAGCAGAGGGGGACCTCTATTATGATTTCTTTCTTTCAACACACTCCAAAGGCAGTCTTATAAATCCATTATTTAGCTTCTAATGCATTCTTCTTACAAACATCATATATAGGACTAGGCTAATACTCTTATTTCCCATGGGCATTCAAGACAGAAAACTTAAATTTGCTGATTGCTCATGTTGCTTTGATCACACCACGAGACAGCATTTCTAAAGCTACTTCTAAAATTCCAACGTATACCAGCATGACTGTATGTTAAGGGAACTGTATACACAGAGATTTTTCTTGACCCTTGTTTTAAATGACTTTTTACCAGTTTACATAATTCATTTCACAATCACAGTCTTTGGAGCTTTGTTTTTCTATCGCAGAAATCAACATGTTTCTTTCACCTGTACTTGGGTCTCCAAGTTATTCGAAGCTACTCATTGTCATTATAATCCTAGAGCTTTTATAAGACTTTTCTATATGGACATAAGGTGGAGTGCAGAAATAACCTACTTCCACAAAGTGAACTATAGACTTGTGCAGCAAGTCCACAGCAAAGATAGGAAACGAACCTGTATTTCCTAACATCTCAATAATTGTTATGACTTCTTCCACTGTAAGTAACAGTCATTTCTAATCTTAATTTCTCTCCCCCAAAAGCCTCTCTTGGATTAAAGCAAACGGTATGTGTTGTCAAATGAAGCAACTGGTAATTAGCTTGCATAATGAAAAAGAATTATATTATGGTATATTAATTGTCAAAAATATAACTTCTTTCTGATGATAGAAATTAAAAATTGGACAGTAGACATTCAATAATTTTGCTGGAGTCGTCAAGTTGGAAACTTTATGCATAGAAGCATCTTAGAGCTAAAATATTTTAAATATACGGTTTTCTTTCATTTACTTTGTGAGATGTTACCCACAAAAAATTGGTGTTTATCATGAAATAGTAGGAGCAGATATAAAAACAAGAAACACAGATCTAATATAATTCAAGAAAAACACCTTGAACAGGTTCTTCCATTTTTTTTTATTTTTTAAAAAAGGAGCTAAGTTTAAAAGTAGCCTTAAAAATTCATCCCAGGTAAAGTTCTGTTTTAAGGGGTAAACATTTTAAGGGGTAAAATGCTTTTCTCACTGCAGGATGAGTGCCACATAAAAAAACAAAGACACAAATCTCTGGCTAACTTTGCCAAAATCTAATCTGAGTGCTTAACTGTGCAATTACGTTGTGCTCAAAGAAAACTTTGATCATAAGTTCCTTTTCAAAGACCAAAATGAATGACAATAGGAAAGCAGGTTTCTATGGCAGGGCAGCTCTGTTAAAGCCAGGTCAGCTCCCAGGAGCTTTAATTTGCTTCTGTGATGGCCTTTGTTTTTATCTTTAAAAAATTCAGTAACTACATGACACACACACCTAATTTTTTTCAGTATTCTTTGGTAAAGTTTTAATTGCTCTCAGACACACATTTGTGAGGGGCGATGGTCACTGGAGCAGATTTGCAGAGCACCACAAACAGGTGAGGCTCTGAGCCTCTGACAAGAAGTCCCAAACATCAACAATTTTAATTCTTTTTGGGAGGCAAACAGGCAAGCACAGCTCTCATTTTCTGCTTTTTAGCATCCTTCTCACTCAATGCTTGGTGACATTAGCTGGCACACCCTGTCTATTCTTTCACTGCAGAACTAGTTCCATGGAGAAAAAAAGAAAAGGAATTTTCTAGGACTTATTTGCTTTTCTCCTCTTCATCTCTCCTCCCTTGTTTGCCTGTTAAATTTAAGATGAAATACTGGGGTCTGCAAAGACAAGCAGGAGATTATTACTGCATGACAAAAAAAAACCCTTGTCTTTTCTAACAATAGCCTGCCAGCCTCAGAGACAGACTACAAGAGACATGTGGCTTGGCCCTTCCAAGACAAAACTTTAGATACTATGTGTAAATAATAATGTTTCCCTAGTGCTATGAAATACAAAAAAGCTGATATGGCCCTAAAATATAGTACCATAATACAGTAAAACCTTGTAGGATCCAGTACCTGCTTGCAGCACACAATTTAAAGGAGAAGTAGCATGGGGTTGTTGGAAGGTTTCTAGTATTGATCCACGTCTGGCATAGAAAATTATGACGATAAACAAAGTTTTATTTTGGAAATTACCCTCAGCACCTCAAAGCTCATGAACAGGAAGACAGCAAGCATTCTACTAAAAGGGTAGATATATAGAAACTCAACTCAAAATGAGAGAGGTTTTTAATAATAAGGTGACAAACCCAAACTCTTTTTGGAAGACAACTATTTTCAATAGCCATGAAGTAGAAATTTGCTCAATAAGAACAGACTTCAATTTTCCTCTTATCACCAGAAATTAAGACTTTCAGAGTGCTTTCAAGACAATTATAAACATCATGGTGATGTTCACACATCTGTCCCAACAAAACCTGCAGATAAGAAAACATTTCTCTATTTCTGAGCACTGCACAAAGCAGCCATCTAAGCAAAGTCTGATGATGCAACAGATGATACAAATTTGATAGAAGTTGTGAGACTGATGGCCCCGCTCAGATCTATTGCAGTTGTAGAGGGAGGACAATTGTCCAGAGTGCAGTCAGCTGAAAAATGCTAAATTTGTGGAATCCTGTGGTGTTTTGCAGGATTTCTGGTAGAGTTTTCCTGCATTTCTATAGAACTACATCGGTTTCTTGCTGAGTCTTTTGTGGAGCTCAAGCTGCAAATTCCTTTAATAGGTACAGGATTGCCACACTTATCAAGCGGTAATACTTTATACCAATCTTCACAAAACTCCCATAAACTTGACTCCTGAAGAGCCTCATCAGTCTAAATTAAGAACAAAAAGTAACTGATGAAGCAACAATTAAGGTCAAAAAAAAGAGAACTGGGAATCAGATTTAAAGCTTTTTCTTTTTTATCTCTGGAAAAATGCAGAATTTTATCAAAGCTTGCAAACAACTCCACTACACAAACTAGCCAAGACTACTTTTTGCCTATTAATACAAAATTAAAGAATAGTTATCTATTAGCACTTACATTCTGTATATTAACACTTATATCCTGAATATTAGCACCTAAATTCTGACTTATTAATTCTGAATTACTTCTAAATAGCAACAATTTTTTTTTTTTGCATACAAAAGATGAATTAAAACTCCATTAAGAACATACAATCAAGCAAAAGAAATGGAAACAACTGAAATAATCTAAACAGGAACAGAGAATTTTAATTCTGCAGGACAGAGAAAATTATGGTCTTCAATGGGTATACTAGCAAAATGACCACTTCAGTATGGACATTTCACATATCTAAAAAATATTTTATAAAATACTATTTCTGCATTATTTAACACCATACCTGAATGAACAAGTAAGAACTCAACCTAAAATGTGATTAATTTAAAATAATCAACGTAGTATATTACCTTGACATCCCACTGCAAGCTTTTTGTGGGCTTAAATTTTTTTTTTTTTAAAGAATGTTTATATCTCCTCACTGAATTATAGGGGGAAAATGATCACACAAATAGAGAATATTAAGTCACCACAGATCTCAAAAAACATTAAACTCTGAGAAAGATTCAATTGTTTCTGGACCAGACACCCTTAATAAGAAGATAGTGAAACTGACTGTACATATTGAAATGAATGAAGTAATGAAGTATGCAGAAAAATTTCTTTATAACAGATAACTAATTAGGAGATACTGTATATTATCTATGTCTTGGGTAACTCAGGAATGCCTTTTCAGAACTTGACAGTGCTATATTTCCAATTATCACAACAAAAGAGAATCCAGACTGATATCAAACATATGGGACTTTGAACAACCTGGTCTAGTGGAAGGTGTCCCTGCCCATGGCGGGGGGGGTTGGAACTAGATGATCTTTAAGGTCCCTTCCAACCCAAACCATTCTATGATTCTATGATATCAAAACCTTTTTCAAAGGGTCAAAAAAGTTTTTGAATGACGCAACACTCAAGTGTCAAAGCAACATCACTATCTCTTTCAATTAATTTGCAGCTATTGCTGTCAAACAGGTTACAAACTGACAGGTTATGTAAGTACACTAAAATTGTATTTTGAATATAAATTCAAATTTTAAATCCAATCAATTCAAAAATCAAAATTAATTTTCAGTCGTACTAAAATAACCTAATGATTTTCACAGACAGCTTTGGCTCATTTTTCCAGCATTCTATGTATTTTAGTCAATTGACTCTAACATAGTGAGTCCCTGACTGATAATCCTGAGCAGGGTAAGTCAACTCTTCCTTCATTGCTTGATCATAATACCCAGACAATAGATATAGTATTCTCAAGCATTTTCAGTTACTCATTGCAGGTCTCAGAATACTTAAAATTGTACTTTTCAGAATACAGAAGTTGAAATAACTGTAAAGCCCCCAGGACTAGAAAACTGGCATACTAGTTTATTGCTTAAATGATTTGCATAACAACAACAATTTATAACTGAGGTATCTCTTTAATTCAGTTTTTGTGTGTCTGAGAACAAAATGGAGTGGAAAGAACAGAAACATAATTATGAATCTGAACTTTCCTGAGAAGGACAGTTTTGCAAAATATTTTGTATCCAAGCAGCTAGATTTCTATTCTCCCCTCAGCCATGGTTCTACCTAGGACATTAGTCAAGTTCCTCCTCTTTCATTACATCTTTGTTTTCTCCCTCCAACCCCTCTCTGCCTGAACTGTCTTCTACAACAGTGTTTTAGGGTACTGTCCTTAGCTATCAGGTCTCCTCCCCAGCAGGGTGTTGGTTACAGCTGCAGACTCTAAACAACATTTTTATTGAGTGATACTTAACATACACTACTCACCTCATCTTCAAATGCCTTATGGAGATTCAGACCCATGCACATCCTGATCAATAGTATACAGCAGAGGATTCAAATACCAGGCCACAACTGAACCAAACTCAAACAAAGAGGCTCCACGTGCCCCACTGCCAGACATATTAGATTTTTAAATTATCTCACAGCAAGGTTCTACCAAAAATGGAGATGCCACTTTGCTGACCTACCCTTCAAACACAGCTCACTTCTGGAGCATCCATCCCCCTGCACAGGGGCCAGAGACTTGATGATCTGCTGCCTTCTACAAGCACAAAAACCATCAGCCAAATCCTGCCCCTTATTACCCTCAAGAGCAGACCCTTTAAGCTTTTACCCTGTTTGGACACTAGCAGCCATCTTCCTAACTCAAGTAAACGTCAACAAACTAACATAACAAAACAAAAACTTAATTCAATGTTCCTGATTTCAAAACAGACAGTTCTTCAGTCAATAAACATTCCTCCTACACTATAAGTAAGTGAAAGGTGACTAACAGGCAAAAGACTTTTTAAATGCCTGGAGAGTTTGGAGAGGGTTTGGAAGGAATAAACTTGCCAGAAACTGCTGGCAAGCACACTCCCTACAACAGCCGGCAATGGGATATCCAAGCATGCATTTTTGCTTCCTTTCCCAGACACAGTATTACTACCCCCACCTTCTTATTTATGCAGGGGAAGGGTGGAATTATTGAATTTATTTTCTTACTTAAGCAAGATTTTTTCCTATTGCACAGAAGGAATGACTCCCAAAAGGAGAGGTAGCTAAATACATCTGGTGGAGCATTTTAAGCCCATTTTACAGTTACTAAAAACTGAATTGTCAGAGTCCATTAGCATAGCATAACACTTCATTTTTATGCAACATATTAGCTACTGCATTCCCAGTTTAGAACATTTTTAGAGGTATATTTCTCAAATATAGCCTGGAGACACAAATAATGACTTAAGAGAAATGAAAGAAGGCACATCCATTTTCTTTAGTAAAAGTGCACCTGCAACTACTTTTATATTTTGTTTCTCCTGTTTTGCAACCTTAGTGGTTGCATCCCATTCATGATGTGGACTAAATCATAACCACTTCACCCCCATTAAGGTTTTTACAGTGGATAACCTACAGGAACTGTAGCTTAACTTGCAAGAAGGTATAATGTTTTGCTGCAGGTTATATATATCACAACATATAGATAAACAGCAAACATTTGTATGTTGCATTTTAGCACCTATATCAAAAGTTAACATCTCTGTCTTACAAGAAATACTTTCTTAAAAGGCAATTATGAACTACAAGGAAAATTTTCCAAAAGCCTGCATTTGGCTCTATCCCCTCTTCTTCTGTGAGCAGTCTTCCTGAACTGAGCAACAGTATTACTGTCAAAAAAGATCTTAATCTTTTCATATAATACCTGGCAAGTTTATGTAAAACAATTTACATGGCAGCAAACTTTTTGTGTGTTTTTTTTTAAAGAATTTCCAGACACCAAGCTGCAAAAACTTCATGTCTTCAAGAAAGCCAACAAGAATATATGAAAATTTATCATGTTCTTCAGATGGGTAAGTAATACTTTCTCTTTCACTGCCCATGATTCGCAGGATCAGTACATTAATCTACTCTTAGATTGACCATTGTTTATAAGTTAATTTTGAAATACTGTCCAGTGTCTTGATTCCTAAACAAACACCCTCAAAAATTAGTCCAGTGAGATGACATTAGTCTCTTCTCACTGACCAAATGGTTTGTAATAAGCAGATTGATGGAGATGACTTAATTCAGACACACTGAGTAACTGAATAATTAAATCAAATCGAAGAGCTAATAAAGAGTGCATAGACACTGCTCAATGTTATTTAGGGAATGGAGAAAGTAAATGTAAAGAGAATACTAGTAAAGCTTAAGTGTGTTTTGATTCAGTATTCTGATTTGTTAAACATTTCCTCATCATTTTATGCCCTAATAAGTTTCCATTGACTAACATGACCTAAAGCTACAGAGAAAGCTAGTCAAGTGCAGTTTCCTAGAATGTATCTCCACCAAGTTGCTGCAACTAAACATCCTGATCAGGAAGAGGAAGTCGATGAGGCCTTCTACAGGCAGCTGAAAGCAGCCTCACGATCACAGGCCCTGGTTCTCATGGGGGACTTCAACCACCCCGATATCTGTTGGAGGGACAACACAGCTAGGCACGCACAGTCCAGGAGGTTCCTGCAGAACATCGATGACAACTTTCTGACTCAGGTGGTGGAGGGGCCAACGAGGAGAGGGGTGCTGCTGGACCTCATACTAACTAACAAAGGTCTGGTTGGGGATGTGACCAGGAATCCTAGACCCTGGAGGTAAGAGAGGAGGCCTGGAGAAAGGATGACAGTCCTTTGGTTGAGGAGGATCAGGTTAGAGATCAGTTGGGCAAACTGGACACCCACAAATCCATGGTCTCCAATGGGATGCACCCATGCGTGCTGAGGGAGCTGGCAGAGGTCATTGCCAAGCCACTCTCCATCATCTTTGAGAAGTCATGGAGAATGGGAGAGGTGCCTGAGGACTGGAGGAAAGCCAATGTCACTCCAGTCTTCAAGAAGGGCAAGAAGGAGGACCCGGGAAACTACAGGCCAGTCAGCCTCAGAAAAGAAGGTGATCAGGAGTAGTCAGCATGGATTCACCAAGGGGAAATCATGCTTGACCAATCTGATAGCCTTCTATGATGGCATGACTGGCTGGGTGGGTGAGGGGAGAGCAGTGGATGTTGTCTACCTTGACTTCAGCAAGGCGTTTGACACTGTCTCCCACAATATCCTCATAGGTAAGCTCAGGAAGTGTGGGCTAGACGAGTGGACAGTGAGGTGGATTGAGAACTGGCTGAATGGCAGAGCTCAGAGGGTTGTAATCAGTGGTGCAGAGTCTAGCTGGAGGCCTGTGGCTAATGGTGTTCCCCAGGGGTCGGTACTGGGCCCAGTCTTGTTCAATTTATTCATCAGTGACCTGGATGAAGGGACAGAGTGTGCCCTCAGCAAGTTTGCTGATGACACGAAACTGGGAGGACTGGCTGATACACCAGAAGGCTGTGCTGCCATTCAGCGAGACCTGGACAGGCTAGTGTTGGGCAGAGAGGAAACTCATGAGGTTCAACATGGGCAAGTGCAGGGTCCTGCACCTGGGGAGGAATAACCCCATGCACTGGTACAGGTTAGGGGTTGACCTCCTGGAAAGCAGCTCTGAGGAGAAGGACCTGGGAGTCCTGGTGGATGACAAATTCACCATGAGCCAGCAATGTGCCCTTGTGGCTAGGAAGGCCAACAGCATCCTGGGGTGCATTAGGAAGAGGGTGGCCAGCAGGTCGAGGGAGGTTATCTTCCCCCTCTACTCTGCCCTAGTGAGGCCCCATCTGGAGTACTGTGTCCACTTCTGGGCTCCCCAGTTCAAGAAAGACGAGGAACTACTGGAGAGAGTCCAGCGGAGGGCTACAAAGATGATGAGGGGACTGGAGCATCTCTCCTATGGGGAAAGGCTGAGGGAGCTGGGGCTGTTTAGCCTGAGGAAGAGAAGACCGAGAGGGGACCTCATCAAGGCTTATGAATATCTCAAGGGCAGTTGTCAAGAGGATGGGGCCAGACTCTTTTCAGTGGTGCCCAGTGACAGGACAAGGGGCAACGGGCACAACCTGGAACACAGGAAGTTCCGCCTGAACATGAGGGAAAAACTTCTTTAGTGTGAGGGTGACAGAGCACTGGAACAGGCTGCCCAGGGAGGTTGTGGAGTCTCCTTCTCTGGAGATATTCAAAACCCGTCTGGACGCAGTCCTGTGCAGCCTGCTCTAGGTGACCCTGCTCTGTCAGGGGGATTGGCCTAGATGATCTCCAGAGGTCCCTTCCAACCCCTACCATTCTGTGATTCTGTGATTCTGTGATCAGTTAAAATAATCCAGAAAATGGAAATGTACTCTGGTAAAATTCTTTGAGTCTAGTTTGTGGTAACCAGTAAGCTACTTTGGATACTACACTGTTTCAAAATAAATTAATTCTATATAAAAATTGTAACCATAAGCTAATTTTACAGTGCGGTAAAAACAGGATTGACACACTGAAAAAGTCATTGAAAAATGCAGCATTGTATATGGAAAATGTACTTTGTTTCCCACGTTAAACTGTCATGTACACTTCAGTTTATCAGGAGGTAAAACTACACCATATGTTCACTGCAAACAAAAAAGGATCAAGATGATAAATCAAAAATAATCTGGCACCACATATTAATACGTAATCCAATGCAAGTAAAAACTAAAAGCTTATGTTTAACATGATTAGCCTGACATCCTATTGTCCTCTGCTCCTTTTAACCAAGACACTCCCTTAATGTCAATGAAATTATTTGAATGATCAAGGGGAGTACAGTTCCTGAAGTCAGATAATAAAGATTTTCTTAATTATGGTCAGCTGTTCTCAAACATTTAAGTTTGTATATTTACTAGTTGCAATGAGACACAGAAAGATCAAGACAACAAACTCTGTCCCTGTAGCACAGTCTAAAAGTTAACACAGTTGTATGCCAGTTGTGGAAAACTGATTTTTGACAGGCAGCAGGAGTAAGAATCAATTAGCAAAACTGCTGGTAGCAGAGAGAAAATAGTACCTTACCCCTAAGATCATCCATTTGTTTTATTACCTACTGCTTCAATTCACAATGATAATATAGCTAAAAGGCTGCACTTTGATTTTTACTAAAGCCAGCCAGATCAGAAATAGCAATGACAAGAGTTTGCTATGAGTTAAAGGCTATCAATGCAACAATTTAAAAGGATATTCTGCATGGTAGTTGTACTCCTCAAATCATGGAGATTCAGGCCACTGCCAAGTAAGCAAATGAAACAAAAAGAGCAAATATAGATTCAGAAATAGGTAGCTCCAACTTTTTCTTTTTGCAATTGTAAAGTGGCCATAAAAAATTTGCAAATATTAACCAAAGACAACAAAGTATATTAGTCTGCCTTAAAGACAGGCTGTCAAGTCCAATTCAAGTGTCAGGAAGCAACATTTACTATTAGGAAAAATTATTCTTCAGCACATAAAGACAATGGGTTTTTTTGGTCTCTGCATTTATAAGTGTAAATTTAAGATAAATCTGTATTCATTTCATGACCAATGGCATGAAGATTAGTGTTTAATGTTCACTCCAAGAGAAACAATAAAGGATATGAGGAAAAAAAAAATCATCATATGCTGCAGAAGACTAGAAATCTACATTCCTGGGCAACTGCCACTAGATTTTTATTTTTACATATATATGTAAATATGTATATGTATATATATGTATATGTGTGTGTGTCTATATTTAATAAATACAAATAAAAATTATATATTATACAAACACGTGCACACACACTCTCTACAGATCTCAAAATAAGCTGCACAGGTACATAATTAAGGGGTCCTCAGGGCTCATAAACAAAGTGCAACAACCTTGTTAGTGTTTGGCCTTTCTTTCGCACTCAGTCTCATTGTAAAACAGTCAACCATGAAAGTACTTTAAAAAGCTGTTTTTCTTTTTATATTTACAGCATGATTTTATAATTTACCTTTCATGTTTTACAGAAGCTGGTACTTCTGTATATCCTCCTGGCAAATTCAACATGAACCACAAACTTTCTAATTTACAACTTTCAGAAATCTGAATGCTTTTGAATACCGGGATTTTCAACTTTGCAATTTAATGACAACCCTGCCTTTGGCCTTTTCTGACCTGTTGTGAAGTAAATCAGGCACACTAATGTGGGCTAACAAGTCTTTTTCACACTGTTCGATCACCCTGCATCTTTTTTCTCCACAGACACCGCCTCTCTCCCACTCTCTGTCTAGCCATCCTCCCGCAAAGCAAACAAAATGGTCACTGTAATCCTGCATTACTGCTCATTAGATCACAGGTTAGTCAAGTGGAACTGCCCGAGGTTCCCAAAGGAGAGCTATACTTCAAAAATCTGTCCATGTCAAATGAAGAAAAAACCCCTGAGCGTGGGGGTCACCCAGATCAATGATCAAAAGAGACTGAGAACAGTGGAGGGAAAAAAGAAAAAGCAGCAGTTTTTTGTTAAAAAACAGCCTTCTGTATAATAAATCAGGATACAAAGATACTAAGGTTTTTCTCCCCCTTAACAACACTCCATTTTCACTTTAAAATGGAATATCTTGTTTTTCAGAAGATTTTCTAAAAGTAAGATTATTTTTTAAGGTTTCAATAAACCTCAAAATTACCTTAAGAAAATTAGCAAGAGAAATAATCATGGAAAATATTGGGGATTTTCTCTCCATCATATAAATATTTAATTATTTAAAAATGTAATTAAAATCAATTTTCATTAAATTATGATTTTAATGTAAACAAATGATGCATTCTGAACTTCATGAAAAATGATACAGGTAGTATGTCCACAGAAAAAGTCATCAACCAAAATTACATAGTTTGCACTCTTCTGATAATGACGGATGCGCAGACACATGCAATACTTGAAGAATGTGCAGCACCATTTCTGTAGCCTCTGATCATCTTTTAAGAACATATCGCAATTTATTAAAGACAACTACGAAAACCAAAGAAAAGTCCAAAACTACAAATATTTTTAAATAAAGCAACAACTTTATCTCTAAGTAATGAATTTTGATACACAGAACAGACCAAATTACTTAATGAAGAGTACTGGCTGTATAACAAAGTTCTGTGCACACATGTGCTTTTGAAAGCAACATTGGATAGTCTCTACTTACCCAGAATGAATGAAATATGAAAAAAATGAACCTACATAATGCATTTTAAAAATTGCATAGATAACTCTGCTTATTCAAAATGAGTTATATATTTTTTAAACAACAAACATACATTGTGCCACCAATGAAGACAGTGTTGCAGCTAAAAGGACCCCGATGTTTCCTGCAATATTGGTGACAGGGCATCTTTTAGTTTATAACTCTGAAGAGCTTTATTTTTCTGCCCTAGAGAGTAAATCAAATTTCATTCTCTTATTTCCTTTATCCTCAGCCATGAATAAAGGCTTAATTAAGAGAGAGGAACAAAGGTATCTAATTTGGAACAGAATATTTGATAGTAGATTTGTAGTTAATATATGGTCTGTTCCAAAGGTATTACTGCAATAGAACAAAGCTATAGGAAAGCAAAAGAAAAAGAAATCCTTAAAATACTCAAATATTTCATACAACTTCAGTAAAAAAATTTCTTAGCCTTTATTGCCACAGTAGCATAAAAACCAAACCAAGAATGCAAATGGTGTGATAATACATTATGAAAAAATACTGGGAAAAAATTACAGAACAAATCTGTACTGACAGAGAGACCGATGGGACAACTTAATTTTTAAAAAATAATGCAATTGTAGCAAATATACAACAATATATGCAGTAATCCCAATAATTTTCCTCTATACATATGCGTGGATGAGATGAACAGCCTCTTAAGAAAAGCTCATTCACTAATGCAGGTTGGGTCTTTTTTTGGTTTTTTTTTAACAGTTTGCTAGATGTCGCGCAGTGTGTATTAATACTTGAACAAGGAAGTTCAGCATGCATGCATTAACTTTAAAAAGGCCTACACACAAATATTGAGGTTTTAGTTTTAAGACAATATTTCTGACCCTTGCAACTCTGCATCTCAGTGGAATTTGAACAACCAAAGATAACAGAGAATATCAGAAAAGTAAAGATGTTGAGAAATTGCATGTGCACATCACCATGGATTATTCCATGTACTGTTAATACTCTATTCTTCTAAACAGTAGAAAAAAATAATTTTAAGAATGACCTAGGTAAATATGAATACTACATTAGAACATTTTAAAGAAAAAAATAATTTCCTTAAGTTTTGTTTTTGTTTTTTAAATAAGTTTTCTAGTTTATTTGTATAATCCTAATAATTCTTTCCTAGATGAACTCAAAATTTTGGGCTGTTCAGATTCCAGCAGAACAAGTTACTGTTTCATGTCAGACTGCTGTAGTAGATTTTTCTAAACATTTAAACTATTTTGAGAAAACATTTACGCTTATAAAGATTCCAGCATGACTAATGATATGCTGCTGTATCAACAAATCATCATTAGAATAATGTCATTATATTCAAAACTCTGCTTCTAGTCTTATGAAGAAGATTGTTCCCAGATGATAGAGAGTGGATAATTCATGTTTCTTCATGGGTATGTCTGCATCTGCTGCTGAATCACTGCAAGAAGGGGATGGGAGAATGGTTTCCTCTTTTTGAGCCAAATGTCATTATGCACTGGACAGAATAGATTTCTGAAAAAATAATGGACACTGTTCTCAGCATACATCCCTACAGAGGAAGGCCTCCAATGGACTGCTTTAAGCAAAAACTCAGCAGTACTCCATCCTCATCTTCCCTGAACTGTGGGACCCTTCACCACTTTTGAACTTGCTGAACTCCCCTCCATTCTTCATTTTTGTTTCAATCCCAGATTGCTCTCTACTCATCTCTTCTGCCAGTAAAATTTTGGGGAGTGGCAGGGAGAGGTGTGCACAAGATTTGTCACTAGTCCCCTTCCATTCCTCCCATTACTCCTTATCTCTGGATTATCCCATTTTCAAAAACCACAATGTCCTGTCCAACACTCAAGCTCATAACCTGGGAATAGTTTTTCATTTTTGGCTTCCCTCAAACCCACACAGCATCTAAGATTTTTCCAGAAGCATAATGGTACAAAGGCATCCTGGCAAAAAACAGTTCAGCACTGGGAATGGATAGGAAAAGATTTAATCTCACCTTATAATGCTAGCTCATTCTTTCTTGGTCCTTGGCAACTGCAGCGTTGTCCCAGTAACATGCATCCAGAATGCTGATGCAAAGATGATCCTTTCCCTATCCTGTCACTCGAAACACATCCTTGTTGTGTAAAGTCTCACATGGATGCCATCATCTCCACGTCCAGAGCTGCATGATTCTTTCCCTCTCATAATCATAGGACTTTTATGCTCACCCATTTAAAGCAGTTTCAACCTCTGAGAGACCAATGATGCATCAATTTTCAGTTTTGCTTTCCCTCATGCTACCACTCATTCCCAAGAGAAATTCCCCTCAAGCGTCTTCAGAAATGCTGAGTTTGAAGAGGCACCAAAAGCATCCCATATCCAAGCTGAAGTCTGAGCACCTTCTAATTTGATGCAGGTTTAAAGAAACCCTGCATACACATGTTCCCAGCAAACTCTTTGAGTTGTTGCTAATTATAGACAATATTAATCTATGTTACTTCACAGTGTGGGTAGTGCTGATGTAGCTGAAAATTTTCTACTTTTCAGGCATATAATTAAATTCCAACTTTAACTACCTATATGGATATGAAATGGATAGCTTTTCTCCTATTCAGTTACTCTTGACCTTCCCTTCTGGCATGACCAATAAAGATGCTCATCATGATCTCCCATGCAGTGTGAGAATCTAATTCCAGCAGAACAGACTGAGACCAGAAATTCATTTCATACGCTGCATGCCTACTCTAATGTAATGATGATTATGTGATCATAGTCAACTTGAATTTTCTTTTTAAAATTTACTTCTGTTACATTGAATACCAAATATAAATGATATAGAAAAAGAACGCAAAATGATCAGAGAGCCTCTTGCCTTGGTAAATAAAAGGTTCACAATATAGTTAACTTCCCTTCAATCAGTAAACTTATTTTAATACTAAAAGACATTCTGATATTTTCTCTTTAAAAAAAAAGGATATGTCCTCATCTTTAAAAAAGCAGCAGCTTGTATTCTTGCACTCAAGAATTCATTCTAATAAATATAAGAAGGATGTCTGAAAGGAAAACACATCCTAAATCACTTATACAATAGCAGAGTTTTCACAAACTTGATCCAGTGCATTACTAAATACTTTTCCATTCTTTTTCATCTGATCCTGAGACCTTTTTTATAAAAATTGTAGAGTTGTATTTGGAAAGCAGTTATATAGCCACTAGTTTGTTTCATTTGAAATAGTTATTTATTCTGAAAGAAATCTTCTCTTGCTCATGCAAAATGTCTCAAACAATAATTAAATTTTTGAGCACTCAAGAATTCCTCTGAACAGCAGTTCACAGACACAGAGGACCAAAAGGATTATTATGATCATGTAGTCAGATTTGTATCCAACAGGCCTTAGGATTTCATTTAATTATCTACTAAAGCCCAGCAACTTTTGACCAAGCAAAAAAGGTGTCAGAAAGAACTCTAAAAAGCTGCCCTCTTCTCAGCTCCAGAAGTCTTTAATGAATACTACATAAGCATTCATAAGCATACAGATATTTATGAAAAACATTTACTAAAAGATGAATACAGATTTTTTTATCTGAAAGCATTTGAAAGTTTCTCTAATCACTTTGCTTTTTATTTATACAGATTATGTTCTAACTTCACAGTCACTATGTTTAGTTCTGCAAGCACAACTCCTTCTCTTTGAATGACATTTTCTTTTGTCCTGGCTAGGAAGACGATGGCATTAACTTTTCAAAGCACATAGTGAAAACAAATGCTTCTTTCATACCTCTCTAACCCCAGAAAAAGTACTTTAACATCTACTCCAGAACCTTCATTGTTAAGGAACAGGGCAAAATTATTTCCCAGGTTTTCCTGTATAACCTTCCTCTACCAAGGTTCACTCTAGTGGGATAAGCAAAAAAGGTGAATGAGAAAGGTGGCAGGAGGAAAGGTCCAAGTCCCACTGGGTTTATATATGATGAGTCTTAGAGTTCCACATCACCATTTTTCTGCACCAGTACCACTTCCACTCTCACCTTCCTCCCACCCCTTGTTTGTGCCTGTACACTAACTTATCCAATTGTCTTGTGAGCTCAGTCTGTTTGAAAATAAGACCAGGAAGGAGAGAAGCAGTAAGTAATTTTTATGCCCAAACCAGCTCATCACATGACCACACAAACAGTCAGACTATCACACCTGAAGGATGGGATAGGCAAAGAGGCCAGCATGCAAGTCAATATTACTGACAAAAGAAACAAAGTACACCCATCTATACATGTATAAAACAATCATTTGCAGACACAAACAGTGCTTTAAAAATCAAGTTACTGATGTTGAAAAGCTATACACAGCAACACCCTTCAAAATCTACTCCAAAACATGCAACTTTTTTGGCAGACCTGTACTTCGCACCATTAGTTGCAAGCGCTACTCGAGATTTACTTTTCTAGGGACAGTTTGATATCATGAAACTGGTGTATGTGGACAGTACTTCCAACTCCTATGTCTTAGCTACTCTACTCCTGTTCTTCAGCTCCCTGTACATTGTGCAATAAGTGCACATTTGCAGGTGTGCTCTAGCATTTTTGTATCTTTAGGAGGGTCATTCCAATTCAAAGTTTCTAGGGGCACTCGTTCAACTCAGTTCCTTGCAGATTTATTTCTTTGTCAAAGAGCAGGACTAGGAATTTACTATTCAGAGATTTCTATTTCTTTGTTAAATTGGACACATAAATTGGTACAGCACAGTTATTTGTAAGCTGTATTATTCACCTAAAAATTATCAACAATTCCAATTCATCTTTTGATCTAATGAAAATATATTGGGGATTTTATCTGTCATGGTTTTGTTTATTTTAAAACAGTAATTGAAACAGAAATCCATGTAAAGAAAAGAGTATGTTTACTGTTTGGATTCTTCATGTCATCTTTTTATAAAGGGATTTTCAAAAAAAAAAGTAGAGCCATTCTAGATAGATTTATTTATAAATCCTTAAAAAGACTTTACAATTCCTTTTCAGATCATCTTAATTTCTTTTTTGCTCACCATTATTTCCTCCCATGCCAGTGACTCAAAGAGAACAGACAAAACCAGCTTCTTCCAAGATTTGCAGTTTCTCATTTTAATTTCTTTATATGGTCACTTGCATTTTGCAGCAATAAATATTTACTACCCAACTTGCTATCAGTATGATCATTCTAACTATGCAACGATTAAAGCAAACACTACCTGCTAAATACTTACATTGAACACAGACTTGCAATTGTATGAAATTGTTTCGCTCTTCACATCCAGCTAGGATGTGGATCTACTTACAATATAAAGAGATAAAAAACCAATTTAAATAAAAATAATCTGTATTTACGTTATTTTATTTTAGGATCTTTTTATATCTAAATCATCTCCCTAACAGCTCTGAAGAAATTCTTTAATCAGAAAGGGATTTCCGGTGAGACATGTAAATAGGAGTTATTTCTGCATTGTTCTAAACATGGCAAAACTAATATTTCCTAATCATCAGTTTAATAATGTCCTCCTCTCCTGAAAATGTGTTCATAACTGAAGTCTGACAAATAACTCCTCTGTTCCCGCAAAGGCCACAGTTGTGAAGGAAGCAGCCAATACTCAAAATAGCAGAGTCCAGTTCTGAAACAATCATCTTCAAATATCAGGGGATACACCTTGGATGAGAAGTATTTGCGGTGAGGGGATTGCAAATATTAGGGTCATTAAGGTCACTATGATCTCAAAACAGGGTAGGAATCCATATTTTGGCTATTTGCTGCAGTAATTTGAAGATAAATCATTTCGGAAACAGTTTCTTGAGGAACCAAAAAATCTGCCCTCAATTTAACTTTGCTATAGATGCCCCTGTCAAAGTACACAGATTTGCAACAGCTGGTCTTTAAGAATTCAGATTGGTTAACTAATTTGAGAGGCTTGACTGGAGTGAGAACAGAACAGTCTACAAAGAGCACTTCCATTTTCACTCTCTGCTTCAGGCTGTTTTTGTAGTACCTGGTGCTGGAGGCATTATGTGTTCAAAGCTGTTAGCTAAGATAGTACACACTCTCTGAAGCTAAGCCTCCTCACATGTCACTGTTCAGCACAGCTTTTCAGATTGTTAGTAATGACATCTACAATAATACTCACACACTGATAAGTTAAAAGAGTTTCCAAAAAGAAACTATTTTTCCCTAAACTAGCAGAAGCTACAAAAGGCATGAACTATGGCAAAATATTATGAAAACACCGATCCCCCTAACACAAAATACAAAGAAGCAATTAAGTCCTGGAATTAAGCCTGTCATATATGCAGCTAACTCAGACCATAAAGCATCATCAGGCTCAGAAAGTGCAGTTTCTATAGTGCTCTAGCTCCCTTGCATAAGTAAGGGCCGCCACAGATGCTGACAAACCTGGACATTCTCCTGCAATGGTTATTTAGCTTTAAGACACTTAAGGCATCAAGATGACATCATTTATCTACAAAATTATTTCCAGGCATAAAGAAAACAGAGAAAAAAATGGCAGGGTAACAGATATTAGCCCTCACATCACTCAGGTGGCTCTTTTCATAAGGAGAGTCACCTTCCACTTTTCTGCTAGCAGAAAACTACAATTCAAAACCCAGATGCCTTTAAAATACTCTCAAATAGATAAATACATCACAATCTATGCAAACATGGGATCAATCTTTCACATTTGCTTTTGAAACTATTGTTTGTATTTCAAAGATATTTTTAATCTTGCTGTATCAAAGAAAAAAGGAAAGTGGGAAAGACTTTCCTCTGGAGTTTCACACACGACAACTTTAAAGTAGATCTTGTATGCAAGAGGAAAAAAAAAAGCACTTGTGATCAGCTCACTACATATAATCTTTTCACCTTTTTTCCCCAACAACAATATTTAAAAAGATAATATAATCTTAAAATAGACTGAGAAGACTTTTGATTCACTGTCTACTAGTAAGTATATACTAAAAAGTTCTAGCACTTTTTAAAAAGGGAATTTAGAATATATATTTAATGATTTCCCCTGATACAAGTGATCAATAATTTATATATATGAAAGAAATGTATTAATTACCTGCACTTTTGGATAACTAAAAGAAAACCCACCAAAGGTTATACTCTATGAATGTCTTCACATAGAATCATAGACTCATAGAATCGTTTAGGTTGGAAAAGACCTTTAAGATCATCAAGTCCAACCATTAACCTAACACTGCCAAGTCCACCACTAAACCATGTCCCTAAGCTCCGCATCTACACGTCTTCTACATACCTCCAGAGATGATGACTCAACCACTTCCCTGGGCAGCTTGTTCCAATGCTTGATAACCCTTTCGGTGAAGAAATTTTTCCTAATATCCAATCTAAACCTCCCCTGGTGCAATTTGAGGCCATTTCTTCTTGTCCTGTCGTCTGTTACTTGGGAGAAAAGATTGACATCCACCTCTCTACAACCTCCTTTCAGGTAGTTGTAGAGAGCAATAAGGTCTCCCCTCAGCCTCCTTTTCTCCAGGCTAAACAACCCCAGTTCCCTCAGCTGCTCCTCATAGGACTTGTGCTCTAGACCCTTCACCAGCTTTGTTGCCCTTCTCTGGACATGCTCCAGCACCTCAATGTCTTTCTTGGAGTGAGGGGCCCAAAAGTGAACACAGTACTCGAGGTGCGGCCTCACCAGGGCCGAGTACAGGGGGACAATCACTTCCCTAGTCCTGCTGGCCACACTATTTCTGATACAGGCCAGGATGCCATTGGCCTTCTTGGCCACCTGGGCACACTGCTGGCTCATATTCAGCCGGCTGTTGACCAACACCCCCAGGTCCTTTTCCGCCGGGCAGCTTTCCAGCCACTCCCCCACAAGCCTGTAGCGTTGCATGGGGGTGTTGTGACCCAGGTGCAGGACCCGGCACTTGGCCTTGTTGAACCTCATACAATTGGCCTTGGCCCATCAATCCAGCCTGTCCAGATCCCTCTGTAGTGCCTTCCTACCCTCAAGCAGATCAACACTCCCTCCCAATTTGGTGTCATCTGCAAACTTACTGAGGGTGCCCTCGATCCCCTCGTCCAGATGGTTGATAAAGATGTTAAACAGAACTGGCCCCAATACTGAGCCCTGGGGAACACCACTCGTGACCGGCTGCCAACTGGATTTAACTCCATTCACCACGACTCTTTGGGCCTGGCCATCCAGCCAGTTTCCTATCCAGAGAAGAGTACACCCGTCCAAGCCATGAGCAGCCAGTTTCTCCAGGAGGATGCTGTGGGAGACGGTGTCAAAGGCTTTACTAAAGTCCAGGTAGACAACATCCACAGCCTTTCCCTCATCCACTAAGCAGGTCACCATGTCGTAGAAGGAAATCAGGTTAGTCAAGCAGGACCTGCCTTTCATAAACCCATGCTGACTGGGCCTGATCGCCCGGTTGTCCCGTACATGCCGCGTGATGGCACTCGAGATGATCTGCTCCATAACCTTCCCTGTCACCGAGGTCAGACTGACAGGCCTGTAGTTCCCCGGATCCTCCTTCTGGCCCTAATATATGATCTTAGAATAGAATAGTTCAGTTGGAAGGGACCTACAATGATCATCTAGTCCAACTGCAATCTTGAAAACAGCCTTAAACATATACATTAAGAAAAAAAAAAAAAAAGAAGTTCCCCAAAACCACCACCCAAACATGTAGCTGCTTCACCACTGAACTGGCAAAGCTCCATGGTTCGATTTGGTTTCTACTTGGGCCAGTCCTACATGGCTTCCAGAAGTCCTCAACAGATTCAGATGAGTCTTTGCTCAGCACAGTCTGTTCCTCAAGTACAGTGGCTATGGACAACTTCCAACCCATCTTACCTGCAACTCCTAAATATTGCTCTGACTCGGGAGGAAAGCAACTCTCAGTTTGCATACTGGTTCAAATCACAGGAATCCACTGCAACATCCAGCTTCCGATATTATTACACAAAGTAGCATAGATTCCAAAATAAAAATCAACAAGTTGGTAATCATAGTCATGCTGCTGTTCCCTTGCAAAGCAAACTAAAGAGCCAGCCACACTTGCAGTGAAATTTCTCCTGACTGCCCAGGCACCTTCTCGGTACTCAGATACACAGCTTCCTGGAGATATAGTATATGACGCAGTGTATAAAGGTATTTCCATCACAATGAAAAACCCACAGGTACCATAGACTATACACCTGTAACTAAGTACTCTTTTTTTTTTTTTAACAATTATTGAATAGTATCCCGAGTTTCCTGTATTTGCTTAACTTTCCATGCAATATTATCTGTCATTTTCTTATAGAAGGATGATATGTTTTAAATATTTCTTTGGTGGTTAGACATGTTCTGTTTAACATAAATTTAGGATTCTGGAAAAAGGACTGAAATACTCCCCTCAGATTTAGTATTTTGTTTTTACTTTGGCTCCCCAGTTCAAGAAAGATGAGGAACTACTGGAGAGAGTCCAGCAGAGGGCTACAAAGATGATGAGGGGACTGGAGCATCTCTCCTATGGGGAAAGGCTGAGGGAGCTGGGGCTGTTCAGCCTGAGGAAGAGAAGACTGAGAGGGGACCTCATCAACACTTATGAATATCTCAAGGGCAGGTGTCAAGAGGATGGGACCAAACTCTTTTCAGTGGTGCCCAGCGACAGGACAAGGGGCAACAGGCACAAACTGGAACACAGGAAGTTCCGCCTGAACATGAGGGAAAAACTTCTTCACAGTGAGGGTGACAGAGCACTGGAACAGGCTGCCCAGGGAGGTTGTGGAGTCTCCTTCTCTGGAGATATTCAAAACCCAACTGGATGCAGTCCTGTGCAACCTGCTCTAGGTGACCCTGCTCTGGGACGGGGGTTGGACTAGATGATCTCCAGAGGTCCCTTCCAACCCCTACCATTCTGTGATTCTGTGAATTTACAGTGCTCTTATCACCATAAATCTCTTGTAATATTTTAAGCTGTAACAGAAATCTGACTAATCAAAAACACTTGTTATAATCAAAAGCACCTTTGTGATGGAAAACCAGCAGCACACTCCATCAGTAAGATACTTTTAAAAAAATATAATTAGGTACACTGTTCTAGAATTGCACTCTGTATTTTGGAAACAGTGGCCAAACAAACTGATATGCCACTACTAAACCATCTTCCCATCTGCCAAGTAACTAAATTTATTTTTCACTTGTAACTATATTTACTAATTCAGGAGGTTTCCAAAACAGCAGCAAGAACTGACTTACATATGATTGATTCTTCATTATTGTAATTTTAATCTAAAATAAGGTTATTTTGCAACATACCTATTGACTCAAATATGATTGTCTGAGTTTTACAGTCTGGTTAATATATGCAGTCTTTATTTCAACATGGCTCAGTTGAAACCATTTAGTAGCTATTTGAAAACACTTAAATATGTGCTACTGTCAGAAGAACATCAAAACAATTTACAAATACCTTTGACATGGGAAGGTAGAATAAATACCATACAAGTCGACATAACAGAAACAAGAGGCACAATATTTAAAATGACATCTTAATTTATAGTTTCTAGAACGAAGTGTCAAATGTACTTTCCTGGTTTCATTTTAAAATTAAAAAAATAGGAAACAGCCCACCAGCAACTGAACAAAGGAAAAATTACATTTACTGATTAGTATTTCAACTTAGCTTCTCCTCTATTTTTTTCCTAATCACTTCAATAATATTAAGTATTTTCTCCAATCATGCCTGCAAAATGAATTAGGTTCAATTACATTTCATAAATTAAACAAATTAATTGGATATTCTTGAAAATAGTCATCATTTTGAATTGAACTATTCATGACATTGCTTAATCGTTACAGCATGCAGCTTCTACAATACTGTTTCTACCTAAGCAATGCATGGAGAAAACACATTAAAAATAAAATATAAAATTTTGAAAAACTGAAGCAGCTGCACTTCCCAACAATAAATATAACTAACATTTGTTGCAGAAACTGCTTGGCACTTGTACAGTTTTGTGAAGGATCTTTTTGTAGATAAATATTTTTCTACAATTCCTATTATGCAGCACCACTCAGACATTTTCTTTAATTATACTCCAAGGGGTCCTTTCATATTGATTAAAGAAAGGCAACTTGTTGTCTAAAAGAATGCATACATGCTTCTAAATTTCAACGGTGATTCATTTGTCTTATGACACACAAAAAAGTAAGGCAATACCTATATTTAATAGACTTAGTTCTGCAAAAATAACTAATAAAACTCAATGCTCAACACATTATTTTTGTTAAAGCTTTAAAAATGCTCTTTTTGAAATAAGAAATGGTTCTATGATGATTCAGCATTTTATTTTCTTTCATTTCACACTTCAATGAGGACAAAACCACAGCAAAGCCTTTAGGAAAGCAAGAAATTTCTATTTCAACATCGGCAAAATTGACCGAGTAAGGCTCCCGCTTTGCATTCACAGCAAATACAGGACATATTTTTTTCAGGGACAAAATACCAGTAACAACTTTGTGACATTCTCCTTCATTTATTTTTTGTAATTTTGTTTTCCACTATTCTTAAGTAAAGAATTTCAAAGACAAACACTGAGCTCTTGATACAAGTTTCTTTCTGAAAATATGCATAAACTGTGTGCATTTAACAAAATTCTTGTATTCAGCATTTCATATAGACTCAAAGTAGCAAGACTTGTTTGCTATGAAAATACACTGAAAGATTTTTTTTTATGAAGAGCATGCAGTAGAAACATATTTAGATGCTACTGTAAGCACATAAAGATCTATTCCTCTACTGAGATATCAAGCAATTGGTAATGATGCAGAGGGATAAGGAGAAAATGAGGGTACTGTCAATAAAAGAGAAGAAATGCTAAATCTAAGTACACAAAAGATTCAGTACAGGCCCAAAAAGTGGGCCTATCCACATGGGCTCAACTGCAAAATGGAGAGTTAAGTCTATAACTTGCTGTAAAGCAAACTAACTGGCATATGTCACATGGCATAAAGACATTGTTCCTCTCCTGTATTCACTATTCTCATGAAACCAGAGAAGGAAGATTTCTGAAATGAGATTTATAATCAAAATCTTCAATTAACTTTAAACCCAATTTGGAGGTTTTAAAAAGGAAAAAAGTAGTAAAATAATAAAGGATTAAAAATACTTAAATCATGTGAAAAAAGCATTTCTGTTAATGGAAATTGTAATCTGCATTGCTTTGTGAAAAAAGTAATATCAAACCACCTTGGGTATATTTGGATGAATAAAATGAAAACAGTTGTGTCTCAGGACAGTGTCATTTTTCTAGGTGGAAGGCTTAGGAATACATGCTTTGCTTTTACACTGCACAATAAACTAGAAGAAACAAATAAACTGATATATTAAAATCTATATACATTTCCTTTAATATTCATTACTTCTTCCTAAATCTGTTTTTAGGTGAACAAGACCTAGAACTTGTAGATTCTATCCCTGCATCATTTCAGTTTACTTTTTTATGTAACTTCATATACTAAATCCAAATTCCTTATTTAGGGTTTTTTTTGGTTTGGTTTGGTTTTTGTTTTGGGGTTGTTGGGTTTTTTTCTTTCCTAAGCATGGATTATTGGAGAAAAGGACCAACAGTTTAATAAAACATTTTACAGTATAGCTTACATGATTCTCACTCTCTTCCTCTGATATTAAAAACATCACTATACCCCAGTCACATTTACATTTCTCCTTCTTAACACATAATAAGTTTAAGATTTTATCCTCTATTTCTTTTTGCTAACTGAAGAGGCATAAGTAGCAATAAAACAATACAGAATGTACAAAAAACTATACTGTACAAATAGCAGTTATCCTACACATCAATGTTTTGCATTGAATTGAGTTGGCATTCTTTAGAAAGATCATCTTTTCGACACAAGCACATCTAAGAAAGCAACAATTTTAAATACAAAGCAGCAACACAATAAAGTGCTGAAACAGTTTTGACTCTGCCATAGTAAAAAACACCACTCATGGAACAAACAGGAGATTTCACATACAATCTTTAATGGGAAGAGTCCTTTAAATGACATTTATGAACAGAATGACACAATCAAAGTTTAATTTCTTCCTACAACTTCAGAAGAGTAAGTGGAGCTTCTCATGAAGAATTGGTAACTTTCAGCATTTCCTCAAAGGTATGTGACATGATAGGAATGTAGGTAAGAAGAATTTTTCAGAAACTTAAGAGGAAAAGGTACACTGAATAGAACAATTATATAATTTACTATGTGATAGCTACAAATTAGACAAAGACATTACTCCTTAAAATAAGAAAATCAGAACAGGTTAAGGACTTCAGAACAGGAATTGCAACTCTGCCCTCATATCAGTACGTAACAGTTAAGAAAAAAGCTTTTACATAAAGACTACCCATGGCTGCAATCTATTGGTTTAAGCAGTTGCAAAGAATGGAGTAATGGGATAGTGCAAGATTAAAACTAATAGCAAATAAAAACCCAAGCAAAACAAAAAATCACTGTCCCAGCAGCTTTTGATAAGAGTAGTTTAAAAACATCTTTTCTTCCTTAAGCAAAATATGGTGAAAGCAGGAGAACTGTGTTTGTATCCAAGTATTACTTGTCTGTTTTCCAGAACAACTAAGCCTGTATAGAGTGAATTGGACTAAGTTCTTAGGGGCTGGGACAGTTCTTGGTCTGTGTACTTACCACGAAGAGTAACTGAGGCCAGTCCTTAACTAGGACATCAGGGTAATATGTAATACTGGGTCAGTGGTGCGCAGATAGTAAATACAAACAGGCAAGATGCTGCCACGTTAACATACCTCTTGTATGGAGCGAGCTGCTGGCTTGTCTTGATGATTGGCCAGTATTAAAAACGGCAAAGTACATAACTGTGGATGCTGAGAGCAGAATGCAGTTCATTCCTAGCAGTTTCTAGATCATCTTCAGAGGAGGCACTGTCTAATACAAATATTACCCCTTGGGATCCTTGGTAGTAACGACTCCAGTATTTCCTGATATTGTCAGTCCCTTTCAAGACAATAATAAGAACTAATTAAAACAAGTATAGTTAAACAGATTTAACACTTGTATCTGAAAATAATCCTTCTATTTAGAACAATCAAAGCAATGGACTAGAATTTTATCTCCTAAATATACATCATTGAAAGAATAAAAAGGAAAAAAGCAATCATAAATCCAACACACACACAAATGTCAAACTAACATTGTTTAAATAAGGAAGGAATTTGACTCAATGCGTTCTTTATCCCTGAAAGTTTCTGCTCCATGAGTACTGGCAGAACTACCATGCTTCCAGTGCCATCTAGCCTATCCTATACCTTCTCACTGAAATATCTTGTATTAATATATAAACCTTTGCCCATTCTTTTTTCCTTAGCCCTGCAGCTCCTTGCCA
This sequence comes from Phoenicopterus ruber ruber, assembly GCA_009819775.1. NCBI lineage: Eukaryota > Metazoa > Chordata > Aves > Phoenicopteriformes > Phoenicopteridae > Phoenicopterus > Phoenicopterus ruber. The sequence continues at coordinate 2,211,809 of CM020247.1, read as the reverse complement.
TAACCTGTAGCTTCTGTCATGGCAGTTGCCTCATTTCTGAGCATGATAAGTTCTTCCAGTTCATCTCCAAACTATCAGGCAAACACTTCATAACTGGAAAAAAGGTGTCAGGAAAGCCTATTAAAGTTGTAATTAGACACTTAATGAGGAGAATGGTGATACATAGTGAGTTGAACAGTGACAACATGCAAAGGCATTCATTCAACTACTTTGCTCTGTCAACCACACTAAGGATTCTGGAAGAGGCCCAGCAGTAGACACGAGTGACTATACAGGCTTATGTGCCACAGTAATTTTTAGGGGACAGTTCAGCAGCACTCAGCCAGCTCAACAGAAGCCAAGCAATAAGGTTATCTATAGAAAGCTTTTGTCTCCCCTGGAGAACAGCATATGTTTGTAACACTGAGGTAGGAAAAAAAAAATTGTATTTGACAGCTGTCAAATTATCTAAACTATGACTTGGATATGGCTATTCTTTGTATGTCTGAATCTGGCACTACACTCATGGGGACTAACACTAAAAAGTGAACAGCAGCAGCAATACTCTAGTAGAAAGCTTGACTAGTCTGCAAGACAGTGATTCGGAGAAATGTGCTGAAAGTATCCTTTACAGACACTATTCTTACTTTGAGATAGAGAGAGTGAACTTTAATGTAGACACAGATACCAAGTGCTGATAATAATAAAACTCCATTTTTTAGTGAAACAAAACAACTACACAAAGTTCTGACCAAAAGGTAGGCACAAAATGAGAATTTAATGCACACATAATTACTATAACATTGATATGATACTTAGAATATTCACTTAATTTGTACACTGTGCAACAGAAAAGGACAGTCACTAAACAAAGGTGAAGAAATCAATATCTAGGAAGGAATTTACACCATACACTTTAGGCATCCAACTCAGAGTATTCAAATTTCGCTACATGGAGTTACTCCCTTCTCTGTACCAGCCACACTAGAACCTTAAGCACTCAGTTTCTGTTCTGCACCTAGCACAATTTAGGTGGCTAATGGATGTTGTGAACACACATGTTTTCCTATAGAGGATATTGAAGTCAGACCTGAACAGTGTTTTTCTGCAAGAGAACTAAGAGATGGTTAAAGGTAAACAGTCATGGGATTTAGTCAAGACCTTGCTTAATTTCTCTATTAATTTAACCAGACTCATAAAGTAACAACACACAAATAGAACAGGTGTTTCATTTATTGTATCAACTTCTGAAGATCAACATTACTTATACAGAAGAGGGATTGCATTGAAAGCTAATTCGATGTTTCTGTACCATCATAATATCTATCAATTGTACTTGTAAAGAATTTCATGGCATCTGTTAGATGTCTCAGTCTTTCCAAACAGCTGTCTATGTCAGAACCAGTAGAGCAAGCTGCCAGGGGGACACTATTTACATAGCCACACACAGCAGCGTCGCAGGCTTCTGAAGTATCACGTTACTTTAAAAATCAGTAGAGAATTATTTTCAATGAACTGAAAGGCCAACACCATGATCAGTTCTTGAAGGTCTTTTTTTTTTCTCCCTAGCATATAACTTCTGTCTTATCTACTCTAAGCTTCAGCCAGCTACTTTTCAACCACATGTTGCTGCCAGACCCTGAGTCTTATCTCTGTAACTGTACTATTTCTAAGGAGAAACATTGTGTGGTGAACTGCAGAGCATTTGACCTCTTGTATCCAGGCACATGGAAGAAAGCAGCACATGGATCCCTACATGAGACACTGGAGCCAGAAAAGCAGTATGCTGATTGTTGACCTTATGGCCCTGTCTTTTTTATTCAGGTTCTTTAGCTGAACTTTGTTTCTCCACATCAACTGTCCCAAAAGAAACACCACCAAAGCATAGTAATCCTTTTCTCTCCAGCTCTGGCCAGTCACCATGGCATAGTTCTAAGAATCACCTAATAATCATAGAATCATAGAATAGTTTGGGTTGGAAGGGACCTTTAAAGGTCATCTAGTCCAACCCCCCAGCAATAAGCAGTGACATCCTCAACTAGATCATCCTCAACTAGATAATGCCCAACAAAACTTGGTATTTCTTTCAAGATTTTCCATTAGAATAGTGACCTGCTCTGAACTTGCTTACGCTTCAATTCTGATGAAATCACAGCCTGAGGTCTAAGAATAAAAAATTTGTACTAAGCAGACAAAAGAAGACTGAGAAAGTCTGTACCTTGGGGTGACATTTTAACTCATTTTTCTGGCAAATGCACTTGAAATAATACTTGGCATCAATAAGCTATCAGCAACTGACAAGCTACAAGACAAATAACCTTATATTCTTTGCCTTAACTCTTCATATCCAGGGAGCACAACCTGTTCTCAACTTCTTTCTCCAGAGCATTAGGTAGTATGTTGTGGTGCTATCCTGGGCAGGAAACGCTGGCCTGTGAATAACGATCCAGCCATCGTGCTTCACAGTATGACAAATTTAGTCTTATAGAGCAAGCAGTTGTTTTTAAAGGTGTAGTTTAGCATTGACTATCCTATGAATTAATCTTTTCCTCTATTCCAAAGGTTTCCAAGACAGGGAAATTCAAAGTCTGAGTTCTCCGACAATCCAGAATGTAATGTGCATCCATTAAACATCCTCAGGCTCTCAGAGACTACTGAAATGAACCAGAAACTTAACTGGTACCCAAAATGTCCTATCAAACAATAGTAATACATGAGATAAGCATTTAGGTTTGTCAGCCTAATACCATGTGTTGCTCTAACAGCTTTTGCAGGCACATGGCTGTTTCTTCAATCACTTCATGCCTAAACTAAGTTGGTTTTTTTTTTTAAAAAAAAAAAAAAAAGAGAGAGAGAAAAAACCCCAAACCACTCAGGTAAAAATCCCAAAGCATCAGAAAAACATAATAACAATTCACGTTAGACCTATGGAACGTGTTATGTGAGAGATTCACTAAAATGTGACATTCAGTGTAGTATTTTGCTCAGAGACAGGCAAGAGCCATGACTTGTGCCCAGGCATACGATTTGTTTCCCTCAGCAATGAATCCACAGGAGCCAAAAGTCCTGTGATGTGACTAAATATCCCATTACAAATAAATTGGGAAAAAAAACCCCAAACAACAATCAACCCACCACAACACAATCATGCTACTTATTAGAAAAGAAAAGATAGTATTCAGTCATCAAACATAGATTTGAATTACTTTATAAAAAAAAAAATAACCTCTCTTCTTATAGAAAAACTACGAGTGCTGTAATTAAAACCCCCAGTCATTCAGCATTACTACAGGGCAGATTTATTCAACTAACTCTTCAAAATTTGAAAATTTTTCATTTGTAATTTTTAATCAAATAAATAAATTCTTTTTGATTATCAGCCAAGGGTATAGTGTTTCCATATTAACACAGTTTATTATTTTTATCAGTGCCAAGTGCCAATAAGTATCCTCTCGAATGCCCCTTGGAAGCTGGAGGGAAGAGTTTGAGAGTTATGTGCAGTTTAATACACATCCAAAACACGTTGCACAATGATGCACTCCTGTAAATATTATGCAAAATGCAGAGCTGCAAATCTTCCTTTTAACTACGAATACTTCCGTTTACATCTTCATTCACAGCAGTCTGAGGCTACCTTCAATTCCCCTCCTTTCAGTACTTTCAGGAGAACAGAACATAGCATTACAGAAAAAAAATTCACTGAAAGCAATTTAAAGGTGTCAAATTTGTTAGTTGTCAAACTTGCAGCAAGTCTCCATCGAGAGCACAACAAATGTCACACAGCCCTTGCTTTAAGATAGTCTAGCCTGTGCATGAAAGCTCTTATTCACCTCAAAACAGAAGGAGGAATACATCACAGCTCTGGAGAAGTTATATTCTCAATCCAGGGAAGAACTTATTTTCCTTCCCACCAAAATAGTTAACCTCGGGCCATGAAAGAATGCAGGCTGCAACCAAGTTTTCTACCACTTCAAATATAACATCCAGTCACCTGAAATAAAGACATCTACCTATTTTGAAGGTTATATAGTTGATAAAAAGTTACATAGTTAATTCCTCTACTGATATTAAACAGACAGTTTATAACTAGCTGTTGTGGTTTAACCCCAAATTGTAACCCAATACCACGCAGCCGCTCGCTCACTCCCCCCCTCCCTGTTGGGGTGGGGAGGAGAATTGGAGAGAAAGGAAAACTCGCGGGTTGAGATAAAAACAGCTCACCAGGACAGCAAAGGAAAAATATAAGACTATATTAATAATGATAATAATGATAAATATACAGGATAAAGAATATATATAACAACGATACACAATTTCTCACCACCCGACGACCGATACAGCCCGTCCTGAGCAGCAGGCAGGGAGCAGGGGTATCCCCCCCCAGCTATCCCAGAACAGCAAGTTCCAGAGAGAGCCGAGGGAACAAACAGCCAAAGAACGAAAAACAAAAAGGTAAAAATAGGGAAACAAAAAGCAACCTGAAGGGAAGCTTACGATTAAGGCAAGTTAAGGGTCTCAAAAGCCTCAAAGCCTCAAAGATCTAGAAAAAACTAGTGGCCCACCGACTGACCCTCGCTTATATCAGGCATGACGTCTATGGTATGGAATACTCCTTTGGCCAGTTTGGATCAACTATCCTGTCTCTACCCCTCCCAAGTTTTTGCCCTTGCACGTTAGCAGAACCTGGAAAACAACAAATGTCCTTGGTGGTTCAGCAGCAACCAGCACATCAGTGTGCTATCACTGTTCTTCTCACACTAAAGCCAAACACAGGAGCTGCTAAAAACAAAACTAGCTCCGTCCTGGCCTAACCAGGACAATAGCTCATGTAAAAAAATCAAAAATCTATATGCTGTATTTCTTCAAGGGATTACTGGGAGATCTAAACAAAAGTATGCCTGAGATAGATAAGAAGCAGAAAGATCTCTTAAAAATGTGTTAAGATTTCTAAGATTTCAAGCATCTTCCTGATTACCTAAGAAATATGTCAGTTTTCCTTGTGAGGAAGTGATGGAAAGTGAAGTTACAAATCCTATGTAGATTTAGAAAACAGTTATTTCAAAGCCTTTTCATAAGTTTTTTCGGGGAGAGGGTAGAGTATATTTAAAAATTTGCATGAATCTACAAGAGTTGTTGTTGGGTTTTTTTTTCCCTTCCCTTCCTTCTTACTCTCCACCAATGGGCGTCTTTCAGGCAAGAAGATTTTGTGGTGCACTTCATAGATTCCTTGTCATCTTTTAATCTTTTTGCTAGTGTCCTGGTTTAGGCCGGGACAGAGCTAGTTTTGTTTCAGCAGCTCCTGTGTTTTGGCTTAGTGTGAGAAGAATGGTGATAGTACACTGATGTTGCTGGTTGCTGCTGAACGACCAAGGATATTTTGCTGTTTCCAGGTTTTGCTAACGTGCAAGGGCAAACTTGGGAGGGGTAGAGACAGGATAGTTGATCAAACTGGCAAAGAGAGTATTCCATACCATAGACGTCATGCCTGATATAGCGAGGGTCAGTCGGTGGGCCACTAGGTCTTTAGATCTTTGAGGCTTTTGAGGCTTTTAGACCCTTAACTTGCCTTAATCGTTAAGCTTCCTTCGGGTTGCTTTTGTTTCCTATTTTTACCTTTTTTGTTTTTCGTTCCTTTGGCTGTTTGTTCCCTCGCCTGCTCTCTCTGGAACTTGCTGTTCTGGGAATAGCTGGGGGGGGATACCCTGCTCCCGCCTGTGCTCGGGACAGGCTGTATCAGTCATCGGGGGTGAGAAACTGCGTATCGTTTGTTTTATATAGTCTATTACCTTATATATATTGTTATTATATCATTATTAATATATTCTTATATTTTTCCTTTGCTGTCCTGGTGAGCTGTTTTTATCTCAACCCGCGAGTTTTCCTTTCTCTCCATTCTCCTCCCCACCCCAACAGGGAGAGGGGGAAGTTCGAGCGAGCGTGCGTGGTATTGGGTTACAATTTGGGGTTAACCACGACAGTCCCTTTTTGGCGCCCAACGTGGGGCTCGAGAGGGGTCCGGCTAGCTCAGCTGAGAGAGCATCAGATTGAGGTCCGGGTTTAAAGCCCCCGATCACTCAAAGGGTTGAGATAACAACAGACTTGACCAGTGTGTTAAACATTTGTATAAGCATCCGCTGTATTACTTATTGCCGCTGGTCACAAGTTGTTTGAATTGTTTACAGAGTGCTTCTCAGAGCTGTTCGTGTATCACCTTACTGTATGCTGTTGTCACTGTTTATGCTGGTTTTTACCCTCTGGGCTTTGGATTAGGTTTTATTGCTTCGGTGTGTGGGTTAGCACTGCTTATGGCATGGTAAATCATTGGGGTTTAGACTAGTTTACTACCTTATTCATATACGGTGGGGGGGGCAATGTGCAAACGAAGCGGCACCAACAGTTACAGCTTCGTACTCGGGATCAATCTGGTGGGGACTATCATTAATTATTCCTTTATTTTTTCCTTCCCGGGGGTCAACGAGGAAAACTTCCTTCTTTGCTTTCTCTTTCCCCTCCTGGGTCAAAATGCCTTCCTTTGATTTCTCATTGCCCTCCTGGTTAGTTAGCGGGAGTTTCTGAAACTTGAATACCTTTGGATGTTCGGACCGGATGTTTCTCCTATCAGTAGGAATACATTTGTGTCACCATCTTGCTTAACTTAGAAACCGGTGCAGGCGTAGGCTCAGGCCACCCCAGCTCCCTGCTACAGCCCCCGCGGCCGCCCCACGCTCCGCTACGTGTACCGGGGCTGCTTCCGCTCCTCCCCACACGGGCACCGCGGCCCCCGCCCCGACCGCGCCGGACCGGTGCACCAGGCAGGGCTCCCCCGCCGCCGGCACCGCGGCCGCCCCAGGTCCCGCCAGGGCCCCCGCGCCCGTCCCAGCCCGCGCGGCCCCCGCGGCCGCGCCAGCCCCCCCATGGGCGCTGCAGCGCTGCACCCCCCGCCGTGGGCACAGCGCCGCTCCACCCCCAGCTCCGGCCGCTGCGGCCGCTCCACCCCCTGCAATGGACATAGCGGCTGCTCCAGCCCCCGCCGCGGCTGTGCCACCCCCCGCCACGGGTATCGCGCTGCCCCAACCCTTGTTCGGGCGTTGCGGCTGTGCCAGCCCCCGCCGCCGCTGCTCCACCCCCGCCGCGGCCACCGCTGCTGCCCCAACCCTTGTTACGTGCGTTGCGGCTGTGCCAGCCCCGCCGCCGCTGCTCCACCCCCCGCCGCGGCCACCGCTGCTGCCCCAACCATTGTTACGGCACCGCGGCCGTCCCACTCCTTTGCAGGCACCGCGGCTGCTCCACCCCCCGCCGCGGGTATCGCGGTTGCCCCAGTCGCTACTACGGGCACTGCGGCCGTTCCACCCCCTGCTATGGGCATCGCTGCTGCCCCAGTCCCTGCCATGGGCACCGCGGCTGTTCAAGCCCCAGCTGTGAGCACCCTGGCTGCTGTGACAGGCACCGCAGATCCACCCGTGCCATTATCAGTTGCCCCTATACAAAAGAAGAAAAGCACAAAGAAATCAGCTCGCGTCCCGAAAGGTGAGGATGAACCAGGGACATCACAAAACAGGGAGAGGCAGAAGCAGAGATAATCACGCAACCCCTATCCCTGACTGAGCTGCGAGATATCCGAAAAGACTATACCGTAATCAAGGTGAGCAGCTTGTCCCCTGGCTGCTCCAACGCTGGGACAACAGGGCCAGTAGCCTGGAACTAGAGGGCAGGGAAGCCAGGCAGCTGGGATCCTTGTCTAGGGAAGCGCCATTGACAGGACGATTGGAAGAGAACCAGAAGCCCGCAGTCTCTGGAGGAGACTCCTGTCAGGTGTGAGGGACAGGTATTTCTTTAAGGAAGACATTATATGCCACCCAAAGAAGGACCAATATGGAGGGAGGTATTCAGTTTCTGAGGGAATTAGCTGTGAGGAATTGATTTATCGTGACCTGGATGACCTGCAGACACCCGTAGATCCAGATGAGGTCCAATGTACCCAACCCATGTGGCGGAAGTTTTTTACATAGTGCACCATCATCATATGCCCAACTCATTGGCAATAATGGGTTGGAAAGACTGATGAGCACCACTGGTGCGTGCAGTGGCTAACCAACTCCGGCAGTATGAGGACATATCTCTTCTCCTTACGGCCTGCATCTCGGCTGTGGAAAAAACTGGCTGAAAGAATGTGTGTTGTGGTTTAGCCCAGCCGGAGGCTGAGCCACCCGGTCGCTCGCTCACCCCCCACCTCCCGGTGGGACGGGGAGAGATCAGGACAAAGAAAGGCAAAAACTCGGGTTAACAACAACAACAGTTTAACCAAACAACAAAGGGAAAGAAAACAAACAAGCGAGAAACCCCAACAATAACACAACAGCGTGTACTTAGCGGTGCTTTCCGGACAGGTCGCTCCCCGCCCAGAGCCCGACGCCAGTCCGCTCCTGAGCAGCGATCCCCGCCCCTCCAGTCAACCCCCCTCTAAATAGTGAGCGTGACGGTCACATGGTATAGAATAGACCCCGGCCAGCTTCTGGTGAAAATTAACCCTATCCCAGCCGCAACCAGGACATTATCCACCCTTATTCTATACCATATATGTCACGCTCAGATCCTACACTTTCCAATTAATCACCACCACTTTTCCTGTTATATATATATATATAGATACACACACAGACATCATTCCCTTAGTCTACGGACCATCCCTTTCTGTGTCTGTTGAGTTCATTTAGTCCATGACTTTGGGCTCCATCTGTCAGAATAGTCTCTTGGGGCAGGAGAGATAATGGGGAGTTTGCTCAGTCGGCAAAACAGGGCTGGGTCTCGGTGTGGTGTAGCAGGTGACACTGGACGCTGTGGGAGGATGGTGTAGTGTTGGATTGTTGCATCTGGAGCTTGCAGTCACGGTATCTGGCTCGGCTGGTGCACATGTCCACGGTCTGTGGGTTGAAGGTGTCGACCTCTTGAGGAAGTTGATGGGCGCCAGTTGCTAAAGCCAGTTCTGCTTCCATTACTGCTGCACTTTGCTCAGTTTTATCATAGTTCATTCATTGACTATTCTCACCCAAAATCAAATCCCCTCGAGGTACACATCGGACTTCCCCATCCTTTCGCATCACCCACCAAGTGCACCCAGGTCCTTGAGCAAAAACAATCCCACGGATGGGTTTGCCTTTGCCCGAGGCAGGAATAACCCAGCTGTCTTCCCTAACATATTCCTCATGTGCACTACAGGAACTTTATCCCCTTCTACAGTATGTAAAGGCTTTGATTGGGCAGGACCAGCTCGATTGGTAGATCCTCTAGTGTTAACTAACCAGGTGGCTTTTGCTAAATGTGTATCCCAATGTTTGAAGTCCCACCACCCATTGCCCTCCGTGTAGTTTTCAGTAGTCCATTGTATCGTTCAATTTTCCCAGAGGCTGGTGCATGATAGGGATGTGATACACCCACTCAATGCCATGCTCTTTGGCCCAGGTGTCTAGGAGGTTGTTTCGGAAATGAGTCCCATTGTCTGACTCAATCCTTTCTGGGGTGCATGTCGCCATAAGACTTGCTTTTCAAGGCCCAGGATAGTGTTCCAGGCGGTGGCGTGGGACACGGGATATGTTTCCAGCCACCCGGTTGCTTCCACCATTGTAAGCACATGGCACTTGCCTTGGCGGGTCTGTGGGAGTGTGATATAATCAATCTGCCAGGCCTCCCCATTTTATATTTCAGCCATCGTCCTCCAAACCAAAGAGGCTTTGACCGCTTGGCTTGCTTGATTACGGTGCATGTTTCACACTCATGGATAACCTGTGCGATAGTGTCTATGGTCAAGTCCACCCCTCGATCATGAGCCCATCTGTATGTTGCATCTCTTCCTTGGTGGCCTGAGTGTCATGGGCCCACCAAGCTAGGAATAATTCACCTTTATGTTTGCCAGCCTGATCCACCTGCTGGTTGTTTTGATGTTCCTCAGTGGCCCGACTCTTAGGTACATGGGCATCTACGTGGCGTACTTTATAACCAGCTTCTCTAGCCGGGCAGCATATCTTGCCACAATTTGCAAGCCCAGATGGGTTTGCCTCTGCGCTGCCAGTTGCTCTGCTTCCATTGCTGTTACCACCCCACAGGGCATCACTCCATCCATGAGTTAGTATAGAGGTAGCACTGGCCACTTCTCTCGCTCAGCAATATCTAAAGCCAGCTGATGGCTTTCACTTCTGCAAACTGACTTGATTCACCTTGTCCTTCAGTGGCTTCTGCAACTCGTCGTGTAGGACTCCACACAGCACTTTCCACCACCTTCGATGCTTTCCCACAATACGACAGGACCCATCAGTGAACAGGGCATATTCCTTCTCACTTTCCGGTAGTTTTCTGGTTTCATATGGTAGGGCCTCTTCAGCACGTGTCACCTCTTCCTCTGTTGACATTCCAAAATCTTTCCCTTCTGGCCAGTCCGTGATCACTTCCAAGATTCCTGGGCGACTGGGAACCAACCACCTCCGAAGCAGCTCGAACCCCTTCATATGCTGCCAAAATCTCTTTTTCAGTTGGAGTGTAGTGGCCTCAGATCCTCTGTTTCCCAGCTCCAAAACCCCAGGGTCGACCTCGAGTCTCCCTGGTGCTCTCTGCCAGAGGCTCCAGGTAGGGCCGTTCTCCCCGGCTGCGGTGTAGAGCACATTTTTAACATCTTGCCCTGCCCGGACTGGCCCAAGGGCCACTGCATGAACTATCTCCTGTTTAATTTGTTCGAAGGCTTGTCGTTGCTCAGGGCCCCATGTGAAATCATTCTTCTTTTGGGTCACGTGATAGAGAGGGCTTACAATGAAACTGTAATTTGGAATATGCATTCTCCAGAAACCCACAATGCCTAAGAAAGCTTGGGTCTCCTTTTTATTAGCTGGTGGAGACATCGCTGCTATTTTGTTGATCACATCCACTGGGATCTGACGACGTCCATCTTGCCCTTTTATTCCTAGGAACTGGATCTCTGTGCAGGTCCTTTGACCTTCCCTCGTTTTATGGCAAAGCCAGCTCTCAGAAGGATTTGGATTATTTTTCCCCTTTCTCAAAAACCTCTTCTGCTGTGTTGCCCCACACAATGATGTCATCAATGTATTGCAGGTGTTCGGAGCTCCACCTTTTCCAGTGCAGTCTGGATCAGGCCATGGCAAAGGTGGGGCTGTGTTTCCACCCCTGGGGCAGTTGATTCCAGTGTACTGGATGCCCCTCCAAGTGAAAGCAAACTGTGGCCTGCACTCTGCTGCCAAAGGGATGGAGAAGAATGCATTAGCAATATCAGTGGTGGCGTACCACTTGGATGCCTTGGACTCCAGTTCATACTGAAGTTCTAGCATGTCCGCACGGCAGCACTCAGTGGTGGCGTGACTTCATTCAGGCCACGATAGTCCACTGTTAGTCTCCATTCCCCATTAGATTTCTGCACTGGCCATATAGGACTATTAAAAGGTGAGTGATCACTGATGACTCCTGGCTCTCCAGTTGATGAATCAGCTCACGGATGGGAGCCAGGGAGTTCAGTTGTGCGATAGATATTGCCGCCGGTGCACCGTCCTGGTAGCAATTGGTACCTTCTGTTCTTCAGCTCGCAACAATCCACAACGCAGGGATCTTCTGAGAGGCCAGGCAGGGTAGATAGCTGTTTGGTCTTCTCTGCTTCACAGTGGCTACACCAAAAGCCCATCGGTATCCTTTGGGTCCTTGAAGTACCCTCTCCTGAGGTAGTCTATGCCAAGGATACAAGGGGCCTCTGGGCCAGTCACAATGGAGTGCTTTTCCCCTTGTCCCCTGTTAAGCTCACCTCAGCCTCCAATACTGACAATTCTTGGCATCCCCCTGTCACTCCAGAGATCCAGATGGGTTTCGTGCCCCTATGTTCGGATGGCACCAGAGTACACTGTGCACCGGTGTCTACTAAAGCCCTATACTTCTGTGGGCCTGATGTGCCAGGCCATCGAACCCACACAGTCCAGTATACACGTCATCCCTTTCCTCCTCCTGGCGAAGGCAGGGACCCTCTCTTCCTGTTCCTCATCAGAGTATTCCCTGTCTGACCCTTGCAGCGCCAGACCAGAAGGCCCCTCCTCAGGATCAAGGGAGGTGATTTCAGTTCTTCTGTTTGGGAAATCGCTGATTGCCTTCGTGCATCTCTACAGCAACTCTGCTGACAGACTTCCTGGGTGGCCCCTTCTTAAGGGCTGTCTTCCCTCTCAGTTCACGTACACGGGCTTCCAGCTTAAAGGTGGTTCACAGTCCCACTTCCTCATGTCCTCCCCCTGGTCACGCAGGAAGAACCAGAGTGCTCCACGCGGCGTGTGCCTGGGGCTCCCTTTCCCTCCGACCGAGGCAGGAAGGACTGATTTCTTGGGGCACCCCTGATAGCCAAGGCACTGGCCCGTAGGGATGAGGCGGTACAGAGATTTTCTTCAAAGTTTTGGAGCCAAGATGACACTCCACAGTTGGCGTATCAATATCCAGGCAATACATCGCTGCCAGGCTGTTAGAAATGACGCTGGGGCACTTTGAATCACCTTCCTCCACATAGCCCGTGTGCACAGGACATCCTCTGGATCTTTGGAGACCTCATCATTGTCTAGATCCCTGTAGATGACTTCCAGTACTGCTAATTCTCTCAGGGACTGGATGCCTTCATCTGCAGTGGTCCACTTCCCTGGAGAGTTCACAAGATCTTCCTGAATGGATATCTTGCCCTCACACTTGAGAGGAGCCGTCTCCAGACGCAAATTGCTGCCTCTTTTCCAATTCCTCTCTCAATTCCCTGGTTCCTAGCAAGGGATCACAGCTGTGGGGCTTCCTTGCCTTCCAATTGCTGACTGTCGGCCCCGCTATCCCATCATCGGAGCAGCCAGGCAGCAATCCGCTCACCGTGCTGGCGTCTGTAATCTTTCCGCATGTCTCGAAGTTCTGATGAGGTCAGGGACTGGGTAGTTTTCTGCTTCCTGCTGAATTCTGTCACTCCTTCCTCCGATGTCCTTGTCAGCAGGCAAGATGTTAAAAATGTGCTCTACACTACAGCCGGGGAGAACGGCCCTACCTGGAGCCTCTGGCAGAAAGCACCAGGGGACTACAGGTCGACCCCTGGGGTTTTGGAGCCGGGGATACAGAGGATCTGAGGCCCGCTCACTCCAACTGAAAAAGAGATTTTGGCAGCATATGAAGGAGTTTGAGCTGCTTCGGATGTGATTGGTACTGAAGCACAGCACCTCCTGGCACCCGACTGCCGGTGCTGGGCTGGATGTTCAAAGGAGAGTCCCCTCTACACATCATGCCACCGATGCCACATGGAGTAAGTGGGTCGCACTGATCACACAATGAGCTCGAATAGGAAACCCCAGTCGCCCAGGAATCTTGGAAGTGATCACGGACTGGCCAGAAGGGAAAGATTTTGGAATGTTGACAGAGGAAGAGGTGACACATGCTGAAGAGGCCCCACCATATAATGAACTACCAGAAAATGAGAAGGAATGCCCTGTTCACTGATGGGTCCTGTCGTATTGTGGGAAAGCATCAAAGGTGGAAAGCTGCTGTGTGGAGTCCTACACGACGAGTTGCAGAAGCCACTGAAGGACAAGGTGAATCGAGTCAGTTTGCAGAAGTGAAAGCCATCCAGCTGGCTTTAGATATTGCTGAGTGAGAGAAGTGGCCAGTGCTCTACCTCTATACTGACTCCTGGATGGTGGCGAATGCTCTGTGGGGGTGGTAACAGCAATGGAAGCAGAGCAACTGGCAGCGCAGAGGCAAACCCATCTGGGCTTGCAAATTGTCGCAAGATATTGCTGCCTGCTAGCTCAGTCGGTAGACCCTGGGACTCTTAATCCCAGGGTCGTGGGTTCAAGCCCCAAGTTGGGTGCCAAAAGGACTGTCGTGGTTTAGCCCCAGCCGAGGCTGAGCACGCGTTTGCTCGCTCACCCCCCCCTCCCAGTGGGACGAAGAAAATCAAAACTCGTGGGTTAAGAAAACAGTTTAACCGAAACGAACACGCGTGCTTTCCGCACAGGTTGCTTCCCGCCCGGAGCCGACGCCCACCTCTCCTGAGCAGCGATCCCCCCCTCCACTCAACCCCCCTCTAAATGGTTAGCTTGACGGTCACATGGTATAGAATAGACCCTGGCCAGCTTCTGGTGAAAATTAACCCTATCCCAGCCGCAACCAGGACAATGTGCCAGGAGTTTCTGCAACTCAGAGGATAGGTCCTACTTGCCACCTGTACGGACCAGAATCTCAGCTGTTAGGAGAAATTTTCTCCTGCTCAGAGAAACGGTACACACGGCGAGGTACCCTGTGGTTTTACCTCCAGACCATGGAAAGGACATGAGGAAGTGGGATGGAAACCCACTCAACCCTAGAGGCAGGTCATGAGTTGAAAAAGAAAACAGCTACAAATAAGGGTTCTTCCGGAAAAGTGCTGCTCCAGTCTCCAGTGGGCAGTTCCCCAGATGGGTAGAAGGGCTTCTATTTGTACTTACAAGAAATGAGAAACAGGGATGAGATTCGACCCCATGTATCACACGAACCATTGGTTGGCAGCGGGTATTATAATCAGCATTAGAGGGGCCCTGCCTCCGGCCAGGTGGAGGAGAGGAGATAACCGAGTTTACTGGCTGTGTGGATTCGATGGCCTGGCACATCAGCCCCCCATAAGTACAAGGCTCTAGTGGACACTGGTGCGCAGTGCACCTAATGCCATCGAATTATAGAGGGGCTGAACACATTTCTATTTCTGGAGTGACAGGAGGGTCCCAAGAGTTAACTTCATTGGAGGCCGAAGTGAGCCTAACTGGGAACCAGTGGCAAAGGCACCATTGTGACTGGCCCGGATGCTCCGTGCATCCTTGGCATAGACTACCTCAGGAGAGGGTATTTCAAGGACCCAAAAGGGTACGGTGGGCTTTTGGTATAGCTGCTGTAGAGACAGGGGACATTGAAGCTGTCCACTTTGCCTGGTCTTGCAGAGGATCTTTCCGTTGTGGGGTTGCTGAGGGTCAAAGAGCACAGGTACCAATTGCTACCACAACAGTGCACCGACGGCAATATCGCACCAACCGAGATTCCCTGGCACCCATCCATAAGCTGATTCGTCAACTGGAAAGCCAGGGGGATCAGCAAGACTCGCTCACCCTTTAATAGTCCTATATGGCCAGTGTGGAAATCTAATGGCAAATGGAGATCAACAGCGGACTATCGTGGCCTGAATGAAGTCACGCCACCAGTGAGTGCTGCCATGCCAGACATGCTAGAACTTCAGTACGAGCTGAAGTCCAAGGCAGCCAAGTGGTATGCTACCATTGACATTGCCAATGCATTGTTCTCAATCCCTTTGGCAGCAGATTGCAGGCCACAGTTTGCTTTCACCTGGAGGGGCGTCCAATACACCTGGAATCAACTGCCCCAGGGTGGAAACACAGCCCCACCCTTTGCTATGGACTGATCCAGACTGCCCTGGAAAAGGGTGAAGCTCTGGAACACCTGATACACATTGATAACATCATCGTATGGGGCAAAACCAGCAGAAGTCGTCTTTGAGAAAGGGGAGAAAATAATCCAAATCCTTCTGAGAGCCGGTTTTGCCATAAAAAGTGTAAGGTCAAGGACCTGCACAGGAGATCCAGTTCCTAGGAATAAAATGGCAAGATGGACGTCGTCAGATCCCAATGGACGTGATCAATAAGATAACAGCAATGTCTCCACCACTAACAAAAAAGGAAACCCAAGCTTTCTTAGGCATTGTGGGTTTCTGGAGAATGCATATTCTAAATTGCAGTTTCATTGTAAGCCCTCTCTATCAAGTGACCCGGAAGAAGAATGCTTTTAAATGGGGCCCTGAGCAACGACAAGCCTTCGAACAAATTAAACAGGAGATAGTTCATGCAGTGGCCTTTGGGCCAGTCCGGCAGGGCAAGATGTTAAAAATGTGCTCTACACCGCAGCCGGGGAGAACGGCCCTACCTGGAGCCTCTGGCAGAAAGCACCAGGGGAGACTCGAGGTCGACCCCTGGGGTTTTGGAGCTGGGGATACAGAGGATCCGAGGCCCACTACACTCCAACTGAAAAAGAGATTTTGGCAGCATATGAAGGGGTTCGAGCTGCTTCGGAAGTGATCGGCACTGAAGCACAGCTCCTCCTGGCACCCGACTGCCGGTGCTGGGCTGGGTGTTCAAAGGGAGAGTCCCCTCTACACATCATGCCACCGATGCCACATGGAGTAAGTGGGTCGCACTGATCACACAATGAGCTCGAATAGGAAATCCCAGTCGCCCAGGAATCTTGGAAGTGATCACGGACTGGCCAGAAGGCAAAGATTTTGGAATGTCGACAGAGGAGGAGGTGACACGTGCTGAAGAGGCCCCACTGTATAATAAACTGCCAGAAGATGAAAAACGATATGCCCTGTTCACTGATGATCCTGTTGTATTGTAGGAAAACATCGAAGGTGGAAAGCTGCTGTATGGAGTCCTACACGACGAGTTGCAGAAGCCACTGAAGGACAAGGTGAATCGAGTCATTTTGCAGAAGTGAAAGCCATCCAGCTGGCTTTAGATATTGCTGAGCGAGAGAAGGGGCCAAAGCTCTACCTCTATACCCACTCATGGGTGGAGGTGAATGCCCTGTGGGGGTGGTTACAGCAATGGAAGCAGAGCAACTGGCAGCGCAGAGGCAACCTATTTGGGCTGCCGAACTGTGGCAAGATATTGCTGCCCGTGTAGAGAAGCTTGTTGTAAAGGTACGCCATGTAGATGCTCATGTACCCAAGAGTCGAGCCACTGAGGAACATCAAAACAACCAGCAGGTGGATCAGGCTGGCAACATAAAGGTGAATTATTCCTAGCTTGGTGGGCCCATGACACCTCAGGCCATCAGGGAAGAGATGCAACATACAGATGGGCTCGTGATCGAGGGGTGGACTTGACCATAGACACTATCGCACAGGTTATCCATGAGTGTGAAACATGCGCCGCAATCAAGCAAGCCAAGCGGTCAAAGCCTCTTTGGTATGGAGGACGATGGCTGAAATATAAATATGGTCAGGCCTGGCAGATTGATTGTATCACACTCCCACAGACCCGCCAAGGCAAGTGCCATGTGCTTACAATGGTGGAAGCAACCACCGGATGGCTGGAAATAGATCCTGTGCCCCATGCCACCCGCCCGGAACACCATCCTGGGCCTTGAAAAGCAAGTCTTATGGTGACATGGCACCCCAGAAAGGATTGAGTCAGACAACGGGACTCATTTCTGAAACAACCTCATAGACACCTGGGCCAAATATCATGGCATTGAGTGGGTGTATCACATCCCCTATCATGCACCAGCCTTTGGGAAAATAGAACTGTACATGGACTACTGAAACTACACTGAAAGCAATGGGTGGTGGAACCTTCAAAACACTGGGACACACATTTAGCAAAAGCCACTTGGTTAGTCAACACTAGAGGATCCACCAATCGAGCTGGCCCTGCCCAATCAAAACCTTTACGTACTGTAGAAGGAGATAAAGTCCTGTGGTGCATGTAAAAAACATGCTGGGGAAGACAGTCTGGGTTATTCCTGCCTCGGGCAAAGGCAAACCCATCCGTGGGATTGCTTTCGCTCAAGGGCCTGGATGCACTTGGTGGGTAATGCTGGAGGATGGAGAAGTCCGATGTGTACCTCATGGAGATCTGATTTTAGGTGAAAATAGCCAATAGTCTGAACTGTGTGATGTTAATTGCTATAATATACTGCATATAATCATTTATATTATGTATATATTGTATATAATCATTTCTATAGTTGTGTTCTGTATCAAAGGTATTACAGCAAGAATCACCCGACTCAATGAAGAGCGAACTCTGATGAAACCGAGCAAAGTGCGGCAGTGATGGACTGACTTCAACAACTGGTGCACAGTCGAGATCAACACCTTCGACCTGCCGACTGCGGACAAGATACACCAGCTATAAGTTCCAGATGCAGCATGCAACAGTCCGACACCGCACACCATCTCTCCTGCCCTGAGAGACTGTTAAGACAGATGGCAACACAGGATCTGGACTAAATGAACTCAATAGACATTTTGGAGGGATGGTCCCTAGACTAAGGGAATGGTATCTGTGTGTATATATTAAAGACATAAAGTGGCAGTGATTAATGGAAAGTGAGAGAGACCTGAGGCATGACGTAAATGGTATGGAATAAGGGGTGGATACTGTCCTGGTTTAGGCCAGGACGGAGCTAGTTTTGTCTTCAGCAGCTTCTGTGTTTTGGCTTTAGTGTGAGAAGAACAGTGATAGCACAGTGATGTTGCTGGTTGCTGCTGAACCACCAAGGACATTTTGCTGTTTTCCAGGTTTCTGCTAACGTGCAGATGCAAAACTTGGGAGGGTAGAGACAGGATAGTTGATCCAAACTGGCCAAAGAGAGTATTCCATACCATAGACGTCATGCCTGATATAAGCGAGGGTCAGTCGGTGGGCCACTAGGTCTTTCGATCTTTGAGGCTTTTGAGGGCTTTTTAGACCTTAACTTGCCTTAATCCTTAAGCTTCCCTTCGGGTTGCTTTTGTTTCCCTTTTTTTTCCCTTTTTGTTTTCAGTTCGTTTGGCTGTTTGTTCCCTCGCTTGCTCTCTCTGGAACTTGCTGTTTCTGGATAGCTGGGGAGGGATACCCCTGCTCCCTGCCTGCTGCTCGGGACAGGCTGTATCGGTCGTCGGGTGGTGAGAAATTGTGTATTGTTTGTTATATATATATTCTTTATCCCTGTATATATTATCATTATTATCATTATTAATATATTCTTATATTTTTCCTTTGCTGTCCTGGTGAGCTGTTTTTATCTCAACCCGCGAGTTTTCCTTTCTCTCCAATTCTCCTCCCCACCCCAACAGGGAGAGGGGGAGTGAGCGAGTGGCTGCGTGGTATTGGATTACAATTTGGGGTTAAACCACGATAGGTGGACACGCCTGAGGGACAGGATGCCATCCAGAGGGACCTGGACAAGCTTGAGAGGTGGGCCCATGTGAACCTCATGAGGTTCAACAAGGCCAAGTGCAAGGTCCTGCACCTGGATTGGGGCAACCCCCGGTATCAATACGGGCTGGGGAATGTAGGGATTGAGAGCAGCCCTGCCAAGAAGGACTTGGGGGTACTGGTGGATGAAAAGCTGGACACGAGCCAACAATGTGCGCTCGCAGCCCGGAAGGCCAACCGTATCCTGGGCTGCATCAAAAGAAGCGTGGCCAGCAGGCCGAGGGAGGTGATTCTGCCCCTCTGCTCTGGTGAGACCCCACCTGCAGTACTGCATCCAGCTCTGGAGCCCTCAGCACAGGAAAGTCATGGATCTGTTGGAGCGGGTCCAGAGGAGGGCCACAAAAATGATCAGAGGGCTGGAACACCTCTCCTATGAGGAAAGGGTGAGAGAGTTGGACTTGTTCAGCCTGGGGAAGAGAAGGCTCCAGGGAGACCTTATTGCAGCCTTTCAGTACTTTTAAGTACTTTTAAGCCCCTTTAGGGGTCTTATAAGAAAGATGGGGAAAAACTTTTTAGCAGGGCCTGTTGCGATAGGACAAGGGGTAATGGTTTTAAACTAAAAGAGAGTATATTTAGACTATATGCAAGGAAGAAATTTTTTATGATGAGGGTGGTGAAACACTGGAACTGGTTGCCCAGAGAGGTGGTAGATGCCCCATCCCTGGAAACATTCAAGGTCAGGCTGGATGGGGCTCTGGGCAACCTGATCTAGTTGAGGATGTCCCTGCTCATTGCAGGGGGTTGGACTAGATGACCTTTAAAGGTCCCTTCCAACCCAAACTATTCTATGATTCTATGATAAATCTGTAATTTCTTTCTATACCATTACTCAACTGTGTTGCATAATATAGAGAGATACTTCAAGTCATCCTGGTAATAGTACATTCTGAAAGAATGAGGACTAGGGCATGGCACATCTTCACAGCAATCTAAGTTACACGCATTATTTTATAGACTAAATTTTTGGAAGAAAATGTGTGGGTTTTTTAGTTTCTCAGAGAGCATGAAGGGATTCTTGGTATATCAAAATAGAAACTTAGAGAACAGGCAGTTCAACTTGATCAGTAAATAAAGCAAGAGCTCCTTTTCGAGTAATTCAAGCAGGCCTATGTTTGATTTGAAAGCTATATATAGCTTACCTGAGCTAGTGCTCATAAGTAAAAGCTTATATGTACAATAAAAACAAGGAACACACCCTGAGCTGCCACATGAGCCATACTAAAATTATAGCCCAGTTTGTATTTCTGTATGACAACCTCTGCAATCGGAGAAATGACATTAAGGAGATACACCAGATACTTATCAGCCTTCTGCTCCTCCTGCTTTTTACTTTTTGTTCTTTCTAGTCAGCATTTGTTCAATTTTTCTCAACTTTATCTGCTTTGGTGCAATATGGGTTTTAAATTCCAGCCACACTGAATTTTTAAATTTATCATTTTTAAATTTAAAACAACTAGCAGTTTGGTATGATGAGATTTAGACACTGCATGTTTTTATAATCAAATGAATAAACACTATACCTCCAAGTTCTTTTACATTCAAGATGGCATTCTGGAATGGCACGGCTTTTATGCTAAAACCTAAAAAGAGAAATAAAGAGTATTAGTAAGTTATTTGTTAAAGAGGCCATTTGAAATCAATTGCATACATTCAGAAAAGACTACTTTTTTCACCAAGAACCAGGATTTTGCATATGAAATTCTGTTTCAATATGATGTTTAAAAATATCAGTTATAAGATGGGGGAAAAAAAATAAATCAGTATGAGCAATGAAATTTGCAAAGATACTATTAAATAGCTGGCATATGTTAAATTCAGCACAAAACTTCCATCCAGGCCATCTACCATTTGGTAAGGAGTTAGTACGGAATATACCTTTATAAAATGATCTTTTAATGCATCTGGAACTAAAGTTTAGATTTCAGATTACCAGTAATATGAAGTGATCCTTCTGCAATTTTTAGGAGACGTGGAAGACAACATGCAGTTCAAATCACTGTTTTCTTACATTTAAACTTCACAGGTTTTGGTTATGCCTAGAGTGTTAATCCTGTCTATAAATGTTATTAACAGAAAGATCCTTTTACAGACCTGAGTGGTATGTATTAAAATGGTTACGAGCACACTAGAAGCATCTATGAATCCTCTATTAGCCTATTATATGCTTAAAACTAAAAAACTTTAATAAAGTTTGATGTTTTCCCTTAATTGGAAATTCAGACAGCCAAGAGAAAGGGAATATGAAAGACTTTCAGCAATCCCTCAATATACTACATACTAGATTCTGCATGTTTAGTGCATGCATACATGTAAGTGTATATAATACTTTATATAGGAAAAATTACATCTGATCTTTCTTTTCCTAGAAAGGAGCAAAAACTGGAATGGACCTGAGTGGCATTGATGAGAAAAGCAAAAATATAGGTTATAATTTGAAAACTGAGTGAAGAAGTTGTCACATTTTATTCTTGGATTCTCAAGCATATTTTCTAATATAGCACAGATATGGTACATATGGGTAGATTTATTATGAGCTGAATAGCCTAGATATACATCATTTTGATTTGGATGCTGCCTAGAATCCATTTTCATTCCTCAAGTTGCCTAACTAAATGATAGTATTTTGTTGCAACTATCTAGAAACATATAAGAAATTTAATTTTAAAATAAATCATATTTTCATTATTTCCTTTGATAGATCTATACTGCTATATTACATTGCTGTTACTATTGCTTTCAGAGTCCAGGTGAACTTGCACTAATTTCAGGTGAAGTCTAAAGATAAAGGGGGGAAAGAGGAAGAAGAAAAAAAAAAAGACTGAATTACTCAACAATTTCCTTCTAACCTTTTGAGTTATGCATTGACATCTTCTCCACACAATCATAGAATCGTTTAGGTTGGAAGAGACCTTTAAGATCATCGAGTCCAGCCGTTAACCTAGCACTGCCAAGTCCACCACTAAAATGAAGTGTCAGATCTCTTTAACATTCCTAATAACACCACTACGAAGGCAATGAGTTAATTATTCATCGCAGAAAAAACCCCAGTATTTTCTTGTACCCGTTTTACTTTGTTTACTTACAGTTGTATTAAATAACCTTATGTTCTTGTATTTAAACAAGGATACACTGAAAACCAGTTAGGGTTGCTAAGGGACAATCATAAAATTCAAGCCCATGAACCACAGCTACAATATAAGGCCATATAACTATATACACAAGTTACTCACACAACACTCACTATCTGTTCCCTCAGCCAATCAACCTTACTAAATCATTGTAGCTACAGAACCAGATTTCTTCCATCTCTATGACCTAATCTGTCCTCTTTCTGAACTTTGCAGCCAGGTATTCCATTTTCCTCACTCTACAAGTTTGTTTTTGTTTTTTTCCTGGTGTTTTTTAATTTTAACCAAAATATCCTTTTCAATATTAGGCATTCTGGTTCATTTATATCAGCGTGCATATTCACATTTTTTGAACTTAAGATACGTTTTAGCTGTGGTTGTTGTGTCTGGTTTTATGTATCTTCTCAATGCCACTGGAGCTTTTTGTAAATTGATTCTCTGATCTCAATCTGCCCTTACTACATAAACAAGTCTCTGCTGATCTAAAAGAAAGGATTATCATCAGAAATAAAAATCTCCATTACATTTATTCTTTTGGTTGCTAGCATATACCACAAGGCAGTACTGACCAAGGATGAGAAGAAATAAATCCCGATGTAAGTTTCAGAGCATCACTGTCCCATTCTATTTTATATCACATTCTCCTTTTTTTCTGTGTGTATAACAAGACTGCTTAAAAACCAAAAGCGAAGAAACAAACCTTTTAAGGTCTGTCTACAGTAAACTGTAAATGTCCATTTCCAAAGATTCTACTTACACCACAATGTATGTTCTGACTTTCAATATATTCCAAATTGTATGTTTTCATGGATATTCCCCAGTGTATGACCAAACACTGAAAGAGTAAGTAGTGGTAGCTTCAAAGCAATCCATTAGATGATAGATATACTTTCAAAAGCAAGATAACTAAGCTGAAGTTCTCTACCGCCTTTGCTATGCGTTTCAGAAGTTACCTTTGGGCAACATTACAGCACACCATGGAATAAAGGCAGCATCCTACCTGTGGTAGACACTATATTCTCTGGGCTTTCACCGCAAAGCTGTGACAGAAGACTTGTCTTGCCAGAACCAGTGAGGCCTATGCAAACCAAGTCATATTCAGGTCGTGGTGGTGGTGGTCCCTTGCAGCAAAGTGCTCTAAAACACTGCCGAGGGGGGGAAAAGGAAGAAGTTACTTTTTTGCAAATGTTTCTTCAAAAAGGTACTAAAATTCAAGTTTATAAATTTAAAGGTGTTAAGAGAGAAGCAGATTATTATTCCAACTTACTATTTTGGCAAAATCAGCAATTAATAGACTGAGATCAGCTCAACTAAAATCTATAAGAGCTTTATAAGAAAACATAAATATATCCATTAACTTTTCACCTAAACCTCATAGAGCTGGATTGAGGAAAGTGACTTCCATTTCCTGAATAGCATGAACAGTGCACATACAGTGAGATAGGCACGTGCTCTACTCAACTCTGCGGTTGGGTATACATGAGTTTGCTTCCTGTGCTAATTTCATGCAATAGTTGACGAGGAGCGCAGCAGCGGCAATGGCGTGTTCTGTAGCTGCACCCTAGATTGAGGTGGACAGGGGGTTCCTGGAGCCAGGGGATCCCGAGCAAGAGCAGAGAGGAGAGAGAGACCCGCGCGGTGCCGGCAGCTCTCGAGAGCAGGCTGACGTGGCTTGGGCGTTGCCAGGAGCAACCGCGGGAGATTTAAACGGCCCTGAGGAGCGCCAGTGACCAGGAGCACGGCGACGAGGGTGGGCAAACAGGGCGTGGCACGTCAGTCAGGGCGTGGCACGTCAGTTTGCGCAGGCAGTTCGCGCGGGAGGGTGCGCAGGGAGGGCCCCGCAGCCTGCTCATAGCCCCACAGCCCGGTCTCTGCCGCAATGGTGGGCACCCGCCTCAGAGCTAAGATGGGTGCTCCTATGGTGAACGCCCCCGAGATGATGGATGCGTCCTGCCAGACAGAACTGGCAAGGGAGGAGATCTCAGTTCAGGTGGGAGGCTGCAGTGAGTGCCCTCACCCTCCTCCTGATGCAAAGGTAAGTTCCTGCACAGGGTGTGCGTGGGTCGAAGATCTGCTACGTCAGGTAGCTGAGTTGCAAGACACAGTTAAAAGACTGCGCAGCATCAGAGGTTCCGAAACAGAGATAGATAAGTGGTTCCAAAGCCACACTCCTGCACCAGACACCACTGAGGATGGAACACCTTGGACTGTAGTAACCCACAAAAGCAGGGCTCCGCTTCAGTCCCCGCCCTCCAGTATCACAACTAAAAATAGATATGAAGCTTTAACAGCTGTAGACACCCACGAGCAAGGCGGGCAAGGAGAAACTACTCCAGCAGCACACAGCACGCACCGAAAAAAGAAACGACGAGTGCTCATAGTGGGGGACTCCCTGTTAAGGGGCACTGAGGCACCCATCTGCTGACCTGACAGGGAGGCACGAGAGGTGTGCTGCCTCCCGGGAGCCAAGGTCCGAGATGTTGCTGAGAGGGTGCCGCAACTTGTCAGAAGCACGGACTACTATCCACTGCTACTCTTTCATGTGGGCATGAATGATGCCACAAGCCGGAACCTGGGCAAAATCAAAAAAGACTTTAAAGCCCTGGGGGAGCAAGTGAAAAATGTTGGTGCCCAAGTTATATTCTCTTCCATTCTACCAGTGGGAGGAAAGTGGGTGGCCAGAAATAGGCGCATAATTCACATCAACTCCTGCCTTCGTGGCTGGTGCTGATGTGAGGGTTTTGGCTTTTACGACAATGGGACGTTCTTTGGTGACTATAACCTATTGGGGAGGGATGGGATCCACCTGTCTAAGAGGGGCAGGGGAATCTTTGGCAGCAGGATGGCCAACTTGGTGAGGCGGGCTTTAAACTGAAGGGCTCGGGGTGAGGGGTCCAAAGTGGCAATGCTCGTGCCATCGCATCCAACTGGGGAGTAAGGCAGGCCAATCTGAGCAGAGACAAATCTTCCTTAGCTGCCTCCCAAGAAGAGAACCAGAAGGCCGACCACCCTAAGGGTGTGTATGGCTATGGTGGATCCTCCTGCACCCCTCCAGGGAAACCTGCAAACTCAACTTCCTCTCTGAAATGCCTGTACACCAATGCACGCAGCATGGGGAATAAACAGGAAGAACTAGAGATCTGTGTGTGCTCGCAGGGCCATGATCTCATAGCAAGTACAGAGACGTGGTGGGACAGCTCACATGACTGGAATGCTGTCATGGATGGGTATGTACTTTTCAGGAAGGACAGGCCAGCAAGGCGAGGTGGTGGAGGTGCTCTCTATGTGAGAGTTGCTCTCTATGTGAGAGAGGAACTGGAGTGTATCGAGCTCTGCCTAGGGGAGGATGAAGAACGGGTCGAGAGCTTATGGGTAAGGATTAAGGGACAGGCTAACATGGGGGACACTGTTGTGGGTGTGTACTACAGGCCACCTGATCAGGATGAGGAAGTCAATGAGGCCTTCTACAGGCAGCTGAAAGTAGCCTCATGAGTGCAGGCCCTGGTTCTCATGGGGGACTTCAACCACCCCGATATCTGTTGGAGGGACAACACAGCTAGGCACGCACAGTCCAGGAGGTTCCTGCAGAACATTGATGACAACTTTCTGACACAGGTGGTGGAGGGGCCAACGAGGAGAGGGGTGCTGCTGGACCTCATACTAACTAACAAGGAAGGTCTGGTTGGGGATGTGAAGGTTGGGGACAGCCTTGGCTGCAGTGACCATGAGATGGTGGAGTTCAGGATCCTGCGTGGAGGAAGCAGAACGCTAAGCAGGATTACAACCTTGGACTTCAGGAGAGCTAACTTTGCCCTCTTCAAGGACCTGCTTGGAGGAATCCCATGGGTTAGGGTTCTAGAAGGTAGGGGGGCCCAAGAAAGCTGGGCAATATTCAAGCATCATTTCCTCCAAGCTCAAGAGGGGTACATCCCCAGGAGTAAGAAATCGGGTAAGGGAGGCAGGAGACCTGCGTGGATGAGCAAGGAACTACTGGCTAAACTCAAATGGAAGAAGGAAGTCCATGGAATGTGGAAAAAGGGGCAGGCCACGTGGGAGGAGTACAGGGATGCTGTCCGGGTATGCAGGGATGCTACAAGGAAGGCTAAGGCCCACCTGGAATTTAATCTGGCAAGGGACATCAAGGGCAATAAGAAGGGCTTCTTCAAATACATCAGCAACAAACGGAAGACTAGGGAAAATGAGGGCCCTCTACTGAATGAGGTGGGTGCCCTGGTCACGAAGGATGCAGAGAAGGCAGAGTTACTGAATGCATTCTTTGCTTCAGTCTTTACTGCCAAGGCTGGCCCCCAGGAATCCCGGACCCTGGAGGTAAGACAGGAAGCCTGGAGAAAGGATGACCGTCCTTTGGTCGAGGAGGATTGGGTTAGAGATCAGATAGGCAAACTGGACACCCACAAATCCATGGGCCCTGATGGGATGCACCCAGGCCTGCTGAGGGAGCTGGCAGAGGTGCTGCAGTCTGCAGAAAACTGTGCAATATTCAGCACCACTGTTACTTTCATTTTACTTGTGTGCATGCACGCATGCACATATAATCATATGCAAGAGCTAAGGAAAGAAGTTAGCCAGTCCTACTCTTGCTTAGGGATTTCTATCCCAACCAGATGATTCCAGTTTTAGGTGGATCAGCATTTGAGCTGACAATCCTTCACAATGGCCCTTTAAAACCCTACGGAGGTTTCTTCTAGGAAAAACATTAAATTTTGTGTCTATAGCAGGGGTGGCCAAACACTTCTGACATATGTGCCACTTGGAGATCACAGATCAAAGCTCTGGGCAGCAAACATTCCTGAATCATTGCTCTTTCCAACACATTATACTGCTTCTGGCCATTGAGTCTGTCTTTGCCTACTCATTGTACTTCTCTTTTCACTCTCCTTTTTGGGGTGAAATACTCCATTATTTCTGCTTTGTTCTGGACCCATCTCCTGTCTGTTTCTTTTGTTGCCACTATTTAATAGGGACAAACAGAAGCAAAGGATTTCATGCTTAGTTGATTAAACACACACACCCTCATGCAAAAATACCCTAAGTTAGTGCAACATTAATGCTAACAAACCAAGCATTCAGAGCTCTTGAAATCCAGCATTAAGGCTGAAAGCTCAATCATAACTCTGCTTTCCTCCCCCTCTTCCTTATCCTTATGAATATGGTCTCCCTTTACATTTTATTTTTCAATTAGAACATCATTGAACAAACAGACTTCTAGTACCCAGCACACATTTATATCCAGAAGACTGGTTAATCATCTGAAGCTGTTGATAAAATCTCAAGGAGATTAATTAAAAACCGTCAAATTTACACACAGCAGGCTCCGTAGTTCTGATGTTGTATGAGATCACGCAAGCGCAAAGAAATCTCAAACCTTGAAGAGAATATGAAGGGGGGGAGGGGAAGACCAAGGTAGACAGTTATAATACTAAAGATGATAGGAAACAACCCGGGACAGTAGCAGAATAAATGAATGCAAATAATAAAACACTCAAGGCACCTGAATGAAATTATGCACGGCTAGAAGAGAGGGGAAAAGGGATATATAAATAAATTAAATTTTCACTGTATGAATACCTTAATGTTAAATTACTACAACAGTATCTATGCATTTGACCATGTGAGTTACATCTGCAGACACTTCAGTTTCCATACTGCTGCACAGGTGGTATCACCACTACAAAAAAAAGGGGGAAGAGGAAAAAAACTACCAATTTTAAGACACACAATCAGTGACACTGCTTTCATGTTTTCAAAACATGAGGTTGATAAGGTTCATCATTGTCTATATGACAACAGTAATGAGGACAAAACCTAACAGACTGCTGTTCATTTTGTGGCTACCAACAAAGATCAATACTCATGTAGCCACTGCTATCCTGCTGTTCAGCACAGATGAAGATATTAAAATCATGACCAATCACCTTCTTTGACAGCCCACAACCTCATTAAACAGTGACTGCTATACTCAAGCTCCTCCATCACAATACAGACTGACGATCCAAACTCCAATAGAGGGACCCCAGCTCAAGGCCTACTAACCTACTGCAACACTCCCCCAACAGGACAAAGTAATCCTCTCGTTTAACCTGGCTAATCTTCATGAATGTGTGGAGCACCCACTGGTTGAACCCAAAAGCACTCTTCCTCTTCAGTGCCTACACATATTTTCAATTTTATATCAGCCTGTGCCACAGGAAGACAGACAGGAGTATGGCATTAAAGGCAGGATAATATAAAACAGGACAAAGTGTCCTGGTTGCAGCTGGGATAGGGTTAATTTTCACCAGAAGCTGGCCGGGGTCTATTCTATACCATGTGACCGTCATGCTCACTATATAGAGGGGGATGACCGAAGGGGTGGGGATTGCTGCTCGGGAGCGTTGGGCTCTGGGTGGGGAGCGACCTGTACGGGAAGCACCGCTAAATACACTCTGTTATTGTTATTGTTGGGGTTTCTTGTTTGTTTGTTTTCTTTCCCTTTGTTGTCTGGTTAAACTGTTACTGTTGTTAACCCATGAGTTTTGCCTTTCTTTGTCCCGATTCTCTCCCCCGTCCCACTGGGAGCAGGGGGGTGAGTGAACGACCGTGTGGCTCAGCCTCCGGCTGGGGCTAAACCATGACAGTTCTTCTTGGCACACAACGTGGGGCACAACAACTGCCCTTTGGTATTAAGTGTGCTCTAGCTGTAGTAGTTATTAAGTGACAAGCTCCTGTACGGGTCATAAAGTTCATTGGCTGCACTGTTTATCTCCTTACTTTTGGCAACGTGTTAATGCAAACAATGGCTATGCGCTTTGCCCTGGCATTGATGGCCTTACTGTGCTGGGGGAGCTATCTGGTGGAGAAGATGAGGGAATACATCTCCCTCTCCCTACCCAGGATTAATGTGGATAGGTTTATTATGCAGGCTCCTGAGGTCATTGCTCACCCTGATGTGAGCTGCTTAGTATTACTAATTAATACTGTTGGCATATTATGGGGTTTGTGGAATCTGGTCTCGTCCTGGTGGAAGAGAAGACAACTTTTGGGTGAGGCTATATTGAAGCGTGACCTGAGGCGGCTGGTCCCAGGGTGGCAGGGTGTGTGGAAGGACTTGGGCAGGTTCCTAGGGCGGTTAACACCTCCCATAGCCTGGGACTATACACCTGAACAGGCAAGCAACCCTGGCAAACTGACATGCCACCTGATAGAAAGGTGCCTTGCCTATCCCAATGAAAACCAGCAGCTTCTAGCGCTGTACTGGGGCCTGGCTTGTGCCTATCGAGCCGCAGTTCAGCATTCTCAGAGGACTCTGGTTGAGGCAGGGACCCAAACTGCACCTGAGGACACCATGGTTGAGATAGGGACCCAAACACCACCAACTACAGTAATTGCCCCAGTAGTTAAAAAGAAACAGTGGACAAGGAGAACAACGGGTCCATATCCTCGATTAGTAAGGGAGGAGGAAGAAGAGGAAAGGTTGGATCAAGAAGCCTGTCCTTCGACAAAGACATTGGAGGAAGGAGTGAGAGAATTCAGGCAGGAAGCAGAAACTACCCGGTCCCTGACCTCATCAGAACTTCGAGACATGCGGAAAGATTACAGCCGCCAGCCAGGTGAGTGGATTGCTGCCTGGCTGCTCCGATGCTGGGATAGTGGGGCTGACAGTCACCAACTGGAAGGCAAGGAAGCCCCACAGCTGGGATCCCTTGCTAGAAACCAGGGAACTGAGAGAGGAATTGGAAAAGAGACAGCAATTTGCAGTCTCTGGAGACGGCTCCTCTCAAGTGTGAGGGCAAGATATCCATTCAAGGAAGATCTTGTGAACTCTCCAGGGAAGTGGACCACTGCAGATGAAGGCATCCAGTCCCTGAGAGAATTAGCAGTACTGGAAGTCATCTACAGGGATCTAGACAATGATGAGGTCGCCAAAGATCCAGAGGATGTCCTGTGCACACGGGCTATGTGGAGGAAGGTGATTCAAAGTGCTCCAGCGTCATATTCTAACAGCCTGGCAGTGATGTATTGCCCAGATATTGATATACCAACTGTGGAGAGAGTGTCATCTTGGCTCCAAAACTTAGAAGAAAATCTCTGTACCTCCTCATCCCTACAGGCCAGTGCCTTGGCTATCAGGAGTGCCCCAAGAAATCAGTCCTCTCCTGCCTCAGTCAGAAGGAAAGGGAACCCCAGGCGCACGCCGCGTGGAGCACTCTGGTTCTTCCTGCGTGACCGGGGGAGGACATGAGGAAGTGGGACGGTGAACCCACCTTTAAGCTGGAAGCCCATGTACGTGAACTGAGGGAAGACAGCCCTTAAGAAGGGGCCACCCAGGAAGTCTGTCAGCAGAGTTGCTGGAGAGACACACGAAGGCAATCAGCGATTTCCCAAACAGAGAAGAACTGAAATCACCTCCCTTGATCCTGATGAGGGGCCTTCTGGTCTGACACTGCAAGGGTCAGACAGGGAATACTCTGACGAGGAACAGGAAGAGAGGGTCCCTGCCTTCGGCCAGGACCGGATATACTGGACTGTGTGGGTTCGATGGCCTGGCACATCAAACCCACAGAAGTATAGGGCTTTAGTAGACACCGGTGCACAGTGTACTCTGGTGCCATCAGAACATAGGGGCACGAAACCCATCTGGATCTCTGTAGTGACAGGGGGATGCCAAGAATTGTCGGTATTGGAGGCTGAGGTGAGCTTAACAGGGGACAAGTGGGAAAAGCACCCCATTGTGACTGGCCCAGAGGCCCCTTGTATCCTTGGCATAGACTACCTCAGGAGAGGGTACTTCAAGGACCCAAAGGGATACTGATGGGCTTTTGGTGTAGCCACTGTGAATGCAGAGAAGACCAAACAGCTATCTACCCTGCCTGGCCTCTCAGAAGTTCCCTTCGTTGTGGGATTGTTGCGAGCTGAAGGTGCCAATTGCTACCAGGACAGTGCACCGGCGGCA
This sequence comes from Phoenicopterus ruber ruber, assembly GCA_009819775.1. NCBI lineage: Eukaryota > Metazoa > Chordata > Aves > Phoenicopteriformes > Phoenicopteridae > Phoenicopterus > Phoenicopterus ruber. The sequence goes on along the minus strand of CM020247.1, from coordinate 2,180,730 downwards.
ATATCGCACCAACCGAGACTCCCTGGCTCCCATCCATGAGCTGATTCATCAACTGGAGAGCCAAGGAGTCATCAGTAGGACTCACTCACCCTTTAATAGGCTTATACGGCCAGTATGGAAATCTAACGGAGAGTGGAGATTAACAGTGGACTATCGTGGCCTGAATGAAGTCACGCCACCAGTGAGAGGTGCCGTGCCAGACATGCTAGAACTTCAGTATGAACTGGAGTCCAAGGCAGCCGAGTGGTACGCCACCACTGATATCGCCAATGCGTTCTTCTCCATCCCTTTGGCAGCAGAGTGCAGGCCACAGTTTGCTTTCACTTGGAGGGGTGTCCAGTACATCTGGAATCGACTACCCCACCCTTTGCCATGGGCTGATCCAGACTGCACTGGAAAAGGGTGTAAGCTCTGGAACACGTGCAATACATTGATGACATCATTGTGTGGGGCAACACAGCAGAAGAAGCTTTTGAGAAAGGGGAGAAAATAATCCAAATTCTTCTAAAAGCTGGCTTTGCCATAAAACGAGGTAAGGTCAAAGGATCTGCACAGGCGATCCAGTTTCTAGGAATAAAATGGTAAGATGGACGTCATCAGATCCCAACAGATGTGATCAACAAAATAGCAGCGATGTCTCCACCAGCTAACAAAAAAGAAACCCAAGCTTTCTTAGGCATTGTGGGTTTCTGGAGAATGCATATTCCAAATTAGAGTTTCATTGTAAGCCCTCTCTATCAAGTGACCCGGAAGAAGAATGCTTTTAAATGGGGCCCTGAGCAACGACAAGCCTTCGAACAAATTAAACAGGAGACAGTTCATGCAGTAGCCCTTGGGCCAGTCCGGGCAGGGCAAGATGTTAAAAATGTGCTCTACACCGCAGCCGGGGAGAACGGCCCTACCTGGAGCCTCTGGCAGAAAGCACCAGGGGAGACACCTGGGGTTTTGGAGTCAGGGATACAGAGGATCTGAGGCCCGCTACACTCCAACTGAGAAAGAGATCTTGGCAGCATATGAAGGGGTTCGAGCTGCTTCGGATGTGATTGGTACTGAAGCACAGCTCCTCCTGGCACCCCGACTGCCGGTGCTGGGCTGGATGTTCAAAGGGAGAGTCCCCTCTACACATCATGCCACCGATGCCACATGGAGTAAGTGGGTCACACTGATCACAGAACGAGCTTGAACAGGAAACCCCAGTCGCCCAGGCATCTTGGAAGTGATCATGGACTGGCCAGAAGGCAAAGATTTTGGAATGTCACCAGAGAAAGAGGTGACACGTGCTGAAGAGGCCCCACTGAACTACCAGAAAATGAGAAGGAATATGCCCTGTTCACTGATGGGTCCTGTCGTATTGTGGGAAAGCATCGAAGGTGGAAAGCTGCTGTATGGAGTCCTAAAGACGAGTCATAGAAGCCACTGAAGGACAAGGTGAATCGAGTCAGTTTGCAGAAGTGAAAGCCATCCAGCTGGCTTTAGATATTGCTGAGCGAGAAAAGTGGCCAGTGCTCTACCTCTATACTGACTCATGGATGGTGGCAAATGCCCTGTGGGGGAGTGGCAAGATATTGCTGCTCAGCTAGAGAACCTGGTTGCAAAAGTATGTCATGTAGATGCTGATGTATGCAAGAGTCGGGCCACTGAGGAACATCAAAACAACCAGCAGGTGGATCAGGCTGCTAGGATTGAAGTGGCACAGGTGGATCTAGACTGGGAACATAAAGGTGAATTATTCCTAGCTCAGTGGGCCCATGACACCTCAGGCCATCAGGGAAGAGATGCAACATACAGATGGGCTCAGGATCGAGGGGTGGACTTGGCCATGGACACCATCTCACAGGTTATCCATGAGTGTGAAACATGGGTTGCAATGAAGCAAGCCAAGCGGTCAAAGCCTCTTTGGTATGGAGGACGATGGCTGAAATATAAATATGGTCAGGCCTGTCTGATTATATCACACTCCCACAAACCCACCAAGGCAAGCGCTGTGTGCTTACAAAGGTGGAAGCAACCACCGGATGGCTGGAAACATATCCCGTGCCCCATGCCACCGCCCAGAACACTATCCTGGGCCTTGAGAAGCAAGTCTTATGGCGACATGGCACCCCAGAAAGAATTGAGTCAGCCAATGGGACACATTTCCGAAACAATCTCATAGCCACTTGGGCCAAATATCATGGCATTGAGTGGGTGTATCACATCCCCTGTCATGCACCAGCCTCTGGGAAAATTGAACGATACAATGGACTGTTAAAAACTACACTGAGAGCAATGGGTGGTGGGATCTTCAAACATTGGGATACACATTTAGCAAAAGCCACCTGGTTAGTCAACAGTACGGGATCCACCAATCAAGCTGGCCATGCCCAATCAAAGCCTTTACATGCTGTAGAAGGGGATAAAGTTCCTGTAGTGCACATGAAGAATATGTTAGGGAAGACAGTCTGGGTTACTCCTGCCTCAGGCAAAGGCAAACCCATCCATGGGATTGCTTTTGCTCAGGGACCTGGGTGCACTTGGTGGGTGATGTGGAAGTGTAGTGGTTTACCCCCAGCCAGAAGCTGAGCCACGCGGTCGCTCACTCACCACCCCCGTCCCGTCCCATCCGGGCAGGACAGGGGAGAGAATCGGGACAAAGAAAGGCAAAACTCGTGGGTTAACAAGAACAACAGTTTAACCGGACAACAAAGGGAAAGAAAACCAAAAAAACAAGAAACCTCAACAATAACAACAACAGCGTGTACTTAGCGGTGCTTTCCGGACAGGTCGCTCCCCGCCCAGAGCCCGACACCCAGTCCGCTCCTGAGCAGCGATCCCCGCCCCTCCAGTCAACCCCCCTCTAAATAGTGAGTGTGACGGTCACATGGTATAGAATAGACCCCGGCCAGCTTCTGGTGAAAATTAACCCTATCCCAGCCGCAACCAGGACATTATCCACCCCTTATTCTATACCATATATGTCATGCTCAGATCCTACACTTTCCAATTAAACACCACAACTTTTCCTGTTATATATATATATACACACACACATACACAGACATCATTCCCTTAGTCTATGGACCATCCCTTTGAAGTGTCCATTGAGTTCATTTAGTCCATGACTTTGGGCTCCATCTGTCAGAATAGTCTCTTGGGGCAGGAGAAATGATGTGGAGTTCACTCAGTCGGCGAAACCGGACTGGGTCTCAGTGCGGTGCGGCAGGTGACACTGGACGCAGTGGGAGGATGGTGTGTAGTGTTGGATTGTGGCATGTTGCATTTGGAGCTTGCAGTTGTGGTATCTGGCTCGGCTGGTGTATCATGTCCATGGTCTGGGGGTTGAAGATGTCCATCTGCTGAGGAAGTGGCTGGGCGCCAGTTGCTAAAGCCAGTTCTGCTTCCATTACCACTGCACTTTGCTCAGTTTTATCAATAGTTCATTCTTTATTAATTTGGGTAATTCTTGCCATAATATCATTGATTTGGCATATAGCAACTGTGACAGAGATGACATACAGTGACAGGGTTATGTAGCAATTAACATCATACAGTTTAATTCATTGGCTATTCTCACCCAAAATCAAATTCCCTCAACGTACACATCGGACTTCCCCATCCTTTCACATCACCCACCAAGTGCATCCAGGTCCTTGAGCAAAAACAGTCCCACGGATGGGTTTACCTTTGCCTGAGGCAGGAGTAACCCAGACTGTCTTCCCTAACATATTCTTCATGTGCACTACAGGAACTGATCCACCTGCTGGTTGTTTTGATGTTCCTCAGTGGCCCGACTTAGGTACGTGGGCATCTACATGACGTACTTTTATAACCAGCTTCTCTAGCCGGGCAGCAATATCTTGCCACAATTTGGCAGCCCATATGGGTTTGCCTCTGCGCTGCCAGTTGCTCTGCTTCCATTGCTGTAACCGCCCCCACAGGGCATTCGCCACCATCCAGGAGTCAGTATAGAGGTAGAGCACTGGCCACTTTTCTCGATCGGCAATATCTAAAGCCAGCTGGATGGCTTTCCCCTCTGCAAACTGACTCGATTCACCTTGTCCTTCAGTGGCTTCTATGACTCGTCATGTAGGACTCCACACAGCAGCTTTCCACCTTTGATGCTTTCCCACAATACGACAGGATCCATCAGTGAACAGGGCATATCGCCTCTCATCTTCTGGCAGTTTATTATACAGTGGGGCCTCTTCAGCACGTGTCACCTCTTCCTCTGGTGACATTCCAAAATCTTTGCCTTCTGGCCAGTCCATGATCACTTCCAAGATTCCTGGGCGACTGGGGTTTCCTATTCGAGCTCGTTGTGTGATCAGTGCGACCCACTTACTCCACATAGCATCAGTTGCATGATGCATAGAAGGGACTGTCCCTTTGAACATCCAGCCCAGCACCGGCAGTTGGGGTGCCAGGAGGAGCTGTGCTTCAGTACCAATCACATCCGAAGCAGCTCGAACCCCTTCATATGCTGCCAAGATCTCTTTTTCAGTTGGAGTGTAGCGGGCCTCAGTTCCTCTGTATCCCCGGCTCCAAAACCCCAGGGGTCGACCTCTAGTCTCCCCTGGTGCTTTCTGCCAGAGGCTCCAGGTAGGGCCATTTTCCCCGGCTGCGGTGTAGAGCACATTTTTAACATCTTGCCCTGCCCAGGACTGGCCCAAGGGCTACTGCATGAACTGTCTCCTGTTTAATTTGTTCAAAGGCTTGTCGTTGCTCAGGGCCTCATTTAAAATCGTTCTTCTTCCGGGTCACTTGATAGAGAGGGCTTACAATCAGACTGTAATTTGGAATATGCATTCTCCAGAAACCCACAACACCTAAAAAAGCTTGGGTTTCCTTTTTGTTAGTTGGTGGAGACATCGCTGCTCTTTTGTTGATCACATCTGTTGGGATCTGATGATGTCCATCTTGCCCTTTTATTCCTAGGAACTGGATCTCCTGTGCAGGTCCTTTGACCTTACTTGTTTTTACGGCAAAACCGGCTCTCAGAAGGATTTGGATTATTTTCTCCCCTTTCTCAAAGACGACTTCTGCTGTTTTGCCCCATACGATGATGTTATCAATGTGTATCAGGTATTCCAGAGCTTCACCCTTTTCCAGTGCAGTCTGGATCAGTCCATAGCAAAGGGTGGGGCTGTGTTTCCACCCCTGGGGCAGTTGATTCCAGGTGTATTGGATGCCCCTCCAGGTGAAAGCAAACTGTGGCCTGCACTCTGCTGCCAAAGGGATCGAGAAAAATGCATTAGCGATATCAATGGTAGCATACCACTTGGCTGCCTTTGACTCCAGTTCATACTGAAGTTCTATCATGTCTGGCACGGCAGCACTCATCGGCACCGTGACTTCATTCAGACCACGACAGTCTACTGTGAGTCTCCATGCTCCATGAGATTTTCACACTGGCCATATAGGACTACTAAAGGGTGAGTGAGTCTTACTGATGACTCCTTGGCTCTCCAGTTGACGAATCAGCCTATGAACGGGAATCAGGGAGTCTGGGTTGGTGCAATATTGCCGCTGGTGCACTGTTGTGGTAGCGACCAACACCTGTTGATCTTCAACTGTCAGCAACCCTAGAACAGAAGGGTACTCCAAGAGAACGGGCAAGGTAGACAGCTGCTTAATTCCCTCCTTCTCCAAGGCAGCTGTACCAAAAGCCCACCGGTACCCTTTTGGGACTTTAAAATAGCCTCCTGAGGTAGTCTATAGCAAGGATGCAGGGAGCATCTGGGCCAGTCACAATGGGGTGCTTTTGCCACTCATTCCCAGGTAGAATCACTTCGGCTACAATACAGTTAGTTGTTGAGATCCTCCTGTCACTCCAGAAATACAGATGGGTTCTGCCTCTTTACAGCTTGATGGCATTAGAGTACACTGTACACTGGTGTCTCAGAATCATAGAATCGTTTAGGTTTAGTCTCATAATCTTCATGGCAAAAGCCCCATCACCAAACGTGAAGTGAGATTTCTGCAAGTTACACTAGGATTTATAGAATCATAGAATCATAGAATCGTTTTGGTTGGAAGAGACCTCCAAGATCATCGAGTCCAACCATTAACCTATCACTACCAAGTCCACCACTAAATCATATCCCTTAGCGCCACATCTAAACATCTTTTGAATACCTCCAGGGATGGTGACTCCACCACTTCCCTGGGCAGCCTGTTCCAATGCCTGACAACCCTTTCGGTGAAGAAATTTTTACGAATATCCAATCTAAACCTCCCCTGGCGCAACTTGAGGCCATTTCCTCTTGTCCTGTCGTCTGTTACTTGGGAGAAGAGACTGACACCCATCTCTCTACAACCTCCTTTCAGGTAGTTGTAGAGAGTGATAAGGTCTCCCCTCAGCCTCCTTTTCTCCAGGCTAAACAACCCCAGTTCCCTCAGCCACTCCTCACAGGACTTGTGCTCTAGACCCTTCACCAGCTTCGTTGCCCTTCTTTGGACATGCTCCAGCACCTCAATGTCTTGTAGTGAGGGGCCCCAAAGTGAACACAGTACTCGAGGTGCAGCCTCACCAGGGCCAAGTACAGGGGGACGATCACCTCCCTAGTCCTGCTGGCCACACTATTTCTGATACAAGCCAGGATGCCGTTGGCCTTCTTGGCCACCTGGGCACACTGCTGGCTCATATTCAGCCGGCTGTCGACCAACACCCCCAGGTCCTTTTCCGCCAGGCAGCTTTCCAGCCACTCCTCCCCAAGCCTGTAGTGTTGCCTGGGGTTGTTGTGACCCAGGTGCAGGACCTGGCACTTGGCCCTGTTGAACCTCATACAATTGGCCTTGGCCCATTGATCCAGCCTGTCCAGATCCCTCTGTAGTGCCTTCCTACCCTCAAGCAGATCAACACTCCCGCCCAACTTGGTGTCGTCTGCAAACTTACTGAGGGTGCACTCAACCCCCTTGTCCAGATCATTGATAAAGATATTGAACAGAACTGGCCCCAATACTGAGCCCTGGGGAACACCACTTGTGACCGGCCGCCAACCGGATTTAACTCCATTCACCACAACTCTTTGGGCCCGGCCATCCAGCCAGTTTCCTACCCAGCACAGAGTACACCCATCCAAGCCATGAGTAGCCAGTTTCTCCAGGAGGATGCTGTGGGAGACAGTGTCAAAGGCTTTAGTAAAGTCCAGGTACACAACGTCCACAGCCTTTCCCTCATCCACTAGGCGGGTCACCATGTCGTAGAAGGAGATCAGGTTGGTCAAGCAGGACCTGCCTTTCATAAACCCATGCTGACTGGGCCCAGTTGTCCCGTACGTGCCGCGTGATGGCACTCAAGATGATGTGCTCCATAACCTTCCCGGGCACCGAGGTCAGGCTGACAGGCCTGTAGTTCCCCGGATCCTACTTTCGGCCCTTCTTGTAGATGGGCATCACATTTGCCAGCCTCCAGTCAACTGGGACCTCCCCAGTTAGCCAGGACTGCTGGTAAATGATGGAGAGTGGCTTGGTGAGCACTTCTGCCAGCTCCTTCAGCACCCTTGGGTGGATCCCATCCGGCCCCATAGACTTGTGTGTGTCTAGGTGGCGTAGCAGGTCACTGACCATTTCCCCTTGGATTATGGGGGCTTCATTCTGCTCCCCTGCCCTGTCTTCCTGCTCAGGGGGCTGGGTGCCCAGAGAACAACTTCCCTTGCTGTTAAAGACTGAGGCAAAGAAGGCATTTAGCACCTCAGCCTTTTCCTCGTCCCTTGACGCTATGTTTCCCCTCGCATCCAATAAAGGAGGGAGATTCTCCTTCGCCCCCCCTTTTATTGTTAATGTATTTATAGAAACACTTTTTGTTGTCTTTTACGGCAATAGCCAGACTAAGTTCTAGTTGGGCTTTGGCCCTTCTCATTTTCTCCCTGCATAACCTCACAATATCCTTGTAGTCCTCCTGAGCAAAAAGGGTCTCAAAAAATTTCAGTTACGTTAAAATAAACACAAACAAATTAGCACTGATAGCCATAAGATCTCAAGGGGGATTTCAGGTGATACCAGTTAATACATCCCCAAGAAAAGTAACAAGATCCAAATTCTTCCACCTACTGTTTCAGTAACATTTAGGAATAGACAAACTCCAGAGAATTTTTTCCACCCAGCTTCAGCCTATGCTTTCAGAATTGTTGGGCATCATAATAGTAACATTTCAGGAAAAGACAAACTCCAGAGAATTTTTTCCACCCAGCTTCAGCCTACGCTTTCAGAATTGTTGGGCATCATAATCGTAACTAAAAGAAAACATCTCCTGGGCTGTGTGCATGTGTCTCAGTAAAAAAAAAAAACCCAAAACAACAAACCCAAAAAACCACCACAACCCAGAAAACCCACAAAAAACCTAGAGAAACTCCAAGTGTTTTTGAGGGAAAAAGAAGAAATATCTAATGTTTACTTGAGGCAATGTTTCCTCTGAGATTAAGTGCCAAGATATGTCTTGTTCTTTCTTATGAAAGATTTCAAAACTAACATTTATCATCAAATCTGAGAGGAACAAGGAGAAATCTCTAAGGACAACAGACCACACTATTTGCTTTAAAGTCCAATCTTATTGAACGTGTCCATAGCTGAGGTAGAATAGCAAGTACAAAGAGACTGTGGATACCAGTCAAAAAGTAAGAAAATCTGTACAAAAAAAAATAAAACAAAATAGGGGAGAAGGACCCAAATATGCCATTGACAAATGAAAAACCCAAGACAGTTTTAGAATTATATTGCAAAATACCATAGAGCAAAATTAAACAAAATTATGATAGCGTGACAGTACATTAAAAAGGAAAGTACGGTTTTAACTGTCAGTTTTAAACCTATCTGCTCAGGGGTCCCAGCTAATAATTCTCTCTCTGTTCATACAGTACAAGAAGCACACCGTAGTAAATTTAGTTATTACTTAACCAAGAAGTTAACAAAACAATGAATGTTTGGTTGCTCTAAAATTATCAGGAGGCAAGGGAAAGAAAATACCCGTAGAGACTGATGCTAAAAAGTTACTAAAATAGAAACAGTCTATGCAGTTAACATTTAAATATAAGGGTGAAAAGCATTACTAGTGTACACTCAGTCTAACAAGTAGTAATGGGAGGATTTAGATAAAAGGAGGAGGTGGACAGAAGAACAAGGATAGCTGAATTTTGCAGGCAGCGCAAGTCTTCTGGCCATTCTGCTGCTTGGAACATTTAAGACTAGACTGCCTTCCAACACTAGAAAATGGAGTAAGAATTACACCAGCATTGGGAGAGACGCAAATGGGAGATCTAATGGGTATGCTCTATTACCAGTTCATGGTGTTATCAATCTCCAGCTTTGGATTTGAAGCATTATATAGTTACAGGCCATGGGCATTTCTTATTCTTTAGGCTCTCTATGAATGATTTTGCTCTTACATGCCCTTTTCATTTTATTTTCCCAACATGCTATATTTACAAAAATAAGAACCTCTAAGAAGATATGTATTTTGACCAAAAGACCTAGGGAATAGAAAATATGTAGAAACATATACAGGAACCTCTCTTCCCTGCTTATATAGCATAAAAGTTTTACTTGGCTAGCACAGCACATTACTACTGTGGGAGGAAACAGAAGACTGATCCACACAAAAACATTAATCCAAAATATACAATTAGAGGAAGGCATACAAATCTCAAGTACCATTAAAAATTCTTCAGATTTTGATCAATGAAAGCCTCTTTGAAAACAGTATTTGCCTCCACCAAACTCTTAATGAGTTTTAGGTTTGAGAAACTTCAGCCATTGAAAACATCTCATGCTCCAACACAGACATTTTGCATTTCTCCTCTCTCTATCTGCAAGTTTAGCTTTTTTTTCTGGCTAAATATCTACACCTACCACCAAGTTTCTCAGTTGTCACCAATCTGTTTGCTGATGAAGACTATTGGCTATTTTGTTCTTCTAGCACTGTAAAATCAGAACTGTCAAATTTGTCACTGCTGAGCGTGCATGGATCAAGGACTATACAGCCTTTAAACTGTCTTAAAGAGAAACTCAACAAGTGCTCTGCTTCTAGTCCTTGAATGTTTGGGGGAACATAATTCAATTTGAGATGGGAATTCTCAACTGACAGGAAAGGGAATGGACCATATGTAGCAACAGGACAACTATAGATATAAACTGTATTCATATGCTTGCAACTGTTAAAAAAAAGTAAGCCAACAAAACCACCACATAACAATCATACTACTCTGTTCAAACAAGAATTTGTTTAATAAATATTGACCAATACCAATTAATCTACTTAAGTTAGGTGAGAAAAGAGAAAAGGTTAAGCTACCTTTGAAAAAACACAGCTGAATTTTAATATGGGGGGGGGGAGAATGGGAGCTGCCAAGAACCAGCTTTATTTTTTGTGAAAACACAGATTATTGTGGCCTTGTTCACCACACAGCCTGCCATACAGCTATGCCTACTCACGGGTATGTCAGCGTGTCCTCTCTGCGGTGTAGACAACCCAAACCAACAAGTTTCTGCTGGTATAATTACAACTATTTCTTATCAGTTAAGGGGCATGAAATACTTCAAACCACAGGAAGGTATCACTGTGCCAGAATTTTTTTTGTGGAAAAGATCCACTTTCAGTCTCAGAGCTGCTGAAAACCTTTTGAGGTGATTCCAATTTTTCACCTTTGGGTAGGTGCAGCATCCAGGCAGCTCTAGCAAACACACGCTTTTAAAGGGCATAAAAGCCCTCAGCCTGAAACCTTCCTGTGCCATCCCTTTCCCAATGCTACTGCTTTCACTGACAGTGTGCTGAGTGTCTGTTTTTCAGATAATTATTACACAGTACTTCCATAAAAATTCTTTTAAGTTAAAAAAGCAACAGGTTGTTGCTTAAGAATATACCTTATGTTGATGAAATATGATCATAAATCCAAGCAGAAATAAACTCAACATGCTATTCAGTTAACTGAGCACAGCTCTGGGGTGCTAAGAGCCTCATGTGCTTTAATGCGCAGCTGTGAGAGATTTAATACTTGTTCTAAGGAGGCTGTAGACATCTCAGTAAGGACTCACTGCTTCTTACTGGAAGAAAAATTTTACCATTTATTCTAGATCAACATAAATCTTGCCAAGCTGGGAAACTCCTACTTTCACTGACTAGAGAGAAAATTTCACTGAGGACCAGGGAGAATTGCCATAATGATGAGAGTCTATCAGAGAAACATAAGCAATCTGGAGCTGGTGGCATAATTCAGAGTGAGACAATGAATAAAAACAGGCTTAAGAAATGGAAGACAGTTGTCTTTTAGAGACTAAGACATATGATTAGCTGTAAAAGTCAAACACTGGCTTTAACTCAACCTTTTTGTTTAAAGTTTTGTGGGTTTTTTTTGGTTTTGTTTTTTTACAATCACTTGCCTAAATACTGACAGATTATTAAAGAATTGTAATAAAGAATTGGAAGTTAGGATTTTGTAATATAAAGGTATGATAAGGAAACAACTTTTACAGTGAGACTTCAGTAACTGCAAATTACCTACATATCATAAGATCAGTATTTCTGAAGTGTAAGGAATGTATAAAGAGTATGAGAAGAGATGCACACGCTTCTCATGCCACAGAGATTTTTCACTGAGGAAGCGTTTACAGCTCACAAGTATTTCTCCAAAGCAATTTATAACAATGAAAAAATATGATAAGGCACAGGACATATAATACCATTTTATACAAGGATTAAGTAGTGCAGCACAGTTTGATTATGTTATTGGGTAATAAAATTCCTAAATGTAGTATTTAAGAAGAAACTAACTGTACTAAAACGTGTCAAAGATCACAGTAACTGATAAAGCACCAGGAGTATTTTACTTTCCTAAGTTATAATAATATAGCCCTCTTTATTTGAAGAAACGTGTAAATGATGATGTTTCCTCATCCTTGCAAGAAATTCTTAAGCTCACGTTATCAAGTTTATTGCTACAAAAGCATACAATCACAAATTATGCCTTATAGAGATCAATGCTTAATCAGAAAGAATGACAAGCTATAAAAGCAGGGGAAGAAAGACATTTGAAGAAAAAAAGTATTATTTCAGAACAAATGTCTTAACATAAACATTCATGAAAGTAAGAGGCATTAAACCTTGGTTTCCTAGTGGACTGCACAAGATCCTTATCTTATACCTAGGTGGAATCATCATGCATGCAGATGAACCTTCACTTGGTAGGTTTGCAGAGCAGAAACAAGAACAGGGCGCTGGTGTGCTACTATCAATCAAAATGCTACCTCTGCAGAGCAGTATTAAGCAAAAACTCTGCCCCAAACCCCACAGCCCAACAGAATAAGAGTTGGTAGTGGGGCATCAGCTCTACATACAATCTCCTTGGACTTGCACAGGTGAGCAGGAGGTAGAGGGGACTTTCTGAATGGATATTTGTGGTGGGTTGACCTTGGCTGGATGCCAGGTGCCCACCAAGCCACTCTATCACTCCCCCTCCTCAGCTGGACAGGGAGAGAGAAAATACGACAAAAGGCTTGCAGGTCGAGATAAGGACAGGGAGATCACTCACTAATTACCGTCATGGGCAAAACAGACTCAACTTGGGGAAATTAATTTACTTTTATTGCCAATTAACAAAGGAGTAGGATAATGAGAAATAAGAACAAATCTAAAAACACCTTCCCCCCATCCCCCCACCCCTCTCTTCTTCCCAGGCTCAACTTCACTCCCAATTTCTCTCCCTCCTCCCCCCGAGTGGCACAGGGGGATGGGGAATGGGGGTTGCAGTCAGTTCATCACACGTTGTCTTTGCTGCTCCTTTCTCCTCACTCTCTTCCCCTGCTTCAGCGTGGGGTCCCTCCCATGGGAGACAGTCCTCCACAAACTTCTCCAGCGTGGGTCATTCCCATGGGCTGCAGTTCTTCACAAACTGCTCCAGCATGGGTCCATTTCACGTGTCCTTTAGTTACTGCGTATGAATGTTTCCTACTCATTTTCATACAATCAGTTATAAAGCCTGTATGAACGAGAAAAACATGCTGTTTGCAGTTCTCTGGCAAGACGCAAGATTTTTGGTGCCCAATGTAAAGTATGAGCCCCGGTCATTGTGTCTTCTGCCAACAGAGGAGCTGAAGCACCTGAAAATTGTGTCAGGTCACTACCCTCAACCAATAAATGCCAAGAAAAAAAAAAATCAAACTAACAAATATGGAGCAACATACAAAAAACCACATGTAAACCTGACCACCCCTCGAGCCTCATCCATTTAGGCACAACACTGAAGCAGAAATTCTCCTGCCACTATTAACTTTACTGCTCAAATCTGAAAATTTATCTTAACAGCTACTGTTTTCTGTAGCTACTGTTTTTACTGTAGCTAACCTCAAAAAGTTGAGGATAATGTCAGCCTGAATAGTAAAATTCAGCCAAAGAGCTGAAAAAAAGACCTAGGAATACTAGCAGGAAGGGGGAAATACTATGCTGTTATTAATGTATTACTTCTAGCAACAACTAATAACATCAGTGTAGTATCAACATTCTTCACATAGAAATCCCATACTAAATCCAAAACACAGTAGCTACTGGGAAGAAAATTAGCTCCACCCTGGCCGAAACAAGGACAGTTACAAATTGGACATTCTTTTGATCTTAACTATAAACTATTAATCCTTCTAAAGCAGAGTAAGACCATCTCCATATGCTTGGTCTGTGTACTTTGTATGTCTTGGTCAGCAGAGTAAGAACTCCAGAAAATTTTAAAATAAATACATTGCCAGTGACAGTAGGGTTAAAAGACAAGCAAGATCTCTAACACTCACCATTCCACAAATTCTTAAATATATTTGAAATTCTTAACTGTATTTGAATATTCTGTATTCCAAATTTCTGCAATATTTATTAGTTTCAGCATAAGAAGCATCATGAGCAGAAGACTGATTGGCTTGTAATGTTGTGTTGATTGCATTGTAGATCTAATTTGTTACTGCAGTATACAGAAGAATTTAATCAATCTTCCCAGAAAGAATCTCAGCAACTAGAGCTATATCGGTGGCTCATTAGCTACTTATTAAAAACAGTCTTCATCATTGATATCTTAGGACAGTGAAAACAAAAACCAGATTGCATGGATTTGTTTTTAGAGAATTTGATGTCATCATTTTTGCCATTTGTATTGGGTTTGCGTGGCAAGGTTTTGGTAGCAATGGGGCTACAGGGGTGGCTTCTGTGAGCAATTGCTAGAAGCTTCCCCTATGTCCGATAGAGCCAATGCCAGTCGGCTCCAAGATGGACCCGCCACTGACCAAAACTGAGCCAATCAATCAGTGACAGTGGTAGCACCTCTGTGATAACATATTTAAGAAGGGGAAAAAAACTGCTGCGCAACAGCAGCAACGGAGAGATAAGTGAGAATATGTGAGAGAAACAACTCTGCAGACACCAAGGTCAGGGAAGAAGGAGAGGGAGGAGGTGCTCCAGGCACCAGAGCAGAAATTCCCCTGCAGCCCTTGGTGAAGACCATGGTGAGGCAGGCTGTCCCCCTGCAGCCCATGGAGGTCCATGGTGGAGCAAATATCCACCTGCAGCCCATGGAGGACCCTACGCCGGAGCAGTCTGTTCCTGAAGGACTGCACCCCATAGAAAGGAGCCATGCTGGAACAGTTCGTGAAGAACTGTAGCCCGTGGGAAGGACTCACGTTGGAGAAGTCTGTGGAGGACTGTCTCCTGTGGGAGGGACCCCATGCTGGAGCAGGGGAAGAGTGTGAGGAGTCCTCCCCCTGAGGAGGAAGGAGCGGCAGAGACAACATGTGATGAACTGACTGCAACCCCCATTCTCCATCCCCCTGCACTGCTCGGGGGGAGGAGGTAGAGAAATCGGGAGTGAAGCTGAGCCTGGGAAGAAGGGAGGGGTGGGGGGAAGGTGTTTTAAGATTTAGTTTTTATTTCTCATTATCCTACTCTGATTTGATTGGTAATAAATTAATTTCCCCAAGGTGAGTCTGTTTTGCCCATGACAGCAATTGCTGAGTGATCTCCCTGTCCTTATCTCGACCCACGAGCTCTTAGTTATATTTTCTCTCCCCTGTCCAGCTGAGGAGGGGGAGGGATAGAGTGGCTTGGTGAGCACCTGATATCCAGCCAAGGTCAACTCACCACACCATTATAAATTGATACTGAAAACAAATATTGGCAAAGAAAGCATATGTCCTATACTTTCTTGATTCCTCCATTGCCCACGCATAGGAAAAAATACTGCTCTAACTAACACTGCAGAATCCTTCCCTTCTAATACAGACAAGAGATGAGAAGATTTCAAAAATGAATGAGTAAAATCTTATATTTTCTGTTCTGTTACAGGGAGCAATCTCAGTCTACACTTTTCAAACCATGTTTTCCCCTCAAAAAGATACTGACATAATGAACCTGCAGTTTTCGGCCACTTTACATTTTATATCATGTGGCAGAAATTTCAGTCATAACCTTTAGCATTTTGTACTCACTGGCTTAGGTATTCTCCATGTCGTGCATCTTATTCTTCAGCACGCAACTTTGCCCATTCTCAACACATGGAACTTGGGACCTGCGGCAGGGTAGAAAGTTACGCTCAGAAACCTGAATATCTAAAAGTTTTAGAGATGTTCAGCATCATGAGGGTGAAGTCTCCTGCAGCATTTCAGAGGCTTTCCACACATCATCTAGAGATTATACTTTTCTCTCTACCAGCTGAGCGAACATTTAAATAATTTCTTATTACAGAATTAATTCATAAGTCTGTAGGAAGATATTTTAGAACACTGCAGCAAGTTCCAATTGTTTTTCTGTACTTATATATAGCCTAATAACAGAGGAAATTGTGCTTAATTCACCTCAGTCAATGCTTCCATCTGAACACCCAAAGTGTTCCAAAATTGAAAAGCTGCTATTCCCCCATTGTGCTTATCCTACTGTCACATTATGTCATGTTAAGCTGTACCACATGGTAAAGGCCAAGTTTTCATTTTCAGTATCAACACATGCTACATGTAAATGGGGCACATCAAAACCAACATATGAAGAAGAGAACCTTACTTATGGTGTAGCCTCATTCCTTCAGGGAGGTTTGCTTGTTTGTTGTTTTTGGGGGGGGTGGAGTGTCTTTTTTTTTTTTTTTTTTAAATTGACACTGGTAGGCTACAGCTTCCAAATCAGACTACTGAAAGGACTGCCACACCCTGAAAAGCAGAGGAGGGATTTGGTTTGTTTTTTTATTTGGGAACTATTTGTAGTACTCCTGGATGCTTACATAGTAACAGTAGCTAAAAACTCTTGCCATCTTTGGCCAACCAGGAGACTGCACCCCTTCTCCAGGAATGTGAATTCAAGCATAGCTATCGATGTATTCATCACCTCTAGGCTGAGTATCACCAAGTGCTACACCCCAGGGATGAGGCATTTCAACTGAATCAATACGCAGCATGCTCTGTGAAGCAGCACATGGAGATTGCTCACCTGCGCCAGGCTGCCTGCTGGTCTGTTACCAAATTCTTTCCAAGATCTGGTGCTTGATTTCATGCTAATGAGTGGGAGTGGATCCTTTCCCCATGAATTTCTGTGATGATGGCAGTTGAGAGATCATCCATATGGGCCAAATCAGGGGAGGGAGGCTCATTTCCACAGCAGCTGACTTCAACAACTAAATACTTGTGGTGGTGTCTCAACCACAAAACAATTATTAGTTCAGTAAAATTTCCTTTGCGATAGCATTGTGATTATAGGAACGGTTTCAATGCCTACAAAGAAAAAAAAGGAAAGCACCATCTCAGAGCACTATATTGAGTTTCACTAGGCACTCGTATCGCATTACTGCGTATTTTGAGCACGTATGCCTGCTACGTTTTTGTCTGAACGAAAAGTGTATTTACGAAGTTGCATGGAAAGCTTATGAAATACCCAACAAATGCTTCCTCACATAGAAGAAGTAAGAGCAGGGAGGGGCCAAAAAAACCGTGACAGATTTCTTTTACCCAATTCTGTTGTTTGCCAGTTGGAAAGTAGTTAATACAACAGAGGTAAAATAAATAGATAAATTGAGGCAGAGACCATTCCACAATTTAGATTCCCAATATCTTCCCTGTTCCAGCTGCTCCTAGTTTTCTGCTCTATCAGAGAATCTACTCAGTTCAGTAAATAGCACTTTTTGTTAGTCAAGTCTTGTATTAAAAAAATATTTTGCAGCCTTGATGCTAGATTTTTAATACTTGCTATTCATATGCAGCTCTACACATCAAGAATGCTATTGTACCACTGCAGAAAAACAACTACCTAAGGCACAGGCTTTAGAAAGCAATCATTGTAGATCCTGTACAATACAGCAAAAGCTCCGGTGCATCTGGACCAGGCAGAGGAAGAGAACATAATATTGTTACTTTTCAAAAGTGAGGGTTTATTGATTTAAAAATAAAACAAGTAATGTACCTTACATGGCCATAGTAGGCCCTAGACAGCTCAACTGACAACGTGGAGCTACACACAAACAAGTGATACTCAAGCCCTTTCAGATCATGCACAAAAAGAAAGCAAACATGAATTAAGAAGTGGATTCTTATTACTCCCATACATTATATATATGCACGATGCAAGTTAGCCTAAATTAACTCAGTGAATCTTCACACACAGGTTAGTGCTTACTTAACCAAACGGTTTTTAAATCGATTTTGATTAAGCTGCAATTCATGTATAAACTAGACTGTAGCTCAGCATGTACTTACTATCAAAAAACCCATAAGGAAACAAACCAGAAATCTATGAACAGAGCTTGAAAACAGTGTGCTGGGTGAAGAACTGGCTGAAGGGCAGAGCTCAAAGGGTTGTAGTGAATGGGGCTACATCTGACTGGCAACCAGTCACCAGCGGTGTTCCTCAGGGCTCAATTCTATGGCCAATCTTGTTCAACATATTTATCAATGATCTGGATGCAGGAGTTGAACGCACCATTAGCAAGTTTGCTGATGATACCAAACTGGGAGGTTCTGTTGACTCTCTTGGGGGACAAGAGGCCTTGCAGAGGGATCTAGATAGATTGGAGCATTGGGTAATCATCAATGACATGAAATTTAACAAGACCAAATGCCGGATTCTGCACCTGGGACGGAATAACGCCGGGCACAAGTATAAATTGGGAGAGGAGTGGCTGGAGAGCAGCCCTGCAGAAAGGGATCTGGGAGTGCTGGTCGACAGGAGGCTCAACATGAGTCAGCAGTGTGCCCTGGCAGCCAAGAGAGCAAACTGCATCCTGGGGTGCATCAAACACAGCATAACCAGCCGGTCAAAAGAGGTGATGATCCCGCTGTATTCTGCGTTGGTGCGGCCTCACCTGGAGTACTGTGTGCAGTTCTAGGCCCCACAATTTAAGAAGGATGTTAAAGTACTTGAATGCATCCAGAGGATGGCAACAAAGCTGGTGAAGGGGCTGGAAGGCATGTCCTATGAGGAGCAGCTAAGGACTCTGGGTTTGTCTAGTTTGGAGAAAAGGAGACTGAGGGGCAACCTCATTGCTCTCTACAGCTTCCTGAGGAGGGGAAGTGGAGAGGGAGGTGCTGATCTCTTCTCCCTGGTATCCAGTGACAGGACGCGTGGGAATGGTTCAAAGCTGTGCCAGGGGAGGTTTAGACTAGAGATTAGGAAACATTTCTTTACCGAGAGGGTGGTCAAACACTGGAACAGGCTTCCTGGAGAGGTGGTCGATGCCCCAAGCCTGTCAGTGTTTAAGAGGCGTGTGGACAATGCCCTTAATAACATGCTTTAACATTTGGTCAGCCCTGAATTGGTCAGGCAGTTGGACTAGATGATCGTTGTAGGTCCCTTCCAACTGAACCATTCTATTCTAAACACCACTTATCCACTTGATAGTGATTAGAGAAAAATCTACCTGGAGAGCAGAAAGAATTAAGACATCTATTTTCATACAGCTGACTATTTTAACACAAATTTCAGGCTGCTCTGCTATGTGAAAATAGTAGCATATTAACATGTTGCTGTCTTCTGGTTCTGTAGGCTTTTTAGTGTCTGTGTCGATGCCCTGAAGTTTCCTATGTGAAATTAAGATCTGTCAGTCTCTCAACTCAGAGCCCTAAATGCAACAGCATATTAAAAAAACCATTCAATTTCCCTTTTTTACTCATAAAACCACTCCGATTTCCCACTTTCAGAACAGGCATTTATTAATGCAACTGCACCAGGCATCACATTTTTTCCTTATGTTTCAGACAACAATATTTCCAAAAGTACAAATTTCTATTTGTTCAAATTTATTTTGTAATTATACTGCGTGTGGCATACCGAATGTGCCAACTCTCAAAAAAAAAAAAAAAAAAAATCACAGTGCAGTCTGTGTTGCACCCTCTGCTAAAAGAAAACTCACTTATAAAATCTAACAAGACCACAGCAGTAGAAACACAGAACAATCCTCAAGACAATCTAAAGCAATTGAGATATCCGGATAAATGTACTGGGAACTTTCTGAAGGGATACTTGCAGCTGTAAATAGAGTGAGGTCAAGAAACAATGGACAAATTGAACCCTGAGAGGTTCAGACTGGATATAAGAAAAATACTTTTTCCCCATGGGAACAGTCCAGCAGTGGAACATGTCACCCAGAGAGGCTCTGCAGTCCTTATCTTTGATGGTTTCTTCCCCTAGGTTTTCAAGGTCAGAACTAAGCTGGATAAAGCCTTGAGCAAGCTAGTCAGACCTCAAGCTGACCCTGCTTTGACCACAAGGTTGGACTATAGACCTTCCAAGATCCCTTCCAACCTCAATAGTCCTGTGAACGCAATACATTCTCCAGAGCTCTTCTCTGATCTTTCATCTACACAAGTCTCAGGTAACATTTTCCAACAAATACAGCTTGTAATTTGATGGAGTCCTTACAAAGCTACCATCACAAGGGGGAGCTCAAAAAAGCTCGAGTAGCTTCCACAGTCTGCTTGCTCCAATGTAGGCATGTTTATTCACTGCCAGTTTTGCTCAGGTGCTCAAACCCAAGCACACACATTAGCTTAATCACAGGGTGAGTAGCCACTGCCCAAGTTCCTGTTTCTTTACCAGTGAAAGCATTTCTAGAGGTGTATCACAACAGAGGTTTTTTTGCTTTGTTTTTACAGTAAGGGGGGGAAGAGAAGCCTCTCCCATATTAACTGGAAAGGAATCGTCAAGCATCTGCTTGTGCTTCTGGGGGAGCTGTGGGACAGCTCTGAAGGATTGCCAGACCTATTCTGTATCCTCATTTGCAAGGTGGGCAGATTGCCAGCCTGAGTTAAAACAAGACATGAGGTCTAGTTTATATTCCCAGCTAGGCCAGCTAGCTGGAATTTAAAACACTCATAAATTTGGGTGTGAGGGCCGCATGTGTTGAGAAGGGAATTAGACCATGACTCTAAAGGACTTCTCTTTCAATGCAAGGTCAGCTCAAGCAACTCCACTCTCCCCATCACCCTATTTTCCTCGAGGTCTGAATGGACACAGGCAGCAAAGGGCAGGGGCAGGAGCCTGAGGCTACGCTGCAGCCGGGGGGGGGGGTGGTGGTGGTGGTGGTGGTGGTAGACACAGGGCCTCAGGACCAATGGCTCAGCCAGCACCCAGCAGCAGAGTGCCCCAGCTCCACTGTTGGGGCAGGCAAGCTGCATGTACCACTAGCACCTTTGGGCTGGCAGGGACAGACCGGTCTCAATTTTTTCTTAAAATATCGGCCCCCCTCCTCTCAGCTGCCCGCCTGCTTTTCACCACATACTCCACTCCTCTGCCTCCATGTCTCGCACACCAGCTGCCACAGTCTGTTTCCTCTCTTCTCCCAATTCTCTCCACTTTTGGAGGAAAGGGAAATGGAACCACCTTCTTTCCTAGTTAATCACCTGTCAACAAAATCTCCTTCAAAAAAATAAAATGACAGTGACTCCCCCAAGCATAAAACCCAACAAAAAGTCATAAGTTTCGCTGCTTGCACATCTCCAGAGTTAGGTAACACTGGTGGGTCACCTCTTTCTAGAGGAACATACTGGGAGGGAGAAACTCAGAGAGCCTCATGCTGCTGAAAGTGGCATGAAGCATCTCTGGCCATTACGACGGCAGCACCTGACACTGCCAACCAGCAGCTCCTAAGGTTTCCTTCTCTACAGCTGCATGCTCACAGGGCAGATTGTCCTTCGCTATGGCACCAGGGGTCTTCGTCTCTCAGAATTGACAATGGTTTGTAATACACCAACCTCAGGCACCCAAGTGAGTTCAAGCAGCGCAACACACCATCCTGCCAGGGACCTGGCCAGACCAAATATTTTGTTATTAGACCCTCTGTTGCTTTCTGTAAGTTTAGGCTGCCTCAAAAGTGGACTTTGGGGAAAAAAAGAAAAACAAAAAAATAAAATACAACACGCATCTTTTAACCCATCTTTGACAAATTCGCTTCTAATAAGCAACAAAGTTACGTCCAAGTCAGTAAGCCACATCCATTAAAGTGAGCAATATTTATATAAATACTCTATTGTCTTGCTGTAGAAGTAATGATTCTTGAAAATCTTAACTGGCCATATAAAATCTTATAGTTGATTGAGACAAGTTAAGACAGCATGAAGAAAGAAAGTTTTCATCCCAGGTTTTTACCGTATCAAAATAAAACCAGAAGTATGCTTAGAGAAAAATCTCAATTCTTAAACTTCAAAGAAAAATATCCCATCTAATGCCTCCAAGGCTGGGTAAGGTTTTCTAACGCTCCATGAGCAAGGAATAAAAATTAACCAAGTATAACTTAGAGTGTTGGGATAAACCAAAACCATCTGTATTTATTGTACGTAGGTACATTTTACAACATCTAGTTAAAACCAGAATAAAACTACAGTGAAGTTAAAATGTCTACTCAACTGTTTAAATGCTGTATTAATATTTTTTAAGTTTATACAGAAAATTAACTGGTTAATTAAAATATCTCGGTGCAACATATGCTTATTTTGATAAAAATAGAGTAGAGGAAGAAAAATCGAAACCAGGAATGTCTCCCTTGTTCTACTTAAAGTCAGAAAATGATGTTGCCACTGAGCGTGAAAAGATACAATATGGAGACACAGTTCGACAAAGTCCCAGGAGCCATAGATAATATCCCCAAGGAAAAAAAAATAAAAAGAACAGCTGTGTCCTCTCCACATAAAGGAAATTAATTCTTCTTATCCTGCTGTTAAAGATTTGTTTCTCTGATATCTTATATTCTTTTCACTAAAGAACTCACACAGAGGAAAGTTGTGTAACAAAGATGTTCACAACACATAAATGACAGAAATCTACCCAATAAACAAAGATTATGCCATCACAATCTCTGATTCTCTGATCATGGACTAGCTGATTTTTCCAAGATTCGGTGGTACACTGCTGCTGCATAGCAGAGAGGTTGTAAGCCCCCAAAACAACCAACAGGGAGCACACGGATATTTTGTGGGGACAATGAAATGCCTGCTGGAGAACCAGTTCTGATTTCCTGGAGCTGATTCTTGTCAACTAATATTGTGGTGGTGTGGTGGGTTGACCTTGGCTGGATGCCAGGTGCCCACCAAGCCACTCTATCACTCCCCTCCTCAGCAGGACGGAAGGGGACATGTGTGTGTGGAGAAAATAAGATGGAAAAAGATAAAGGCAGTTTAATAAAGCAAAAGAAAAGGCCGTGTGGAAGCAAAGGAAAACAAAAGATTTATTCTCTACTTCCCATCAGCAGGAGATGTCCAGCCACTTCCTGGGAAGTAGGGCTTCAGTACGCATAGCAGTTGCTCCAGAAGACAAGCGTCGTAATAACAAATGCCACACTCCCCCTCCCCCCTGCTCCTCCTTTCTCTTAGCTTTTATTGCTGAGCAGACATCATATGGTATGGAATATCCCTTTGGTCAGTTTGGGTCAGCTGTCCTGGCTATGTCCCCTCCCAAGATCTTGCCCAACCCCAGCCTACTGGGGAGGGAGGAATGCTGGAGAGAAAGCCTTGATGCTGTGGAGCACTGCTCAGCAGTAGCCAAAACACTGGTGTGTCATCAACACCTTTCTAGCTACCAATACAAAGCACAGCACTATGAGGGCTACTATGGGGAAAATTAACTCCATCCCAGCCAGACTCAATACAATCTCCACCCGATTCCATACTATTTGCATCATACTCAGGTATTTAATTTAATACACATATATATATCTCTATCTATCTTCTAACCATCCCGTTGTATTTAATTCTCATTACCAAAATCTCTTCTTACCAACACTTACAACTTAAACTACATACTTAAACCATCTTTATACCCAACTTACAGATTTATACTTTCTCATTAACTACTATCCCCCGTCCTTCAACAGATAGATATTACTCTCCCATTCCATCAGCTTCCTCCACTCCTCCAGATGTTCATAAGAACAGGCTATGACTTGGGCCCCATCTGTCAAGGTGGGTGCTCAGGACAGGAGAAGCAGGGCACCAACACCGGCTTGGTTTGGGTCATCATTGCACTCGCCTGGTTCCTTGCAAAACTCACTCTTCGTCAATTCAGGTCATTCCTGCTACATTACTTCCTACAACATACAGCTCACATCACAGGGTTTTTTTCCCCCAAGGTTAAATCTCCTTGAGGCACACGCCAGGTCTCCCCATCCTTCCGCATTACCCACCAAGTACACCCAGGTCCTTGAGTGAAGACAATCCCATTAATGGGTTTGCCTTTTCCCATGGGAGGAGCAATCCACACTGCCTTCCCCAGCCACTTCCCTATGTGCACTATGGGGACCTTATCTCCTCCCACAGCATGTAGGGGTTTTGTTTGGGCAAGACCAAGATGGTTAGCAGATCCTCTGGTGTTAGCCAGCCAAGTGGCTTCTGCTAAATTTGTATCCCAGTGCTTCCATGCCCCATTGCCCAACACTCTCAACATAGTCTTTAACAATCCATTATATCTCTCAATCTTTCCAGAGGCTTGTGGGTGATAGGGCATGTGATACACCCACTCAGTGCTGTGTTTCTTGGCCCAGGAGTTTATGAGGTTATTTCGGAAATGAGTCCCATTGTCTGATTCAATTCTTTCTGGGGTACCATGTCACCACAAAATTTGCCTTTCAAGGCCCAAGATGGTGTTGCAGGCAGTGGCATGGTTTACAGGGCATGTTTCTAGCCAACCAGTAGTTGCTTCCACCATGATGAGTATGTAGCACTTGCCTTAGCAGGTTTGTGGCAGTGGTCCAATATAGTCAATTTGCCAGGCCTCGCCATATCGAAAACCCAGCCACCGCCCTCTCTTCCGGGAGACTTTACTCGTGTGGCTTGCTTGATTGCAGCATGTTTCACATTCATGAGTGATCTGTGTGATGGCCTCCATGATCAGGTCCACCCCTCGATCACGAGCCCATCTGTATGTTGCATCTCTCCCTAGATGTCCCAATGTTTCGTGGGCCCATTGAGCTACAAATAGCTCACCATTACGCTCCCAGTCCAGGTCCCACCTGAGCTACTTCAGTTTTGGCAACCTTGTCTACCTGTTCATTGTTTCGATGTTCTTCAGTGGCACGGCTTATGGGTATGTGAGCATCTAGATGACGTACCCTTAGAGCCATGTTTTCTACCTGGGCAGCAATGTCCTGCCACAATGCAGCAGCCCAGATGGGTTTACCCCTGCGCTGCCAATTGGTCTTCTTCCATTGCTGTAGCCACCCCCGCAGGGCATTAGCCACCATCCAGGAGCCAGTATAGAGATAGAGTACTGGCCACTTTTCTCATTCAGCAATCTCTAGGGCTACTTGAATGGCTTTCACTTCTGCAAACTGACTTGACTCACCTTCTCCTTCAGTGGCCTCAATGACTTGTCATGTGGGACTCCACATGGCAGCTTTCCACTTCTGATGGA
This sequence comes from Phoenicopterus ruber ruber, assembly GCA_009819775.1. Classification (NCBI taxonomy): domain Eukaryota; kingdom Metazoa; phylum Chordata; class Aves; order Phoenicopteriformes; family Phoenicopteridae; genus Phoenicopterus; species Phoenicopterus ruber. The sequence continues at coordinate 2,155,913 of CM020247.1, read as the reverse complement.
TTCCTATCACACGACAGGATCCATCAGTAAACAAAGCATAACGCCTTTCATCTTCTGATAACTCATTATATGGTGGTGCCTCTTGGGCACGAGCCACCTTCTCAGGCAATGCTCCAAAATCTATGCCTTCTGGACAGTCCATGATCTCTTCCAGGATTCCTGGGCAGTTGGGTTTCCTCGGTCAAGCTCGTTGTGTGATCAACGCTACCCACTTACTCCATGTAGCACTGGTTGCATGATGCATAGAGGGGATGTTTCCTTTGAACATTCAGTGTAGCATGGGCAATCATGGTGCCAAGAGGAGATATGCTTCTGCATCAACAACTTCTGAAGCGGCTCAAACCCCCTCATATGCTGCTAGTATCTCTTTTTCTGTCAGGGTGTAGTTGGCATCTGATCATCGATACCCCCGGTTCCAAATCCCTAATGGTTGATCTTGAGTTTCTCCTGATGTTTTCTGCCAGAGGCTCCAGGTGAGACCATGCTACCCAGCTGCAGTGTAGAGCACATTTTGCACAGCTGGTCCTGTCCGGACAGGCCCAAGAGCTACCACACAAGCTATTTCCTGTTTGATATGCTCAAAGGCATGTTGTTCCTCAAGATCCCACTCAAAAAAGTTCTTCTTTCAAGTTACTCAATACAGAGGGCTCACAAGCTGACTGTAACTGACTATAGCTGACTTAGATCGGCTATTTGGAAAAATTTCTTCACTGAAAGGGTTATCAGGCATTGGAACAGGCTGCCCAGGGAAGTGGTTGAGTCACCATCCCTGGAGGTATTTAAAAGATGTGTAGATGTGGCACTTAGGGACATGGTTTAGCGGTGGACTTCGTAGTGATAGGCTAACGGTTGGACTCGATGACATTGTAGGTTTCTTCCAACCAAAATAATTCTATGATTCTATGATTCTATAACCTGGAATATGCATTCTCCAGAATCCCACAAGGCCTAGGAAAGCTTGTGTTTCCTTCTTGTTAGCTGGTAGAGACATAGTTGCTATCTTGTTGACCACATCCATAGGCTCATGATGGCATCCATCCTGTCATTTTATTCCCAAGAACTGAATCTCCTGTGCAGGTCCCTTGACCTTGCTTTTCTTTATGGAGAAACCAGCTTTCAGAAGAATCTGAATTACTCTTTTTCCCTTCTCAAACACTTCTTCTGCCTTGTTGCCCCACATGATGATGTCATCGATGTATTGTAGATGCTCAGGGACATCACCCTTTTCCAGTGCAGTCTGGATCAGTCCATGGCAAATGGTAGGCCTGTGCTTCCACCCCTAGGGCAGTCAATTCCAGGTGTACTGGAAGCCCCTCCTAGTGAAAGCAAACTGTGGCCAACCAGAAGAGCAAAGAGTGGGCGACCAGAAATAGGCGCATAATGCATATCAACTCCTGGCTTCGTGGCTGGTGCCATCGTGAGGGTTTTGGCTTCTATGACAATGGAACATTCTTTGACTATAACCTGTTAGGGAGGGATGGGATCCACCTGTCTAAGAGGGGCAGGGGAATCTTTGGCAGCAGGATGGCCAGCTTGGTGAGGCAGGCTTTAAACTGAAGGGCTCGGGGTGAGGGGTCCAAAGTGGCCATGCTCCTGCCATCGCATCCAACTGGGGAATAAGCCAGACCAACCTGAGCAGAGACAAATGTTCCTTAGCTGCCTCCCAAGAAGAGAACCAGAAGGCCGACCACCCTAAGGGTGTGTATGGCTATGATGGATCCTCCTGCGCCCCTCCAGGGAAACCTGCAAACTCAACTTCCTCTCTGAAATGCCTGTACACCAATCCTCACATCATGGGGAATAAATAAGACGAACTAGAGATCTGTGTGCGCTCGCAGGGCCATGATCTCATAGCAAGTACAGAGACGTGGTGGGACAGTTCGCATGACTGGAATGCTGTCATGGATGGGTATGTACTTTTCAGGAAGGACAGGCCAGCAAGGTGAGGTGGTGGAGTTGCTCTCTATGTGAGAGAGCAACTGGAGTGTATCGAGCTCTGCCTAGGGGAGGATGAAGAACGGGTCGAGAGCTTATGGGTAAGGATTAAGGGACAGGCTAACATGGGGGACACTGTTGTGGGTGTGTATTACAGGCCACCTGATCAGGATGAGGAAGTCAATGAGGCCTTCTACAGGCAGCTGAAAGTAGCCTCATGAGTGCAGGCCCTGGTTCTCATGGGGGACTTCAACCACCCCGATATCTGTTGGAGGGACAACACAGCTAGGCACGCACAGTCCAGGAGATTCCTGCAGAACATCGATGACAACTTTCTGATGCAGATGGTGGAGGGGCCAACAAGGAGAGGGGTGCTGCTGGACCTCATACTAACTAACAAGGAAGGTCTGGTTGGGGATGTGAAGGTTGGGGACAGCCTTGGCTGCAGTGACCATGAGATGGTGGAGTTCAGGATCCTGCAAGGAGGAAGCAGGACACTAAGCAGGATTACACCCCTTGACTTCAGGAGAGCTAACTTTGCCCTCTTCAAGGACCTGCTTGGAGGAATCCCATGGGTTAGGGCTCTAGAAGGTAGGGGGGCCCAAGAAAGCTGGGCAATATTCAAGCATCATTTCCTCCAAGCTCAAGAGGGGTGCATCCCCAGCAGTAAGAAATCGGGTAAGGGAGGCAGGAGACCTGCGTGGATGAGCAAGGAACTACTGGCTAAACTCAAATGGAAGAAGGAAGTCAATGGAATGTGGAAAAAGGGACAGGCCACTTGGGAGAAATACAGGAATGCTGACGGGATATGCAGGGATGCAACAAGGAAGGCTAAGGCCCACCTGGAATTTAATCTGGCAAGGGACGTCAAGGGCAATAAGAAGGGCTTCTTCAAGTACGTTGGTAACAAACGGAAGACTAGGGAAAATGTGGGCCCTCTGCTGAATGAGGTGGGTACCCTGGTCAGGAAGGATGCAGAGAAGGCAGAGTTACTGAATGCATTCTTTGCTTCAGTCTTTACTGCTGAGGCTGGCCCCCAGGAATCCCAGACCCTGGAGGTAAGAGAGGAAGCCTGGAGAAAGGATGACCATCCTTTGGTCGAGGAGGATCGGGTTAGAGATCATTTAGGCAAACTGGACACCCACAAATCCATGGGCCCCAATGGGATGCACCCACGAGTGCTGAGGGAGCTGGCAGAGGTCATTGCCAAGCCATTCTCCATCATCTTTGAAAAGTCATGGAGAACAGGAGAAGTGCCTGAGGACTGGAGGAAAGCCAATGTCACTCCAGTCTTCAAGAAGGGCAAGAAGGAGGACCCGAGAAACTACAGGCCAGTCAGCCTCACCTCCATCCCTGGCAAGGTGATGGAGCAACTCATCCTGGAGGCCATCTCCAAGCATGTAGAAGAAAAGAAGGTGATCAGGAGTAGTCAGCATGGCTTCACCAAGGGGAAATCATGCTTGACCAATCTGATAGCCTTCTACGATGGCATGACTGGCTGGGTGGGTGAGGGGAGAGCGGTGGATCTTGTCTACCTGGACTTCAGCAAGGTGTTTGACACTGTCTCCCACAACATCCTCATAGGCAAGCTCAGGAAGGGTGGGCTAGATGAGTGGACAGTGAGGTGGATTGAGAACTGGCTGAATGGCAGAGCTCAGAGGGTCGTGATCAGCAGCACAGAGTCTAGCTGGAGGCCTGTAGCTAGTGGTGTTCCCCAGGGGTCAGTACTGGGCTCAGTCTTGTTCAATTTATTCATCAATGACCTGGATGAAGGGACAGAGTGTACCCCCCGCAAGTTTGCTGATGACATGAAACTGGGAGGACTGGCTGATACACCAGAAGGCTGTGCTGCCATTCAGCGAGACCTGGACAGGCTGGAGCGTTGGGCAGAGAGGAACCTCATGAGGTTCAACACAGGCAAGTGCAGGGTCCTGCACCTGGGGAGGAACAACCCCATGCACCGGTACAGGTTAGGGGTTAACCTCCTGGAAAGCAGCTCTGAGGAGAAGGACCTGGGAGTCCTGGTGGACAACAAATTCACCATGAGCCCGCAATGTGCCCTTGCGGCCAGGAAGGCCAACGGCATCCTGGGGTGCATTAAGAAGAGGGTGGCCAGCAGGTCGAGGGAGGTTATCCTCCCTCTCTACTCTGCCCTAGTGAGGCCCCATCTGGAGTACTGTGTCCAGTTCTGGGCTCCCCAGTTCAAGAAAGATGAGGAACTACTGGAGAGAGTCCAGCAGAGGGCTACGAAGATGATTAGGGGACTGGAGCATCTCTCCTATGGGGAAAGGCTGAGGGAGCTGGGGCTGTTCAGCCTGAGGAAGAGAAGACTGAGAGGGGACCTCATCAACACTTATGAATATCTCAAGGGCGGGTGTCAAGAGGATGGGACCAGACTCTTTTCAGTGGTGCCCAACGACAGGACAAGGGGCAACGGGCACAAACTGGAACACAGGAAGTTCCATCTGAACATGAGGAGAAACTTCTTTAGTGTGAGGGTGACAGAGCACTGGAACAGGCTGCCCAAAGAGGTTGTGGAGTCTCCTTCTCTGGAGATATTCAAAACCCTCCTGGATGCAGTCCTGTGCAGCCTGCTCTAGGTGAACCTGCTCTGGCAGGGGGGTTGGACTAGATGATCTCCAGAGGTCCCTTCCAACCCCTACCATTCTGTGATTCTTTGATTATTCTCATTCTTAGCAAATAGGGGAGAGGCTTTCCAAAGCACATACCACAGAGACTTGCAAATTAATTCAACTATTTTGTAAAACTGTTTCTTCATTAAGTGGTAGCATTCCCCAAATATACAGTTTACTATAACATCTGGATCCTTTCATCATCCCATTACTCCCTTTCTATTCTTGAAATATCCTTATAACAAGGAAACATTTTCAAAATATGCTCTGGCACGTTCAGGCCCAAAGCTCACCACTGCAATTCAGCTATTTGAAATTTATACCACCTCTTATTTCCAATGTCAAATGTATCAGCATGTCAGCTTAATTTAAAATTTCCCCAACACTCCTGCTTAGCATTCCCACTGCAACACAAATTACTGATGCCCTAAATAAAAACAAAATCATCCTTACCCACCCACCCCCCCAAACTCCACCACATTTGGCTTATTTTAAATATGCTCTCCTCAAAATCATCTCTCCCCTGGTTAATCATCAGTGGTTCTTACATTGCATAGTAGCTATGACCCCTACATTTGACGTGGCACGATCAAAGGAGCCCTGGCCAGATTTGGAAAAAATTTTCCACTGAAAATGGACGTACTGCCTGTCAAAAGGTTATTCCCACTGCATATAGGGAGCAGCTCATATTATTCCAGTGTAACATGAAAGTGCAAAATCTAGCTGTAGTAATCCACATACATGTTTTTCTTTCCAAAAAGGGCATATGGGAGACACTGACTAGAACAGAACATCCATATTATTATTTGAAGGGAGGGGATGGATGGGCAAGGGAAAGCTTCCTTAATCAATCCAGCTATAGGAATCAGCCTCCTAAAAAATACTTTAAAAATTCTGCCTCTTACAATAGCAATTACTTCTCTTCAGTTGCTTTCCTCCCCTTTAGTTAAAAATTTATATATGCAAATATACATCTACATGTAGGTAATCACACACATACACACGATCAGACTTTACACTCTGCGGAAGACAAAATAACTTTGGAGGCATAAATCTTAATGTCAATGACAGGAAGGCTTTGGTGAACCATTACCATAAATCTGACAAACGCTAATTTGATGGGTGGCTGTATCCATCTGCTGCAAGACCAGTCTAGACAGTCTATTGAGAAAGCCTAAAACACAACTGTTTGTTCCCTGTAACCACATCTGGATATGGCAAGAGCTGACCCAGTGCCATTCACACATGGATCAAAGCACATGCTAATGCCATCATGAAGTCATACACATAAAAAATTCAATCCGAGAACTCTATGCAATTTTCCGAAGTCCTCAGTCAAGAAATCTCAGACTTGGTGCAACTCAAGCTAAGTGCATGAAGAGGTGGAGAGGGTGGAAAAAAAGAAGAGAATATTTAATGAGTTTAGCCTTCCCAAGGAATGTTAGGTCACCCATTGTATTGGAAAAGGCTCATGTCACACTTCAGTCATGGCACCCATCAGGGTGCCCCTTTACAAAAATTGATCTGGAGGTTTTTGTAATTACCTGTTTCAAACAGAAAGAGTGTCCAGAAATATGAGAAGGTTTCCGAGGTGTAAATCTTGCATTTTCTTATTTAAAACTGAGTTGGCAGAATTTGCAATATTGCAGACAATACTGAAAACCCCTCTCGTTAAACTGCACCGTGGCACTAGATCAAAGCACCAAGGGCCCCCTATTGAACTTCTCTAAATATTACAAACATAAGAGCAAGTCTGGCTATGCAGAAATTAAAAGTAAAGCCAATTTTTTTTTCTACCTCCAAAAAACCAAAACATGGCTTCCCATGACACAACTTAAAAATTTACAAAAAGTACTATATAGCTATACTGCAAACTTTAAATTGACAAAGCTTCATGCACTCCAAAAATAAATAAATCAAAGATTACTGCTTTTTTTCTGCATAGCTCACTTCCAACAATTTCTGGGGTGCTTTTTAAACTACTGTCCTTCAAGAGATCTTTTAATTTTTAATGTAATGCATTATGTAATAAATTCAATGATCTGCACAAGACATTTAGTTTTGTAATAAAATCCACCATTTTTTTCTGTGTAGTATCCGCTAATACTAAGCTTCCAGCAGTTATATCATTCCCAGTCTTTTGACCATTGAGACTGTAACTCCCGTTTAACTTTGTTTTCTTCTTATGATTCAATTTGCAAAAGTTTATGGCAAGCAGTCTTTAGTCTTTCTGAAAAAAACTATAGCATGAAGGCAGTTTACTGATACTGAAGATGTATCAAGACAGAAAGCAAAGGCAGGTTTTAACAACCATTTTGATACAAGCTCCATCTTTAAAATTTGACACCCTATCATTTAAGTATTTTTCTCTAATCTTTTCAAAACAATCTAACTACTTATATGGAAGTATTTCTTATAGAAAACATTTGGGCAAGACCACAATCCTAGCTCCTTAAATACTTTTCTTTGTAAATTCAAAAATGACAAGTGGCAAAATTTATTTCTGCCATCATGAGCAGTTCAATGCAAATTAAATAACTATTGAAATTGCATTTTAAACTTTTAGTCTGATGTTAGTAATTTCCATATTCACTAAAAACAGAACTAGCAAGTTAACAAGAATAGCCTGTCATAACATACTGCATCTCTAATATAATGTTTCTTAAAATTACTGTAGAAATATAAACTCCTCAGTTCCTTTATAGAATCTCAAAAAATCCTGTAAATCTACACACACATCAACAAAATAAATCAGTGGAATTAAATTTCCAAACACAAATAATTGTGACCTCATTGCAGTCTACAACTTCCTCAAGGGGGGCAGCGGAGGAGGAGGTGCTGTTCTCCTCTCTCTGGTGACCAGCGATAGGACACAAGGAAATGGAATGAAGCTGCATCAGGGGAAGCTCAGATTGCACATTAGGAAAAGGTTCTTCACTGAGAGGGTGGTCGGTCACTGGAACAGGCTCCCCAGGGAAGTGGTCATGGCACCAAGCCTGTCAGAGTTCAAGGACGTCTGGACGATGCTCTTAGTCATATGGTTTAGTTTTCAGTAGCCCTGTGAGGAGCAGGGAGTTGGACTTTACAAGACTTTTTAATAAAAACTTCAGAAGAGAAACAAGTTCAGACTGTTAGAGAGATGAAATATTCTGAGGAACTTTCTGCTAACATGCCATCAACTTTTTTTTAGTGATACAGATTAAATACAATTTCATCTTTTTCTAGAGGATTAATATTCCAGCTAAAAAAAAAGAAAAAAAAAAAGGGACAGAGAAAACTTATTTTTGCAATCAGATGACTCTTTAGGACCAAAAAAAAAAAAGTGATCAAGTAGTCTTTCTATTCAAACTGTGTTCATGGATAAACAGAAAAAAAACTCCACGAAGATTTCTGGTACTAGAAAAGCCACAAGGGATTGGCCCTGACTTAAGACTCAAAAGACTGATAAACTATGAGTCATCAAGTTTTCAGACTGTAGAGATGTTTCAATATGAGGAAGTGGGAGATTTACAGGAATGAACTGTGCATCACAAACCAACAGTTGTTTCTGCAGAAAGCAAGTAATTCCCCTAGAGGAAAAAAAGTTAGGAATGTACGTATTGCAGTGACTTCTCATTGCATTTAAAATAGCATTAAGTGGCATTATACTAGCATTAGGCTCTTATGTCTGAATCACATACAAAACAGATAACCAAAGAATACATATGCACTTAGTATCTATTTATAAATAAAAACCTATAACATCCTGTCCCCCCCAGATTTTGACATGGATAATCGTCTTTAGAGAACTAACCTAATTCTAGATGGAACAATATTTAACTTTTAACTATTAAAATGTTTCAGCAGCAGACATTTAGTGAAGGGCATGTTACGCAGGATTTAAAATTTCTGATAACGTCCCTTCAAGCACTGCAACAGGACAGCACTGCCATCTACTGCTCACTGCTGCGACAGAAGCCTTTCACAATCAGACCTCTGGCTTAAAAACACCATCTCTCTTAAGCACCACACAAGACAGAGCAGAATCAGAGACTGAACCTTGAGAAGCCAGTCTCAGGAAAGGCACACGCATCAGTAAACTCTAGTAATTCTATAATTCTACATCATATAAAAAGGAAAGGTGGGTTTTTTTAATTAAATGTCTACGAAGCACAGAATTGCAGTGCAGAGCTGAGAGCTGCAGCTGCTCCCCAGAGCAGCACATGGCACTCTAGGTCACTGGACAGCTGTGCAGTGCCCTCTTCTACTTTCCCACCAACGCAGCTATACACACACACCGTGAACACAGACACAGTCCCTTTTCCATTTTTCAGTCCTTTTTGGAGTATAGACATAAATAAATCTGTTTGTATCCTGAGAAACTATCGTTTTTCACACATATACAAACATTACAAGACTACCCAAATTATGTACCCAGTGCTATAAGCACAACAATCATTATTTTTTCAAAATTTTAGTATAGCAAATTTATTTCTACCAAATGCTATAGACTCAAATCATACCTCCATTTGAAATAAAGCTTGCCGATAGACCACACACTAGCTAATAAAAAGATATTGCATACAGCTGCTTAAAAGAGCTGTCAGAAAGTTACTGACATGCCTAATTCATTTCAATCACAATCTTGATATGATAAAGAATTTAGTAAAAAAGAAGCACAAGGATTTATTTGTGCCACTGAATTTCTCACTGAAAGAAAATAAGTTTGTCTGGTAAATTGTTAGGGTTATATATTTGAGAATTCCACTCCAAAAGTGCTCTTCCAATTAACAACAAATTTGGATCCCCTAGAAACCACTCACACATAATTTAAAGAAAAGAGAGATTAAATATTTTGTTAATGGAACATATCTCCTATGGTATAATCATAATGCTGAGACTACTGAAACTTAATATGTAAATATGCTGAAGACAAATTGAACAACTCCATTATAAAAAGCAAAAAAAAAAGTTATCACTATTTTACAGGGTACAAACAGCCATGTAATTACTTCAATCATAAGGTAAGTGCCATGTAATTACAGTACATGGTTATTTATAGCTCACAGATTACATGGCAATAAAAACAAGTTACCTGTTACCATATGTAGTAATTTGGAGTTGATGGTGACAGTTGGCAGATGTTGAAGATAACTTTAAAAAGGTGAGAATAACTGTGAAATCTATAATTGCAATATTGTGAGGTTACACACTGAGAGGGTTTTGGTTTGTTGTTTTGGGGGGTTTTTTTAGGTGTGTTGTTTGTGTGTTTATAAAACAGATTCTATCAAAATGTGAATGATCTTTCAGAAACCCCCTAGAGATCTGCAGAGATGTTATAGGTATGGTGGTCTTGGAACTTCTTAACCAAAACAATCTGTTATCAAAACATAACTAAGATATCAACAATAATTGTGCATTGTTTCACAGAGCCAAAGATCACCCTAAGATTTTGTCCTCTAGCCTTATTCTATTTTTGCTGTGTAGTTGCTCTTGCATATTTCTTTTGATGTTATCTTTAAGGTAACAAAAAGCTTTCCCAAAAGACCTCTGCAGTCAGTCACTCTACCCCTCTTTCCTGTTAAGAGTGCTTAAAGAATCATAGAATATACTTGCTCTGCAGAACCCACAATAGCAAGTTACAGCTTTCTCTTTATTTTCTATACCTGGTAGACAAAAAGAAATACAGATGAAATGGAAAGTTAAAAAGACCCAATTTTTATACAATTCTGATCAGAAAGTGCTGACCACATTAATCATTCTCTCTCTCCAACAGATCTGGGAACAGTTTTTAACCTGCAAGCTGCTAGACTATCAAAATTCAGCCTGGAGAATCCATCGGGAACACAAAGAAATTAACTTTCAGATGTCAGATGTGATATATACAAATTAGTAACTTCTTACAAGTTACATTCACTTTTTGACTTGAAGTCACCAGTGAACAAGAGACAAAGGCAAACACTATCTGTAAAGGGTGACCTTTTAAATCTTGATTTTTAGAAAAGCAAAATATAGATGATGCTTCTCTTGGTAGTTCCCCTTTCTTATATTTGAAGAAAGAAGAATCAGCTTTGCACCTACCATAAGTCACCTACAAATCAGAAACCTAAGAACGAGCTAATTGTCTAGGTGCCCTTTACAGCCAGTGAAAGGAAACAGGCACCTCTAAAAGCAAGACTATTCTCATTCTAAAATGGACATCTAAGGTCACGGGTCTACTTCTTCTATGTTTAGATTTAGGGGAAACTAATCCTACCTGTAGTAAAGAAATAGTTATCAACAGGATGCTCATATTGAAGATGAGTTAAGCTATTTAATTTTTCTTTGGCAAAAGATATTAATTCATCCATGACAGCCTGATTAAAATCTTCTCTCTTCATTAACAGGGTATCAGTTGCCCCTCAACACAAGATTTCTGACTGGGAATTAATACTGCAAGAAAATGATAACAGTTACAAAATAACAGAAAGATAAGCGAGTGCCTAGAATTGTGACACAAATAGTTTTTAAAGTATCCGGGGGGGGGGGGGGGGAGAATTCCATTATTAGATGGAAATTGTAGGATTGCTGACAGTAACAAAGAAAAGCAGGAGGAATTTAATACACACATCCATCTGAGAAAAAGCAAATAACGTTCTTACGATGATGATGAAAGTTTTCATTCCAACGGTAACTCAAGAAGATGTTAAACAGCAGCTATTAATTGGAAACTTTTACATCAGCAAAGCTAGATAATTTGGATACAAGCGCACTGAAAGAGATGGCATAGGTAATGGCTGGACTGGTAATGCTTATTGTCATTAAGGTTTGAAAAACTGTCATGGTTTAACCCCAGCCAGTAACCAAATACCACGCAGCCGCTCAGTCACTCCCCCACCACCTCCCCAGTGGGGTGGGGAGGAGAATCAGAAAGAAAGGGAAACTCGTGGGTTAAGATAAAGACAGTTCACAAGGACAGCAAAGAAAAAGATAATAATAATTGTATTATATATTAATAATGTTAATAATAATAAAAGATAATGATAATAGAATATACAAAATGAACGATACACCATTTCTCACCGCCCAACGACTCAATGACTGATGCAGCCCATCCCGAGCAGCAATCACAGAGCAAAACCGATCTTGAAAAAGCAACTTCCCCAGCAGCAAACTTGGAACTGCAAGTTCCAGAGAGAGAGAGCAAGGGAACAAACAGCCGAACGAACAAACGAAAGCACGAACAAACGAAAGGTGCCCCGGCCTTATATACTGGGCATGACGTCTATGGTATGGAATGCTCTCTTTGGCCAGTTTGGATCAACTATGCTGGCTATATCACTCCCAGCTTTTTGCACCTGCACATTAGCAAAACCTGGGAAGCTTAAAAACATCCTTGATCTCTTAGCAACAACTAATAACATCAGCATATTGTCAACATTCTTCACATACCAAATCCCATACTAAATCCAAAACACAGTAGCTACTGGGAAGAAAATTAGCTCCATCCTGGCCGAAACCAGGACAGACTGGAACAGGAAAAGTTCAAAAGAACAGAAAGAACACAAGTGCTATGTCAATACTTACAAAAAACAAATTGGATGCCCTAAATAATTATAGGCCTGACAGCCTGAAGTAGATTTTGTGAAGAAAAATAATTTTTATATAGTGACATAGTTAATGAGGGATTTTGTTATGAACAATTATACAATGAATGCCAATCAACAGGCCTTACAGACAACAGACTTATTGTTTTTAAGCTGGGTCTAAAAAAGTAAGTCTTTATGTAATATTCTTACTCTCCTGGAAGACACTCAGTTTGGCACGCTAGAACATTTTAGAATCATAGAATCATAGAATCGTTCTGGTTGGAAGAGACCTCCGAGATCATCGGGTCCAACCATTAACCTATCACTACCAAATCCCCCACTAAATCATATCCCTTAGGGCCTCGTCTAAACGTCTTTTGAATACCCCCAGAGATGGGGACTCCACCACCTCCCTGGGCAGCCTGTTCCAATGCCCGACAACCCTTTCGGTGAAGAAATTTTTACGAATGTCCAATCTAAACCTCTCCTGGCGCAACTTGAGGCCATTTCCTCTTGTTTTGTTGTCTGTTACTAGGGAGAAGAGTCCGACCCCCATCTCTCTACAACCTCCTTTCAGGTAGTTGCAGAGAGCAATAAGGTCTCCCCTCAGCCTCCTTTTCTCCAGGCTAAACATCCCCAGTTCCCTCAGCCGCTCCTCATAGGACTTGTGTTCCAGACCCTTCACCAGCTTTGTTGCCCTTCTCTGGACATGCTCCAGCACCTCAATGTCTTTCTTGTAGTGAGGGGCCCAAAAGTGAACACAGTACTCGAGGTGTGGCCTCACCAGGGCCGAGTACAGGGGGACGATCACCTCCCTACTCCTGCTGGCCACACTATTGCTGATACAGGCCAGGATGCCATTGGCCTTCTTGGCCACCTGGGCACACTGCTGGCTCATATTCAGCCGGCTGTTGACCAACACCCCCAGGTCCTTTTCTGCCAGGCAGCTTTCCAGCCACTCCCCCCCAAGCCTGTAGCGTTGCATAGGGTTGTTGTGACCCAAGTGCAGGACCCGGCACTTGGCCTTGTTGAATCTCATACCATTGGCCTCGGCCCATCAATCCAGCCTGTCCAGGTCCCTCTGTAGCGCCTGCCTGCCCTCCAGCAGATCAACACTCACGCCCAACTTGGTATCATCTGCAAACTTACTGAGGGTGCACTCGATCCCCTCATCCAGATCATTGATAAAGATATTAAACAGAACTGGCCCCAATACTGAGCCCTGGGGAACACCACTTGTGACCGGCCGCCAACCGGATTTAACTCCATTCACGACAACTCTTTGGGCCCAGCCATCCAGCCAGTTTCCTACCCAGCGCAGAGTACACCCATCCAAGCCATGAGTAGCCAGTTTCTCCAGGAGGATGCTGTGAGAGACGGTGTCAAAGGCTTTACTAAAGTCCAGGTACACAACGTCCACAGCCTTTCCCTCATCCACTAGGCGGGTCACCATGTCGTAGAAGGAGATCAGGTTGGTCAGGCAGGACCTGCCTTTCATAAACCCATGCTGACTGGGCCCGATCACCTGGTTGTCCCGTATGTGCCGCATGATGGCACTCAAGATGATCTGCTCCATAACCTTCCCGGGCACCAAGGTCAGGCTGACAGGCCTGTAGTTCCCCGGATCCTACTTTCGGCCCTTCTTGTAGATGGGCGTCACATTTGCCAGCCTCCAGTCAACTGGGACCTCCCCAGTTAGCCAGGACTGCTGGTAAATGATGGAGAGTGGCTTGGTGAGCACTTCTGCCAGCTCTTTCAGCACCCTTGGGTGGATCCCATCCGGCCCCATAGACTTGTGCGTGTCTAGGTGGCGTAGCAGGTCACTGACCATTTCCCCTTGGACTACGGGGTCTTCATTCTGCTCCCCATCCCTGTCTTCCTGCTCAGGGGGCTGGGTGCCCAGAGAGCAACTTCCCTTGCTGTTAAAGACAGAGGCAAAGAAGGCATTTAGCACCTCAGCCTTTTCCTCATCCCTTGACACTAAGTTTCCCTCCGCATTCAATAGAGGAGGGAGATTTTCCTTAGCCCCCTTTTTATTGTTAATGTATTTGTAGAAACACTTTTTGTTGTCTTTTACGGCAGTAGCCAGACTAAGTTCTAGCTGGGCCTTGGCCCTTATCATTTTCTCCCTGCATAACCTCACAACATCCTTGTAGTCCTCCTGAGTTGCCTGCCCCTTCTTCCAAAGGTGGTAGAGTCTCCTTTTTTCCCTAAGTTCCAGCCGGAGCTCTCTGCTCAGCCAGGCCAGTCTTTTTCCCTGCCGGCTCATCTTTCGGCTCATGGGGACGGCCTGCTCCTGCGCCTTTAAGATTTCCCTTTTGAAGAATGTCCAACCTTCCTGGATGCCTTTGCCCTCCAGGACTGCCTCCCAAGGGACTCTGCCAACCAGACTCCTAAACAGGCCAAAGTCTGCCCTCCGGAAGTCCAAGGTGGCAGTTCTGGTGACCCTCCTCTTTACTTCTCTGAGAATCGAGAACTCTATCATTTCGTGGTCACTGTGCCCAAGACGGCCTCCGACCGTCACATCACCCACAAGGCCTTCTCTGTTTACAAACAACAGGTCCAGTGGGGCGCCTTCCCTCGTGGGCTCCCTCACCAGCTGTGTCAGGAAGTTATCTTCCACACACTCCAGGAACCTCCTGGACTGTTTCCTCTCTGCTGCATTGTATTTCCAGCAGACATCTGGCAAGTTGAAGTCCCCCACGAGAACAAGGGCTAGCGATTGTGAGGCTTCTCCCAGCTGCCTGTAGAATACTTCATCTGCCTCCTCATCCTGGTTGGGTGGTCTGTAACAGACTCCCACCATGATATCTGCCTTGGTGGCCTTCCCCCTGATTCTTACCCATAGGCACTCAACCCTCGCGTCACCATCCTCGAGCTCAAGGCAGTCCAGACTCTCCTTAACATAGAGGGCTACCCCACCGCCTCTCCTTCCTTGCCTATCCCTTCTAAAGAGTTTATAGCCGTCCATTGCAGCACTCTAGTTGTGTATGTCATCCCACCATGTTTCCGTGATGGCAACTATATCGTAGTTTTCCCCTTTCACAACAGCCTCAAGCTCCTCCTGTTTGTTGCCCATGCTGCGTGCATTCGTGTAGATGCACTTCAGCTGGGCTAATGATCCTGTTGCCTTTGTGGTGGGAGAAGCCCTACTCCCTACATGTCCCATCTCAGGTATTTCTGTGGTTCCTAGCTGATCAATGACCCCTGTGTCCCTGCTGCCGCATGGGTCTCTCTGTCCTACCTCCTCTGAGACAGCTGACCGAAGGGCCTCGCTGGCAGGCCATCTCTCATTCATTGGCGTGCCACCCCCAGGCTTCTCTCTAGCAAGCCTAGTTTTATCCCCTTCCCCCTTCAAATCTAGTTTAAAGCCCTCTCAATGAGCCCTGCTAACTCCTGTGCTAGGATCCTCTTCCCCCTTTGGGACAGGTTTGCCCTGTCTGCCACCAGCAGGCCTGGTGCCATGTAAACTGACCCGTGGTCAAAGAACCCGAAGTCCTGCTGGTGACACCAGGCTCGGAGCCAGTTGTTGATCTGCTGGCTCCTCCGGTTTCTTCCCTCATCCTTCCCCAGAACTGGAGGGATAGAGGAGAACACTACCTGTGCTCCTGATCCCTTAACCAGTTGCCCCAAGGCCCTGAAGTCCCTCTTGATTGCCCCGGGACTTCTTTTTGCCACCTCCTCACTGCCTACCTGGAAGATCAACAGGGGATAGTAGTCTGAGGGCCTTACTAGGGTGGGAAGCTTCCTCCTCACATCCTTGACCCGGGCCCCAGGGAGGCAGCAGACTTCCCTAAGCAGTGGGTCCGGTCTGCATATGGGCCCTTCTGTTCCTTTCAGAAGGGAGTCTCCTATGACAATGACCCGTCTCTTGTTTTCTTTTGTGGGGGCAGTTTTGATGCAGGCCCTCGGCTGACTAGTCCTCGGCAGCACCTCCAGGCTGGCTGAACCATCAGCCTTGTCATTGTTTGGTTCCAGCGGCAGGGCCTCGTACCTATTGTGCAAGGGCACCTGCGGAGGTGGGGTAGGCGCTGAGGAGACACGCCTGCCTCGCCGGGGAGGCACTAGTTGCCACTGTCCCCTGTCCCCTACGTCCCTGCGTTCAGCCGTGCAGGGAGAGGGTCGCGATCGGGAGTCCCCCGCGACAGGCACCTTGGCTGCCTGTTGCGCCTGTCGCAGGGAGGGCAGGGTGCGAGTCCAGTCGTCGATCTCCCTCTCACACTCCCTGATGCTCCTCAACCTGCTCACCTCTTGCCGGAGCTCTGTCACCAGGCGGAGGAGGTCCTCTACCTGGGCACACCTCCCACAGGCGTGCTCGCTGCCGCTGTCGCCCGGTGCTGGCATCAGAGTAGGGCACACCCTGCAGCCGGACACCTGGGTGGCAGCGTGTTCCCACCGCAGCTCCGTCTAGGAAGCTGCGTCAGCCGTGGCGGGTGCAAGGCTTGGAGCGGCCATGGCTTTCTGCCGGGTGGACACCGTCGCTTCCCCCGTCGAGCCGGCGGAGCTTCAGCACCCTCCCTGCACGCCCTGCCGGCGCGAACTGCCGCGCTGCGCCCTTCCTGATGCGCCGCGCCCTGTTTGCCCGCCCTGTTCGCCGCGCTCCAGGTCGCTGGCGCTCCCCGGGGGCTTTTTTATACCCCGCCGCGGCTCCGGGCCCCGCCCAGGTCTCGTCAGCCGCTCTCGCGCGAGCTGCCGGCTCCTGGCAGGTCCCTCGGCTCCCTCTGAGGCTCCCCGGTTCGGGAAACCCCCCTGTACGCCGCGCTAGGACGCTCCGCTGCAGGTCGTGCCGGCACCGGAGCTGATCGCCTCGGCAACTGAGGAGAAATTTAATTAAATTTATTTTAAAATTTAATAAATAATTTAATAAATTTTATTTAATTAAATTTAATTAAAAATTAATTTTGCTTAATCCATTAGAACAATCCAATATCAGCAAAGAACTTTTAAAACTGTATAAGTTTGTTTGATTTATGGGCTCCGGGATATACCTGTAAACAAGGAGTTTTCATCAAGTGGTACGTTTCTAGTGTGATCCCACAGGACCTGCCCATGCTGTTTGACATTTAACAGCACCCATCCCAAAGAAACCCAAGAACATCAACAACAGAGAAAGAAAATTGATAAATAATGAAAAAGACAGATTGTTGATATATTACTAGGTGGCTAGTAGCACAGCAATGTAATTTGGAATAGATGCTCCTTGAACAAATCTACAGAAGATAATCCTGTTTCAGGTGACTGGATGTGCACTGGGTTTCTTGGAAAGAAGATCACAGAAAGCAAATCACAGGCCATGTTGCCTATTCTGAGCACAGGTAATGGTAGGTATAACAAGAAACCCAAGGGTATGCACCACCACAAGAAGATGGTGTTTTCTGCCCTAGAAAACAATGCCTCTGAAAATGCTTTTGGACACGGTAAGTAAATTTTCATGGAGCGTCTGTAAGGATCAGTCATAGCCTCAAAGGACTGACGTCTGCTGTTTTGGGTTCACGTGGCAAGGTTTTGGTAGCCGGGGGGGGCTACAGGGGTGCCTTCTGTGAGAAGATGCCAGAAGCTTCACCCATGTCAGACACAGCCAGTTCCAGCCAGCTCCAAGACAGACCCGCCGCTTGGCCAAGGCCAAGCCAATCAGCGACGGTGGTAGCACCTCTGGGATAACATATTTAAGAAGGGGAAAAAAACTGCTGCGCAACAGCAGCCAGGAGAGAGGAGTGAGAATATGTGAGAGAAACAACTCTGCAGACACCAAGGTCAGTGAAGATGTCGTGGTTTAACCCCAAATGGTAACCAAATACCATGCAGCCACTCGCTCACTCCCCTCCTCCCCAGTGGGGTGGGGAGGAGAATCAGACAGAAAAGAAAACTCATGGGTTGAAATAAAAACAGTTCACCAGAACAGCAAAGACAAAGATAAAAATATATTAATATATAAAAAAGATAATAATAATAATAAAATATAAGGATAATAGAATATATAAAACAAACAATGCACAATTTCTCACCACCCGACGACCAATACAGCCCATCCCGAGCAGCAGGCAGGGAACAGGGATATTCCCCAGCAGCTATCCCGGAACAGCTATCCCTTGGACCGCAAGACGGGGACTGGGGGAGCAAAGTCCCTCCCACGGTAAGAGAAGATCAGGTTCGTGACCACCTGAGGAACCTGAACATACATAAGTCTATGGGACCTGATGAAATGCATCCCAGAGTCCTGAGGGAATTGGCTGATGTAGTTGCCAAGCCACTCTCCATGATATTTGAAAAGTCATGGCAGTCAGGTGAAGACCCTGGGGACTGGAAAAAGGGAAACATTGCACCCATTTTTAAAAAGGGTAGGAAGGAGGACCCTGGGAACTACCGACCTGTCAGCCTCACCTCTGTGCCTGGGAAGATCATGGAACAGATCCTCCTAGAAGCTATGCTGAGGCACATGGAGGACAGGGAGGTGATTGGAGACAGCCAGCATGGCTTCACCAAGGGCAAGTCCTGCCTGACCAACCTAGTGGCCTTCTATGATGAGTGACTACATCAGTGGACAAGGGAAGAGCTATGGATGTCATCTATCTGGACTTCTGTAAGGCCTTTGACACGGTCCCCCACAACGTCCTTCTCTCTAAATTGGAGAGATAGGGATTTGATGGGTGGACTGTTCAGTGGATGAGGAATTGGTTGGATGGTCGCATCCAGAGGGTAGTGGTCGATGGCTCAATGGGGTCCGTATTGGGACCAGTACTGTTTAATACCTTCATCAATGACATAGACAGTGGGATCGAGTGCACCCTCAGCAAGTTTGCAGATGACACCAAGCTGAGTGGTGCAGTGGACACGCCTGAGGGACGGGATGCCATCCAGAGGGACCTGGACAAGCTCGAGAGGTAGGCCCGGGCGAACCTCATGAGGTTCAACAAGGCCAAGTGCAAGGTCCTGCACCTAGGTTGGAGCAACCCCCAGTATCAATACAGGCTGGGGGATGATGTAATGGAGAGCAGCCCTGCTGAGAAGGACTTGGGGGTACTGGTGGACGAAAAGCTGGACATGAGCCAACAATGTGTGCTCGCAGCCCAGAAGGCCAACCATATCCTGGGCTGCATCAAAAGAAGCATGGCCAGCAGGTCGAGGGAGGTGATTCTGCCCCTCTACTCTGCTCTGGTGAGACCCCACCTGGAGTACTGCACCCAGCTCTGGAGCCCCCAACACAAGAAGGACATGGACCTGCTGGAGCGGGTCCAGAGAAGGGCCACAAAAATGATCAGAGGGATGGAACACCTCTCCTACAAGGAAAGGCTGAGAGAGTTGGGGTTGTTCAGCCTGGGGAAGAGAAGGCTCCAGGGAGCTCTTATTGCAGCCTTTCAATACTTAAAAGGGGGCTTATAGGAAAGACGGGGATAGACTTTTTAGCAGGGCCTGCTGTGATAGGACAAGGAGTCATGGTTTTAAACTAAAGGAGGGGAGATTTAGACTAGATATAAGGAAGAAGTTTTTTACAACGAGGGTGGTGAAACACTGGAACTGATTGCCCAGAGAGGTGGTAGATGCCCCATCCCTGGAAACAAACATTCAACAGCAAGTTCCAGAGAGAGTGAGCGAGGGAACAAAGAGCCAAACGAATGCTCTGGCAGGGGGGTTGGACTAGATGATCTCCAGAGGTCCCTTCTAACCCCTACCATTCTGTGATTCTGTGATTCTATGAATGAACGAAAAGGCCCGAACGAACGAAAAAAAGGGAAAAAGAAGGGAAGTGGCCCACCGGCTGACCCCCACTTATACTGGGCATGACATCTATGGTATGGAATACTCTCTTTGGCCAGTTTGGATCAACTATACTGGCTATACTCCCCCCAAGTTTTTGCACCTGCACGTTAGCAAAACCTGGGAAACTCTAAAATGTCCTTGATAGCTTAACAGCAACTAGTAACATCAGTGTATTATCAACATTCTTCACATATTAAATCCAAAGCACAGTAGCTGCTGGAGAAAAAATTACCTCCGTCTCGGCCGAAACCAGGACAGAAGAAGGAGGGGGAGGAGGTGCTCCAGGCACCGGAGCAGAGATTCCCCTGCAGCCTGTGGTGAAGACCATGGTGAGGCAGGCTGTCCCCCTGCAGCCCAGGGAGGACCACAGTGGAGCAGATATCCACCTGCAGCCTGTGAAGAACACCACACTGGAGCAGGTGGATGTGCCCAAAGGAGGCTGTGACCCCGTGGGAAGCCCATGCTGGAGAGCAGGCTCCCGGCAGGGCCTGTAGACCTGTGGACAGGAGCCCATGCAGGAGCAGGTTTTCTGGCAGAACTTGTGACCCCACAGGGGACCCACGCTGGAGCAGTCTTTTCCTGAAGGACTGCACCCCGTGGAAAGGACCCACGTGCTGCAGCAGTTCATGAAGAACTGCAGCCCATGGGAAGGACCCATGTTGGAGAAGTCCGTGGAGGACTGTCTCCTGTGGGAGGGACCCCACGCTGGAGCAGGGGAAGAGTGTGAGGAGGAAGGAGCAGCAGAGACAATGTGTGATGAACTGACTGCAACCCCCATTCCCCTGTCCCCCTGTGCCACTGGTGGGGAGGAGGTAGAGAATTTGGGAGTGAAGTTGAGCCCAGGAAGAAGGGAGGGGTTGGGGGAAGGTGTTTTAAGATTTGTTTTTATTTCTCATTATCCTACTCTGATTTGATGGGGAAATCAATTTATTACCAAAGTCGAGTCTGGTTTGCCCGTGACAGTAACTGGTGAGTGATCTCCCTGTCCTTATCTTGACCCACAAGCCTTTCGTCATATTTTCTCAACCCACCACATCTGCTTTGGAGATTAGGAAATTAACAAGTAGGAAAAGAAATGTTTTATGATGTCTGTAGTTGACAAGAATAATTCCCATTGCACTACTGTTGTCTGTCCTGACGTCCCCAAAGAAGAGTGTTCCAATACATAGAAAAATAGAATCAAAGAGGTCAGGGAAGAGTCATTCAAATGAGTGGAAGGTTAGGAAAAAAATCCCTGATAATGCATGACTTGAGGAACTTGTAATATTTGCTTATATAAAAAAAAAAAAAAAAGGCAAGGAAAATTTTCCTTAAATCATACAGAAGGGGATCAAAAATGCAATAGGCATTCATTAAAGGAGAGGCAGCTAACGCTAGAATATCATGCCCAGACTGTAGTGGATTTTCTACTACTGGAAATATGCAAATTATAATTAGATACTTTGATCCTCCCCCAAAAAACCCTTCTTTAGTTTAGAGGATACCTATAGACTTTATTATGAATGAAGACAAGGTAATCACAGACTCACAGAATGGTAGGGGTTGGAAGGGACCTCTGGAGATCATCTAGTCCAACCCCCCTGCCAGAGCAGGTTCACCTAGAGCAGGCTGCACAGGACTGCGTCCAGGAGGATTTTGAATATCTCCAGAGAAGGAGACTCCACAACCTCCCTGGGCAGCCTGTTCCAGTGCTCTGTCACCCTCACACTAAAGAAGTTTCTCCTCGTGTTCAGATGGAACTTCCTGTGTTCCAGTTTGTGCCTGTTGCCCCTTGTCCTGTCGTTGGGCACCACCACTGAAAAGAGTCTGGTCCCATCCTCTTGACACCCGCCCTTGAGATATTCATAAGTGTTGATGAGGTCCCCTCTCAGTCTTCTCTTCCTCAGGCTGAACAGCCCCAGCTCCCTCAGCCTTTCCCCATAGGAGAGATGCTCCAGTCCCTTAATCATCTTTGTAGCCCTCCGCTGGACTCTCTCCAGTAGTTCCTCATCTTCCTTAACCTGTGGAGCCCAGAACTGGACACAGTACTCCAGATGGGGCCTCACTAGGGCAGAGTAGAGGGGGAGGATAACCTCCCTCGACCTGCTGGCCACACTCTTCTTAATGCACCCCAGGATGCCGTTGGCCTTCCTGGCTGCAAGGGCACATTCCTGGCTCATGGTGAATTTGTCATCCCCCAGGACTCCCAGGTCCTTCTCCTCAGAGCTGCTTTCCAGGAGGTCAATCCCTAACCTGTACCGGTGCATGGGGTTGTTCCTCCCCAGGTGCAGGACCCTGCACTTGCCTGTGTTGAACCTCATGAGGTTCCTCTCTGCCCAACGCTCCAGCCTGTCCAGGTCTCGCTGAATGGCAGCACAGCCTTCTGGTGTATCAGCCAGTCCTCCCAGTTTCGTGTCATCAGCAAACTTGCGGGGGGTACACTCTGTCCCTTCATCCAGGTCATTGATGAATAAATTGAACAAGACTGAGCCCAGTACCGACCCCTGGGGAACACCACTAGCCACAGGCCTCCAACTAGACTCTGTGCTGCTGATCACCACCCTCTGAGCTCTGCCATTCAGCCAGTTCTCAATCCACCTCACCATCCACTCGTCTAGCCCACCCTTCCTGAGCTTACCTATGAGGATGTTATGGGAGACAGTGTCAAACGCCTTGCTGAAGTCCAGGTAGACAATATCCACCACTCTCCCCTCATCCACCCAGCCAGTCATGCCATTGTAGAAGGCTATCAGATTGGTCAAGCATGATTTCCCCTTGGTGAATCCATGTTGACTACTCCTGATCACCTTCTTTTCCTCTACATGCTTGGAGATGGCCTCCAGAATGAGCTGCTCCATCACCTTTCCAGGGATGGAGGTGAGGCTGACTGGCCTGTAGTTTCCTGGGTCCTCCTTCTTGCCCTTCTTGAAGGCTGGAGTGACATTGGCTTTCCTCCAGTCCTCAGGCACTTCTCCTGTTCTCCATGACTTTTCAAAGACGATGGAGAGTGGCTTGGCAATGACCTCTGCCAGCTCCCTCAGCACGCGTGGGTGCATCCCATCAAGGCCCATGGATTTGTGGGTGTCCAGTTTGCCTAAATGATCTCTAACCCGATCCTCCTCGACCAAAGGACGGTCATCCTTTCTCCAGGCTTCCTCTCTTACCTCCAGGGTCTGGGATTCCTGGGGGCCAGCCTCAGCAGTAAAGACTGAAGCAAAGAATGCATTCAGTAACTCTGCCTTCTCTGCATCCTTCCTGACCAGGGTACCCACCTCATTCAGCAGAGGGCCCACATTTTCCCTAGTCTTCCGTTTGTTACCAACGTACTTGAAGAAGCCCTTCTTATTGCCCTTGACATCCCTTGCCAGATTAAATTCCAGGTGGACCTTAGCTTTCCTTGTTGCATCCCTGCATACCCTTACAGCATTCCTGTACTCCTCCCATGTGGCCTGTCCCTTTTTCCACATTCCATGGACTTCCTTCTTCCATTTGAGTTTAGCCAGTAGTTCCTTGCTCATCCACGCAGGTCGCCTGCCTCCCTTACTCGATTTCTTACTCCTGGGGATGCACCCCTCTTGAGCTTGGAGGAAGTGATGCTTGAATATTGCCCAGCTTTCTTGGGCCCCCCTACCTTCTAGAGCCCTAACCCATGGGATTCCTCCAAGCAGGTCCTTGAAGAGGCCAAAGTTAGCTCTCCTGAAGTCCAGGGTTGTAATCCTGCTTAGTGTCCTGCTTCCTCCATGCAGAATCCTGAACTCCACCATCTCATGGTCGCTGCAGCCAAGGCTGTCCCCAACCTTCACATCCCCAACCAGACCTTCCTTGTTAGTTAGTATGAGGTCCAGCAGCACCCCTCTCCTTGTTGGCCCCTCCACCATCTGCATCAGAAAGTTGTCATCGATGTTCTGCAGGAATCTCCTGGACTGTGTGTGCCTAGCTGTGTTGTCCCTCCAACAGATATCGGGGTGGTTGAAGTCCCCCATGAGAACCAGGGCCTGCACTCATGAGGCTACTTTCAGCTGCCTGTAGAAGGCCTCATCGACTTCCTCATCCTGATCAGGTGGCCTGTAGTACACACCCACAACAGTGTCCCCCATGTTAGCCTGTCCCTTAATCCTTACCCATAAGCTCTTGACCCGTTCTTCATCCTCCCCTAGGCAGAGCTCAATACACTCCAATTGCTCTCTCACATAGAGAGCAACTCCACCACCTCGCCTTGCTGGCCTTCCTAAAAAGTACATAATAAAAACAATACCTTCTCGATTTACATCTATTCATTTATACTGGATAACTAACAACCGTGGCTTCAGTAAAACCAAGAGAAGGCAGTGGTTGTCCCCGAGATGAGTATTTCCGTGCTTGGTTCCACAAATGCCATTGTGTGCTGTTCAACATCTCACAGTGCTGGCAGAAGCCTGTACTATGCTGAAGCATCCCAGACGTGGAGATCAACTCACATTCAGAGCAGAAGTAACTCTAATGGGGAGAACACAGAGTTCACTAAGTTACAAGTACTATTGACTGAATTTTGCTCATTGTGCTTAAGGCAGTTCAGGCACCACAAAACAAACACAATTCCCCGTTTCTAACGCAGCAGCCCAATCTTTTCAACACTGAGAAATACCTCTTTCAGGACACCAGTGCACATTAGGCCTAAGAGGAAAAGCAAATCTTTCCACGGAGGTGATGGAATCTCCTCTGGGACAGAGCAGCAGAGAAAGCTTCCTGCTTACCTGGGTCTGTCACAGGGACTACAAAACATGCAGATGCAGAAATCACTTCTGTAAGAGGAAGAAGAAAAGAAAGGAGGCAGAAGGGGAATAGGAACACCCTCCTGTCATTTTCCCTTTCGCTCCCTGCTCCAGCCATGAAGCCAGCAGCAGGAGCTGGTTAAGGAAAAGCAGGATATCTGCAGGTGTTTAAGTGAGGCGCTTGCTACTCCTGCTGCCGCTTAGAGGCCACAGCACATTCCTTTGTCCCTGCAGCTGAATAGAAGCGAGGAAGCATTTTGCTCTTCCGCTACTGCGTGCCAAATGGAGTAAGCCTGCAGGACAGAAAATGACTACCAAAAAATGGACCATATTGACTTCAGTGAACTTCATCTGGCTGTCCACTTCAGAAAGCTTTTTTATAAACATTAAATTCTTGTTCCATGTTTGTAGCATCTCACCAAATCTCATCGAAAATGCATCCAGATTTCTGTGGAAGAAATTCAGCTTTGCTTGCAGGCATCACTCCAGAGAACTTCAGATCCAAAAGTTAAGATGTGCTGTTCACCTCTCTTACGTCAAATAGTAAAAGATTCTCCAGGCTAGCTTGTGCTGCTGGTCACATGTATGCAATCCCTGTGATTTTAATAATGTGCCCAACTCTGACTGGAGTTCAGTGAACTGTTCCGGGAGTGCCCAGAAAGGCACAGAACCCCAGCAGTATTTTAGTCAGTGAAGCAAGCAGAACCAGTTCCTAACACACAGGGAGAAGACAGTTTGTCTTAAAGTGTATTGGGTCTGGCTGGGATGGAGTTAATTTTCCCCATAGTAGCCCTCATAGTGCTGTGCTTTGTATTGGTAGCTAGAAAGGTGTTGATGACACACCAGTGTTTTGGCTACTGCTGAGCAGTGCTCCACAGCATCAAGGCTGTCTCTCCAACATTCCCCTCTCTCACCCCCAAAGGCCAGTAGGCTGGGGGTGGGCAAGATCTTGGGAGGGGACATAGCCAGGACAGCTGACCCAAACTGACCAAAGGGATATTCCATACCATATGATGTCTGCTCAGCAATAAAAGCTAAGAGAAAGGAGAAGGAGGGGCATTTGTTATTACGACGCTTGTCTTCTGGAGCAACTGCTATGCGTACTGAAGCCCTACTTCCCAGGAAGTGGCTGGACATCTCCTGCTGATGGGAAGTAGAGAATAAATCTTTTGTTTTCCTTTGCTTCCACACGGCCTTTTCTTTTGCTTTATTAAACTGCCTTTATCTTGACCCACGAGTTCTTTTCCATCTTATTTTCTCCCCCCTCGTCCTGCTGAGGAGGGGAGTGATAGAGCGGCTTGGTGGGCAACTGGCAGTCAGCCAAGGTCAACCCATCACAAACAGTAGTAGCTTTTATCTACTCCATTTTGAGAAGAGAAGTAATAAACTATAAATTTTTCATTTAGATCCAAAAATAGTCTATGTGTGCATGCAAACAGGTCTGCAAAGTCTGCACTAACTCAAGAATTGAAATGGTGTCTGTAGATGACCATTACCAGGTAGCAGTTTAGACAGCTTTTATTCAAACCAATATAGTAGAGAAAATTCACCTTAAATGCAGTAAGCTTGAAAGGAAGGACCATCACCAAATTGTCATTCAGAAATAAGACAAGATCAATTCCTGCTGAAAACACGTTTCCTTTTCCCAGCTGGGAACTTATTATAGGGAAATCTCACAATTGAGAAAACATTTCAGAGAAGAGTGCATATACACACCCACACCAGAAAAGATTACCAATGGTTAGGTGTCCTGGTTTAGGCCAGGACGGAGCTAGTTTTGTTTTCAGCAGCTCCTGTGTTTTGGCTTTAGTGTGAGAAGAACAGTGATAGCACACTGATGTTGCTGGTTGCTGCTGAACCACCAAGGACATTTTGCAGTTTCCCAGGTTCTGCTAACATGCAGATGCAAAACTTGGGAGGGGTAGAGACAGGATAGTTGATCCAAACTGGCCAAAGAGAGTATTCCTTACCATAGATGTCATGCCTGATATAAGCGAGGGTCAGTCGGTGGGCCACTAGATTTTTTAGGCTTTTGAGGCTTTTAGACCCTTAACTTGCCTTAATCCTTAAGCTTCCCTTCGGGTTGCTTTTTGTTTCCCTATTTTTCCTTTTTGTTTTTCGTTCGTTCAGCTGTTTGTTCCCTCGCCTGCTCTCTCTGGAACTTGCTGTTCTGGGATAGCTGGGGGGGGATACCCCTGCTCCCTGCCTGCTGCTCGGGACGGGCTGTATCGGTCGTCGGGTGGTGAGAAATTGTGCATAGTTTGTTTTATATATATTCTATTATCCTTGTATATATTATCATTATTATCATTATTAATATATTTTCATATTTTTCCTTTGCTGTCCTGGTGAGCTGTTTTTATCTCAACCCGCGAGTTTTCCTTTCTCTCCAATTCTCCTCCCCACCCCAACAGGGAGAGGGGGAGTGAGCGAGCGGCTGCGTGGTATTGGGTTACAATTTGGGGTTAAACCATGACATTAGGCTAGTGAAGGCAAGCTTATTTCTCTAAAGCAATCCCTTCTCCTCTCAGCAGATAAATCTTATGCAAACAATACTTGCTAGCAATGAAAACATAAGATGTCAACAGCTTTCTAGTTTGTTATGCTATTTAATATCAAGTTTGTATCAAGCACAGTATGGGAATAAAAAAAAAAAAAGAATACTGAAAAACGCACAAAGTTATTTGCAATGTTATTCAGGTCAAATTCAGAACAGTTTAGTTAGAAAAGCCTGGAATGATTCTGAAGTACAGGAGGCCTTTAAGTTCTCATGAGCCAAACAGGCATAAACAAAAGTGAATCTTAAATATGAGATAAATCTGAGGTTAAAGTGAACCAGCATGGATAAAAACAAAACCAACCAAAAAAACCCATACTCCATCTGGCATGAAACTCTCAGCAAGTCACAACACAAATGTTGTCAGTCCTCTCCATGTAGTAAAATTAAAAAGACGGGGCTACACGGATAATACAGTATTCTAAGAAAATTCCCCCTGAAAATTCAGTTTACATTTAATAACTTGCATTTAAAAAAATGTATAAACCACACTTTTTCCATCACAAAGCTTAAATATGTTACCTGAAGCAATTTATCATCAAGTTGAAATAAAGTTACCATATTTGACATAGCAGTTTGCAGATAGAAGATGCATGCTTCGACCTTGCACTGTTTTATTTGACTATTTACGGATTATTTAGCACACATTAATGCCACAGAACATTCTTTAGTTCCCATGTGTAGCAAACAATTTCAGTCTGTAGTAAGTGACAAATGCCATACTCATCTGAAAAGACGAAGCTGGTGAAGGGTCTGGAACACAAGTCCTATGAGGAGCGGCTGAGGGAACTGGGGATGTTTAGTCTGGAGAAAAGGAGGCTGAGGGGAGACCTTATCACTCTCTACAACTACCTGAAAGGAGGTTGTAGAGAAATAGGTGTCAGTCTCTTCTCCCTAGTAACAGACGACAGGACAAGAGGAAATGGCCTCAAGTTGCGCCAGGGGAGGTTTAGATTGATATTAGGAAAAATTTCTTCACCGAAAGGGTTGTCAGGCATTGGAACAGGCTGCCCAGGGAAGTGGTGGAGTCCCCATCCCTGGAGGTATTCAAAAGATGTTTAGATGTGGCGCTAAGGGATATGATTTAGTGGTGGACTTGGTAGTGATAGGTTAATGGTTGGACTCGATGATCTTGGAGGTCTCTTCCAACCAAAACGATTCTATGATTCTATTCTATGATTCTAATTAATGATCTGGAAAAACCCAAATAGTAATGCCTGGAATTATGATAATGGACATCTGAGAACAAAATTTGGCACATATTCCTTACAAAATTTGATGATAAAGGTCTCCTAGACACAACAGCCCAGTCTGAGACAAGGTTCCTCCTTTGAGCATTGAAACCAAAATGAAAGAAAGAAAAGCTTATGAGAATTTCTCAGCAATTTATAGTGAACCAGGTGATGCAAAGTTGGCACTGGAACGCTGCCTTGGTTAACATACTGATTTGGACCAGATACTTCTAGGTCTAATACCTAAAGTGCATCAACTTCATATGAACAAGGAAAAAAGCCTTTAACATGCAGGCAAGAAGTATTTGGAAAGTGCCAGAAGTACAAGAGCACTCATGGAAGCATCATGAAGACTGATCTACTTTCATACAAGAGTAACAGTACAAACAGTTTTAAGAAAATCCTATGGATACTGATAATAATTTTATGGGGAAAGGCTTCTGTTGTTAGAAGTTACAGCAGTTAAATAAAGGTTATCAGAAAAACACAGGGCCAGAAGGGATACAGAAGAGATTAGAGAGTCCTGTAGCTCAGCCAACGAGGTGTGAAAGAACAGCAAGATCTGAAACATCCCAAATCTGTAAGACGAGCAAAACCAATGCTTCCCTTTTGCTAGCACTACTGCTCACATAAGCAATTCAGGAATCATATGAACAGAAAAATAACTCTACCAACAGAAGTGATCAGTTTTCTGGGTTTAAATCTTTAGATCAGTTTAGCTCTAGCATCAAAACTTCACTGAGTTACAGTATTCCACCTTTGGCATTTTACTTTTCCTCTGTTTCTGGGACAGTCAGCAACTAGAAGGAGGTAGAAGAAACAGATGATAAAGCAACAGGTGGGAAGAACTCAGAAGATCTAGACAGTACAAAGGAATAAGGCTGGTGGAAATACATGATATTGCTAAGTCAAGTCTTCACTCAGCAGCTGAATGACTTCTCTAAGGCCTCCACTGGAGGTAATTTTATAACCTCTCAGAATAAGTCTCAAGACTTCACTATTCGCTTTCATAGAAACCAAAGGTTTTTTATTAATAAACATTTTTTCAGTATATTGTCCATTAGGAGCAGGACAAATATAAACGGAACACCCTTGATCACCTTCATTTGTATTAGCTGCCCTTTCACTACTCTCTACAAAAACCTGAGAACTAGCCTAACCATGCATTACCTTCTATAAATCTTGAGAACAATACTAATTCATTAAACTTCAGTATCATGCTGCAAATGGGCTGAATGGCAGGACTTACAGTGCTGCTACAAACACACACAGTGTGTTGGTTCATCAAATGATCTAACAGGTGCTGTTATGGAGCATTTACAGCTAAAGTAAAGGTTGATGACCTTTTCCTTCATGGTACAAAAAAAGGGCATGCATGGAGTGGACACTTTTCAGCCTATATTAACTCAAAAGGATGCAGCAAAAGGTTTCATGAGACAACTAACAGCTCACTGATGTCAAAAGGGTAGGCTCACCCCTTTTTGTGTCCCTTCCCAACTGCACATTCCTGCCCCTTCCATACCACCAGCACTCGGTGCTAATCTGATCCCTCATATGAGACCATTCAGTTCACTGAACCATCAGAAAACTAACATAAGGGGGGTGTGGAGGGTTGACCTTGGCTGGATGCCAAGTGCCCACCAAAATGCTCTATCACTCCCCTCAGTCGGACAGGGGAGAGAAAATATAACAAAAGGCTCGTGGGTCAAGATAAGGACAGGGAGATCACTCAGCAATTACCATCATGGGCAAAACAGGGACTCAGGGAAAATTAATTTAATTTATTGCCAATCAAATCAGAGTAGGATAATGAGAAATAAAAACTAAATCTTAACACACCTTCCCCCCACCCCTCCCTTTTTCCCGGGCTCAACTTCACTCCCGATTTCTCTACCTCCTCCCCCCGAGCAGTGCAGGGGGATGGAGAATGGGGGTTGCAGTCAGTTCATCACACGTTGTCTCTGCCGCTCCTTCCTCCTCAGGGGGAGGACTCTTCACACATGGGGTCCCTCCCATGGGAGACAGTCCTCCACAGACTTCTCCAACGTGAGTCCTTCCCACGGGCTACAGTTCTTCATGAACTGCTCCAGCGTGGGTCCTTTCCACAGGGTGCAGTCCTTCAGGAACAGACTGCTTCAGTGTGGGCTCCTCTGTCTCCACGGGGCCACAGGTCCTGCCAGGAGCCTACTCCAGCACTGGCTTCCCACGGGGTCACAGTCTCCTTTGGACGCATCCACCTGCTCCAGCGTGGGGTTCTCCACAGGCTGCAGGTGGATATCTGCTCCACCTTTAACCTCCATAGGCTGCAGGGGGACAGCCTGCCTCACCATGGTCTTCACCACAGGCTGCAGGGGAATCTCTGCTCCAGTGCCTGGAGCACCTCCTCCCCCTCCTTCTTCACTGACCTTGGTGTCTGCAGACTTTTTGCTCTCACATATTCTCACTCCTCTCTCCGGCTGCTGTTGCTGTTGCGCAGCAACTTTTCCCCCTTCTTAAATATGTTATCCCAGAGGCGCTACCACCGTTGCTGATTGGCTCGGCCTTGGCCAGCAGTGGGCCTGTCTTGGAGCCAGCTGGCATTGGCTCTATCGGACATAGGGGAAGCTTCTAGCAGCTTCTCACAGAAGCAACCCCTGTAGCCCCCCTGCCACCAAAACTTTGCCATGCAAACCCAATACAGGGAGAAAAATGAGCCAGTGTGCTAAACTAGCAGAAAACTAAACAGATCCTGGAGAGTACAACCACCACATACACATACTTTACACACTTTACCCCCTATGTCAAGGCAAGGGGAAAGGGGTATCACAAGCCTTGCAGCAAGGCTCCCCTTTCAGCAGCCAACTGGTTCTGGTAGCTCAGCTGTCCCATGATGCCTCATTTTAGCCGTTCCCTCATTTTACAGGTTTGAACATTTATCTAAAAAAGAATTTTAAATATCATGTGACAGCTATCCATAACATTATGATCTAGGTAGGTGTTTCAGTGAATCGACAAGGTCTTCAGGCTCTAGCCCAGAACTGCCCAGATGTTTTTTGTAGTTCTCATTCCCTTGAGTCTGAAAACTTGCTCACTGTTGAACAATAAAGTGTTAACTAAAGAGTTAAGTATTCTTGTTTTTCATTTGCATATTTTTTTTTTCAGATAAAATCCATTCTCTTTCTCATTCGGAGCCACTGCTGGATTTCAGTGCAGACCTAACTTGTTTGCTTGCATCCTGAGGTTTCCTCCAGGCTCTGTTTGTTCTCCAATATATCTGGAATCCTTCTTCTTTGTAGTCCTTGACACTGATCAGCACTACATCTTCATGTGCTTTGCAATACAAGATCTAAGCTAAGACAATTCAGAATTTGCCCCCCCAAGGACACAACTCTCTAACCAGAAGGGATTTACATTGGTTCTCTTTTCAAACCAGACAAATCTATCTTCTTGGCATGTCTTTTTCCAGAGTGCCTAATAGCTTAGTCAAGATGATAGAAATGGCAGAAAGTCAAACAGGGGAGTAAAGGTGTCACAGTCAACTTCTCGTCTCAAAAATCCTGCAACTATTTCAAATAATTAGCTATATAAAAACAGCCCTGCCTTGAAAAGTCACAGTGATAACTTTGCTCTTTCTCTTCTGTAAAAACTCTATAATCAGAAAACAAAAAGATGGATAAGGTTTCTTCTCCAAGGAAAATTGCACAATGATCCAGAGATTAGGCAGTTGTGAAAACGGCATCAATTACTTCAGTAAGCTAAAAAGGTGGCTACTTCAAAAACAAAAAAGAATAAAAAGTCCCCTCCCAATATAATTAGACAGCAAAACCCCACTGTTAAAGATACTATAGTAATTCAGTAATTTGACAAAAATCAAAGAGGCATTTACATAAGCAGCAAGCACACTCAGAGAGCTGCAATGCTAGAAAAAAAAATAGACAGATTGTAAGGAAAACAAAATGTTTAAAACCAACCTTTAACCATTAGGCATTGCATAAAATCCTCATAAACATGCAGATTATTCCACATGTTCACTATGGGAGTTTTTTATCGTTTTACTGAATATTGGAGATTATGCTCCCAGCTGGATCACATGTACAAAGTATGACAGTTTTTATGTTCTTATCTCCTATGCAAGTGCTACAGGGAGTAAAAGCTCTACTATGCATTACTCGCATGGCACAGGAGGTTTGTTTCTATAAAAAAAAAGTCAAATTTAAAAAACCCAAATACAACAAAACTAAGGCAAACCATACAAAGCTTAACAGCTGTACAGATTTGCAAAGCAATTGCAAATGGAGCACTGCGGACCCTCCCTAGCATCCTCCTTCCTCCCTTTTCTCCCCAGTTTAGCCAAGGGGGAAGATTGCTGTGGGGTGTCACCCTCCCTGCAGAGCAGCACCACCAAGGAGGGTGGATCTCTCTTCGCTTCGGGCAGGACAAAAGCCTAGAAGTGTTGTGGACCATAGGTAGAAAGGTTGCCTTTCTGTTCCTAGATTCTACGTCCCTCTGCCATGATACTAATGCACTGTTAATTTCTCACTACCACCATGTCTCTCGGATACCTGGCTGAGGCATCCACACGCCCAAAACTTCCACTGTGCAGAAACTGCCTGTCTCCATGAGGTGCTACACTGAACTGCTGAGGTGCTACAGGTGAACTGCTCTGAGCTAGTTCTCACTTTCTGCAATTTTGACTGCTGATGGTGAGCTACCCCCAAGCCTTGCAGGCTCTCTGTACTCTTTTGAACACACAGTTTCTGGCCATCCCTATTCCCCTTAACTTACAGATGCTCTTGCTTCCAAGCTTTATTCCCTGCTCCTTCCAGCTTCTTGTACCTCAGACCACACAGTCTCCCAGTAATTGCTCTGGATGCTCACAATTCACTTGGCTATCAGGTTGCCCTATATTGTACTGAAGGCATTACAACGCTAGGGAAAATAGAGAAAAACAAACAAACAAACAAACAGGACAGCATTTGCCCTACCCTGCTTCAAAGTTCACCTTCCCAAATCTCTCCCAGTCTCCTCTTGTCCTACTCCTCACGCTAAAACTACATCATACCCTCCCCACTGGTAGGAATGTAAAATCTGTTCATCCCCAGTAGGAATGAGGGCTCCATGTCTTAAACTACAGCTTAAAACGAAGTTTGTCTGTAAGTAATGTTTTCATAACAATGCAGCATCCAAGGTCTTCACTGAAACATGAATCATCATGTAACTACAACTCTGAATGTTTTCCAGCAGCAGTATAGCTGCACCTGGGCTATGGACACATAATCATGTTTTACAGGTATAAAAAGGAGGCCTTATGGTAAAGTAAGAAATGGTGACAAATTTGAAAGTGCTGAGTAAGACGGAGAATTGTATTCATGAAGTAAAGAACAGAGGGATTTTCCTCTTCATACTCTTTTTTCCAGACGGTGCATTATTTCAAACAGGGCGCACGAAGGCACTGAGTAAGTGGCAGCGAGCCGCCAGCTGCCCCGTCCGTCGACGGGCTCCCACTCCCCTGCGAGAACCACAGGCGCCCTCCCTCGGCGCGCTGCGGAACGGCGCCCCCGCCAGCCCACAGACAGTCACACAGCAGAAGCAAAGCCTGTTGGCACCGCTTTCATCACACGCTTTGGTAGGGTGTATAACGCTTAATATACATCCATTCTTTCCAGAAAACGTTTTGTGCATCTCCTTTGTTTCCTTCTCGAGACCCTTTTCCATAAAGGCAAGGGGCTGAACCAGGCAATCACCAGTGCATAACTACCACCCCCTCCCCCAAATGTACTTTTATCCTTCTACCTCATCTTTTAGACTTCTTTCCGCTTTGCCAAAACAGGCTGACAAGCGTCAGGATGAGCTTCAAAAAGAACACAGCAAACTGATTATTCATAAGACACAGCAAAGGGGTGGATTTGGTAGAGATCAAGGGACAGGGGGACAACACACACCACGGAAAATTAGGTTCAAAAGAAGAATCCTTTGATTCCCCCCTCCCCAATTTAAAAAAACCTCCATGAAAATAAATTAAATTGAGAAGACTTGTGAATTGCAATCTCAGTGGTCCACTACCAAAAATCAACTGACTTTCAGAAAAACTAAGAGCTGGTATTTAGACAAAAGCTGTCATGGTTTAACCCCAGCTGGTAACCAAATACCACACAGCCGCTTGCTCTCTCCCCCCACTCCCCAGTGGGATGGGAAGAAAAACCAGAAAAGTAAAAGTGAGAAAACTTGTGGGTTGAGATAAAGACAGTTTACGAGGACAGAAAAGAATAATAATAATATATATTAATAATGATGATAACAAAATATAATTATAATACAATATACAAAATGAACGATGCACAATTTCCACCCCCTGATGACCGATACAGCCTGTCCTGAGGAGTGATCACGGAGTGAAACTGAGAGCAATCTTGGAACCCCCAAGTTCCCAAAAGCTAGAAAGGGGGGGGGGGGGGGGGGGGAGGGAGGGAAGGAAGGAGCCCAGCCCACCTCCACTTATATACGGGGCATGACATCTATGGTATGGAATAATCTCTTTGGACAGTTTGGGTCAACTGTACTGGCTATACCCCTCCCAGCTTTCTGCACCTGCAGATTGGCAAAACCTGGGAAGCTGCAAGATGTCCTTGATCTCTTAGCAACAACTAATAACAGCAGTGTATTACCGACATTCTTCACATACCAAATCCCATACTAAATCCAAAACACAGTAGCTACTGGGAAGAAAATTAGCTCCATCCCAGCCGAAACCAGGACAGTATCCACCCCTTATTCTATACCATTTACGTCATGCTCAGGTGCCACATTTTCCAAACAATCACTGCCACTTTTTCTGTCTTTGATATACACACACAGATATCATTCCCTTAGTCTATGGACCATCCCTCCAAAAAGTCTGCTGAGTTCATTTAGTCCATGATTTTAGGTTCCATCAGTTTTAACAGTCTTTCAGAGCAGGGGAGACGGTGTGTGGTGCTGGATTGTTGCATGCTGCATCTGGAGCTTATAGCTGGTATATCTGGCGCAACTGGCATATCCTGTCCATGGTCCGCGGGTTGAAGATGTCGATCTCAACTGTGCACCAGTTCTGAAGCCAGTTCTGATTCCATCACTGCAGCACTTAGCTCAGTTTCATCACAATTCGACCTTCATTGATCCAGGTGATTCTTACTGTAATACCATTGATATGACATATAACAGCTATAGAAATGATGACATACAGTATATTATAGTGATTAACATCATACAGTACAAACTATTGGCTATTCTCACCTACAATCCAAGCTCCTTGAGGTACACATCGGACTTCCCCATCCTCCCGCATCACCCACCAAGTGCACCCAGGTCCTTGAGCAAAAGCAATTCCACAAATGCCTTTGCCTGAGGCAGGAATTACCCAGACTGTCTTCTCCAGCATATTCTTTACATGCATTACAGGGACTTTATCCCCTTCTACAATATGTGAAAGTTTTGATTGGGCAGGGTCAGCTTGATTGGTGGATCCCCTAGTGTTAACTAACCAGGTGACTTTTGCCACATGTTTATCCCAATGTTTGAAGGTCCCACCACCCATTGCTCTCAGTGTAGTTTTTAACAGCCCATTGTACCGTTCGATTTTCCCAGAGGCTGGTGCATGATAGGGGATGCGATACACCCACTCAATGCCATGATATTTGGCCCAGGTGTCTAGGAGGTTCTTTCGGAAATGGGTCCCGTTGGCTGACTCAATTCTTTCTGGGGTGCCATGTCGCCATAAGACTTGCTTCTCAAGGCCCAGGATAGTGTTCCGGGCGGTGGCGTGGGGCATGGGATACGTTTCCAGCCATCCGGTGGTTGCTTCCACCATTGTAAGCACATGGCACTTGCCTTGGTGGGTTTGTGGGAGTGTGATATAGTCAATCTGCCAGGCCTCCCCATATTTATATTTCAGCCATCGTCCTCCATACCAGAGAGGCTTTAATCGCTTGGCTTGCTTGATTGCAGCACATATTTCACACTCATGGATAACCTGTGCAATAGTGTCCATATTCAAGTCAAGTCCACCCCTCAATCACGAGCCCATCTGTATGTTGCATCTCTTCCCTGATGGCCTGAGGTGTCATGGGCCCACCAAGCTAGGAATAATTCACCCTTATGTTGCCAGTCCAAATCCACCTGCGCCACTTCAATCCTAGCAGCCTGATCCACCTGCTGGTTGTTCTGATGTTCCTCAGTGGCCTGACTCTTGGGTACGTGGGCATCTACGTGATGTACTTTTACAATCAAATTCTCTACCGGGGAAGCAATATCTTGCTGCAGTTCAGCAGCCCATATGGGTTTGCCTCTGCACTGCCAGTTGCTCTGCTTCCATTGCTGTA
The DNA here is from genome assembly GCA_009819775.1 of Phoenicopterus ruber ruber. Taxonomy (NCBI): domain Eukaryota; kingdom Metazoa; phylum Chordata; class Aves; order Phoenicopteriformes; family Phoenicopteridae; genus Phoenicopterus; species Phoenicopterus ruber. The sequence goes on along the minus strand of CM020247.1, from coordinate 2,119,185 downwards.
ACCACCCCCACAGGGCATTCACCTCCATCCATGAGTTAGTATAGAGGTAGAGCATTGGCCACTTTTCTCACTCAGCAATATCTAAAGCCAGCTGGATGGCCTTCACTTGTGCAAACTGACTCGATTCACCTTCTCCTTCAGCAGCTTCTGCGACTGATCATGTAGGACTCCACACGGCAACTTTCCACCTATATGTTATATATGTTTTCCTACAATATGACAGGACCCATCAGTGAACAGGGCATATCACTTCCCATCTTCTAGCAGTTTGTTATACGGTGGTGCCTCTTCAGCACGTGTCACCTCCTCCTCTGGTGACATTCCGAAATCTTTCCCTTCTGGCCAGTCCATGATCACTTCCAAGATTCCTGGGCGACTGGGATTTCCTGTTCGAGCTCCTTGTGTGATCAGTGTGACCCACTTACTCCATGTGGCATCGGTGGCATGATGTGTAGAGGGGACTCTCCCTTTGAACATCCAGCCCAGCACCGGCAGTCGGGGTGCCAGGAGGAGCTGTGCTTCAGTACCAATCACTTCAGAAGCAGCTCGAACCCCTTCATATGCTGCCAAGATCTCTTTTTCAGTTGGAGTGTAGCGGGCCTCAGATCCTCTGTATCCCCAACTCCAAAACCCCAGGGGTCGACCTCAAGTCCCCCCTGGTGCTTTCTGCCAGAGGCTCCAGGTAGGGCTGTTCTCCCCGGCTGCGGTGTAGAGCACGTTTTTAACATCTTGTCCTGCCCGGACTGGCCCAAGGGCTACTGCATGAACTATCTCCTGTTTAATTTGTTCAAAGGCTTGTCGTTGCTCAGGGCCCCATTTAAAAGCGTTCTTCTTCCGGGTCACTTGATAGAGAGGGCTTACAATCAGACTGTAATTTGGAATATGCATTCTCCAGAAACCCACAACGCCTAAGAAAGCTTGGGTTTCCTTTTTGTTAGTTGGTGGAGACATTGCTGTTATCTTATTGATCACGTCCATTGGGATCTGACGACGTCCATCTTGCCATTTTATTCCTAGGAACTGGATCTCTTGTGCAGGTCCTTTGACGTTTCCTCGTTTTATGGCAAAACCGGCTCTCAGAAGGATTTGGATTATTTTCTCCCCTTTCTCAAAAACTTCTTCTGCTGTGTTGCCCCACACAATGATGTCATCAATGTATTGCAGGTGTTCTGGAGCTCCACCCTTTTCCAGTGCAGTCTGGATCAGCCCATGGCAAAGGGTGGGGCTGTGTTTCCACCCCTGGGGCAGTTGATTCCAGGTGTACTGGATGCCCCTCCAAGTGAAAGTAAACTGTGGCCTGCACTCTGCTGCCAAAGGGATTGGGAAAACCGCATTAGCGATATCAGTTGTGGCATACCACTTGGCTGCCTTTGACTCCAGTTCATACTGAAGTTCTAGCATGTCCAGCACGGCAGCACTCTGGTGGTGTAATTTCATTCAGGCCACAATAGTCCACTATTAATCTCCATTCTCCATCAGATTTTCGCACTGGCCATATAGGACTATTAAAGGGTGAACGAGTCTTGCTGATCACTCCCTGGCTTTCCAGTCAACGAATCAGCTTATGTATGGGAATCAAGGAGTCTATATTGCTGCTAGTGCACCGTTGTGACTGGCACCTATTGTTCTTTGACCCTCAGCAACCCCACAACAGAAGGGTCCTCCGAGAGTCCAGGCAAGGAGGACAGCTGCTTAATTTCCTCTGTCTCCACAGCAGCTATACCAAAAGCCCACTGGTACCCTTTTGGGTCCTTGAAGTACCCTCTCCTGAGGTAGTCTATGCCAAGGATGCATGGAGCATCTGGGCCAGTCACAATGGGGTGCTTTTGCCACTTGTTCCCAGTTAGGCTCACTTCAGCTTCCAAGAGAGTTAACTCTTGGGAGCCCCCTGTCACTCCAGATATACTAATGGGTTCTGCCCCTTTGTAGCTTGATGGTATTAGGGTACACTGCGCACCGGTAACCACTAGAACCTTATACTTCTGGGGGGCTGATGTGCCAGGCCATCGAATACACATAGTCCAGTAAACTCGGTTGTCCCTCTCCTCCACCTGGCTGGAGGCAGGGCCCCTCTAATGCTGATTATAATACCCACTATCAACCAATGGGTTCGTGTGGGACACATGGGGTCGAATCTCATCCTTGTTACTCACTTCTTGAAAATATGAATCACAAGTCCTTCTACCCCGTCTGGGGAACTGCCCACTGGAGACTGGAGCAGCAATTTTCCTGGAAGAACCCCCATTTATGATTGTTTTTTCTTGCAACTCACGTACCCGTGCCTCTAGGGTCGAGGTGGCTTTTCCATCCCACTTCCTCATGTCCTTTCCATGGTCACGGAGGTAAAACCACAGGGTACCTCGCCACGTGTACCGTCTCTCTTGAGCAGGAGAAGATTTTCTCCTAATAGCTGAGATACTGGTCCATACAGGTGGGGAGTAGGATCTGTCCTCTTTGAGTTGCTGAATCTCCCAGCACAGTTTTTCGAACAGGTTCTCTGCTCTTTCGGCCAGTCTTTCCACAGCCGAGACACAGGCCCATAGGGAGGAAAAGAGAGATCGTCTCTGTACTGTCGGAGTTGGTTAGCCACTGCACGCACCGGTGGTGCCTCATCGTCTTTCCAACCCATTGCTGCCAATGAGTTGGCATATGATGATGGTGTACTATGTACAAACTTCTGCCACATGGGTCGGGTACATTGGACCTCATCTGGATCTACGGATGACTGCAGGTTATCCAGGTCACGATAAATCAGCTCCCGCACAGCTAATTCCCTCAGAAACTGAATACCTCCCTCCATATTGATCCACTTCTTTGGGTGGCATATAATATCTTCCTTAAAGAAATACCTGTCCCTCACACCTGACAGGAGTCTCCTCCAGAGACTGCAGGCTTCTGGCTCTCTTCCAATCGCCCTGTCAATGGCCGCTTCCCTAGACAGGGATCCCAGCTGCCTGGCTTCCCTGCCCTCTAGTTCCAGGCTACTGGCCCCATTGTCCCAGCGTTGGAGCAGCCAGGTGACAAGTTGCTCACCTTGATGATGGCTGTAATCTTTTCAGATATCTCGCAGCTCTCTCAGGGATAGGGATCGGGTGATTATCTCTCAGTCTGCCTCTCCCTGTTCTTGTGATGTCCCTGATTCATCCTCATCTTTCATTAGGCAAACTGATTTCTTCGTGCATTTCTTCTTCTGTAGAGGGGCACCTGATACTGGCATGGGTTGGTTCTTTGGTTCTTCTGCGGTGCCTGTCGCCGGGGGTTGAGTAACCGCAGTGCCCATGGAAGGGGCAGCCACACCGCAGTGCCTGTTTGTGAGGGTGGAGTAGCCGCAGTGCCTGCCGCCGGGGGTTGAAGTAGCCACAGTATTCGTAGTGGGGGTTGGGGTAACTGAACAGCACCCACATCTGCATTGATATTTCATCTCAAGCAAGACCTGACACACATTCATTCCTACTAATAGGAGCATGCTGGTTCGAGCATCCCAAAGGTATTCAAAATTCTCAAGAGCTCCTGTAGCTACCCAGGAGGAGAAAGGGAAAGCAAAGGCAGGCATTTCCCCTGGTGACCCTCCGGGAAGGAAAAACAAAGGGTGTAATCACTGATAGTTCCCAGTAGATGGCTCCCAAAGTACGGAGCTGAAGCCACCACTGCCACTCTGTTCTGCGAGTCGCCCCCTGGCCATTGAATACAAATATGAAAGCGGTCCCATTAGCAATGATTTTATCATAGCACAAGCCAGTGCCACACAGCACAGCAGAGCAATACCTCTAATCCAACAGCCAGAGTTGATAAACTGCATACAAACACTGGCAAACAGCGCACATGGCAAGTAGGGTCCTATACAACACAACTCTAAGACCAACTCTGAGAGCAAATAAAACAACATTGTGGGCAGCAACACAGTGAATGCTATGCTTACAACAAGTTTCTTTTAACACACTCAGGTCAAATCTGTCGTTATCTCAACCCTTCAAGCCTGACCAGGGGCTCGAACCCTGGACCCTCAGTCTGATGCTCTCTCAACTGAGCTAGCCAGGCCCCTCTCTGGGCCCCATGTTGGGCACCAAAAAGGACTGTCGTGGTTTAACCCCAGCCGGCAACTGTAAGTACCACGCAGCCGCTCACTCACTGCCCCCCCTGTCCCCAGTGGGATGGGGAGAAGAATCAGAAAAGTAAAAGTGAGAAAACTCATGGGTTGAGATAAAGACAGTTTACTAGGACAGCAATGGAAAAGATATTAATAATAATATATATTAATAATGATAATAATAATAAATTATAATGGTAATAGAATATACAAAATCAACAATGCACAATTTCTCACCACCTGATGACCCGATGACCGATACAGCCTGTCCCAAGCAGCGACCACGAAGCAAAACCGAGAGCGATCTCAGAATGATCCCGAGCAGCGATCTCTGAACCCCAAGTTCCCCAGAGCGAGAGAGAGAGAGAGGGAGAGAGAGCGTGCCCAGCCCACCGGCTGACCCCCACTTATATATTAGGCATGACGTCTATGGTATGGAATACTTTCTTTGGCCTGTTTGGGTCAACTGTACTGGCTATACCCCTCCCAGGTTTTTGCACCTGCACATTAGCAAAATCTGGGAAGCTGGAAGACATCCTTGAGCTCTTAGCAACAACTAATATCATCAGTGTATTATCAACATTCTTCACATACCAAATCCAAAACACAGTAGCTACTAGGAAGAAAATCAGCTCCATCCCAGCCAAAACCAGGACAGCCTGCTAAATACTGTTTATAGCTTTGGTGGAGTGCGATTGTCAGTGTACAACTTTTTAATTTGAAAAATAGCAGTTTGCTAAGTAAGTTCTGAAGCAGTTTTTTTAATGCTGCAGTCTCCTAGCTCTTCCTAACAGAACAAAGCCATAACTCAATGCTACATCCATAACACAGGGAATTCTAAAACCAACTACAGAAATTCAGTTTAACCCAGTGGGATGTTCAGAGGATTCAAGACAATCATTCAAAACTATACACTGTATATACCAGAGGAAGCTCTTCACACTCTATTAACACAGAAAGAAAGCGGGCAAGTTTTACTAACGTATCTTCTAAAAATTCTCACCTGGTCTCGAGTCTTACCTGTCAGTATCAGACAACAGCAAAAGTAAAGACACTAATTAAAGATTTCTTACCAAGAAGTCTGAATGATCCAATTACTACCTTGGCTTTCACTTATGTAAACCCAACAATGAGGTATCTTAAGTATCTGAACCTGTTACACACCTTAGTCATGTTCAGGTACATTCTTTAAATTAAAGATTGTAACAATGTTGAGGGAATATACAAAGTAGTCAGAAAATAAACCTGAAATGTTGGTGTTTTATAAGAAGCTACTTGAAGTTTGCCTCTGCTGTGTTTTAGCTTCTTCTGCTGCTTTACAAGTTTAAGATGCATAATGCCTTTCCTCTTCAAAAAAACTGCTGTCCTCACTATTGTGCTAATAAGATCACCCACAGACTGTTCACAAGGAGAACTTCCAGCAGCATATGAGAACAGTCAGAGGCTACATGAGAGACCATGACCCACAGAAGCCCACAGGGCCAGATGGGCTGCACCCAAAAGTGGTGCTGGCTGATCTCGATGGTGACTGAGATGGGGAGGTCCCCAACAAGTGAAAAAATGCAAATGTCATGCCATCTTCAAAAAAAGCCAGAACAACTGTTCAGGGAGCTACAGGCTGATCAGTCTAATTTTTGTCCATAGGAAAATCACAGAGCAGGACCTCTATACAAGGAAAGTCATTACAGTCCACTTAGGCAGACAACTTAGATGGGTAAAAGTTGGTTGGATGATTGGGTTTAGAGGCAACAGTTAATGGCTTGTATTCTACCTGGACTGCAGTAACAAAGTGGAGGATCACAGGGGCCCAACCTGTAACCCATCCTGCTTAACATCATCATCATTGACCTGGGAAGAGTCACTCTTGTCAAGTTTGCAGGTGACACCAAACTGGGGGGATCAGCCAACATGCTGGAGAGCAGGGCTGCCATCCAGAGGGACCTGGGCAGGTTGGAGGAATGGGCCTTGTGCAGTTCAGCCCAGACAAACATCAAGCCCTGCCCCTGGGAGTGCAGAGCCCTGGGCAGCAGTCCAGGCTGGGCACTGCCTGCTTGGGCAGCAGCTCTGCAGAAAAGTCCCCGGGGCACTGGGGGACAGCAAGCTGCACAGGAGCCACTTGTGGGGCTGGCAGCAGTGAGGGTCAGCAGCATCTGGTGCTGTAGGAGCAGAGGCACAACCAGGAGATGGAGGGATGCGACAATCCCCCTCGACTCAGCACTTCTTAGACCACACCTAGATACCGCGTCCTCTGGTTTGGGCTCCCCAGTCCAGGAGAGACACTGCCAAACTGGAGTGAGCCCAGCAGAGGCCCACCAGGATGCTCAGGAGCTGGAGCACCTGCCCTGTGAGGGGAGCCTGAAGGATGGGGCTGCTTCAGCCTGGAGAAGGGAAGGCTTTGGAGGCACCTCAGAGCAGCCTTCCCCTGCCTACAGGCAGGTCACTGAGAAGATGGAGCCAGGCTCTCCACAGCAGTGCATGGTGGCTAGATGAGACACAACAGGTATAAGTTGAAACAAGACAAGTTCAACTGGAAATAAAGAGAAACCTTTCTCCCCACGGGGGATAGTACAGCAGTAGTGCAGGTTGCTTAGAAGTGCTGTGCGGTCTCTATTCTTGGAGGTTTTCAAGATAGACTGCATAAAGCCCTGAGCCACGTGGTCTGGCTTTGAGCAGGAAGTCAGACTAGAGACCCCCAAGATTCCCTCTAACCTTAACTGTTGCATGACTGTCTACAATGCTGTCAAACCTAGCGAGCTCTTTAACCTTTCATTTACATTAGTCTTACCTGTTAATTTAATAGGTGACAAGAACCCTACAACAAATCCAATCTGTAAGCTGACAGCATCTTTGCAAAGCCACCATCATGGAAGAAAAACACAGAAAAGTTTGAACAACCTATTAATTTGAATCCACAAGCCTGCATGCTGTCATCTTCCACTCTTTTAGAGACTGGGGAAGAGAGGCCTTCACAAGTACCATCACACTGCCTGTTACATATGCTCATCAGAAGTATGAAAAGAATTGCACGACTCCAAGCAGGTAATAGAGTAACAACAAAACAGTCACATGTGCCAGAGCTCAGTTCTGTTCCACCTGAAGTCAGTGTAAAACACAAATTCAAGAAAATCAGTACTGGACACAAAACAAACAGGTTTTTTTATCTAAATCTAAATTCATTCTCTTAAACATATGAAAAAAAAAAAAAAAAACAAAACAGTTCCATAGAGCATAGAACTTTTATCACAGGCGGGGTATAAATGAGAAGACCTGCATTCACCTGTATCAGAGAAAAGAGGAAGCAGATGTGCTGCTAGCATGTAGAGTGATAACAGAGCTCGTGTTAGCAAATAAAATTGCCAAAGCAGCTTGTCCTGGTTTCAGCCAGGATGGAGCTAATTTTCTTCCCAGTAGCTACTGTGTTTTGGATTTAGTATGGGATTTAGTATGTAAAGAATGTTGATAATACACTGATGATATTAGTTGTTGCTAAGAGATCAAGGATGTCTTCCAGCTTCCCAGGTTTTGCTAATGCACAGGTGCAAAAACCTGGGAGGGGTATAGCCAGTATAGTTGATCCAAACTGGCCAAAGAGAGTATTCCATACCATAGACGTCATACCCAGTATAAGTGGGGGTCGGCTGGTGGGCCAGTTCCCTTTTTTCCCCTTTTCATTCATTCGGGCCTTTTCGTTTGTTCGTTTGGCTGTTTGTTCCCTTGCTTGCTCTATCTGGAACTTGCTGTTCCGAGATCACTGCTGGGGACAGGCTGTATCGGTCATCAGGTGGTGAGAAATTGTGCATTGTTCATTTTATATATTATATTATTATATATTATTATATTATTAAACATAATTATTATTATTATCTTTTTCCTTGCTGTCCTGGTGAACTGTTTTTATCTCAACCCACGAGTTTTCCTTTCTCTCCAATTCTCCTCCCCACCCTGCTGGGGGGGGGAAAGCAAGCAAGCGGCTGCATGGTATTCATGGTCTCATATTTTAAAGAACAAGTGGAAGGGACTGCATAAATACCAACCCTTAAGAGTAACTCTGAAAACCCCAACCCAGCATTTCCATAACAGACAAGTCCTCAACAGTTTAAGGAAGGCTCAACAAAGAGAAATGACTACCATGCAACCAATTTAATTACTGATAACTAAAAAGAGATTTTTTAATGTTTACCAGTTATTGGATATTAATATTTCCAACCCACACTAGAAACTGTCATAAAGACTCCCAATGTTTGGAACAATCATCACCTCATCTGGTTATCAACCTCAAGACTCTGTAGTGTCCAATGTCCAGAAGCAGAGCAATAGTAACAGCACTGATTAGCCCCACTTGTGAGTCATCATCTTGAGCTTCATCCACACTAAGGTACAGTATCTAACCTACATCCATCACAGCCTGGGTGAAAACAGATGTTACTGGGAAAATGAGAACTACTATAGGAGGAAATGAGAAATAAGATTTAGCATTTGACCTTCCTGTTCTTTACTTAGACATAATCTATCTACACATTAAAGTTCTACTCAACTAAATTAATAACTACATATAAATAATTGCAAGAAGTCAACATGTGACAACCTAGCAGAAAGGCTGTCATATTCCATAGTTGCACAAAGACTATACACTTCCCTGCTTTTCCTGTTTTACTGCCAGCTATTTGGCCAATACGAAAAGATCCTGAAAAGACACCCTCCATAGAAAGCTCTCTTTTGCCAATGGAAAAATTATAGCCCCAGATATGTAAGCAACTGGAAAAAAGGAGATTTGTACAAATATATACACACACAAATATGATCATTCCTACAAATTAGTCTATTCGCATATGCTCTCTAAATTTTTAACTTATCCATTTTTCTCTTCCCTTAATCTATTTTTCTTCCTTTTCTTTGCTAGTTACAGTAAGTTTTCAGATATTCAAAACACACCAATGAAGAACTCCATCTGTGCATGTACTAAAACAGCTTGGTAAACATAAGACTTGTACTGTTCCAGTATTGCCATGATGTACTCTACAATGTTAATAAAAATCCTAAAAATCTTTTTACATTCCCCCTGGGGAAATGCCAAGATGAACAGAAACACGAGAGGATGCTACTGGTTTAAGGAAACCTCCATTTCCCTTCCTCCTACCCATTCCCATTCCCTTTCATAGAATCAGAGAATCATTTTGGTGGGAAGAGACCTTTAAGATCACTGAGTCCAACTGTTAACCTATCACTACCAAGTCCACCACTAAACCATGTCCCTAAGTGCCACATCTACATGTCTTTTAAATACTTCCAGGGATGGTGACTCAACCACTTCCCTGGGCAGCCTGTTCCAATGCCCGACAACCCTTTCAGTGAAGAAATTTTTACGAAGATCCAATCTAAACCTCCCCTGGTGCAATTTGAGGCCATTTCCTCTCGTCCTGTCGTCTGTTACTTGGGAGAAGAGACCGACACCCACCTCTCTACAACCTCCTTTCAGGTAGTGGTAGAGAGCGATAAGGTCTCCCCTCAGCCTCCTTTTCTCCAGGCTAAACAACCCCAGTTCCCTCAGCCGCTCCTCATAGGACTTGTTTGCTAGACCCTTCACCAGCTTCGTTGCCCTTCTCTGGACATGCTCCAGCACCTCAATGTCTTTCTTGTAGTGAGGGGCCCAAAAGTGAACACAGTACTCGAGGTGCAGCCTCACCAGGGCCGAGTACAGGGGGGGACGATCACTTCCCTAGTCCTGCTGGCCACACTATTTCTGATACAAGCCAGGATGCTGTTGGCCGCCTTGGCCACCTGGGCACACTGCTGGCTGATATTCAGCCGACTGTCAACCAACACCCCCAGGTCCTTTTCTGCCAGGCAGCTTTCCAGCCACTCCCCCCCAAGCCTGTAGCGTTGCCTGGGGTTGTTGTGACCCAAGTGCAGGACCCGGCACTTGGCCTTGTTGAACCTCATACAATTGGCCTCAGCCCATCGATCCAGTCTGTCCAGATCCCTCTGTAGCACCTGCCCGCCCTCAAGCAGATCAACACTCCTGCCCAGGCTGGTGTCGCCTGCAAACTTACTGAGGGTGCACTCGATCCCCACATCCAGATCATTGATAAAGATGTCAAACAGAACTGGCCCCAATTCTGAGCCCTGGGGAACACCACTCGTGACCAGCCGCCAACTGGATTTAACTCCATTCACCACAACTCTTTGGGCCTGGCCATCCAGCCAGTTTTTTACCCAGCGAAGAGTATGCCCATCCAAGCCATGAGCAGCCAGTTTCTCCAGGAGGATGCTGTGGGAAACGGTGTCAAAAGCTTTACTAAAGTCCAGGTAGACAACGTCCACAGCCTTTCTCTCATCCACTAAGCGGGTCACCTTGTCATAGAAGGAAATCAGGTTAGTCAAGCAGGACTCACTCTGTGCCTCCTCCCTGCTGCAACACAGAAGCAGTAGATCAGACAACTGAATTTAATTTAATATTGTATTTAGTTATCTACTGACAATTATATACTGTATATTCTGTCTTATTTTATTGCTCACCTTCAGCTGCAAGATTGCATCAGACAGAAACCTTTTGACTGGCAGGGCTACCACGACCTTTAAGAGCACACCTCACCATGCATTGGCTACCAATGAACGTTAGGGACCATAAGACCTCATTTCAGGATGTCAGGACATGGTGATCAAATCCAGTTCTACCAGCTCATTGCCAAAGGCGGCTGTGGATTCTACCTGACTTCACGAGGAATCTAGATATATTCAGAGATGAAAATCCACTGATGTTAATAAGGACATAAACCACATCTAACTCCAAAGTGCCTGTGCTTAAAAAAGTCAGAAATTTGAAAGATATCGGGTAACAGTAGCACATACGCTTTTCCTGTTCTTACTCTTCCATAGGCATGTGTTTACGGCTATTATAAAACATGTCACTGGTCAAGAGACACGTTTGGTCTGACCCAATACGCCCATTTTTGTGTTCTAATTCTACCTTCAGAAAAGTGTTCAAATAGCAGAAAAAAACATGAGACAACAACACCTAAATGTTTTTCTCCACAATTGTTAACAGGAGCTAATTAAATTACCACCACTCATCCTGTGCAATGAATGAGTCATAGGTCCTATGGAAAGGAACAGGGAAAACAAAGCAATGTTGAGTAATTAAAGGGTCAGGGTATGCAAGCATGCTACAAGGAAGGCTAAGGTCCACCTCGAATTTAATCTGGCAAGGGACATCAAGGACAACAAGAAGGGCTTCTTCAAATACATTGGTAGAAAACGGAAGGCTAGGGAAAACGTGGGCCCTCTGCTGAATGAGGTGGGTGCCCTGGTGACAAAGGATGCAGAGAAGGCAGAGTTACTGAATGCATTCTTTGCTTCAGTCTTTACTGCCAAGGCTGGCCCCCAGGAATCCCAGACCCTGGAGGGAAGAGAGGAAGCCTGGAGAAAGGATGGCCTTCCTTTGGTCGAGGAGGATCAGGTTAGAGATCAGATAGGCAAACTGGACACCCACAAATCCATGGGCCCCAATGGGATGCACCCACGAGTGCTGAGAGAGCTGCCAGAGGTCATTGCCAAGCCACTCTCCATCATCTTTCAAAGGTCATGGAGAACAGGAGAAGTGCCTGAGGACTGGAGGAAAGCCAATGTCACTCCAGCCTTCAAGAAGGGCAAGAAGGAGGACCCGGGAAACTACAGGCCAGTCAGCCTCACCTCCATCCCTGGAAAGGTGATGGAGCAGCTCATTCTGGAGGCCATCTCCAAGCATGTAGAGGAAAAGAAGGTGATCAGGAGTAGTCAACATGGATTCACCAAGGGGAAATCATATGCTTGACCAATCTGATAGCCTTCTACAATGGCATGACTGGCTGGGTGGATGAGGGGAGAGTGGTGGATATTGTCTACCTGGACTTCAGCAAGGCGTTTGACACTGTCTCCCATAACATCCTCATAGGCAAGCTCAGGAAGGGTGGGCTAGACGAGTGGACAGTGAGGTGGATTGAGAACTGGCTGAATGGCAGAGCTCAGAGGGTGGTGATCAGCAGCACAGAGTCTAGTTGGAGGCCTGTGGCTAGTGGTGTTCCCCAGGGGTCGGTACTGGGCCCAGTCTTGTTCAATTTATTCATCAATGACCTGGATGAAGGGACAGAGTGTACCCCCCGCAAGTTTGCTGATGACACGAAACTGGGAGGACTGGCTGATACACCAGAAGGCTGTGCTGCCATTCAGCGAGACCTGGACAGGCTGGAGCGTTGGGCAGAGAGGAACCTCATGAGGTTCAACACAGGCAAGTGCAGGGTCCTGCACCTGGGGAGGAACAACCCCATGCACCGGTACAGGTTAGGGGTTGACCTCCTGGAAAGCAGCTCTGAGGAGAAGGACCTGGGAGTCCTGGGGGATGACAAATTCACCATGAGCCAGGAATGTGCCCTTGCAGCCAGGAAGGCCAACGGCATCCTGGGGTGCATTAAGAAGAGTGTGGCCAGCAGGTCGAGGGAGGTTATCCTCCCCCTCTACTCTGCCCTAGTGAGGCCCCATCTGGAGTACTGTGTCCAGTTCTGGGCTCCACAGGTTAAGGAAGATGAGGAACTACTGGAGAGAGTCCAGCGGAGGGCTACAAAGATGATTAAGGGACTGGAGCATCTCTCCTATGGGGAAAGGCTGAGGGAGCTGGGGCTGTTCAGCCTGAGGAAGAGAAGACTGAGAGGGGACCTCATCAACACTTATGAATATCTCAAGGGCGGGTGTCAAGAGGATGGGACCAGACTCTTTTCAGTGGTGGTGCCCAACGACAGGACAAGGGGCAACAGGCACAAACTGGAACACAGGAAGTTCCATCTGAACACGAGGAGAAACTTCTTTAGTGTGAGGGTGACAGAGCACTGGAACAGGCTGCCCAGGGAGGTTGTGGAGTCTCCTTCTCTGGAGATATTCAAAACCCTCCTGGACGCAGTCCTGTGCAGCCTGCTCTAGGTGAACCTGCTCTAGCAGGGGGGTTGGACTAGACGATCTCCAGAGGTCCCTTCCAACCCCTACCATTCTGTGAGTCTGTGATTACCTTGTCTTCATTCATAATAAAGTCTATAGGTATCCTCTAAACTAAAGAAGGGTTTTTTGGGGGAGGATCAAAGTATCTAATTATAATTTGCATATTTCCAGTAGTAGAAAATCCACTACAGTCTGGGCATGATATTCTAGCGTTTAGCTGCCTCTCCTTTAATGAATGCCTATTGCATTTTTGATCCCCTTCTGTATGATTTAAGGAAAATTTTCCTTGCCTTTTTTTTTTTTTTTTATATAAGCAAATATTACAAGTTCCTCAAGTCATGCATTATCAGGGATTTTTTTCCTAACCTTCCACTCATTTGAATGACTCTTCCCTGACCTCTTTGATTCTATTTTTCTATGTATTGGAACACTCTTCTTTGGGGACGTCAGGACAGACAACAGTAGTGCAATGGGAATTATTCTTGTCAACTACAGACATCATAAAACATTTCTTTTCCTACTTGTTAATTTCCTAATCTCCAAAGCAGATGTGGTGGGTTGAGAAAATATGACGAAAGGCTTGTGGGTCAAGATAAGGACAGGGAGATCACTCACCAGTTACTGTCACGGGCAAACCAGACTCGACTTTGGTAATAAATTGATTTCCCCATCAAATCAGAGTAGGATAATGAGAAATAAAAACAAATCTTAAAACACCTTCCCCCAACCCCTCCCTTCTTCCTGGGCTCAACTTCACTCCCAAATTCTCTACCTCCTCCCCACCAGTGGCACAGGGGGACAGGGGAATGGGGGTTGCAGTCAGTTCATCACACATTGTCTCTGCTGCTCCTTCCTCCTCACACTCTTCCCCTGCTCCAGCGTGGGGTCCCTCCCACAGGAGACAGTCCTCCACGGACTTCTCCAACATGGGTCCTTCCCATGGGCTGCAGTTCTTCATGAACTGCTGCAGCACGTGGGTCCTTTCCACGGGGTGCAGTCCTTCAGGAAAAGACTGCTCCAGCGTGGGTCCCCTGTGGGGTCACAAGTTCTGCCAGAAAACCTGCTCCTGCATGGGCTCCTGTCCACAGGTCTACAGGCCCTGCCGGGAGCCTGCTCTCCAGCATGGGCTTCCCACGGGGTCACAGCCTCCTTTGGGCACATCCACCTGCTCCAGTGTGGTGTTCTTCACAGGCTGCAGGTGGATATCTGCTCCACTGTGGTCCTCCCTGGGCTGCAGGGGGACAGCCTGCCTCACCATGGTCTTCACCACAGGCTGCAGGGGAATCTCTGCTCCGGTGCCTGGAGCACCTCCTCCCCCTCCTTCTTCTGTCCTGGTTTCGGCCGAGACGGAGGTAATTTTTTCTCCAGCAGCTACTGTGCTTTGGATTTAATATGTGAAGAATGTTGATAATACACTGATGTTACTAGTTGCTGTTAAGCTATCAAGGACATTTTAGAGTTTCCCAGGTTTTGCTAACGTGCAGGTGCAAAAACTTGGGGGAGTATAGCCAGTATAGTTGATCCAAACTGGCCAAAGAGAGTATTCCATACCATAGATGTCATGCCCAGTATAAGTGGGGGTCAGCCGGTGGGCCACTTCCCTTCTTTTTCCCTTTTTTTCGTTCGTTCGGGCCTTTTCGTTCATTCATAGAATCACAGAATCACAGAATGGTAGGGGTTAGAAGGGACCTCTGGAGATCATCTAGTCCAACCCCCCTGCCAGAGCATTCGTTTGGCTCTTTGTTCCCTCGCTCACTCTCTCTGGAACTTGCTGTTGAATGTTTGTTTCCAGGGATGGGGCATCTACCACCTCTCTGGGCAATCAGTTCCAGTGTTTCACCACCCTCGTTGTAAAAAACTTCTTCCTTATATCTAGTCTAAATCTCCCCTCCTTTAGTTTAAAACCATGACCCCTTGTCCTATCACAGCAGGCCCTGCTAAAAGTCTATCCCCGTCTTTCCTATAAGCCCCCTTTTAAGTATTGAAAGGCTGCAATAAGAGCTCCCTGGAGCCTTCTCTTCCCCAGGCTGAACAACCCCAACTCTCTCAGCCTTTCCTTGTAGGAGAGGTGTTCCATCCCTCTGATCATTTTTGTGGCCCTTCTCTGGACCCGCTCCAGCAGGTCCATGTCCTTCTTGTGTTGGGGGCTCCAGAGCTGGGTGCAGTACTCCAGGTGGGGTCTCACCAGAGCAGAGTAGAGGGGCAGAATCACCTCCCTCGACCTGCTGGCCATGCTTCTTTTGATGCAGCCCAGGATATGGTTGGCCTTCTGGGCTGCGAGCACACATTGTTGGCTCATGTCCAGCTTTTCGTCCACCAGTACCCCCAAGTCCTTCTCAGCAGGGCTGCTCTCCATTACATCATCCCCCAGCCTGTATTGATACTGGGGGTTGCTCCAACCTAGGTGCAGGACCTTGCACTTGGCCTTGTTGAACCTCATGAGGTTCGCCCGGGCCCACCTCTCGAGCTTGTCCAGGTCCCTCTGGATGGCATCCCGTCCCTCAGGCGTGTCCACTGCACCACTCAGCTTGGTGTCATCTGCAAACTTGCTGAGGGTGCACTCGATCCCACTGTCTATGTCATTGATGAAGGTATTAAACAGTACTGGTCCCAATACGGACCCCATTGAGCCATCGACCACTACCCTCTGGATGCGACCATCCAACCAATTCCTCATCCACTGAACAGTCCACCCATCAAATCCCTATCTCTCCAATTTAGAGAGAAGGACGTTGTGGGGGACCGTGTCAAAGGCCTTACAGAAGTCCAGATAGATGACATCCATAGCTCTTCCCTTGTCCACTGATGTAGTCACTCATCATAGAAGGCCACTAGGTTGGTCAGGCAGGACTTGCCCTTGGTGAAGCCATGCTGGCTGTCTCCAATCACCTCCCTGTCCTCCATGTGCCTCAGCATAGCTTCTAGGAGGATCTGTTCCATGATCTTCCCAGGCACAGAGGTGAGGCTGACAGGTCGGTAGTTCCCAGGGTTCTCCTTCCTACCCTTTTTAAAAATGGGTGCAATGTTTCCCTTTTTCCAGTCCCCAGGGTCTTCACCTGACTGCCATGACTTTTCAAATATCATGGAGAGTGGCTTGGCAACTACATCAGCCAATTCCTTCAGGACTCTGGGATGCATTTCATCAGGTCCCATAGACTTATGTATGTTCAGGTTCCTCAGGTGGTCACGAACCTGATCTTCTCTTACAGTGGGAGGGACTTTGCTCCCCCAGTCCCCGTCTTGCGGTCCAAGGGATAGCTGTTCCGGGATAGCTGCTGGGGAATATCCCTGTTCCCTGCCTGCTGCTCGGGATGGGCTGTATTGGTCGTCGGGTGGTGAGAAATTGTGCATTGTTTGTTTTATATATTCTATTATCCTTATATTTTATTATTATTATTATCTTTTTTATATATTAATATATTTTTATCTTTGTCTTTGCTGTTCTGGTGAACTGTTTTTATTTCAACCCATGAGTTTTCTTTTCTGTCTGATTCTCCTCCCCACCCCACTGGGGAGGAGGGGAGTGAGCGAGCGGCTGCATGGTATTTGGTTACCATTTGGGGTTAAACCACGACATCTTCACTGACCTTGGTGTCTGCAGAGTTGTTTCTCTCACATATTCTCACTCCTCTCTCCTGGCTGCTGTTGCGCAGCAGTTTTTTTCCCCTTCTTAAATATGTTATCCCAGAGGTGCTACCACCGTCGCTGATTGGCTTGGCCTTGGCCAAGCGGCGGGTCTGTCTTGGAGCTGGCTGGAACTGGCTGTGTCTGACATGGGTGAAGCTTCTGGCATCTTCTCACAGAAGGCACCCCTGTAGCCCCCCCCGGCTACCAAAACCTTGCCACGTGAACCCAAAACAGCAGACGTCAGTCCTTTGAGGCTATGACTGATCCTTACAGACGCTCCATGAAAATTTACTTACCGTGTCCAAAAGCATTTTCAGAGGCATTGTTTTCTAGGGCAGAAAACACCATCTTCTTGTGGTGGTGCATACCCTTGGGTTCTTGTTATACCTACCATTACCTGTGCTCAGAATAGGCAACATGGCCTGTGATTTGCTTTCTGTGATCTTCTTTCCAAGAAACCCAGTGCACATCCAGTCACCTGAAACAGGATTATCTTCTGTAGATTGTTCAAGGAGCATCTATTCCAAATTACATTGCTGTGCTACTAGCCACCTAGTAATATATCAACAATCTGTCTTTTTCATTATTTATCAATTTTCTTTCTCTGTTGTTGATGTTCTTGGGTTTCTTTGGGATGGGTGCTGTTAAATGTCAAACAGCATGGGCAGGTCCTGTGGGATCACACTAGAAACGTACCACTTGATGAAAACTCCTTGTTTACAGGTATATCCCGGAGCCCATAAATCAAACAAACTTATACAGTTTTAAAAGTTCTTTGCTGATATTGGATTGTTCTAATAGATTAAGCAAAATTAATTTTTAATTAAATTTAATTAAATAAAATTTATTAAATTATTTATTAAATTTTAAAATAAATTTAATTAAATTTCTCCTCAGTTGCCGAGGCGATCAGCTCCGGTGCCGGCACGACCTGCAGCGGAGCGTCCTAGCGCGGCGTACAGGGGGGTTTCCCGAACCGGGGAGCCTCAGAGGGAGCCGAGGGACCTGCCAGGAGCCGGCAGCTCGCGCGAGAGCGGCTGACGAGACCTGGGCGGGGCCCGGAGCCGCGGCGGGGTATAAAAAAGCCCCCGGGGAGCGCCAGCGACCTGGAGCGCGGCGAACAGGGCGGGCAAACAGGGCGCGGCGCATCAGGAAGGGCGCAGCGCGGCAGTTCGCGCCGGCAGGGCGTGCAGGGAGGGTGCTGAAGCTCCGCCGGCTCGACGGGGGAAGCGATGGTGTCCACCCGGCAGAAAGCCATGGCCGCTCCAAGCCTTGCACCCGCCACGGCTGACGCAGCTTCCTAGACGGAGCTGCGGTGGGAACACGCTGCCACCCAGGTGTCCGGCTGCAGGGTGTGCCCTACTCTGATGCCAGCACCGGGCGACAGCGGCAGCGAGCACGCCTGTGGGAGGTGTGCCCAGGTAGAGGACCTCCTCCGCCTGGTGACAGAGCTCCGGCAAGAGGTGAGCAGGTTGAGGAGCATCAGGGAGTGTGAGAGGGAGATCGACGACTGGACTCGCACCCTGCCCTCCCTGCGACAGGCGCAACAGGCAGCCAAGGTGCCTGTCGCGGGGGACTCCCGATCGCGACCCTCTCCCTGCACGGCTGAACGCAGGGACGTAGGGGACAGGGGACAGTGGCAACTAGTGCCTCCCCGGCGAGGGCAGGCGTGTCTCCTCAGCGCCTACCCCACCTCCGCAGGTGCCCTTGCACAATAGGTACGAGGCCCTGCCGCTGGAACCAAACAATGACCAGGCTGATGGTTCAGCCAGCCTGGAGGTGCTGCCGAGGACTAGTCAGCCGAGGGCCTGCATCAAAACTGCCCCCACAAAAGAAAACAAGAGACGGGTCATTGTCATAGGAGACTCCCTTCTGAAAGGAACAGAAGGGCCCATATGCAGACCAGACCCACTGCTTAGGGAAGTTGTGGGGGACCGCGTCAAAGGCCTTACAGAAGTCCAGATAGATGACATCCATAGCTCTTCCCTTGTCCACTGATGTAGTCACTCATCATAGAAGGCCACTAGGTTGGTCAGGCAGGACTTGCCCTTCCCCAACGACAGGACAAGGGGCAACAGGCACAACCTGGAACACAGGAAGTTCCATCTGAATATGTGGAAAAACTTCTTTAGTGTGAGGGTGACAGAGCACTGGAACAGGCTGCCCAAAGAGGTTGTGGAGTCTCCTTCTCTGGAGATATTCAAAACCTGCCTGGACACAGTCCTGTGGAACCTGCTCTAGGTGACCCTGCTCTGGCAGGGGGGGGACACTAGATGATCTCCAGAGGTCCCTTCCAACCCCTACCATTTTGTCTGCATTAAAACACACGTGAAACAGAAGGCAATTTAGGCAGGATTAACTTGCTAATACTCTTCCTAATCTATGATAGCTATGATAGCTTGGCTTTACCACCATACAGTTGTAACATTTCCTGTACACAACTATGTTTCTAAAACAGCTTAAGTTTCCAATGGCCTGGAAGAGTTTGATATATGGGTCTTCTGATGGAGAATGCCACTCTCACATCAGAATCAATGTAATGGGATACGCAAAGAATGTCACCTGCTTCCTTGCAAAGAGACAACTGCCTAAACTATCAAAGATGGTGCTGTAAGCTAAACTGGCTGACCTTGTACTAAAGCAGATATGGGAGCACTCAGAAACCATATTCTAGCCGGTAAGCTGGGCAGCCATACCTCTCTCCATCCATTCCAGGCAGATCAAAATGCATATGACCATACCTATAGATATTATTGAACAAGAAGAAATCAGATGTCACCATATTGACATGGCAGTGTTTTGTCATCAGTACCAGAACATTACACACATCTCCGCCAGTTATAAAGATGCTGCTGTAAAAGTTACTCCATATCTTCTGCATTGTATCATAACCAGACAGTGCTGGCTGATTTTGTGTTAAACTGGGCTAAGTTTATCAGTAGATGCATCTGTCAAAGGGGAAGTGAGGGGGTATTATAGTTTGTCTGGGGTTTTTTTGTGGCTTTTTTTTTTTTTTTTTTTTTAAATCCTGGGTTTTTTTTCTAGGGCAGAACCCACAATAGAGAGTAGAAAATGCTAAACAGGGCTGAGTAAATACACGTAGACTGCAACTTCACAAAAGCTCACTGCTTTTAGGCATAGATGTTTTGGGACTTCAACAGAAAGAGAAAAAACTAATTTCCATATAAGTTTGTAATGTCTAATGGTGGCTGCCAAGAGGAAATGTACAAAGGAGAGCTCAAATATACAAGTATAGGACTATGAGAATTAATATCTTCTCTAAAAGTGTGTGCTGTTCAGTGGAAATATGATTTAAAAACCCATATAAATGTTTAATCCTTCAAATGTTATTAAATTCTTAACTCCAGAACTATCTTGTAACATAATGTCCCATTACATATTACAAAAAAAAAAAAAAAAAAATTTGTTAAAATGTTTGTGCAACATTTGTTAAAACGAAAAAGAGAACTGAAATGTAATATCTCCATGGCTTTGAAAAAGGTCATCCAGGAGCATCCAATTTATCACCTCTACATAAATAATTACTGACCAGTTAGGTGGCTTTTGCTAAAAGTGTATCCCAATGTTTGAAGGTCCCACCACCCATTGCTCTCAGTGTAGTTTTCAGTAGTCCACTGTACCATTCGATTTTCCCGGAGGCTGGTGCATGATAGGGGATGTGATACACCCACTCAATGCCATGCTCTTTGGCCCAGGTGTCTAGGAGGTTGTTTCGGAAATGAGTCCCATTGGCTGACTCAATCCTTTCTGGGGTGCCATGTCGCCATAAGACTTGCTTCTCAAGGCCCAGGATAGTGTTCTGGGCGGTGGCACGGGGCACTGCATACGTTTCCAGCCATCCGGTGGTTGCTTCCACCATTGTAAGCACATGGCGCTTGCCTTGGCGGGTCTGTGGGAGTGTGATATAGTCAATCTGCCAGGCCTCCCCATATTTCTATTTCAGCCATCGTCCTCCATACCAGAGAGGCTTTGACCACTTGGCTTGCTTGATTGCAGCACATGTTTCACACTCATGGATAACCTGTGCGATAGTGTCTATGCTCAAGTCCACCCCTCAATCACGAGCCCATCTATATGTTGCATCTCTTCCCTGATGGCCTGAGGTGTCATGGGCCCACCAAGCTAGGAATAATTCACCTTTATGTTGCCAGTCCAGATCCACCTGCGCCACTTCAATCCTAGCAGCCTGATCCACCTGCTGGTTGTTTTGATGTTCCTCAGTGGCCTGACTTTTAGGTACGTGGGCATCTACGTGGCGTACTTTTATAACCAGCTTCTCTAGCTGGGCAGCAATATCTTGCCACAATTTGGCAGCCCAGATGGGTTTGCCTCTGCGCTGCCAGTTGCTCTGCTTCCATTGCTGTAACCACCCCCACAGGGCATTCGCCACCATCCAGGAGTCGGTACAGAGATAGAGCACTGGCCACTTCTCTCACTCAGCAATATCTAAAGCCAGCTGGATGGCTTTCACCTCTACACACTGACTCAATTCACCTTCTCCTTCAGTGGCTTCTGCAACTCGTCCTGTAGGACTCCACACAGCAGCTTTCCACCTTCGATGCTTTCCCACAATACGACAGGACCCATCAGTGAACAGGGCATATTCCTTCTCATTTTCTGGTAGTTCATTATATGGTGGGGCCTCTTCAGCACGTGTCACTACCTCCCCTGTTGACATTCCAAAATCTTTGCCTTCTGGACAGCCCATGATCACTTCCAAGATTCCTGGGCGACTGGGGTTTCCTATTCAAGCTCGTTGTGTGATCAGTGCAACCCACTTACTCCATGTGGCATCGGTGGCATGATGTGTAGAGGGGACTCTCCCTTTGAACATCCAGCCCAGCACCAGGAGTCAGGGTGCCAGGAGGAGCTGTGCTTCAGTAACAACCACCTCCAAAGCAGCTCGAACCCCTTCATATGCTGCCAAGATCTCTTTTTCAGTTGGAGTATATCGGGCCTCAGATCCTCTATATCCCCGGCTCCAAAACCCCAGGGGTCGACCTCGAGTCTCCCCTGGTGCTCTCTGCCAGAGGCTCCAGGTAGGGCTGTTCTCCCCAGCTGTGGTGTAGACCACATGTTTTATGTCTTGCCCTGCCCAGACTGGCCCAAGGGCTACTGCATGAACTATCTCCTGTTTAATTTCTTCAAAGGCTTGTCATTGCTCAGGGTCTCATTTGAAATCGTTCTTTCAGGTTACAATGAAACTGTCATTTGGAATACGCATTCTCCAGAAACCCACAATGCCTAAGAAAGCTTGGGTCTCCTTTTTGCTAGTTGGTGGAGACATAGCTGCTGTTTTGTTGATCACATCCATTGGTATCTGACGACATCCATCTTGCCTTTTTATTCCTAGAAACTGGATCTCCCGTGCAGGTCCTTTGACCTTACTTTGTTTTATGGCAAAGCCAGATTTCAAAAGGATTTGGATTATTTTTTCCCCTTTCTCAAAAACCTCTTCTGCTGTGTTGCCCCACACAATGATGTCATCAATGTATTGCAGGTGTTCTGGAGCTCCACCCTTTTCCAGTGCAGTCTGGATCAGGCCATGGCAAATGGTAGGGCTGTGTTTCCACCCCTGGGGCAGTCGATTCCAGGTGTACTGGACATCCCTCCAGGTGAAAGCAAACTGTGGCCTGCACTCTGCTGCCAAAGGGATGGAGAAGAACGCATTGGCAATATCAATGGTGGCATACCACTTGGATGCCTTGGACTCCAGCTCGTACTGAAGTTCTTGCATGTCTGGCACGGCAGCACTCAGTGGTGGCGTGACTTCATTCAGGCCCCGATAGTCCACTGTTAGTCTCCATTCTCTGTTAGATTTCCTTACTGGCCATATAGGACTATTAAAAGGTGAGTGAGTCTTACTGATGACTCCTTGGCTCTCCAGTTGATGAATCAGCTCATGGATGGGAGCCAGGGAGTCTCGGTTGGTGCGATATTGCCGCCGGTGCACCGTCCTGGTAGCAATTGGTACCTTCTGTTCTTCAGCTCACAGCAATCCCACAACGAAGGGATCTTCCGAGAGGCCAGGCAGGGTAGATAGCTGTTTGGTCTTCTCTGCATTCACCGTGGCTACACCAAAAGCCCATCCCTATCCCTTTGGGTCCTTGAAGTACCCTCTCCTGAGGTAGTCTATGCCAAGGATACAAGGGGCCTCTGGGCCAGTCACAATGGAGTGCTTTTCCCACTTGTCCCCTGTTAAGCTCACCTCAGCCTCCAATACTGACAATTCTTGGCATCCCCCTGTCACTCCAGAGATCCAGATGGGTTTCGTGCCCCTATGTTCTGATGGCACCAGCGTACACTGTGCACCAGTGTCTACCAAAGCCTTATACTTCTGTGGGTCTGATGTGCCAGGCCATCGAACCCACACAGTCCAGTATACCCGGTCATCCCTTTCCTCCTCCTGGCCGAAGGCAGGGACCCTCTCTTCCTGTTCCTCATCAGAGTATTCCCTGTCTGACCCTTGCAGCGCCAGACCAGAAGGCCCCTCACCAGGATCAAGGGAGGTGATTTCAGTTCTTCTCTGTTTGGGAAATCGCTGATTGCCTTCATGTGTCTCTCCAGCAACTCTGCTGACAGACTTCTTGGGTGGCCCCTTCTTAAGAGCTGTCTTCCCTCTCAGTTCACATACACGGGCTTCCAGCTTAAAGGTGGGTTCACAGTCCCACTTCCTCATGTCCTCCCCCTGGTCACGCAGGAACAACCAGAGTGCTCCACGCGGCATGCGCCTGGGGCTCCCTTTCCCTCTGACCGAGGCAGGAGAGGACTGATTTCTTGGGGCACCTCTGATTGATAGCCAAGGCACTGGCCCATAGGCATAAGGAGGTACAGAGATTTTCTTCAAAGTTTTGGAGCCAAGACGACACTCTCTCCACAGTTAGCATATCAATATCCGGGCAATACATCGCTGCCAGGCTGTTAGAATATGACGCTGGGGCACTTTGAATCACCTTCCTCCACATAGCCCGTGTGCACAGGACATCCTCTGGATCTTTGGTGACCTCATCATTGTCTAGATCTCTGTAGATGACTTCCAGTACTGCTAATTCTCTCAGGTACTGGATGCCTTCATCTGCAGTGGTCCACTTCCCTGGGGAGTTCACAAGATCTTCCTTGAATGGATATCTGGCCCTCACACTTGAGAGGAGCTGTCTCCAGAGACTGCAAATTGCTGCCTCTTTTCCAATTCCTCTCTCAGTTCCCTGGTTTCTAGCAAGGGATCCCAGCTGTGGGGCTTCCTTGCCTTCCAATTGCTGACTGTCGGCCCTGCTATCCCAGCATCGGAGCAGCCAGGCAGCAATCCGCTCACCTGGCTGGCGGCTGTAATCTTTCCGCATGTCTCGAAGTTCTGATGAGGTCAGGGACCGGGTAGTTTCTGCTTCCTGCCTGAATTCTCTCACTCCTTCCTCCAATGTCTTTGTCGAAGGACAGGCTTCTTGATCAAAACTTTCCTCTTCTTCCTCCTCCCTTACTAATCGAGGATATGGACCCGTTGTCCTCCTTGTCCATTGTTTCTTTTTAACTACTGGGGCAATTACTGTAGTTGGTGTTGTTTGGGTCCCTATCTCAACCATGGTGTCCTCAGGTGCAGTTTGGGTCCCTGCCTCAACCAGAGTCCTCTGGGAATGCTGAACTGCGGCTTGATAGGCACAAGCCAGGCCCCAGTACAGCGCTAGAAGCTGCTGGTTTTCATTGGGATAGGCAAGGCACTCCTTCTATCAGGTGGCGCGTCAGTTTGCCAGGGTTGCTTGCCTGTTCAGGTGTATAGTCCCAGGCTATGGCACATAACCACCCTACGAACCTGCCCAAGTCCTTCCACACACCCTGCCACCCTGGGACCAGCCGCCTCAGGGCACATTTCAAGATCGCCTCACCCAAAAGTTGTCTTCTCTTCCACCAGGATGAGACCAGATTCCACAAACCCCATAATATGCCAACAGTATTAATTAGTAGTACTAAGCAGCTCACATAAGGGTGAGCAAGGACCTCAGGAGCCTGCATAATAAACCTATCCACATCAATCCTGGGTAGGGAGAGGGAGATGTATTCCCTCATCTTCTCCACCAGATAGCTTCCCCAGCACAGTAAGGCCATCAATGCCAGGGCAAAGCACATAACCGTTGTTTGTATTAACATGTTGCCAAAAGTAGAGAGAGAAACAGTGCAGCCAATGAACTTTATGACCCGTACAGGAGCTTGTCACTTTACTACTACAGCTATAGCACACTTAATACAAAAGTGCGGACTCGATTCACCTTGTCCTTCAGCAGCTTCTGCGACTCTTCATGCAGGACTCCACACGGCAGCTTTCCACCTTCAGTGTTTTCCGGCTATGCGACAGGACCCATCAAATGAACAGGGCATACCGCTTCTCATCTTCTGGCAGTTTGTTATATGGTGAGGACTCTTCAGCACGCGTCAACTCCTCTTCTGGCAACATTCCGAAATCTTTGCCTTCTGGCTAGTCTATGATCACTTCCAAGATTCCTGGGCAACTGGGGTTTCCTGTTTGACAACACTGTGTGATCAGCACGACCCACTTACTCCATGTGGCATCAGTTGCATGATGTGTAGAGGGGACCCTCCCTTTGAACATCCAGCCCAAGACCAGCAGTTGGGGTGCCAGGAGGAGCTGTGCTTCAGTATCAAGCACTTCTGAAGCAGCTCAAACCCCATCATATCCTGCCAATATCTCTTTTTCAGTTGCAGTATAGCTGGCCTCGGATCCTCTGTATCCCCGGCTCCAAAATCCTAGGGGTCGACCTCGAGTCTCCCCTGGTGCTTTCTGCCAGAGGCTCCAGGTAGGGGCATTCTCCCCAGCTGCACTGTAGAAAACATTGGGGTTTTTTTGGTTGGTTTTTTTTTTTGTTTTGTTTTGCTTTTTATCATCTTCCCATGCCCAGACTGGCCAAAGAGCTACTGCATAAGCTATCTCCCATTTAATTTGTTCAAAGGCCACAACGCCTAAAAAAGCTTGGGTTTCCTTTTTGCTAGTTGGTACAGACATAGCTGCTGTTTTGTTATTCACATCTGTCGGGATCTGACGACGTCCATCTTGCCATTTTATTCCTAGGAACTGGATCTCCTGTGCAGGTCCCTTGACCTTACCACTTTTTATGGCAAAGCCAGATTTCAGAAGGATTTGGATTATTTTATCCCCTTTCTCAAAAACCTCTGCTGCTGTGTTGCCCCACACAATAATGTCATCAATATATTGCAGGTGTTCCAGAGCTTCACCCTTTTCCAGGGCAGTCTGGATCAGTCCATAGCAAAGGGTGGGGCTGTGTTTCCACCCCTGGGGCAGTCGATTCCAGGCGTACTGGATGCCCCTCCAAGTGAAAGCAAACTGTGGCCTGCACTCTGCTGCCAAAGGGATTGCGAAAAATACATTAGCAATATCAGTGGTAGCATACCACTTGGCTGCCTTTGATTCCAGTTCGTACTGAAGTTCTAGCATGTCTGGCACGGTAGCACTCAGTGGTGGCGTGACTTCATTCAGGCCACGATAGTCCACCGTTAACCTCCATTCTCTGTTAGATTTCCTTACTGGCCATATAGGACTATTAAAGGGTGAACGAGTCTTGCTGATCACTCCTTGGCTCTTGAGTTGACGAATCAGTTTATGGATGGGGGTCAGGGAGTCTCGGTTGGTGCGATATTGCTGCCAGTGCACCGTTGTGATAACGACTCGAACCTGGTGTGCCAGGCCATCAAATACACATAGTCCAGTAAACTCGGTTGTCCCTCTCCTCCACCTGGCTGGAGGCAGGGCCCCTCTAATCCTGGTCATAGTACCCGCTATCAACCAATGGGTTCATGTGGGACACATGGGGTCGAATCTCATCCTTGTTACTCACTTCTTGAAAATATGAATCACAAGTCCTTCTACCCCGTCTGGGGAACTGCCCACTGGAGACTGGAGCAGCAATTTTCCTGGAAGAACCCCCATTTATGATTGTTTTTTCTTACAACTCACGTACCCGTGCCTCTAGGGTCGAGGTGGCTTTTCCATCCCACTTCCTCATGTCCTTTCCATGGTCACGGAGGTAAAACCACAGGGTACCTCGCCACGTGTACCGTCTCTCTTGAGCAGGAGAAGATTTTCTCCTAATAGCTGAGATACTGGTCCATACAGGTGGGGAGTAGGATCTGTCCTCTTTGAGTTGCTGAATCTCCCAGCACAGTTTTTCGAACAGGTTCTCTGCTCTTTCGGACAGTCTTTCCACAGCCGAGACACAGGCCCATAGGGAGGAAAAGAGAGATCGTCTCTGTACTGTCGGAGTTGGTTAGCCACTGCACGCACCGGTGGTGCCTCATCGTCTTTCCAACCCATTGCTGCCAATGAGTTGGCATACGACGATGGTGTACTATGTACAAACTTCTGCCACATGGGTCGGGTACATTGGATTTCATCTGGGTCTACGGGTGTCTGGGGGTCATCCAGGTCACGATAAATCAGCTCCCGCACAGCTAATTCCCTCAGAAACTGAATACCTCCCTCCATATTGGTCCACTTCCTTGGGTGGCATATAATATCTTCCTTAAAGAAATACCTGTCCCTCACACCTGACAGGAGTCTTCCTCCAGAGACTGCGGGCTTCTGGCTCTCTTCCAATCGCCCTGTCAATGGCCGCTTCCCTAGACAGGGATCCCAGCTGCCTGGCTTCCCTGCCCTCTAGTTCCAGGCTACTGGCCCCGTTGTCCCAGCATCAGAGCAGCCAGGTGACAAGCTGCTCACCTTGATTACGGCTGTAATCTTTTCGGATATCTCGCAGCTCAGTCAGGGATAGGGGTCGGGTGATTATCTCTCAGTCTGCCTCTCCCTGTTCTTGTGATGTCCCTGGTTCATCCTCATCTTTAGTGGGGCAAACTGATTTCTTTGTGCTTTTCTTCTTTTGTATAGGGGCCACTGATACTGGCACGGGTTCATCTGCAGTATCTATCACTGGGGTTTGAGTAGCCGTGGTGCCCGTAACGGGGGCTGGGGCAGACACGCCACACCTACATCTGCACCGATATTTAATTTTAAGGAAGACCTGACACACATTCATTCCTACTAATAGGAGCATGCTGGTTCGAGCATCCCAAAGGTATTCAAAATTCTCAAGAGCTCCTGTAGCTACCCAGGAGGAGAAAGGGAAAGCAAAGGAAGGCATTTCCCCCTGGTGGCCCTCCAGGGAGGAAAAATAAAAGGTTTCATTACTGGTAGACCCCACCAGATTGCTCCTTAAGTACAGAGCTGTAACCACCGCTGCCGCTCAGCTCTGCAAGTCACCCTCCCCCATTGAATGAGTACAAATAATAAAATGGTCTAAGCACCAATGATTTTATCATACCATAAGCCAGTGCTACACCACGCAGTGAAGCGATAACCTTAATCCAACGTCCAGAGGTGATAAACCACACATAACCACTGATAAACAACATATATGGCAAGGAAGGTGCTACATTATACAACTCCAAGAACAACTCTGAAAACAAATAAAACAGCATTGTGGCCAGTGACGATTAAACTAATATAATGGATACTTATAACAAATGTTTTTAACATGCTCTGGTCAAATCTGTTGTTATCTCAACCCTTCAAGCCTGGTCAGGGGCTCAAACCCTGGACCCTCAGTCTGATGCACTCTTGACTGAGCTAGCCGGGCCCCTCTCAAGCCCCACGTTGGGCACCAAAAAGGACTGTCGTGGTTTAACTCCAGCCAGTAACCCAATACCACACAGCCGCTCACTCACTCCCCCTCCTGCCCCAGTGGGGTGGGGAGGAGAATCGAAAAGAAAGTAAAACTTGTGGGTTGAGATAAAAACAGTTCACCAGGACAGCAAAGAAAAAGATAATAATAATTATATTACATATTAATAATTATAATAATCATAATAAAATATAAGGATAATGGAATATATAAAACAAACAATGCACAATTTCTCACCACCCGATGACCTGATGACCGATAGAGCCCGTCCCAAGCAGCGATCATGAGGCAAAACTGAGAGTGATCTCGGAAGTAACAGCAATTTCCCCAGCAGCCATCTCAGAACTGCAAGTTCCAGAGAGCGAGAGCAAGGGAACAAACAGCCAAAAAAATGAAAGGCATGAATGAACAAAAGGACCCCGGCCCACCAGCCGACCCCCCACTTATACTGGGCATGATGTCTATGGTATGGAATACTTTCTTTGGCCAGTTTGGGTCAACTGTACTGGCTATATCTCTCCCAGGTTTTCACACCCGCACATTGGCAAAACCTGGGAAGCTGGAAGATGTCCTTGATTCTATGATCTTGTAGCAACAACTAATAACATCAGTGTATTATCACCATTCTTCACATACCAAATCCCATACTAAATCCAAAACACAGTAGCTACCGGGAAGAAAATTAGCTCCATCCTGGCCGAAACCAGGACAACTTGTTATTTCATTTTAGCATGCTTTAATGCTGCACTGGTCATTTATTTAAAATTCACTAAAACCCAAAGCATTTAATTTCCGAGAGGGTATAGATTTCTCCTTTAGAACTCAGCTAACCTGTTCTCTTTTTAATTGCGACATACCCATTTCTGGGTTTCATTAACTTTCTGCACTGAACTGGCATCTAGGAAATCTCTCTGTGTACAAGTTTAAACAACCAAATTGATTTACAACTAAATTGGTTTATGTATCCAGAGTACATCAAACCATGTTTTTAACACTCAATGTCATCTGCAAGAGTCCGCTTCCTGTACTGAATTACAGCTTTCAAATACTATATTGATATCCTAACTTATGCCACAGTGTTGAACTTCTGTATACCCACTCATTTAGTATCTGATGAAAGACAAAATAGCATTTTAATATTATTTATGCCCAGAGTCCATCAGTCAGATGCAACAATATCAAGCAAGATTTAAAACACATAAATCACAATAGCTAGTGAAGTACTTACATTATCCAGGGAACAATTATCTACCTTTTACTGGCAACAGCTCAGCCCACTTCAAGACAAGGTAGTGAAATTTTACACCTACATTCAGAAATCGTAGCTGTTTCTCACTCTCCTGACCTGGAGGAAACAAGCTGCTACTAGCAGTTAAAGATAAGCTAACTAACCATTGGTAATGTAAGCTCTTGCTAGATAGTGCTGGGGAACAGAAAGGACTATTTGAAAACAGACACATACAGAAGACCAACTGAATCTGCAAATTTTTTTGAGAAACATCAGCATAAGTTTAAAGAGAACAGGTCATCTTTGCTTCTTTTAAATTCTCCATGAATTTCTGTAAAAGGCTTGGAGAGATTAGGAAAAAGAAATTAACATATTTAATAGCCGAATGTCCACTTGAAAACTAAGGGCAGAGAAGGAACACAGTCTCCCAGTATCCAACCCACATTCCTGGAAGGGAGAGTGCAATCACCAGCATTTCTCACAGAGTAAATTAGTGGTTTATAATCACTCTCCCAAACTCAGCAGGATTTTTCTTAGTAATTTTACACAAAACCACACATACTGTCAGTGGCACTCTCTTCTGAGTTTTAATAAGCAAAGGCTGCTTTGTAACCATACTGTGTCACATAGCCATCAGTCAACATCTGCATGTTAAAGCAGCATGCAATCTTCATGGAATAGCTCTGTAGGATGTGGGGTTTTTTGTGACCACTCATGCAGCACACACAACAAGCAGCAAGACAACCGAAGCAGACAGTGGATTTAACAATACATGGTATGAAACAGTCAAATTAGCAATGCATAAGCATTAGCCAAAATAATGACTGGAGCTCAGGCAGAAAAAATGGATCACGTTCAGCTGAGTAATTTGCTTACAACAAGTATCATCACTGCTTCTGGTACTAATTTTCCAAAGTGCAGTTATGCCACAGCTAAAAGATAGAAATGATCACCAGAATATTCAATGCATTAACCTGTATGCCATTAATTTTACCCAAATTGTTTAAGACAGACCCAGAGACTTCAATTACACTAAAATACTTCAGCCATCAGGAGACTAGATCAAATGTCACAAACTGAGAATGGCAGTATGCCCAAGGTCCACATTCAGGTAGCTGAGCAGGTAAAATATACTGCCCAGTGGGGCAAACCACCTCCCAACATACTGGGAATGGAAGAAGCAACATACCCCTGACAGTCTGACCTCGAGTGGGGGAAACAAAACACACCCCTCAAAAACACCAAACCCACAAAAAACAACCACCACCATCATCTTGATCTCAAATCTACCAGTCAAGTTGACTCTAGTCATGTGAACCAGAGACCAGGCAAGCATCTTAGAACACAGAGACCACCATCCACCATTCTCCATGTTCCTTCCCCAATGCTTCAGAAAAGGCTACCATAAAACTAACCAATTGCTCAGCACAAGAATAAGCATCTTCCCCAAATCCCACAGATGACTGAATAAGCTGCTGAAACAACAAAATTCTTTCCCCCCCCCCCTTTTTTTTTTTTAATATAAAGCTATAATCATTATCAGCATTCATGGAAAGTTTCTCGGAGGATAGAAGTTATCAGTTTGAGAGCCACAGCCCTTCATTTCGGGAAAGATTTTACTCACTGTAGATTGAAGAAAACTGTTGAGTGCACATTTGAAAAGCTATGAATAAGGGCTCACTGAAACTTCAGAGACAGACATGAGAGGTATTCAGCACAATTTAAGTATGAGGTAGAAAACACTGTTGGTAAATTCAAGATTAAGCATTGTGCTGACTCTTCCCACTTTCAGTGGGAACACAGGACTAGATAGGATCACTGTGAGTCACTAATTTCCACCTTCCACAATAGTAGATATCCACATAAATATTTGAGATGGACTATCGTGAACATTCACTTCATCCTGTTCTCCCATCCCTTGCACACATTGTGAGCTGCAAGTCATCTCCCTGCTCCCTACAGTAAATTAAAGATTACCAGGATTAAGATTTCAAAGCCAGAAATTCAATGTTTCTCCAGAAAATAAAAAAGAGAAATTGCCAATGTTTTGAGCTTGCCAACACCAGAACAAGTCTTTGAGGAACAACTTCCTTCTCAAGACAGTCAGGAAGTGTGGTAGAAAAAACAGATAATCAACTAAAGAGCTACAGAGAACTTTTAGCAATCAGTAGCTTGCAGAAGATAGAGCCTCACAACTCAGGACTTAGACAAGCAATTGGCTTAAAATAAGGACCATTAAGAAAAGAAGAAAAAAAGGGGAGAGAACAGAAGGAACCTTGATAGAAGTTGTTGCTAACATCTTGCAGACCCTGCTCTTGAGGGAGTAAGCATTAAATTTGTAACAATTAAAAGAAAAAGAAACCACTGTAGAACAGGCAAAGGAGGAGTGCACATTGCATGCATACATCTCTTGGGTCTGAGAATCCTCCCCAAAAGTCCCTGTATATACATAATAGAAGTGCAGTAACATAGAATGATTTTGGTCCATAGACAAAACAGCTTAGCTTGAGTATCACAAGAGACCTTCCATTTAGACACAGTTCAAGAAGTAGAAGGCTGAAATATATTATGTCACCAAAGCAAGAGACTGAGTGAAGCAGAAGCTGAGCCATGGACATGCAAAAAACCATAAATCCATAACATCAAGCAAAGCAAACATAGAAGGCAAAGCACACAGCCCCTTACCAGTGCTGACAGAAAAGGTGATCCTGGCTCCCCTCAACGATTCAGATATTCACATGAAAGAGGCAGGCGTTATAAACTAGTCCTGACTAGATGGAGAAACCACTTCTGCTGAGACAATATGGTCCATGGGAGAAGGAATTAGACAGAAAATTAGCAAAGCTATATGGTTAGCCAAGTGTAGCACTGCTGTGAGGATGATCTCAAATGGGAAAGGCAAATGGGTGGAAAAAGAAACATTTCAAAGAAAAACTAGTTAACTTTACAGAATAAGAGAATATAAAGCTTATAGATGAACACAAAAGAATAAAGATATACAAAGTCTGTTGCATGGTAACACCACTCGAAGTGAAAAACAACTCAATACAAACTATTCCACTGTCCAAAAAAAAAAAAAAAATTTAGAGGCTCACACTTGAATTAATAAAATAGCCAAATGAGACAATCAGTTGTCAAAGAAATTTCTATACCAATACAGCTAAAACCAAGATCTTAACTAGAAAGGCTATTTAAAACAAAAACACCAACCCCCCCAAAGAAAACACCCCCAACCCCCCCCCCCCCCCCCAAAAAAACCTACACCAATCCCAAATTCACCCCCAGTGTGTTTTAAGTCTGAAGACACCCCAGTGATTCAAAACTAGCCTGTCTGAACAAGAGATAACAACAACATAATATCAACAAGACTGACAAGCATTTCTTGTCTTTTCCCTAAACAGCTTGCTGCTGCTTCTTCTCTTTGCTCTTGAACTTTCTTCCACTTCTGGTGGTTTGTTGGGATTTGTTTTAAACAAGGGAATTAACATTAACTGCAAAATGCAGCACTCAAACATTAATTCCACCACATAAAACAGTTTGGAACTGCCGCTCAGAGACTGTACATAGGCATTTTGAAGTGAGCAGATTATTCTAAAACCGACTGCAGTGTCTCAAACATACGGAACCAGCTGGATTTGACATAGCTCAGCTTTGCCATTTTGAAAGTGACAGCAACAAAAATCACTTTCTTTGAAGAGTATTGCTATTTGATCCTCTTCAGCTCACAGGGGCAACCCAAAAATCAGTGAGGGGAATCAAGAAACTGTCACTGTCCTCCAAGAAAAATTACTAAACTTCTAATAGATTTTTTTAAACTTCTACTAATTCAAATGCAGTTGATAAGTAGGACCACATCATTAAACTACAAATTAAGAGAAAACCTAGAAAACTGCTAATAATTTTGTAAACTAACATTATGTTAACATAACATTAAGTTATGAAAGATAGCAAGAACTGTCTGAAGATCAAGTAACACCTGGAGCATGACTTTAAAGATTAATGCAAGATCATTCATTAGAAAACCACTTACATTTGCATATACCCATGATGCGTAGCTGAAAATTTTCCTATCGCAGTCAGAACCTGCATATGACATCAACTTCATGGTTTCCAATAAGATCAACAAAAAGATGCTTAACTTGTAAGTATCCCAGAGCTATCTGTTTCATACATGTTAAAAAACACATTTTATTACCTGGTTTATCTAACAACCTTTTCGACTGCCATCCCTCAACTTTATTAGAGACCAACACAGTTTTACTGAAAGCTGAACCCAAGCGTAATTTGGAATTTTGAGGACCATCTCATTCAACTTGTCCTTCAAAATATGCAGCTACTTGTTCTTTAAGAAAAATCTGCCACTTGGAAATATTCATGTTTTCACAATATATTTTGGCATTCTGATGGCGATGTCCATTTCTTACTACACATTCAATGGTTACTGAAGGCATCTGAAAATTAAAATAGACATTATATTTCATTTAAGCAAATATAAGACAGACTGACAAGATACAGAATTCTATTACAAATTATGTACCTAGATTAATAAAAGCAATTTTTTTTTTCAACTGGTATGTGGATTTCTAAAAGTTATGAGAAACTACTTTAAGCAAGAGCCTTTTGGATAAACTCCAAAGCAAACAAATGAGACAGAAGATAAACTTTCTAGACTGCAGATTAGTCTAAAGAGAAACTTGAACTAACAATAAGCAGACAAGTGGCCACCTTAATTGGTTTGAAATCTGTACTTTGTTTACTCCTTCAAATGCAACAAGGCAATAAACTGTTTAATTCATTTTATATGAAGCAACAAACATCTGAACACACACCAACCATTCAGATTTACAGTCTAATCACCATAACAATATTAATACTTATGCACAAGTAGTGAATTAACCTCACCCTCTCTAAATTAAGGAAAAAAAACCCATACTCTCACTGAAAGCCTTACAGGTCCTGCCTCTTCCTAAAAGCTTAACCAAATAGGAAATAGTTCTACTAGACTATAAATCCAAACAGGCAGATTGTCCTGAATCAATTGACAAGAGCCCTAGTGCTAACAGCCAGCCATTGGCCTTCGGTGAACGTGAATCAAGTTTAGTTTGTTCAAATTTACCAGTTTTTACCTCTATACAGAAACAGCATGTCGTGGTTTAGCCCCAGCCGGAGGCTGAGCCACCCGGTCGCTCGCTCACCCCCCACCTCCCGGTGGGACAGGGAGAGAACTGGGACGAAGAAAAGCAAAAACTCGTGGGTTAACAACAACAACAGTTTAACCAAACAACAAAGGGAAAGAAAACAAACAAGCGAGAAACCCCAACAATAACAACAACAGCGTGTACTTAGCGGTGCTTTCCGGACAGGTTGCTCCCCGCCCAGAGCCCGACGCCCAGTCCGCTCCTGAGCAGCGATCCCCGCCCCTCCAGTCAACCCCCCTCTAAATAGTGAGCGTGACGGTCACATGGTATAGAATAGCCCCCGGCCAGCTTCTGGTGAAAATTAACCCTATCCCAGCCGCAACCAGGACATTATCCACCCCTTATTCTATACCATATATGTCACGCTCAGATCCTACACTTTCCAATTAATCACCACCACTTTTCCTGTTTTTTATATATATATATAGATAGATAGAGAGATACACACACAGACATCATTCCCTTAGTCTATGGACCATCCCTTTGAAGTGTCTATTGAGTTCATTTAGTCCATGACTTTGGGCTCCATCTGTCAGAATAGTCTCTTGGGGCAGGAGAGATAATGGGGAGTTTGCTCAGTCGGCAAAACAGGGCTGGGTCTCGGTGTGGTGTAGCAGGTGACACTGGACACTGTGGGAGGATGGTGTGTAGTGTTGGATTGTTGCATCTGGAGCTTGCAGTCACGGTATCTGGCTCGGCTGGTGCATCATGTCCACGGTCTGTGGGTTGAAGGTGTCGACCTCTTGAGGAAGTTGATGGGCGCCAGTTGCTAAAGCCAGTTCTGCTTCCATTACTGCTGCACTTTGCTCAGTTTTATCAATAGTTCATTCATTGACTATTCTCACCCAAAATCAAATCCCCTCGAGGTACACATCGGACTTCCCCATCCTTTCGCATCACCCACCAAGTGCACCCAGGTCCTTGAGCAAAAACAATCCCACGGATGGGTTTGCCTTTGCCCGAGGCAGGAGTAACCCAGACTGTCTTCCCTAACATATTCTTCATGTGCACTACAGGAACTTTATCCCCTTCTACAGTATGTAAAGGCTTTGATTGGGCAGGACCAGCTCGATTGGTGGATCCCCTAGTGTTAACTAACCAGGTGGCTGTTGCTAAATATGTATCCCAATGTTTGAAGGTCCCACCACCCATTGCCCTCAGTGTAGTTTTCAGTAGTCCATTGTATCGTTCAGTTTTCCCAGAGGCTGGTGCATGATAGGGGATGTGATACACCCACTCAATGCCATGATATTTGGCCCAGGTGTCTAGGAGGTTGTTTCGGAAATGAGTCCCATTGGCTGACTCAATCCTTTCTGGGGTGCCATGTCGCCATAAGACTTGCTTTTCAAGGCCCAGGATAGTGTTCCGGGCGGTGGCGTGGGACACAGGATATGTTTCCAGCCACCCGGTGGTTGCTTCCACCATTGTAAGCACATGGCACTTGCCTTGGCGGGTCTGTGGGAGTGTGATATAGTCAATCTGCCAGGCCTCCCCATATTTCTATTTCAGCCATCGTCCTCCATACCAGAGAGGCTTTGACCACTTGGCTTGCTTGATTGCAGCACATGTTTCACACTCATGGATAACCTGTGCGATAGTGTCTATGCTCAAGTCCACCCCTCAATCACGAGCCCATCTGTATGTTGCATCTCTTCCCTGATGGCCTGAGGTGTCATGGGCCCACCAAGCTAGGAATAATTCACCTTTATGTTGCCAGTCCAGATCCACCTGCGCCACTTCAATCCTAGCAGCCTGATCCACCTGCTGGTTGTTTTGATGTTCCTCAGTGGCCTGACTTTTAGGTACGTGGGCATCTACGTGGCGTACTTTTATAACCAGCTTCTCTAGCCGGGCAGCAATATCTTGCCACAATTTGGCAGCCTATATGGGTTTGCCTCTGCGCTGCCAGTTGCTCTGCTTCCATTGCTGTAACCACCCCCACAGGGCATTCGCCACCATCCAGGAGTCGGTACAGAGATAGAGCACTGGCCACTTCTCTCACTCAGCAATATCTAAAGCCAGCTGGATGGCTTTCACCTCTACACACTGACTCGATTCACCTTGTCCTTCAGTGGCTTCTGCAACTCGTCCTGTAGGACTCCACACAGCAGCTTTCCACCTTCGATGCTTTCCCACAATACGACAGGACCCATCAGTGAACAGGGCATATTCCTTCTCATTTTCTGGTAGTTCATTATATGGTGGGGCCGCTTCAGCACGTGTCACCTCTTCCTCTGTCAACATCCCAAAATCTTTCCCTTCTGGCCAGTCCGTGATCACTTCCAAGATTCCTGGGCGACTGGGGTTTCCTATTCAAGCTCGTTGTGTGATCAGTGCGACCCACTTACTCCACATAGCATCGGTGGCATGATGTGTAGAGGGGGCTTTCCCTTTGAACATCCAGCCCAGCACCGGCAGTCGGGGTGCCAGGAGGAGCTGTGCTTCAGTAACAACCACCTCCAAAGCAGCTCGAACCCCTTCATATGCTGCCAAAATCTCTTTTTCAGTTGGAGTGTAGCGGGCCTCAGATCCTCTGTATCCCTGACTCCAAAACCCCAGGGGTCGACCTCGAGTCTCCCCTGGTGCTCTCTGCCAGAGGCTCCAGGTAGGGCCGTTCTCCCCGGCTGCGGTGTAGAGCACATTTTTAACATCTTGCCCTGCCCGGACTGGCCCAAGGGCTACTGCATGAACTATGTCCTGTTTAATTGGTTCAAAGGCTTGTCCTTGCTCAGGGCCCCATGTGAAATCGTTCTTCTTTTGGGTCACTTGATAGAGAGGGCTTACAATGAAACTGTAATTTGGAATATGCATTCTCCAGAAACCCACAACGCCTAAGAAAGCTTGGGTCTCCTTTTTGTTAGTTGGTGGAGACATCGCTGTTATTTTGTTGATCACATCCATTGGTATCTGACGACGTCCATCTTGCCCTTTTATTCCTAGGAACTGGATCTCCTGTGCAGGTCCTTTGACCTTCCCTCGTTTTATGGCAAAACAAGCTCTCAGAAGAATTTGAATTATTTTCTCCCCTTTCTCAAAAACTTCTTCTGCTGTGTTGCCCCACACAATGATGTCATCAATGTATTGCAGGTGTTCTGGAGCTCCACCCTTTTCCAGTGCAGTCTGGATCAGGCCATGGCAAATGGTAGGGCTGTGTTTCCACCCCTGGGGCAGTCGATTCCAGGTGTACTGGACATCCCTCCAGGTGAAAGCAAACTGTGGCCTGCACTCTGCTGCCAAAGGGATGGAGAAGAACGCATTGGCAATATCAATGGTGGCATACCACTTGGCTGCCTTGGACTCCAGTTCATACTGAAGTTCTAGCATGTCCGGCACGGCAGCACTCAGTGGTGGCGTGACTTCATTCAGGCCACGATAGTCCACTGTTAGTCTCCATTCTCTGTTAGATTTCCTTACTGGCCATATAGGACTATTAAAAGGTGAGTGAGTCTTACTGATGACTCCTTGGCTCTCCAGTTGATGAATCAGCTCATGGATGGGAGCCAGGGAGTCTCTGTTAGTGCGACATTGCCGCCGGTGCACCGTCCTGGTAGCAATTGGTACCTTCTGTTCTTCAGCTCACAGCAATCCCACAACGAAGGGATCTTCCGAGAGGCCAGGCAGGGTAGATAGCTGTTTGGTCTTCTCTGCATTCACCGTGGCTACACCAAAAGCCCATCCCTATCCCTTTGGGTCCTTGAAGTACCCTCTCCTGAGGTAGTCTATGCCAAGGATACAAGGGGCCTCTGGGCCAGTCACAATGGAGTGCTTTTCCCACTTGTCCCCTGTTAAGCTCACCTCAGCCTCCAATACTGACAATTCTTGGCATCCCCCTGTCACTCCAGAGATCCAGATGGGTTTCGTGCCCCTATGTTCTGATGGCATCAGACTACACTGTGCACCAGTGTCTACCAAAGCCCTATACTTCTGTGGGTCTGATGTGCCAGGCCATCGAACCCACACAGTCCAGTATACCCGGTCATCCCTTTCCTCCTCCTGGCCGAAGGCAGGGACCCTCTCTTCCTGTTCCTCATCAGAGTATTCCCTGTCTGACCCTTGCAGCGCCAGACCAGAAGGCCCCTCACCAGGATCAAGGGAGGTGATTTCAGTTCTTCTCTGTTTGGGAAATCGCTGATTGCCTTCATGTGTCTCTCCAGCAACTCTGCTGACAGACTTCTTGGGTGGCCCCTTCTTAAGAGCTGTCTTCCCTCTCAGTTCACATACACGGGCTTCCAGCTTAAAGGTGGGTTCACAGTCCCACTTCCTCATGTCCTCCCCCTGGTCACGCAGGAACAACCAGAGTGCTCCACGCGGCATGCGCCTGGGGCTCCCTTTCCCTCTGACCGAGGCAGGAGAGGACTGATTTCTTGGGGCACCTCTGATTGATAGCCAAGGCACTGGCCCGTAGGGATGAGGAGGTACAGAGATTTTCTTCAAAGTTTTGGAGCCAAGACGACACTCTCTCCACAGTTAGCGTATCAATATCCAGGCAATACATCGCTGTCAGGCTGTTAGAATATGACGCTGGGGCACTCTGAATCACCTTCCTCCACATAGCCCGTGTGCACAGGACATCCTCTGGATCTTTGGTGACCTCATCATTGTCTAGATCTCTGTAGATGACTCCTAGTACTGCTAATTCTCTCAGGTACTGGATGCCTTCATCTGCAGTGGTCCACTTCCCTGGGGAGTTCACAAGCTCTTCCTTGAATGGATATCTTGCCCTCACACTTGAGAGGAGCTGTCTCCAGAGACTGCAAATTGCTGCCTCTTTTCCAATTCCTCTCTCAGTTCCCTGGTTTCTAGCAAGGGATCCCAGCTGTGGGGCTTCCTTGCCTTCCAATTGCTGACTGTCGGCCCCGCTATCCCAGCATCGGAGCAGCCAGGCAGCAATCCGCTCACCTGGCTGGCGGCTGTAATGTTTCCGCATGTCTCCAAGTTCTGCTGAGGTCAGGGACCAGGCAGTTTCTGCTTCCTGCCTGAATTCTCTCACTCCTTCCTCCGATGTCCTTGTCGAAGGACTGGCTTCGTGATCAAACCCTTCCTCTTCTTCCTTTTCCCTTACTAATCGAGGATATGGACCCGTTGTCCTCCTTGTCCATTGTTTCTTTTTAACTACTGGGGCAATTACTGTAGTTGGTGGTGTTGTTTGGGTCCCTATCTTAACCATGGTGTCCTCAGGTGCAGTTTGGGTCCCTGCCTCAACCAGAGTCCTCTGGGAATGCTGAACTGCGGCTCGATAGGCGCAAGCCAGGCCCCAGTACAGCGCTAGAAGCTGCTGGTTCTCATTGGGATAGGCAAGGCACCCTTCCATCAGGTGGCGTGTCAGTTTGCTAGGGTTGCTCACCTGTTCAGGAGTAAAGTCCCAGGCTATGGGAGGTGTTAACCGCCCTAGGAACCTGCCCAAGTCCTTCCACACACCCTGCCACCCTGGGACCGGCTGCCTCAGGTCACGCTTCAATATAGCCTCACCCAAAAGTTGTCTTCTCTTCCACCAGGACGAGACCAGATTCCACAAACCCCATAATATGCCAACAATATTAATTAGTAGTACTAAGCAGTTCACACAAGGGTGAGTAAGGACCTCAGGAGCCTGTGTAATAAACCTGTCCACATTAATCCTGGGTAGGGAGAGGGAGATGATGTATTCCCTCATCCTCTCCACCAGATAGCTCCCCCAGCACAGTGAGACCGTCAGTGCCAGGACAAACCACATTCGCATTAACATGTTGCCAAAAGTCAAGAGATAAACAATGCAGCCAGCAAACTTTTTTGACCCGTGCAGGAGCTTGTCACTTAGTAATTACTACAGTTAGAGCACACTTAATACAAAAGTGCTGTTGTCGAGCCCCACGTTGGGCGCCAAAAAGGACTGTCGTGGTTTAGCCCCAGCCAGAGGCTGAGCCACGCGGTTGCTCGCTCACCCCCCACCTCCCGGTGGGACGGGGAGAGAATTGGGACGAAGAAAAGCAAAAACTCGTGGGTTAACAACAACAACAGTTTAACCAAACAACAAAGGGAAAGAGAACAAACAAGCGAGAAACCCCAACAATAACAACAACAGCGTGTACTTAGCGGTGCTTTCTGGACAGGTTGCTCCCCGCCCAGAGCCCGACACCCAGCCCGCTCCGAGCTGCTCCCGAGCAGCGATCCCCGCCCCTCCAGTCAACCCCCCTCTAAATAGTGAGCGTGACGGTCACATGGTATAGAATAGACCCCGGCCAGCTTCTGGTGAAAATTAACCCTACCCCAGCCGCAACCAGGACACAGCATTACATTCCATTAAAAAAAATCACATATACTGACTCAACCCTATATACAGATTTCCAGGTTTTAAATAGCAACTTCCTTATTGTTAAATCAGAAATAGAATTAGTTCTCTCTGTAAAAGATCATAGCAAACAGCTGCACTGAAGCAAGTTGGTCTAGAAGTAAAACAAGAAGTTAAGGTCTGAGGACTAATGGGTTTCACAGTGTTGTGGTTCAACCCAGCCAGCAACTAAGCCCCACACAGCCACTCGCTCACTCCCCTCCAGAGGGATGGGGGAGAGAATCAGAAGAGTAAAAGTGAGAAAACTCGTGGGTTGAGATAGTTTAATAGGTAAAGCAAAAGCCGTGCGCACAAGCAAAGCAAAACAAGGAATTGAGTCGCTACTTCCCATCGACAGGCAGGTGTTCAGCCATCTCCAGGAAAGCAGGGCTCCATCACAACGGTCACTTGGGAAGACAAAAGCCATAGCTCCAAACATCCTCTCTTCCTCCTCCTTCCCCCAGTTTTATTGCTAAGCATGACATCATATGGTATCAAATATCCCTTTGGTCAGTTGGGGTCAGCTGTCCCTGCTGTGTCCCCTCCCAACTTCTCGTGCACTCCCAGCTCACTCACTGGTGGGGTGGGGTGGTGTGAGAAGCAGAAAAGGCCTTGACTCTGTGTAAGCACTGCTCAGCAATAACTAAAACATCCCTGTATTATCAACACTGTTTTCAGCACAAATCCAAAACATAGCCCCATACTAGCTACTATGAAGAAAATTAACTCTACCCCAGCCAAAACCAGCACATTCTCCACCCCTTATTCCATACCATTTATGTCATGCTCAGGTCTCACACTATCAAAATACATCCTTATTAACCACCATCCCCCTTCCCATCCTTTGATACAATACACAGATATCATTCCCCTAGTCTATGGGCCACCCCTGTAAAATATCCACAAAATGTCCATTTCATTCATTTACTCCATAACCTTGGGCTCCATCTGTTATGGTGGTCACTCAGGACAGGAGAGGTGGTGTGTTGTGTGGAGTTACTGGGCACTAAAGCCAGCTCAGGTCAGGTCACTGCTGCACTTGCACTGCTTCTTGTAAGGCTTGTCCTCCATTGCTTCAGGTGGTTCCTGCTATAGCAATTCCTATAACATGCAACTCAAATCATGGGTTACAACAATTTAAAGGTATTTCCATGACAATCTCCACCCCTGCTCCCTTTGGA
This sequence comes from Phoenicopterus ruber ruber, assembly GCA_009819775.1. NCBI lineage: Eukaryota > Metazoa > Chordata > Aves > Phoenicopteriformes > Phoenicopteridae > Phoenicopterus > Phoenicopterus ruber. The sequence continues at coordinate 2,076,873 of CM020247.1, read as the reverse complement.
CCAGGTTATAGGGTTTAACATTGCAGTGAACTCCTCCCCTTGCCCCTGCTCCAGCTTGGGCTTATCCATGGACCGCAGTCCCTTAGGGGTGTACCTGCTCCAAGTGGAGCCTTATCTATGAGCCACAGTCTCTCCAGGGGTATACCTACTGTGGCATAGACTTATCCACAGCCACAGTCGCTTTGAGGTGCACCTGTTCCAGCACAGCCTTATCCATGGGCTGCAATCTCTTCAGAGATATACCTGCCCCAGCATGGCCTTACTCACAGCCACAGTCCCTTCAGGAGTGTACCTGCTCCAACATGGCCTTACCCATGGCTGCAGTCCCTCCAGGGGTGTACCTGCTCTGTCGTGGACTTATCTATTGACACACACTTTGAGGTGCTCCAGCATGACCTCATGCACAGCCACTGATGCTTCAAGGTATACCTACTGCAACATGGACTTATCCACAGCCACAGACACTTCAAGGTATACCTGCTCTGGCATGGGCTTATCCACAGACACAGATGCTTTGGGGTGTCCTGCTCCCACGTGAACTCATCCACAGGTCAGTGTCCCTTCAACTTGATTTCACACTGGAGTTCCAGCATGTCCAGTACAGCAGCACACAAAAAGCAGTGATGCCCTGGCCATCTGCCAGCCCAGGCACATGGCCATTGCTGTTATGAAAATGTTCCCAGGCACAGTAGAGTAAGATAAGGAATACAGCAAGAAGCAAAAGCAAAACACAGCCACTAACAAGCACTAGACTTCAATATACAGTAAAGAAAGCAAGCAAGCCTCAAGGCAAGCACAGGAGCTTGACAATTAATAGCTAAACAGCAATAACAGCTATAAATTCAATCTAGCACACTCCAAACAAACCTGTCATTATCTCAATCCCTTTGAGCCCCATGTTGGGCGCCAAAAAGGACTGTCATGGTTTAACTCCAGCCGGCAACTAAGCACCTCACAGCCGCTTGCTCACTCCCCCCACAGTGGGATGGAGGAGAGAATCAGAAGGGTAAAAGTGAGAAAACTGGTGGGTTGAGATAAAGACAGTTTAATAGGTAAAGCAAAAGCCACGTGTGCAAGCAAAGCAAAACAAGGAATTCAGTCACTGCTTCCCATCAGCAGGCAGGTGTTCAGCCATCTCCAGGAAAGCAGGGCTCCATCATGCATAACAGCTTCTTGGGAACACAAACGCCATAACTCTGAACATCCCCCTTCCTCCTTTTATTGCTGAGCATGACGTCATATGGTGTGGAATATCCCTTTGGTCATTTGGAGTCAGCTGTCCCAGCTGTATCCCCTCCCAACTTCTTGTGCACCCCCAGCCTACTCACTGGTGGGGTGATGCAAGAAGCAGAAAAGGCCTTGACTCTGTGTAAGCCCTGCTCAGCAATAATGAAAACATCCCTGTATTATCAACACTGTTTTCAGCACAAATCCAAAACGTAGCCCCATACTAGCTACTATGAAGAAAATTAACTCTACCCCAGCCAAAACTAGCACACATGGCAATTCAAGTTCCCTGGCCTAAAGGCCATCCAGTGATGGAAGCATTTGCAATGCACTTTTGTTCAAAGCATACCCTTATTCAGGGGAGAGAATCTTGTTCCTATAAAAATAGTCTATTCACAATTGTTATAGTAGAAGTGATGAGTCACAACTGGTAAGTCTCTTAAAGATGAAAGATAAAACGTTGAATCTGTTTCATGGTTTCACCGACTCTTCTAGGAACAACCAGGTATATTTGTGTTGTTTCTATTGTCCAATAAAGTGCTAACATTGGTTAAGGTTATCTTCCAAGAGTCTTTCCAGGTATTCTTGACAGGAGAGCACCTAGCCAGTAAGAGATCCTCATCAAGCAATTTAATATGTTCAGCATGAAAATAAGCTGCTTCTGATCCCTGTTTTATTGAAGCAAATAAGGCAAAAGAACAGAGGGAAGCTACATAGCAGCACCTGTCAGTTGTAACCTGCCACACAAATAACTCCTCTCTTTGGGATTCTGTACAGAATGCTCCATCTGTTAACTTACAGAAAGCTGACAAAGTACGTGACAACCAATTTTCAAACAACAAAGCAACAGACTTTTCTCCCCGTTTGCTATGTGTAAGACAAACAAGAGCTTAAACTGTAGCAAGAGAGATTAACAGGAGACTGCATTGGGTTTGCACAGCAAGGTTTCAGTAGCAGGGGGGGCTACAGGGGTGGCTTCTGTGAGAAGCTGCTAGAAGCTTCTCCCATGTCCAATAAAGCCAATATCAGCCGGCTGCAAGAGGGACCCACCACTGGCCAAGGCCAAGCTAATCAGCAACAGTGGTAGTGCCTCTGGGATAACATATTTAAGAAGGGGGGGGGGGGGAACTCCTGGGAAAACACAGCAATAGACAGAGAATATGTGAGCGCAACAACTATGAAGACACCAAGGTCAGTGGAGAAGGAGGGGGAGGAGGTGCTCCAGGTGCCAGAGCAGAGTTTCCCCTGCAGCCCATGGTGAAGACCATGGTGAGGCAGGCTGTCCCCCTGCAGCCCAGGGAGGACCACAGTGGAGCAGATATCCACCTGCAGCCCTTGGAGGACCTCACGCCAGAGCAGGTGGATGCGCCCAAAGGAAGCTGTGACCCCGTGGGAAGCCCATGCTGGAGAGCAGGCTCCCGGCAGGGCCTGTGGACCTGTGGAGAGAGGAGCCCACGCTGGAGCAGGTTTGCTGGCAGGACTTGTGATCCCACGGGGGACCCACGCTGAAGCAGTCTGTTCCTGAAGGACTGCACCCTGTGGAAGGGACCCATGCTGGAGCAGTTCATGAAGAACTGTAGCCCATGGGAAGGACTCACGTTGGAGAAGTCCGTGGAAGACTGTCTCCTGTGGGAGGGACCCCACGCTGGAGCAGGGGAAGAGTGTGAGGAGTCCTCCCCCTGAGGAGGAAGGAGCAGCAGAGATGACGTGTGATGAACTGACCGCAACCCCCATTCCCTGTCCCCCTACGCTGCTCATGGGGAGGAGGTAGAGAAATCAGGAGTGAAGTTGAGCCTGGGAAGAAGGAAAGGGTGGGGGGAAGGTGTTTCTAAGATTTGGTTTTATTTCTCATTATCCTACTCTGATTTGATTGGTAATAAATTAAACTAATTTCCCCAAGTTGAGTCTGTTTTGCCCGTGACAGTAATTGCTGAGTGATCTCCCTGTCCTTATCTCGACCCACAAGCCTTTTGTTATATTTTCTCTCCCCGTCCAGTTGAGGAGGGGGAGTGATAGAGTGGCTTTGGTGGGCACCTGGCATCCAGCCAGGGTTAACCCACCACAGAGACTTAGGTTAGATCTTAGAAAAATTGTGTAGAAGAGTACAGCTAGTCAAGCTCAGGAAGAGATTACCAGAGGAGATTAAGGAATCTGCTAGGGTATTTTAGAGAGCCAGTCTGGTCAGAGCTGGTTTGGCTGTAGCACATCCTGCTTCTGAGCCAGGGATGAATTAGACAACTCTCACTCCTTTCAGCTCTATTATGATTCTATCATGTGAACATGAAAAACAGAATCATTCGTGCATTAAGGCAGACTCTCTGTTTCTGAGGCTTCTTATACTTTACCAATCCGTGCCATGAAATCTTGCATTAGCAACACATTAATCCATCAATTCATCTGTCTATAAAGCACTTTTCTTGATTAAGCCCTTCTTTAAAAAGAAGTCAGTTAAACTTTGACAAACCCAAAACAGTCACTGAAAAGCCCTCTACAGAAAGATTTTCTTTTGTATCCCAAACAACTCTTGCAAAGCTTCACCAAGAATCAAAGCATACTCTTCAAATAAGGAATTTGTTTTCAGTACAAAATACAGACATAACCATCAGAATGTAACTGAAGTCAGTTTAAGAGCTAAGGAATACAGTGCCAGTGCCTAAACAGCAACACAAAGACCTGCAATAGTTCAACATACTGAGCCTATAATAGTAAAAATTTATATACAACTTATTTTTAAGTAAGTGTTTTGGCACCACCTTTGCTATGCACTCTCTTTTCAGTTCTCCACTGAATGCTTTTTCCTGATTAAGAGCACAAGACCCTCCTGGCAGCAGTTATGGTAAGCAGGCAAGACACACACTGAAATATAACACAAGTTTTTTTATCAAAAATATTCTAGCAATGAAGGGAACAGGAGATCAAAACTACAAAATCTTGAACCCTGGTCACATACACTATCACAGTTAGCATCTATGGGAAAAAATGGTTACTTCATTAGAACCGCATGCTAAGAGAGCAAAGATGTCAGCTTACCTGGCGCACTTATCTCACCTAAAGAAACCTTGAAAACAAAGCTTGCAAGAGGTCAGAAAGGGGACAGAGCAGTGACAACATGAAACCAAATGGTATTCTTTGCGATATTATTCAAGAAAGAGCAAATTACTAACACCTTCCTTCCTCAGAGAAAAGCTTCCTACACTCGAGTCCAGAATTATAAAAAGGAAAAATCCCTAACTTGCACAAAACAAGCCTATCTTTTTTTCAAACTCATGTTAAAATTCACAAATTTGCAATCACAATGTATTTTTTCTAATTATGTTCTAATTTCAACAGTAAAAAGAGCAGAAGGCTAATATCAGAATTCAAATGCACATATGTCAATGAGTCAAGGGCACGTAGCAGGTCACAGGGCAAGGCACCATGATTAGGAACCACAAGATTCTAAATTTTGTCTAGAACTTGCTGTGGAATATCAATAAGTTGTTTGCATTTTACACCTCAGTTTACCCTGCCATAAAAAAAGAAAGAAAAAAAATAGCTTGTGTCTCATCAGGAAGTTTTAAAGTTAAGCCACTAGCTGCAACATTCAGGAAGACAAGCAGATAGAATAATAAAATCATCATGAAGAAGAGTTCTAGGGGCATTTCCAAATACATTCAGATTTTGTACTTACTAGGAGCTTTATTCATATTCTCCATCTGAAGCTGATTTACCATCCACTAGATTATTATTAGAGAATAATAGCTTATTTAGATTAATTCAAATTACATTTCAACCTCAGCAGAACACACACCTAAAACCTCAGTTTCTTTTATTGTGGTTTTCTTACTCAGTATCCGATAGTCCCAGAGCTTCACATTTCCATTGGCTCAGCATAGCTCGTTCCACAGCAACTTTTTTTTTTAAATACATTTTGACCTTCTTATTCATGGGGTGTTTGGATTTATAATTCCCTTCCATGACCTTCGTGTTATTCTGACCTGCGAGGTTGAGGTCTGGTATTTGGGATTCTCATGCTACTGTAGCCTCTGCTTTTTAATCTGGTATGTAAATCTGGTGAGCATTTGACCATTTGGTCCCTTTCAGAGTTACCTTCTTGTTCAAAGTCAAGCAAGATGTTACAGTGAAAATCATTTTAGAACCCTTGAAACCAAGAGTTACCTCCCTCTAACAAACCACAACATGACCCAACCTGCTCCTGTGACCTTCTTTCTTAGTAGATTCATTCTCTTCCACAGCCAATAAATTCAAGAGGAGAAAATAACCAGAAAAAATAAAACACAACTCTTAAAAACAGCAAGGCAAAAGCATCTGAAACACAAACCTTGATGTCAATAATCAGAAGTCTGTCAACTTTTACTCTATATGCTCGTTCCACTTTCCCTTTGTCATTCCGGGATCTTTTGTCTATACTGATTCAACTTCACAACAAATCCCACCTTGTTTTCCATGTGTAGACAAGAAGTTCACATGACACAGAACTTGCATGGTTTCCACACGCACTTCTGTGTTTGATACATTCCCAATCTGCCTGTAGTCTGCTTGTCACAGCAGAGACTACGCTAGGAATCGAACAGAGTATCAACCTCTGTTGGGCCTCTAGGTATGACCATATGCGGAGGGGTTATTACTTAAGAGCATATAATCCAGAGAAATGCATTGGAATGTCTTCCATGTAATTCAAGATGACAACAAAATGAAGTAAGCATATCTTCAAGAGAACACTAACACAACACAGGCCTGGCTAAGAAACAAAATCTCCCGTGTTTTGGAAATGCATGCAGTTTTACAAGTTTACTTTTGTCCATAACAGAACAAATTTTAGGCTTCTTAAACCCTAAATTGGGTTAGGATTGGGGAAGAAACAGGAAATAAGAAGAAAAAATTTGAACCAAAAAGCCCACCAGCAATCCAACCTGGATTTTGGGGGAAAGTTGACTTCAGATCCACACTCTGAGCACCTCAGTTCCATAAAGATGAACTATCCTAAACTACCAAGTATAGTGATGTATTATCAACCCTCTGTATTTTTAAATTACAAGGCTACCATACTTGACAGAAATTCATAGTAGGACAAAATAAGAAAGAATTTAAAACTACAATGGACAGTTTACCAGGGAACAACAAATCGTCTTCCATAAGTTGAAGTGTATGTTGTCTGACTACACTACAGTGTGAACAGTGGTTAAAAAAAAGTAGTTATTGATGGAATTTGAGGGAAAGAGATTCTAGCATACAATTTACCTCAAAATGTTTCATCTGCACACACACCCCCCTTTCCACCACCACCACTCACCCCAACAAACAACTGGAGAAGTTAAAATACTCTGTGCTAAAACTAGAGGAAATGAACAAAGCAACACTAAGAAACAAGTCTGAGGTACAAGGAAAGTGAGTTGTAGAGAATAAAAAGCATTATTTTTGTCAGGATACAAGTGGCAAGAAGTCTGATCTAACAGAGAGGGCCAGAAAGAAGTAGAATGACATCAGAGAGGTGAAGAACACAAACATGACGCTTAAGGAACCATTGAACAGGATGGGAGTGTAGAAAATAGATAAAATAATGAATAACTGAACTGTGGGATGAAAAAGTGATAAACATTAGCAGATTACATTAAGGTAATTCCATAAGCAGTTGAAGCAAAGAAAAATTTAACATGCAGAACCACACCCCTTGACTGATGTTCAGGAGGCGAGGAAAGTGTTACAGATGTTTCCCAAACCAGGGAACAAACACAGTGCCACAGAATGATCAGAGACAAAGAGTATTTGACTTCAACCTTGTGCTAGTTAGAACTGCTGCAAATAAAATCACTTCTGTGCAGTCTTGCAGCTCCTCTACCATGTCTGTCTATCTCAAACAGGACATACAGATGCATTTCATATGACTTGGACTGAGGAAGGCCCATGCACTGCACTACATGCTTCTCTTCAACAAGAGGCAAACATACTGAAAGCTCACAGGAGTACTGCTCCTCAAAGAGACAAGATAAGCAAAAAGGGTAGGTCACATTTTGGCCCGAGATGCAACATTTAATAAAATAACTGCACAACAAATAATTTGTGTTGATGCCAGTTAGTGTTTGTGTGCTCTGAAAGAGGACATCAATAAGGTTGAGTGAAACAAGGCGGGTCCAGCACTTTAACTGATAGTATTAAATACAGCTAAGAAACTGAAGTTGTAAGTTTAGGAAGCCTTGGAACAAACACTGCTGCAAAGGGAGGTAACAAGAGAGTTGACTACGTTCACACAGGCAGTTGCAACAATACCAGAAACAAAATTGTAAAGCCTTGGTTACAACACGCCATGTGATAGCTATAAGTAACCTCTACTTTTCAGGACACAAGACATCCTTGGCATCACTTCTCAATATCTTACCAATTCCTAAAAGTCTATTGCCCAGAATGGCATTGGAGATACTAATACACTTAGTTACTCAAAAGCTACCTTTTGAAATATAAGTATGCCTATTTATATACATTGATACCAGTGGAACCATTGTATGAAGTTACAATATCTATTAAACACTATAGAATCATAGAATTGTTTTGGTTGGAAGAGACCTTTAAGATCATCAAGTCCAACCGTTAACCTATCACTACCAAGTCCACCACTAAACCATGTCCCTAAGTGCCACATCTACACATCTTTTAAATTATAGTTTTCTACTCTTCAACAACATAATACCTAGCAATATAAACCCATTAAAAATTCAATGCAATTTTGTACTATAAAATCCTTGCCAATAAAAATGAAGTGGCACTCCTCAAAGGTCTTCATATTACAGAATATAAATAGGTTTAAGATTTGTGTGAAATATAATCAAAGTGATCAAAACACAAAAACTGCAATAAAAGGCTGATCCAAAACCAGCTATTTACTTTAAAAGGATCTAAAGGATGCTGTAGAAAGCCTTTCCAAAAGCATTTACAGCTTTATTTAGACATAGACACAATCTCAAAGCATTTTGAAGACAGCAGACTATAATTATAAAGAAGCTGTAGCAGCAAGAAATTCAGCAGACCACTTTAAGAACTAATTTCAACACCTGAGCAAACGTTTTCAACTTCACAGTGAGAAGAAACATCAAAAACACCAAGGACAGACACATACTAATAGAGAGAATTAGAAGGGTCTCCTCCCCCCCAAAAAGCTAACTCATAATAGATGAAATTTTGTGGCATTAAATTCCTTGAATTTATTTGATCTACTATCCACTTGTATGACCTCTTCCTTTATAAGATACCTATTCTTGAACAAACGCAGGATGTCTTTAGAAAACAGAGTTGAACTATTAACAGTAGTAATCATAATGGTAACACATATATCAGTGATGTCCTCAGGATACAGTGCAAGCATGTTCATAGGAAAAAGCATTCTTTTATCAGTCTAAGAAAAACGGACAAGCTTTTAAGCTCACAGTATCAAAACAAGTCTAAGACCTGATGAACAGACTGATCCTACTTCTGCTGTAACAGGTCATGTTGTGAAAAAGGTAATTATCCTGCAAGAAGAAATATAATTTCTAATACATTGTGGTTGTCCAGCTGCTGATAAAGGCAAATACAGACCAACCAGAAACAATCTATGTTCATTACTCAAAAGCAACACCACTTCTAAGAAGGTAATAGTGAGTAACAACAGAACAATACATATAACTAAAACAGCTGTATGCAAATACTATAAATGGTATATATTACTGATACTCGCTATTTCCACTTGCAAATCACCTGTTAGATTCTTATTTATGCAACTGTACAAAGTAGAGGATGTGACTGCACACACATACACAGAGCAATACATGTAACTTTTAGCATAATCATAGGGCAATCTTTCACCACAATTTAGAATTGCCCAGTCAGACTCCAGGAATCCCTGCAAATTAACTTGCTTTTTTGCAAGCCTCGTGGCTATGCACAATCCCAATTTTTGGACTAAAGAATGTGAAAGAAAAACTTCACTTTCACTGAAGAGCCATTTCTAGTCTTTTTGCCCCCCCCCCCCCCCCCCAATAATTCATATGATAAAGCTAACTGCTAGATTTGTACACTTGCCACGTAGTAATTCAACATGTCCCACCACTATCCGAGTCCACAGTCATAGGGCAGCTCAAATTTCAAGCATGTGATATTTTTAATAAGAGATTATCAGGATTTTGAATACCTGTGCTTTGCAATATACTTGCAATTTAAGTTTTAAATCTACTCTTCATTTAAAATAATTAAATTTTTAAATATATATAATTAAAGCAGCTACTCTGCAAACTGCACCAAAAAAGGATGCTCAGCAGAGGTCATCAGGAAAATGCCATGCTCACACAATCACTCCCTGCACTACTTGAGCCTACAGGAGTAGTTTATCTTTCACATGGACCAGCCACTGAAGGCAAAACATGACATTTTGCCAGTACATTACAGAACTGTTTTCTGGAAAGAGAGCAACAACGAAGATCAGGAACACTGATTTCCAAAGGGAAGATGCAAAACAGTGTTTATGTACAGGATAACAAACCACATAGCTTTGATAAATACAAATGGAACAGCAACTTGTCTGAACAGAAGAGATTTGAGACTCTTGTAATAAGGATCTGGGCTTTTTTCCTAGTCCTCCCCAGTTAATGGTCTGTGGAACAACACTGGTGTTCTCTAGAGCAGGGAGACCTTGAACAGTAAGGGGGCATGGACAGCAGAGATCAGTCAGATGGAGCACAATCCAAGTTCATCATTTCCCTAGTTCAGGACAAAGCTCTATTCCAGCCTGCAAGTTCGTCAAAAAGACAACATTTCATTCTCACAAAAATTAGCAGGCTAATTTGGCAAACTGTATGTACTGGGTTTGCATGGCAAAGTTTTGGTGGCAGGGGGGCTACAGGGGTGGCTTCTGTGAGAAGCTGCTAGAAGCTTCTCACATGTCCAACAGAGCCAATATCAGCCAGCACCAAGACAGACCTGCCGCTGGCCAAGGCCAAGCCAATCAGCAACAGTGGTAGCACCTCTGGGATATCATATTTAAGAAGGGGGGAAAAAAAAAAAAACAAACAAAACCTGCTGGGGGAATATAGCAGCGGAGAGCAGGGAGAAGATGTGAGCGCAACAACTCTGCAGACAGCAAGGCCAGTGGAGAAGGAGGGGGAGGAGGTGCTCCAGGCGCCACAGCAGAGTTTCCCCTGCAACCCATGGTGAAGACCATGGTGAGGCAGGCTGTCCCCCTGCAGCCCAGGGAGATCCACAGTGGAGCAGATATCATCGAATCATACAATAGTTTAGGATGGAAGGGACCTTTAAAGGTCATCTAGTCCAACCCCCCTGCAATGAGCAGGGATATCTTCAACTAGACCAGGTTGCTCAGAGCCCCATCCAGCCTGACCTTGAATGTTTCCAGGGATGGGGCTTCTACCACCTGTCACGTCCCAACTTTCTGCCTGCAGCGATGCTGCACCCCAGCTATGGGTCATAAACAGACAGTGACAGAGAAGAGGGACGAGTGACTTGGGTTACTGTGCCAATTTATTCATTTAGTAACTGGGCGTACAAGTTGTCATTCAATATCTGGGCATACAAGTTATCATTGAATAACAGAAAGTTCACTAATTGCTAATCTCACTTTTCAGCAAAAAGGAAGAGAGAGAGAGAGAGAGAGAGAGAGAGAGAGAGAGAGAGGAATCAGTTATCAGTCCAGGGTCCAATGTTGGTCCAGCCAACGAGGGTCTCTGGTCAGTGGTTAGGGAGGCCCTCCCGTTGAGTCATGAGGTTCAGAAAGGACCCCCTTGCTTTCTAAACTCCTTCTCAGAGAGGAGTCTAGGTGCGGCTGAGTCCAGTCCTAGTTTCAGACTTGGTCAACGGTTTATGTCTAAAGGAGTATATCATGTATACCCTTGGGCTGAATTAAAAGGTGGAGACAGAGGAAAGATAGAGGTAAAGGAAAGATCACCACCCTAGGTTCCAGCGATGTCTCTGGTCCGGTTCCGTCGGATGGTGGGCACACGCCCAGACCCTCTGAGTTGTGCTATTTATTGACTAGTCCCACTGCATATGCTAATTATTTCACATGCATAGTCTGTTGCTCTCGAACCTTCTCAAAATGAGTTGGGGGGTTTGAGGGGCAGCAGGGGTTTGAGGCTAGTGATTTCGGTGCTGCCCCCCCCCCCCATCAGAGATGCAAGGGCGGTGCTGCCTCAGGCTTGTCTGTTTTTTTAAGCAATTGCTCAAGATAAGGCCCAGAAGAGGGATATCCTGCCTCCACAAGATCCTCCCTTCCAGCTGCACCTTATCTCATTAGTGTGGTAGCGTCCTTCGCACCAGGTCCTCCTGTGTCCATTGTTGGAGACAATAAGTCTTTCAACTTCTCAGTTTCTTCAAGGTCCTTCTTTGCCAAGTGTTTGAGACATTAACTCTTTCAGCCCCTCAGTCTCTTACACCACCTCTCTGGGCAACCTCTTCCAGTGTTTCACCACCCTCATTGTGAAAAATTTCATCCTTGTGTCTAGTCCATATCTCCCCTCTTTTAGTTTAAAACCATTACCCCTTGTCCTATCACAGCAGGCCCTGCTAAAAAGTCTGTCCCCATCTTTCCTATAAGCCCCCTTTAAGTATTGAAAGGCTGCAATAAGGTCTCCCCGGAGCCTTCTCTTCTACAGGCTAAACAACCCCAACTCTCTCAGCCTTTCCTCATAGGAGAGGTGTTTCAGCCCTCTGATCATTTTCGTGGCCCTCCTCTGGACTCACTCCAGCAGATCTCTGTCTTTGTGTTGGGGGCCCCAGAGCTGAACGCAGTACTGCAGGTGGGGTCTCACCAGAGCAGAGTAGAGGGGCAGAATCACCTCCCTCGACCTGCTGGCCATGCTTCTTTTGATGCAGCCCAGGATATGGTTGGCCTTCTGGGCTGCGAGCGCACACTGTTGGCTCATGTCCAGCTTTTCGTCCACCAGTACCCCCGAGTCCTTCTCGGCAGGGCTGCTCTCGATCCCTACATCCCCCAGCCTGTACTGATACTGGGGGTTGCCCTGACCCAGGTGCAGGACCTTTTATTAGGCTGTACAGTCAAAAGGGTAGGTGACTTGAACAACTGTGTTGTAGTTTGAGCTTGGCTGGATGCCAGCATATTTGGGACATATCTTTGAAGTAAACCACATATTTGTTTTATATAACTTCATTAAGATTTGAGAGGTTTAACTTAACAGCATTTAGAAAATATTAAGGTACTTCAGACCAAGCTTACAACAATATGTGCATTTAGCTAACATTTTAATATATGACATTACTCAAACATCATGGATATTTAAAAGCAAATGTATACAAACCCTTCAGCAGTTATATTAGGCCAGAATTCTCAGCAACTGATACACAAGAATTCCAAATTTTCTTACCTTAAGAGGTTGGTTGAATTTTTCTTTACCTCTAATTAAAGTGGAGAATACTTTTTCTGTCTTGGTGTTAGTAAATCTTTGACAGGATAAAATCATGCTGTAGTCTGTTTATGTAAACTAGTATGACAAATTTCTCTTGCTAACCGCATTAATTAATCCTGATCCCAAAAAGCTAAGTAACTTCTTTTCACTAAAATGGCATTAACACTAACAAAAATTATTGTTAGTTAGAACATTGCCTTACCATGTAAATGCCAATTCTACAAACAGCAAATGATAGCTGGGTACATTCAGACACAGTCTAAAGAGTTGTGGTGAATGGAGTTAAATCCAGTTGGCAGCCGGTCACAAGTGGTGTTCCCCAGGGCTCAGTATTGGGGCCAGTTCTGTTCAATATCTTTATCAATGATCTGGATGAGGGGATCGAGGGCACCCTCAGTAAGTTTGCAGACAGATGACACCAAGTTGGGCAGGAGTGTTGATCTGCTTGAGGGTAGGAAGGCACTACAGCAGGACCTGGACAGGCTGGATCAATGGGCCAAGGCCAAGTGTATGAGGTTCAACAAGGCCAAGTGCCGGGTCCTGCACTTGGGTCACAACAACCCCAGGCAACGCTACAGGCTTGGGGGGGAGTGGCTGGAAAGCTGCCTGGCGGAAAAGGACCTGGGGGTGTTGGTTGACAGCCAGCTGAATATGAGCCAGCAGTGTGTCCAGGAGGCCAAGGAGGCCAACAGCATCCTGGCTTGTATCAGAAATAGTGTGGCCAGCAGGGCTAGGGGAGTGATCGTCCCCCCCTGTACTCGGCCCTGGTGAGGCCGCACCTCGAGTACTGTGTTCACTTTTGGGCCCCTCACTCCAAGAAAGACATTGAAGTGCTGGAGCATGTCCAAAGAAGGGCAACGAAGCTGGTGAAGGGTCTAGCAAACAAGTCCTATGAGAAGCGGCTGAGGGAACTGGGGATGTTTAGCCTGGAGAAAAGGAGGCTGAGGGGAGACCTTATCACTCTCTACAACTACCTGAAAGGAGGTTGTAGAGAGGTGGAGGTCAATCTTTTCTCCCTAGTAACAAGCGACAGGACAAGAGGAAATGGCCTCAAGTTGCGCCAGGGGAGGTTTCGATTGGATATTAGGAAACATTTCTTCACCGAAAGGGTTATCAAGCATTGGAACAGGCTGCCCAGGGAAGTGGTTGAGTCACCATCCTTGGAGGTATGTAGAAGACGTGTAGATGTGGCTCTTAGGGACATGGTTTAGTGGTGGACTTGGCAGTGTTAGGTTAACAGTTGGACTCTATGATCTTAAAGGTCTCTTCCAACCTAAGCAATTCTATGATAAAGAAATTAAAATAAAGATATTACCAAGAATGCTATTTATTAAGAATTAAAAAGTTTTTCTCCATCCTCTCCCCTGAAAGAAACATCTGATGGTATACTACTTTGTTTCTCCTGTAAGGTTGTACTAAACAAGCTGAGAAAAATGCCATATAAATTCAGATTATGCAGATACTTATTACTTTTCGTAAAGAAGCAGCTGCCAACACCATTGCACTTCCTAATTCAATATTTCATTATAGGCCTCAAATTAGGCAATGCTCCCCAAAATGCCTGTACACAACATTAATATTTTGCATGCAAGTTTTCAGTCCCATTTATTTTTATCTACTCTGGTTTAAAAACAACCTGCAAGAGACATTTTAAGAGAGTAATGTGCTTTTTGGCTTCTTAGTGGACTGTAAAGAACTTCCATAGTTATAGTAGTTCTTTCCCTGTATCATCATTCAAATTCTCTTCCTCCACATACCAAAATAATGCATATACCTTCCTACATTTCTAAATTCATACTCCTTTAATTTTCTAAGATTTTCATGTTTAAATCAGAACTCTTTACTGTCTTGAATATTTTATTTAATCTACTCTTACAGTTGTGAATAATCATATTAAAAGTTTCTATGCTCAACTCGCTCAACTTCCAACCTGTTGTTATGCCACAATTCTATGTCTTCTGCAATATCCCAGAGAGGCTGAAGATGGACTATGAATTTCAGATAAAACAGATGAAAAAACACCTTCTTTTTAAATAGCATAAAGAAGCCAGAAAATAAATGTAACTTCCCCTCCCAATAAAACCTATTGTAGGTTTGCCATTTTTTATATACAATCAAGTTCAATAAACCAGGCTTACAATGATTTATTCAGAACTGTAATTGAATACCTTATTTAAAGGAATTCCTCAAGAAGTCACTGTAGGCAAAAATTGAAGTAATCAAGTAGAACATTTTTACTATATGTTTACCAAGTCCACACCTCATCTGCATGTATTTTAAGATGTTGAAGGTAAAGTGCTGGATGTTACAGACTTCAAACAGTATGAGTGAAAACTTTTTTTTGACCTCTGCTTTTTACTCCCTCCCCTCCAAAAAAAATTGCAAATGAATCACCCATTTAATTAAAATTGTAATTTTAAAAATTAAAAGAGCAGCTCTTATGAATTGTGAGTAATAAAAAAACATGTAGTGACATTTTTCTTTTGCTATACCTGTTAAATTTAAATTTTAAACAAGTAATATTTCACTGAACTGTCTGAAAGTCAAAAAGTACAGTACAAAAACCTGAAAGCAAGCCTCAACAGCATGGTTCATTTTCTTTTCTTACTGGAAGCAAGCTAAAATATTATTACTGACAAGGGAATGCAGCTTCAAAACGTCATTTAAATTGCAAGGATTTTCTTTTTAACCCCCCCCCCCTTTTTTTTTCAGCTTTCACAACAAACATTCAATTCTATGACTTGTGCTCTGAGTTTCCCACAGAAAAAAAGTCATAGAAAAATAGAACTGCTGACTTTGAGAAATCCTATATTACACAAAGGGGTAGAGTGGGAGTATAAACTGTACCCATACCACTCCTGACAGTATTTGCAGACCTTGTTCTAAAGGTTCCAGGGATAGATGACTTCCCCAAGCAATCTAGTCCAGTGCTTCAGTACCTTCCCTACTAGAAAGTTTCCTAATGTTTAACCTGAGTCTGCTGCAATTTAAGCCCCTATTTAAACATAGGATGGTACATACAGTGATTTGTATTTTCTGTATCCTGACAGATTCTGTGTTGATGGCATACCCAACTTTGTATATAAAGTAAAAGATTATTTCTGGTTACAAAGGAAGTAAATGTGCAGCAGTAGCATACCATTACAATTTCTCAATGTATCTAGTTTGCTTTTATTCTAGACAAACAAGTACAGCATAAATTGTTTTCATTTTTTAAATTTTTGTTCAGTACTTCCAGGCTTTACATTCATGGGAGAAGTAAGTTGCAGTTCAAATTCCCCAGCAAGCGCCTGTGGACCCTCACTTCAGTAGAGCAGAGCAAGCTATATCACAGCTACCTTTCTCATCTGTTGCTGGGTTTGTTACACTTAATGTTTTGAAATCAACAAGTTATTACAAGCCATGAATTCTAAAATTATCTCCCCTTCCTACTGTCACATACAGTACCAGTGAATGTTTCCCCTATGCATTTCCCAATTAAATGTTAAGCTAGTTCCTTCCCCAAGCCTCCAAGATAATGCTTATGATATGCAGCCTATAGCATTAAAAATATCATTAACTCCAATGCTGTTATTAGTTTCTCTCTTATATTCACACACACACTCCCCAAAAATCTACATTTCCCCCCCAGTATTATTTCAGTTTAATCACTGGAAAAGTGTCAGGAATTGATTTAAATAATTAGATGTTTAATGATACTATCCTATAGACTATCACTCTGATCACAGAATTACAATATACGTGATAATCTGCTGGTGCAATTGGGAATTTATTCTTGATACTTGTAATCTTTCATTACTTTGGTTTTGCAACTCATTTTGCACCAGACAACTGGGCAACAAAACAACTGTTGGAGAATTTGCATTTAATTTACTTACAGTTTATTGTTGCTTTCTGAAAGGATTTTACATGGTAAGCATGAAAGTAAAAGAAAAAGATAATGTAAAAGTATACCTACAAGTATTACAAAGAAAATACCTTGTTTGATACAACTCCACAAAGACTTATTCTTAACAGAAGTCACTTAACATGTCTAAAGTGAGAAAAGAAGTCTTCAGGTCACGTATGTCAAACAACATAAGTATGCATCTCTGCCAATATGCACCCTTCTGCTTAGGCAAAGGGTCATCTCAAACATTAAATAATCTCTCCAGCTGGAAACTAAATTCATGGCAACATATATATTTGACCAAAACTTTGTTATTTTAATCATATGTTGTAAAAACATGACTTAATAATGACTTAGAAAAATGTCTGCCTTGCAGCTGTGCAACCTTTCATTCACCACAAGCATTTGTTCTGTTTTTTTTTCAAGCATTCAGCTATCAGTGCAAAACAATTTCAGTATTTGGTGTTTAAAACCAAAAAACTCATACAACTGATGCAGGCACACATTAGTCTGCAATCGCACAAATTCTTTGTTTTACTATCTATATCTTCACCAAATACAAAGTGAAGTTCCTACCCATAATATTTACAAGAGAACAAATTTTGAAGAGACTAATTAGAGCATATTCTGCAATTGATCACTTAAAGTTGAAATCACTGAGTTGAAAGCACAAGTCTCAAGAACCTTGATGGACAAAACAGGATGATGTGCTGGTTTTGGCTAGGGTAGAGTTAATTTTCCTCATAGTAGCTAGTATGGGGCTATGTTTTGGATTTGTGCTGGAAACAGTGTTGATAATACAGGGATGTTTTAGTTATTGCTGAGCAGTGCTTATACAGAGTGAAGGCCTTTTCTGCTTCTCACATCACCCCACCAGCGAGTAGGCTGGGGGTGCACAAGAAGTTGGGAGGGGACACAGCTGGGACAGCTGACCCCAACTGAAATGTGAAAATTAGCAATACAAGTGTAAACAACATGCAGATTTTAAGGTACCTATATGTAAGGAGCATGAAAGAAATTCTCTTATGTGTTTTAAAGAATGTGCAGGTACCCAAGAGTACACACAACTATACTACAGTACAGGTGGCAGGAACTTTGACCAGAATTGCTGTTTGCTAAGCTTGTACACTGAACAAGTAGTAACCTGAAGGCTCCTCTTTCTACACGAGATGTTACAGCCCTTTAGCACATTCCATTAATAACATTTCTAATTTAAACTCCCAAAATTCTTTTTTAATACAGTTCTCAGGGATAAAAGACAGGAAATATTTTCATATTCTCCTTTAATGCTGAATAATTAGATTTTTAAAATACCAATCTTCTTGTACATAATCATTAGAAAAGTAAGCCTGATACTGATGGAAAGCCAATGATATGTGAACAGAAAATAGGATTGGATCCAAGAACTCTCGTCATCATAAAAAGTAATCAAGTAGATGCACCAGAGAACAATGCTATCCCCTCTTTTAGGCAATATTCTCACTAGAACAGTTTTCCAGGACTGTTTCCAGGACTGCAATGCTTCGGACAGCAAAAGATGCAGATTAGCTAACAGAAAATGAACAGCTACAAAACCAGCACAGACATCTCTCACTGTAGAGTGCATCATCACTCCGCACTCTATACAGGCTGTCAATTCAGTTTCAGGTTCACTCAGTGTTGTGGGCCTTACATAAAGTCATAAATTGGTTAGGATACAAATGTTGGAAGGTCAATATCCTCTGCTCATATGTCAAGGCAGCACCTCCAAGCAGAAGGAACTCTTTAACTACATGTCCCTGGAGCAGATTAAGTAGCTTCATAAATCCCTCCGAATAAAGTCTCACCTCCTGTGCAGTCAATACAATTCTGCTTATGCTGGGGAACGTTCTCAGGCATCATCCAGAATATCTCCATTTTCTAATAGCAATTTCCTATTCTTGAACTAGATCTAGCTGTCCCCTCAATGAGAGGGGATGGAGATGTTTAGTGCACAGTATAAGCGCCAGGACATACAGGGAACCATGTTTCATGGATACATCCTCAGGTTCCAGCAATCACAGCTTCAGGATCTCCACAAGCCTACCATCACATCTGAACATCATGTTTAATACCTCCCCAATAGGCCTGTCTTCCAAGAAACTGTACAAATTCATAGTCTACTCATTTTGACCTCCCCAACATTACTGCACAAGCGAGATCCAGAATTCAGCTATACTCATGGGGAAAAAGCAATTCCTGGATTATAACTGTCATCAAGCTCTTTTATTGGGAGGAGTGACTTATTGCCTATTCACCCTCTCTTTACAATTTCAAAGATGTCTATAATATTGCCTCCCCACACCATTCAGCTGTCTCTTCTTCGGACTGAAGGGCTATAACTATTTAATCTCTCCTTTCATAGAAGCAATTGTTTTCTTTCGATTACCCTGTCATCCTTCTCTATCTTCTTTGGTTTTACAATACTCTTTCTGAGATGACGCAACAAGAAATGTAGCATTTAAGACAACAGCAAACTTTGCATTTAAGCAGTGTAAAATTGAGATTTTTTTTTTTCTTTTTTCCTTTATACTCTAAACTTGTCAAAGCAACCCTGACAGCTGTCAACATTTTAAAAGAAGGATCCTCTTTCCCTTTCCTGAGCACTGACAGTATTTTAGAGCCAATCCATGCATCTGTACTGTCAGGTGACTTCTACTATAAATATACATAACTTTGCATTTATCAACACTGAATTTCATCTGCCATTTTATTACTAAAATCAAAAGGGGTAGTATGATTTCCCCCCCAGGTTCAATATACACTCTTAATATTTGTCTCTGCATCAGCCCATCCAAAGCATATGTGTTTAGTTGTATAAACTGCAAACATTAAATTCCCTTGTAATCTCTGCATTCTCTTCTCCCTCTCATTCACTGCCAGAGCAGCGCTATCAACACTCATTTATGAAACTTATTATTGACAGTTTACAGAATGATTACTTCATTTTTAATTGCTTCAAAGTTT
Organism: Phoenicopterus ruber ruber; assembly: GCA_009819775.1. Lineage (NCBI taxonomy): Eukaryota > Metazoa > Chordata > Aves > Phoenicopteriformes > Phoenicopteridae > Phoenicopterus > Phoenicopterus ruber. The sequence continues at coordinate 2,057,367 of CM020247.1, read as the reverse complement.
TTCATCTCCATTAGAGGCAAAATCATATAGTGGAAGACTAGGCAGTAGTTGCTGTAAAAGTTAATAAAAAAAAAAGTAGAAAACAGATGCTTCTGCCATCCAAAAGCTCCAAGTCATAACAAAAAAAACCCACCACCACAACAACAAAACAAAACACACACAGATCTGCAAACTCACTTCCCCCATATCAACAGTTCCTACTGGCTCTTTGATGCTATCTTGCTTCCCCAGGCTCTCCAATGCCAAAAGCTAACATGGTCCCGTGAACAAGTTTTTCTTCTACTGCTCCACCAAAACATACACCATAAAAAACAAAGCATTTTACAAAGATTCATGTTCTTCCTGCTCTTTGTCCTTATAAGCAACAAAGCTGTAGGGGAGGACTGCATCTAAACATAAGAGGACTTGTCAGCTAGACTTCCTGCTTTGGGTCTCTTCCTCAGATAGCTACTTACATCCTTGTGTTGGCAATTAATATAGTCACCTTACCAGGCTGCCAGTGAGACAAAAGAAAAGTTCTATACTCTGAAGAGCTCCAGCATGAGATGAGCCAATTGCTTATTCACTTGCAAATACCCTATTTATATCCCCAGTCAGACAGTTTGCACTTCAGAAAGTTTTGCTGCACACAAAGTGGAAAAAAAAGCAAAATCAACATATTCCACAGTATTATGAGCCAAAACCCAAACAAAGACAAGATTTTAAGTACTGTATATATTTTTTTTCCTTACAGCTTTACAGCTGTATGGGCCCACATTTGTGCTTTTAAGTTCAAAACTAAAAATGCTTCTTTTGTTAATGGAAAGCTGATATTGTCACATAATCACAAAACTTCAGAACTCAGGCTTTAAGAGAATAAACATCACAAGCTGGCAGTATTAAAAAACATGAGCTGAAGATAATGATGACAAGCCAAAAATGGTAATCAGCATGGGGTATCAGGAAGAATATTCTGTCCTTACTAAATGCAGATTTTCTCACTTACTAAAAGCTTGCATTTCTAATCTTTTGTGAAATTCATCACCATGCTGCCTCAAGCTTGGAGGTCTGAAGAATTTAGGAGCAGCATACTGCAGTGCAACATGGGGCCCAACACATTGAACCTTGTTCACAAGGACACTATAGGGCTACTTGTAACAGACTAGCACATTTTCAGAAACTGGGACACATTTTTTGATGTAATAACACCTACCACTCTAATGCAAGACTCATCATGGAAAAGGCAAAATGGTAACTTGATTTTAAACGTGCTAATTCACTTGTTTCTTCAGCGTGTGTATCTGAAGAGAATGAAATCTCTGGAGCTGCAATACTCCTGTGACTTCACGGAATCTTGTGCTGGAAATTATAGTCACATTAAGGCATTCTTTTGTGTTCCCAAGGAAGCTGTATCAAGTTTCAGTGTTTGTAACAGCCACCTTTGAATCAAAAGTTTACCTGGGGAATTCAATAATGCTTCCTATTGCAGGATGAGCTAATACAGCATTTAAATTTTATCATCTTCTGCAACAGAACTCTGCACTACTGCTCACTGATCTGTCTTCAGCCAGGTGATTTCCAGTGAGTTAAATCACCGATATTTTTATTGCCCTTTCTATATCACTGATAACATCTTTCATTCAGCAAAAATTGTTTGCAATACTGGCTAGGTAGATTCTACCAAGGAGGAAGATTTGTTTTTCAGAGCACCTCTCTTCCAGGTCTTCAGCCAAATCAGGTTCTTGAACTCCCAAACTTACTTAAAGGGGAAGTCATCTCATTCAGGGGAAGTAGTCTCCCAAAATTTATTCCATTTGCCATTCCCAGTTGAAATCAACTTCAACACTATGCTTCATAGAGCTGAAATAGCGACAGGTATCTAGCCACAATAACTGCTTTGGGTGAGGATCTCAAAAATTTGTTTTGGGTTTCTTCCGACATTGCTATGCTGATGCAGAAAGTAATCAGAAGAAGCAGCACTCTCACTTCCAGATTAAGTGACCCTGGCTATGTATACAATAGCAAGTAGTGCAGCATCGCAAGAGCTGGTACGGAAGACTAATTATTCATACTACGTACTTCAGGCACTTTACTTCAGACTAATTCTGATCTGGTCCCGTGGACTGAAAACGCATTAGATGAGTGCATCTTCCAATCAGGTTTCATCTGAAAAAACTCAAGTTCATGTGATCTGTGATCACTCTGCAATGCAAACCTACATACAGTAAGTAGAGATGACTAAGATTCACTTCAAAAGCTCACATCTGATCCAAACACTAATACAGTTGCAGGCACCCTGTACATCAGTTGCCTTCTTTCATAGAATCATTTAGGTTGGAAAAGACCTTTAAGATCATCAAGTCCAATCGTAAACCTAACGCTGCCAAGTCCACCACTAAACCATGTCCCTAAGAGCCACATCTACACGTCTTCTACATACCTCCAGGGATGATGACTCAACCACCTCCCTGGGCAGCCTGTTCCAATGCTTGATAACCCTTTCGGTGAAGAAATGTTTCCTAATATCCAATCGAAACCTCCCCTGGCGCAACTTGAGGCCATTTCCTCTTGTCCTGTCGCTTGTTACTAGGGAGAAAAGATTGACCTCCACCTCTCTACAACCTCCTTTCAGGTAGTTGTAGAGAGTGATAAGGTCTCCCCTCAGCCTCCTTTTCTCCAGGCTAAACAACCCCAGTTCCCTCAGCCGCTCCTCATAGGACTTGTTTGCTAGACCCTTCACCAGCTTCGTTGCCCTTCTCTGGACATGCTCCAGCACTTCAATGTCTTTCTTGTAGTGAGGGGCCCAAAAGTGAACACAGTACTCGAGGTGCGGCCTCACCAGGGCCGAGTACAGGGGGGGACGATCACTTCCCTAGCCCTGCTGGCCACACTATTTCTGATACAGGCCAGGATGCCGTTGGCCTTCTTGGCCACCTGGGCACACTGCTGGCTCACATTCAGCCAGCTGTCGACCAACACCCCCAGGTCCTTTTCTGCCAGGCAGCTTTCCAGCCACTCCCCCCCAAGCCTGTAGCGTTGCCTGGGGTTGTTGTGACCCAAGTGCAGGACCCGGCACTTGGCCTTGTTGAACCTCATACACTTGGCCTTGGCCCATTGATCCAGCCTGTCCAGATCCCTCTGTAGTGCCTTCCTGCCCTCCAGCATATCAACACTCACGCCCAACTTGGTGTCATCTGCAAACTTACTGAGGGTGCCCTCGATCCCCTCGTCCAGATGGTTGATAAAGATGTTAAACAGAACTGGCCCCAATACTAAGCCCTGGGGAACACCACTCGTGACCAGCTGCCAACTGGATTTAACTCCATTCACCACGACTCTTTGGGCCCGGCCATCCAGCCAGTTTCCTACCCAGTGCAGAGTACACCCGTCCAAGCCATGAGCAGCCAGTTTCTCCAGGAGGATGCTGTGGGAGACGGTGTCAAAGGCTTTACTAAAGTCCAGGTAGACAACATCCACAGCCTTTCCCTCATCCACTAAGCAGGTCACCATGTCGTAGAAGGAAATCAGGTTAGTCAAGCAGGACCTGCCTTTCATAAACCCATGCTGACTGGGCCTGATCGCCCGGTTGTCCCGTACATGCCGCGTGATGGCACTCGAGATGATCTGCTCCATAACCTTCCCTGTCACCGAGGTCAGACTGACAGGCCTGTAGTTCCCCGGATCCTCCTTCTGGCCCTAATATATGATCTTAGAATAGAATAGTTCAGTTGGAAGGGACCTACAATGATCATCTAGTCCAACTGCAATCTTGAAAACAGCCTTAAACATATACATTAAGAAAAAAAAAAAAAAAGAAGTTCCCCAAAACCACCACCCAAACATGTAGCTGCTTCACCACTGAACTGGCAAAGCTCCATGGTTCGATTTGGTTTCTACTTGGGCCAGTCCTACATGGCTTCCAGAAGTCCTCAACAGATTCAGATGAGTCTTTGCTCAGCACAGTCTGTTCCTCAAGTACAGTGGCTATGGACAACTTCCAACCCATCTTACCTGCAACTCCTAAATATTGCTCTGACTCGGGAGGAAAGCAACTCTCAGTTTGCATACTGGTTCAAATCACAGGAATCCACTGCAACATCCAGCTTCCGATATTATTACACAAAGTAGCATAGATTCCAAAATAAAAATCAACAAGTTGGTAATCATAGTCATGCTGCTGTTCCCTTGCAAAGCAAACTAAAGAGCCAGCCACACTTGCAGTGAAATTTCTCCTGACTGCCCAGGCACCTTCTCGGTACTCAGATACACAGCTTCCTGGAGATATAGTATATGACGCAGTGTATAAAGGTATTTCCATCACAATGAAAAACCCACAGGTACCATAGACTATACGCCTGTAACTAAGTACTCTTTTTTTTTTAACAATTATTGAATAGTATCCCGAGTTTCCTGTATTTGCCTAACTTTCCATGCAATATTATCTGTCATTTTCTTATAGAAGGATGATATGTTTTAAATATTTCTTTGGTGGTTAGACATGTTCTGTTTAACATAAATTTAGGATTCTGGAAAAAGGACTGAAATACTCCCCTCAGATTTAGTATTTTGTTTTTACTTTGGCTCCCCAGTTCAAGAAAGGTGAGGAACTACTGGAGAGAGTCCAGCGGAGGGCTACAAAGATGATGAGGGGACTGGAGCATCTCTCCTATGGGGAAAGGCTGAGGGAGCTGGGGCTGTTCAGCCTGAGGAAGAGAAGACTGAGAGGGGACCTCATCAACACTTATGAATATCTCAAGGGCAGGTGTCAAGAGGATGGGACCAAACTCTTTTCAGTGGTGCCCAGCGACAGGACAAGGGGCAACAGGCACAACCTGGAACACAGGAAGTTCCGCCTGAACATGAGGGAAAAACTTCTTCACAGTGAGGGTGACAGAGCACTGGAACAGGCTGCCCAGGGAGGTTGTGGAGTCTCCTTCTCTGGAGATATTCAAAACCCAACTGGATGCAGTCCTGTGCAACCTGCTCTAGGTGACCCTGCTCTGGGACGGGGGTTGGACTAGATGATCTCCAGAGGTCCCTTCCAACCCCTACCATTCTGTGATTCTGTGAATTTACAGTGCTCTTATCACCATAAATCTCTTGTAATATTTTAAGCTGTAACAGAAATCTGACTAATCAAAAACACTTGTTATAATCAAAAGCACCTTTGTGATGGAAAACCAGCAGCACACTCCATCAGTAAGATACTTTTAAAAAAATATAATTAGGTACACTGTTCTAGAATTGCACTCTGTATTTTGGAAACAGTGGCCAAACAAACTGATATGCCACTACTAAACCATCTTCCCATCTGCCAAGTAACTAAATTTATTTTTCACTTGTAACTATATTTACTAATTCAGGAGGTTTCCAAAACAGCAGCAAGAACTGACTTACATATGATTGATTCTTCATTATTGTAATTTTAATCTAAAATAAGGTTATTTTGCAACATACCTATTGACTCAAATATGATTGTCTGAGTTTTACAGTCTGGTTAATATATGCAGTCTTTATTTCAACATGGCTCAGTTGAAACCATTTAGTAGCTATTTGAAAACACTTAAATATGTGCTACTGTCAGAAGAACATCAAAACAATTTACAAATACCTTTGACATGGGAAGGCAGAATAAATACCATACAAGTCGACATAACAGAAACAAGAGGCACAATATTTAAAATGACATCTTAATTTATAGTTTCTAGAACGAAGTGTCAAATGTACTTTCCTGGTTTCATTTTAAAATTAAAAAAATAGGAAACAGCCCACCAGCAACTGAACAAAGGAAAAATTACATTTACTGATTAGTATTTCAACTTAGCTTCTCCTCTATTTTTTTCCTAATCACTTCAATAATATTAAGTATTTTCTCCAATCATGCCTGCAAAATGAATTAGGTTCAATTACATTTCATAAATTAAACAAATTAATTGGATATTCTTGAAAATAGTCATCATTTTGAATTGAACTATTCATGACATTGCTTAATCGTTACAGCATGCAGCTTCTACAATACTGTTTCTACCTAAGCAATGCATGGAGAAAACACATTAAAAATAAAATATAAAATTTTGAAAAACTGAAGCAGCTGCACTTCCCAACAATAAATATAACTAACATTTGTTGCAGAAACTGCTTGGCACTTGTACAGTTTTGTGAAGGATCTTTTTGTAGATAAATATTTTTCTACAATTCCTATTATGCAACACCACTCAGACATTTTCTTTAATTATACTCCAAGGGGTCCTTTCATATTGATTAAAGAAAGGCAACTTGTTGTCTAAAAGAATGCATACATGCTTCTAAATTTCAACGGTGATTCATTTGTCTTATGACACACAAAAAAGTAAGGCAATACCTATATTTCCCGCGTTCAGCTATATCTTTATCTTGAAATAACTGTCAGACCCCTCATCCTTGTGCCTAACCAGCTTTCCAAAGTGAAGGAGGGATAATATCTTAAGATACAAGCCATTGTGCTTGACAGAGGGTATAAAACATCAAGGATGTCATATCTGATAGATGAGTCAGACAGTTCAGTAATCCTTATAGTTACATGAGAAAAGACAAAATTCATATGATGGGAGGGACATTTAGCAAATGGTAAGAGGGCAAGGCTACATAGACCTTTGTTGCTCATGTTACAGGTTATGTATCAAACACCTGTATGTGCCTCAGAGGAAAAACCCAGGGTTCCTAGCATGAACCTTTCCCTATCTTTCCTTATTCAAAGAACAGCAGCTACTGGTTTACGAAGTTTCAGTGAAGGAAAACTCTAGCCTTCAAACAGATGCTTCCATAATTCCATTTGTAATAAAAGAATGTTTTCTGTGGCCTGCAGATACCAAACAACATAACAACAATGGAAAGAAGGGATATGAAGTAGATCAGAACCATATCCTGTATTACCACTCCAAATCAAACCTGTTCAATTAAATTAAAGGGTCCAATTAAATAAAAGGGAAAGTCTTAAAGGTTACAAATAAAAGTTGCTCAAACCTTTTTTTTTTTTCCTTCTTTTACTATCACCTACTGTTTTTATGAACACCAGAGTTTGGTATATGCAGCTTTCCCCAGTCAAAAAAGACTTTGCCTAAACCCTAAAGTTTCATCTAAAATTTGAAAATTTAGTTCAATTACTCAAAAACTATCCAAGTTTTAGCTTTTGCATGCACATATACAGAAGTGAAATAGTTCATAACAGGTAACAAGTGTACAAAGAACCAAAAAACCCCACCTTTTTATAGTTAAAAAAACAATCCAAAGCAATATAAAATTTAAGCTACATGGACACAAGTAAATATTTAATATATTTCTGATTTAGTTAATTTTATCATCAGAGAAGGAAAAGTCAACCACTGCACACAGCTCTCATCTCAATACGGCAAGCCTTCAAAACAATCCACTAAAAAAAGCATCTCCAGAGACTTTGTTGACTGGTTGATGAACCTCTCTTGAAAGCCTACACCCACGTGCATGTCATATGAAGACAACACAAAGGCTAAGTCAAGTTTCTGACTCCAAATACTTCTTGACTGGTCCCACCAGACATCAATAGCGAACAAGGATGGCCAGAAGAGACCTACTTCATTGCCCTAGCTGACTCTTCACAGCACTTCACAACAAAGGAGGGGGCACAGTTTATAAGCTAGCACTCAAAGCAACAAAACCTGAATCACAGCACGTGCCCATTACACATTCCTGCTGTTCTAGTGAAAAGACCAGGTAAGCAGGCACCATACTAAAATAAAGTCATCAGCTTGTTATCTAGCTGCGCCACAGAGTTTATTTGCTGAGTGAACATCGGTGAGTCTGAACACCAACTACGACCCCAGCCTGAAGTGCGCGCCTGCGATACAATCTCTCGCAGATAAATAAAGCCAGTATTCATTAAAGAACAATAAGCGTTACCCCTGAATACCAGCTGCCTGGGCACAGGGCTGATCCCGCCCAAGGTGACAATTTAGTTCATTCAAGCATACCCTATGCTCATGCATTTAGGAAAAAAAACAGCGACCCGGGTCACGGCTTTAGCAATCTAATAGCAGCCAAATGAGCGGGACCGCCACATGCTTCAGCGGAACCAAGCCAGTTTACCGCCGTTTAACAGCCTCATAAGCCGGGGGAAGGAAGCGCGGCCGTCCCTCGGGGCGCAGTACTCGCCCAGGGCCCCTGCCCGCGCCCCCGGCGGGCACTCACGGCCCCGGCGGCACCGCGCTCCCATCGCCCCACTTGCGCCTCCCCCCCCCGCCAGAGACGCCACCTCAGCAGCGGCGCAGCGCGTTCGGTAAGATGTCAGATGGGCCAGCGGCGGGGGGCGCCCCGCTCCCGCCGAAGACCTACCAGGTAATCCATGTACCGCGTGGCGCTGGGCGCCGCACTGCCGATGAAATCTCCGGGGCCGCGGGCGTCCGCCCGGCTGACAGCGGCGCTAGGCCACCAGGCGCCCCGCCGCGAGGGGAAGCAGCGCTTCCTGCTGTCGCCCCGCCGGGCTCAGCGGCACTAGGAGCTCAGCCGCCGCCACAAGGTATAAGGACTAGGAGAGACCCAGCACTGTCAGAGCCGCTCACTGCTACAGTTGCCCGCACCGCAACAGCCCAGCGCGCGCGGAGGAGGGGGGAGCGGGCGGGCGGGCGTGCAGCACAACCAACCCACAGGGCCAAACAGTCGCCAACAACGACAACCTCCGTCCCGCGTGACGTCGCCATCAGCTGATAGCACACGTAGGGCGGGAGGAGGACGCTCTTAAAGGCGTACGCGCCCAGCGGAGAGCAGAGAAACTCTGGCAGTGTGGGTAAAGGGGTATTTTCATCGGCTTTCTGTGGGTGTGCGGTGGGCTGGTGCGGTTCACCTTTTGCTCTGGCGGGGGTGGCTGGGCCACCCGTGAGGGTCAGCCTCTAGCTGCTGTTCCTGTACCCCATTTGAGGTGTTACCTACACCAGAGCTTCTGCCCTAATTGGAGAAAGCCGAGCAGGTGCAAAGGCTTTGTGCTGCCCTTATGCACCAATTTTACTATTGTCAGTGCAAAGATGTGGGTGTGAGTGCTCTAGTGGAGCAGGTGGATGATGAGGAGGCCATGAGCAGCTGGCTGTGGGCTCCATGGTACACAACAGCTCCATGCTGGGTGTCCAGTTTCTCCAAATAATGTGGGAGAAGACTTCATTGCTTCAAAGGGGAAATCATAGAATAGTTTGGGTTGGAAGGGACCTTTTAAAGGTCATCTGGTCCAACCCCCCTGCAATGAGCAGGGACATCCTCAATGAGATCAGGTTGCTCAGAGCCCCATCCAGCCTGACCTTGAATGTTTCCAGGATGGGGCTTCTACCACCTCTCTAGGCAACCTGTTCCAGTGTTTCACCACCCTCATTGTGAAAAACTTCTTCCTTATGTCTCATCTATATCTCCCCTCCTTTAGTTTAAAACCATGACCCCTTGTCCTATCACAACAGGCCCTGCTAAAAAGTTTTTCCCCATCTTTCCTATAGGCCCCCTTTAAGTACTGAAAGGCTGCAATAAGGTCTCCCCAGAGCCTTCTCTTCCCCAGGCTGAACAACCCCAACTCTCTCAGCCTGTCTTCATAGGAGAGGTGTTCCATCCCTCTGATCATCTTTGTGGCCCTCCTCTGGACTTGCTCCAACAGGTCCATGTCTTTCTTGTGCTGAGGGCTCCAGAGCTGGATGCAGTACTCCAGGTGGGGTCTCATGAGAGCAGAGTAGAGGGGCAGAATCCCCTCCCTCGACCTGCTGGCCACGCTCCTTTTGATGGCAGTCCAGGATACAGTTGGCTTTCTGGGCTGCGAGGGCACATTGTCAGCTCATGTCCAGCTTTTCGTCCACCAGTACCCCCGAGTCCTTCTCAGCAGGGCTGCTCTCAATCCCTACATCCCCCAGCCTGTATTGATACTGGGGGTTGCTCCGACCCAGGTGCAGGACCTTGCACTTGGCCTTGTTGAACCTCATGAGGTTCGCCCGGGCCCACCTCTCAAGCTTGTCCAGGTCCCTCTGGATGGCATTCCGTCCCTCAGGTGTGTCCACTGCACCACTCAGCTTGGTGTCATCTGCAAACTTGCTGAGGGTGCACTTGATCCCACTATGTCATTGATGAAGATATTAAACAGTACTGGTCCCAATACGGACCCCTGAGGGACACCACTTGTCACCAATCTCCATCTGGACATTGAGCCATTGACCACTACCCTCTGGATGCGACCATCCAGCCACTTTCTCATCCACTGAACAGTCCACCCATCAAATCCCTATCTCTCCCATTTAGAGAGAAGGATGTTGTGGGGGACCGTGTCAAAGGCCTTACAGAAGTCCAGATAGATGACATCCATAGCTCACAAAGGCCTGTGAAGATAAATGTTGAACCCCTAACTTTTAAAAGCTGAAACATGCTCCAGAGAAAGTGAGTACATAGAGAGAGCAAGCAGCTGTAGTCATCTGGGCATTTAGCTGGTGTTTTGAAGTGGGGGAAACTGGCTAGATTCAACCAGAGGCCCTGTTTATTACATGGGGATTGGCAGAGGAGACTGGGGTTTTCATCTAGGTGGGTCTGTTGCCTGGTCATTAGTGCTTTCCTGTGGCAGGTGAGATGAGGGTTTGAACCACTTCACACAGAGGAGTCTCCTCTGCTGTGGATAGAGGAGTGGGTGTGAATGCACAGCCTCTGTCAGCCAAAAGGAAGTTATTGCTGTATTTTGTGCTGAGCCTAAATATTTCAGGCACACAAGAATAGTAATTGTAAAAGGGTAGTCAAGACCATCAGGCTAGATAGAAAGGATGGTGCCAAATCTTTGGATAGAGCTTATTATGTATGGCTTAAGGTTTAGTAATTTGTGGTATTAGCAAAACCAAAGTATTTCATTTTGGGAATGCCTAGAAGCAGAACTGCAGACACCTGTGAACTTTAATGTTGAAAACTCACATTTTTGCTTTCTATGTACCTCTAGCATTAGGCAACAGTGGAGCAGGTATATCATGAATCACAGTTTTTTAAATTCAGCACTACCACTCTAGGTGCCTCCAGGCTTTATGCTTTAGTCTCTTCTTACTTAGAAGGGTGTGGTGGGTTGACCTTGGCTGGATGCCAGGTACCCACCAAACTGCTTTATCACTCCCCTCCTCAGCAGGACAGGGGGGGAGAAAATAAGATGGAAAAGAACTCGTGGGTCAAGATAAAGGCAGTTTAATAAAGGAAAAGCAAAGGCCACACACAGAAGCAAAGGAAAAACAAAAGATTTATTCTCTACTTCCCATCAGCAGGCAATGTCCAGCCATGTCATGGTTTAACCCCAGCCGGTAACCCAATACCACGCAGCCGTTCACTCACTCCCCCCACTCCCCAGTGGGGTGGGGAGGAGAATTGGAGAGAAAGGAAAACTCGTAGGTTGAGATAAAAAAAGTTCAGCAGGACAGCAAAGAAAGAGATAATAATAATTAGTATATATATTAATAATGATAATAAAATATAATGATAATAGAATATATAAAACAAATGATGCACAAATTCTCACCACCCAATGACCGATACAGCCCATCCCAGGCAGCGATCATGGAACAGCAACATTCCCCAGCAGCAATCTTGGAACAGCAAGTTCCAGAGAGAGAAAGTGAGGGAACAAACAGCCGAACAAATGAACGAAAGGACCCCCAGCCCACCGGACAACCCCCACAATATACTGGGTATGACGTCTATGGTATGGAATACTCTCTTTGGCCAGTTTGGGTCAACTGTACTGGCTATACCCCTCCCAGGTTTTTGCACCTGCACATTAGCAAAACCTGGGAAGCTGGAAAACATCCTTGATCTCTTATCAACTACTAATAACATCAGTGTAGTATCACCATTCTTCACATACCAAATCCCATACTAAATCCAAAACACAGTAGCTACTGGGAAGAAAATTAGCTCCATCCTGGCCGAAACAAGGACAAGGCCGTTAAACATACCACCTTATAAAAGTTTATTTAACAGATGCGTATGTGCGTGCTTCATTTCCCAATAAGTTCAAAAGACCTTAGTTCAAATGTTTATAAAGCAGAGTATTAAGTAGATTCTTCTTAATTTTAAGTTTTTTCTTAATTGAGCTTCCTCTTGGAAATCCACAGGTCAAATTCTTGCTATTTATTTTAGATCACAGATTTTTAAGAAACTGTTCTGATAGTGTGAGTGTAAATGAGAAAAGATCCCCATGCAAAATGGATGATCTTCTTAATGAGAATGGTTGCTCACTCTGAAATCACATGCAGAAAGCTACTTAAAAACATCCTCAGCATAGTCTTTATATATTGTAGCAATAATGAGAACAAACATATTCCATCTTCTCTTTGGAAGACTGGACCCTCTATCTCAGGAAAAGCAGAAAAGCCTGTCCTCCTCTTTACAAAGGTTCAAGTACATGACTTGAAGACCCAATTCATATTCCCAATAAAAACAATAGCAACGTTGTTTCTGCTTTCAATAGGAGTCAGACACTGGCTACCTGACCTTTGTGTAATGGGTTTTGTTCAGAGGTCTTCCCAGTAACTGAACTGGATTTTCCATAGGCCTTATGTACTCATTTTTACAACTAGGCAGACTTGAAAAAAAAAATGTGATTCTTGAATTCCTGGCTGTCCAGAATTCTCTGAGTACTCTGAGCCATACTGTTATGTGTGTGCACTCTGATAGTTGCATGCTCCATCTATGGCCAAAAAGGAAATGTAAAGCAAACAAGTGAAGTAACTTAGATGTGTTGGTCCAATCAAAACTAAACTGCAAAAGTAAATGAGGTGATATAATTACATGTCACATAGCTAGCACATCAATCAAAAGATGTGTTTTGCACTTTGAAGCTAACCATGTAGCCTGTGTAATTTTGGAATACATATTTTACAGAATCACAGAATGGTAGGTGTTGGAAGGGACCTCTGGAGATCATCTAGTCCAACCCCCCTGCTAGAGCAGGTTCACCTAGAGCAGGTTGCACAGGACTGCGTCCAGGCGGGTTTTGAATATCTCCAGAGAAGGAGACTCCACAACCTCCCTGGGCAGCCTGTTCCAGTGCTCTGTCACCCTCACAGTAAAGAAGTTTTTCCTCATGTTCAGATGGAACTTCCTGTGTTCCAGGTTGTGCCCATTGCCCCTTGTCCTGCCACTGGGCACCACTGAAAAGAGTCTGGCCCCATCCTCTTGACACCCGCCCTTGAGATATTTATAAGTGTTGATGAGGTCCCCTCTCAGTCTTCTCTTCCTCAGGCTGAACAGCCCCAGCTCCCTCAGCCTTTCCCCATAGGAGAGATGCTCCAGTCCCCTAATCATCTTCGTAGCCCTCTGCTGGACTCTCTCCAGCAGTTCCTCATCTTTCTTGAACTGGGGAGCCCAGAACTGGACACAGTACTCCAGATGGGGCCTCACTAGGGCAGAGTAGAGAGGGAGGATAACCTCCCTCGACCTGCTGGCCACCCTCTTCTTAATGCACCCCAGGATGCCGTTGGCCTTCCTGGCTGCAAGGGCACATTGCTGGCTCATGGTGAATTTGTTGTCCACCAGGACTCCCAGGTCCTTCTCCTCAGAGCTGCTTTCCAGGAGGTCAACCCCTAACCTGTACCGGTGCATGGGGTTATTCCTCCCCAGGTGCAGGACCCTGCACTTGCCTGTGTTGAACCTCCTGAGGTTCCTCTCCACCCAACACTCTAGCCTGTCCAGGTCTCGCTGAATGGCAGCACAGCCTTCTGGTGTATCAGCCAGTCCTCCCAGTTTCGTGTCATCAGCAAACTTGCTGAGGGCACACTCTGTCCCTTCATCCAGGTCACTGATGAATAAATTGAACAAGACTGGGCCCAGTACTGACCCCTGGGGACACCACTAGTCACAGGCCTCCAACTAGACTCTGTGCTGCTGATCACCACCCTCTGAGCTCTGCCATTCAGCCAGTTCTCAATCCACCTCAAATACTTAATATTTGAGGTGAATACTTAAAAGTGTATTCATGTTAAATTGAATTTCATCTTTGTCACTAGTGATACACCTTCATACTTACAATTTTTATGATCCTTGTTTGCACTGTCTTTTTCCTCTGAAGGCCTCATATGCTATCTTGTCTCCGTATAAGAGTTTCTGCATACATGCATTAGAAGATACTGTCTCTCCTGAAAAGCTCTATAATCTAAATAGGGCTAGGATCCTGATATCTCTTCCCCCACTCTTTGAAAGTGGAACAGAAAGACTGTGGTTTGCCAGAAGTCATAGAGAAAAGCCTGAGGGAGAGCCAAGAACCAAGATGATTGGATTTCTTACCTCCCAAGTCAGTGCCCTAACACCAAGTCCAACCATGCTTTCTTGCTAATGTCTTGGCAGATGGATTATAAAACTAGTTTGTGAATAATAAAACCAGTTAGTGACAATCGTCTGAACAGCACAAACCCAGTAACACTGCAGACGTGCTAGGGAGTAGACTTACGCAGCTGAGAAGCTCAGCTGCATTACAGTCAAGGGTATGGGAATAAATATGACAGAGGGCATGCACACTTTGAAATGCATTTCCACTCGGGCGATTTACTGTGTGAGTGGGAACTTTAAATTAGTACTGGCCCCTTTTCCCACTGTTCCTAAGTGTTTTAGGGATGAGGGTCTAAAGACAGCATGTGAATTCTGTGAGAATGTGAGTCAGTCACTGAGGTGAGCTGCTCTGCAGCTGGCCCGATCCACAGCAGAGAAGCCGATCTCGGTGCACGGAGTGGGGTTCCTGAGGCAGGGAGACGCCAGGGCAGTGGAGAAACCTGCCAGGAACCAGCAGCTCTCAAGAGAGATGATGAAGATGAGGCCTGGGTGTTGCCAGAGCAACTGTGGCCACAACCACACCTATAAAAAAACAGCTTGGGGAGCGCTAGCAACCAGAGCATGGTGCGGCAGTTTGTGTGGAAGGGCATGCAGGAAGGGCGTCGTCACCCTAGCTCAAGAGGTGAGGTCAATTGGTGGTCATCACCCTCTCAGAAGGAGCTTAGCTATGGTATCCACACAGCAGAAAGCCGTGTCCTCTGCACTCGCCAGAATGGATGTGGCAACCCAGACAGAGCTCCCACAAAAATATGCAGCCATCCAGATTTCAGGCTGCAGGGAATGTCAGAGCCTTTCATTAGTAACAAATGGCAGTAGTGAGAGTGGCTGTGTGAGGTGTGACCAGGTGGATGATCTGCTCAGCCTGGTGGCACAGATAAAAGAGGAATTAGAAAGGTTAAGGAGCATCAGGGAGTCTGAGAAAGAGATAGACTGGTGGAACCATGCTCTGGCCTCCCTGAGACAGAAACAGGAAAAGCCACCAGAACAAACCCAAGATCAAGGGGATCCTGTATCTTCCCGCTGCCAGGCAGAAGGCAATAGCTTAAAGGAAAGGAGTGAATGGAGGCAAGTCCATGCTTGGGGTGGCAGGTGAACGCCCTCCTTGCCCACCTCGCCTTCCCAGGTGCCTCTGTACAATAGGTATGAGGCTCTGGATGTGGAAGGGCAGTCAATCGATGATGTGGATGATGGTCCATCTACACCAGAGGTGTTGCCAAGGTCGGAAAGGCCTACACCCGGTATCATGACCACCTCCACGAGGAAGACAAGACAGGTTATAGTTGTAGAGGACTCCCATCTGAGGGGAACAGAGGGTCCAATATGCTGGACAGACCCTCCTCTTAGGGAAGTCTGCTGCCGCCCTGCGGCCTGGGTTAAGGACATTACTAGGAAACTTCCTAGCCTGGTATGGCCCTCAGACTATTACCCATTACTGCTCTTCCATGTGGGTGGCGATGAAGCTGCAACATGTAGTCCAATCAAAAGGGACTTCAGGGCCTTGGGACGGTTGGTAAGGGAATCTGCAGCAGAGGTTATTTTTTCCTCTATTCTTCCAGTTGCGGACAGTGACACTGGAAGAAACAGATGGACTCAGTCTATTAATACGTGGCTCCGTGGCTGGTGTCACTGCCACAATTTTGGGTTTTTCAGTAATGGGATGGTCTACATGGCACCAGGCCTGCTGGTGTCAGATGGGATTCACCTTTCTCAAAGGGGGAAGAGGGTCTTTGCTTACGAGCTAGCGGGGCTCATTGACAGAGCTTTAAACTAGACTTGAAGAGGGAGGGAGATAATATCAGGCTTGCCCATGACAAGCTGTGGAATGGCACACCAAGGTTAGAGGGACGGGGTGCTAGCGAGGGCCCTCAGCCTGTTGCTCTGAGATGTGCTGGGTACACTGGGGCACACTTGAAGTCTTACAGAGATGAGCCAGGGGCTCCTGAGGTAATCAGAGCAAACAGGGAAACACCAGTGGAAGACCTCAAAGGAATTAAGGGGTGTTCCTCTAAGAAGGTGACACGGCTGATAGCCCAGCTGAAGGGCCTCTACACCAATGCCCGCAGCATGGGCAACAAACAGGAGGAGTTAGAAGCCACCATGCTGCTAGAAAGCTACGATCTAGTTACCATTACTTGGTGGGATGAATCCCATGCCTGGAGTGCAGTTATCGATGGTTACAGGCTGTTCAGAATCATAGAATCATAGAATCATAGAATTGTTTTGGTTGGAAGAGACCTCCGAGATCATCGGGTCCATTCGTACTGGAGGTGCTGCACACCAAAACTTGTAGATTCCTCTGGGGGACTCTAGAGCTGAAATGCACATTGCCAATGTGATAATTTAAATATTTTTCATTAGCATGAGCATTTTGGAGACTCTGAACATGCACAGGTATGATTACAGTCCTTGTAGATCTGGATAAATAAATTGGCCGTGTATGCTCTTCCTATGTGTGTATACACCAACTTGCAGATAGAATCATAGAATCATAGAATTGTTCTGGTTGGAAGAGACCTCCGAGATCATCGGGTCCAACCATTAACCTATCACTACCAAGTCCCCCACTAAATCATATCCCTTAGGGCCTCATCTAAACGTCTTTTGAATACCCCCAGAGATGGGGACTCCACCACCTCCCTGGGCAGCCTGTTCCAATGCCCGACAACCCTTTCGGTGAAGAAATTTTTGCGAATGTCCAATCTAAACCTCTCCTGGCGCAACTTGAGGCCATTTCCTCTTGTTTTGTTGTCTGTTACTAGGGAGAAGAGTCCGACCCCCACCTCTCTACAACCTCCTTTCAGGTAGTTGTAGAGAGCAATAAGGTCTCCCCTCAGCCTCCTTTTCTCCAGACTAAACATCCCCAGTTCCCTCAGCCGCTCCTCATAGGACTTGTGTTCCAGACCCTTCACCAGCTTCGTTGCCTGTCTCTGGACACGCTCCAGCACTTCAATGTCTTTCTTGTAGTGAGGGGCCCAAAAGTGAACACAATACTCGAGGTGCAGCCTCACCAGGGCCAAGTACAGGGGGACGATCACTTCCCTAGTCCTGCTGGCCACACTATTTCTGATACAGGCCAGGATGCCATTGGCCTTCTTGGCCACCTGGGCACACTGCTGGCTCATATTCAGCCGGCCGTCAACCAACACCCCCAGGTCCTTTTCCGCCGGGCAGCTTTCCAGCCACTCCCCCCCAAGCCTGTAGCGTTGCCTGGGGTTGTTGTGACCCAAGTGCAGGACCCGGCACTTGGCCTTGTTGAATCTCATACCATTGGCCTCGGCCCATCGATCCAGCCTGTCCAGGTCCCGCTGTAGCACCTGCCTGCCCTCCAGCAGATCAACACTCACGCCCAACTTAGTGTCATCTGCAAACTTACTGAGGGTGCACTCGATCCCCTCGTCCAGCTCATTGATAAAGATATTAAACAGAACTGGCCCCAATACTGAGCCCTGGGGAACACCACTTGTGACCGGCCTCCAACCGGATTTAACTCCATTCACGACAACTCTTTGGGCCCAGCCATCCAGCCAGTTTCCTACCCAGCGCAGAATATGCCCATCCAAGCCATGGGTAGCCAGTTTCTCCAGGAGGATGCTGTGAGAGACGGTGTCAAAGGCTTTACTAAAGTCCAGGTAGACAACATCCACAGCCTTTCCCTCATCCACTAGGCGGGTCACCATGTCGTAGAAGGAGATCAGGTTGGTCAGGCAGGACCTGCCTTTCATAAACCCATGCTGACTGGGCCCGATCACCTGGTTGTCCCGTATGTGTCGCGTGATGGCACTCAAGATGATCTGCTCCATAACCTTCCCGGGCACCGAGGTCAGGCTGACAGGCCTGTAGTTCCCCGGATCCTACTTTCGGCCCTTCTTGTAGATGGGCGTCACATTTGCCAGCCTCCAGTCAACTGGGACCTCCCCAGTTAGCCAGGACTGCTGGTAAATGATGGAGAGTGGCTTGGTGAGCACTTCTGCCAGCTCTTTCAGCACCCTTGGGTGGATCCCATCTGGCCCCATAGACTTGTGCGTGTCTAGGTGGCGTAGCAGGTCACTGACCATTTCCCCTTGGACTACGGGGTCTTCATTCCGCTCCCCATCCCTGTCTTCCTGCTCAGGGGGCTGGGTGCCCAGAGAGCAACTTCCCTTGCTGTTAAAGACAGAGGCAAAGAAGGCATTAAGCACCTCAGCCTTTTCCTCGTCCCTTGACACTAAGTTTCCCTCCGCATCCAATAGAGGAGGGAGATTTTCCTTAGCCCCCTTTTTATTGTTAATGTATTTGTAGAAACACTTTTTGTTGTCTTTTACGGCAGTAGCCAGACTAAGTTCTAGCTGGGCTTTGGCCCTTCTAATTTTCTCCCTGCATAACCTCACAACATCCTTGTAGTCCTCCTGAGTGGCCTGCTCCTTCTTCCAAAGGTGGTAGACTCTCTTTTTTTCCCTAAGTTCCAGCCGGAGCTCTCTGCTCAGCCAGGCCGGTCTTCTTCCCCGCCGGCTCATCTTTCGGCTCATGGGGACGGCCTGCTCCTGCGCCTTTAAGATTTCCCTTTTGAAGAATGTCCAGCCTTCCTGGACGCCTTTGCCCTCCAGGACTGCCTCCCAAGGGACTCTGCCAACCGGACTCTGCCAACCAGACTCCTAAACAGGCCAAAGTCTGCCCTCCGGAAGTCCAAGGTGGCAGTTCTGGTGACCCTCCTCTTTACTTCTCTGAGAATCAAGAACTCTATGATTTCCTGGTCACTGTGCCCAAGACGGCCTCCGACCGTCACATCACCCAGAAGACCTTCTCTGTTTACAAACAACAGGTCCAGCGGGGCGCCATCTCTTGTGGGCTCCCTCACCAGCTGCGTGAGGAAGTTGTCTTCCACACACTCCAGGAACCTCCTGGACTGTTTCCTCTCTGCTGCATTGTATTTCCAGCAGACATCTGGCAAGTTGAAGTCCCCCACGAGAACAAGGGCTAGCGATTGTGAGGCTTCTCCCAGCTGCCTGTAGAATACTTCATCTGCCTCCTCGTCCTGATTGGGTGGTCTGTAACAGACTCCCACCATGATATCTGCCTTGTTGGCCTTCCCCCTGATTCTTACCCATAGGCACTCAACCCTCGCGTCACCATCCTCGAGCTCAAGGCAGTCCAGACTCTCCTTGACATAGAGGGCTACCCCACCGCCTCTCCTTCCTTGCCTATCCCTTCTAAAGAGTTTATAGCCGTCCATCGTGGCACTCCAGCTATGTGTGTCATCCCACCATGTTTCCGTGATGGCAACTATATCGTAGTTTTCCCCTTTCACAACAGCCTCAAGCTCCTCCTGTTTGTTGCCCATGCTGCGTGCATTCGTGTAGATGCACTTCAGCTGGGCTAATGATCCTGTTGCCTTTGTGGTGGGAGAAGCCCTACTCCCTACATGTCCCATCTCAGGTATTTCTGTGGTTCCTAGCTGATCAATGACCCCTGTGTCCCTGCTGCTGCACGGGTCTCTCTGTCCTACAAGAGACAGGCGAGGAAGGAGGGGCGAAGGGGTTGCCCTCTACGTTAAGAAATGGATAGAGTGTGAGGAGCTGTCTCTGAAGAATAGCCACAAGCAGGTTGAAAGCTTATGGGTAAGAATCAGAGACCGAGGCAACAATGGGAACCTTGTGGTTGGGGTCTACTACAGGCCGCCCGATCAAGGGGAGTCTATTGACAAAGCCTTCTTGCTCCAGCTACAGGAGGCATCGTGCTTGCAGGCTTTCGTCCTGCTGGGGGACTTCAACCACCCTGACATCTGCTGGAATAGCAGCACGGTGAGCTGTAGGCAATCCAGGAGAATCCTGGAATGCATGGAGGAGAACTTCCTAAGCCAGGTAATAGACAGCCCTACCAGAGGGGATGCAATACTGGACCTGATGGTCACCAACACAAGTGAGCTAATCGGTGACGTCAAGATTGGAGGCAGCCTGGGCTGCAGTGATCATGCGCTGGTGGAGTTCACAGTCCTGAGGGATATGGGTCAGGCAAAGAGTAAGGTCAGGACCCTGAATTTTAGGAAAGCAGACTTCCAGCTCTTCAAGGAATTAGTCAATAGGACCCCCTGGGAAACTGCCCTCAGGGACAAGGGAGCAGAACAGAGCTGGCAGATCTTTAAGGAGGCTTTCCATAGAGCGCAAGAGCTCTCAATCCCCAGGTGTAAGAAATCAGGCAAGGACAGCAAAAGACCAGCATGGATGAGTCAAACTAAAGGGCAAGAAGGAAATGCACAGGCAGTGGAAGCAGGGATGGATATCCTGGGAAGAGTATAGGGACGCTGCCCGGTTATGTAGGGAGGGGGTCAGGAAGGCCAAAGCGAGAATGGAGCTGAACTTGGCAAGGGATGCGAAGAATAACAAGAAGGGCTTCTACAGGTATGTCAGCCAGAAAAGGAAGGTCAAAGAAAGTGTACCTCCCCTGATGAACACAACTGGCAAACTGGTACCAACAGATGAAGAGAAGGCTGAGGTACTCAACAACTTTTTTGCCTCAGTCTTCACTGGCAACCTCTCTTCCCACACCTCTCGAGTGGATGGACCGCAAGACAGGGACTGGGGGAGCAAAGTCCCTCCCACTGTAAGAAAAGATCAGGTTCGAGACCACCTGAGGAACCTGATGTCGTGATTTAACCCCAAATTGTAACCCAATACCACGCAGCCGCTTGCTCACTCCCCTCCTCCCCGCTGGGGTGGGGAGGAGAATGGGAGAGAAAGGAAAACTCGCGGGTTGAGATAAAAACAGTTAACCAGGACAGCAAAGGAAAAATATAAAAATATATTAATAATGATAATAATGAATATATATACAAGGATAATAGAATATATAAAACAAACGATACACAATTTCTCACCACCCGACAACTGATACAGCCCGTCCCGAGCAGCAGGCAGGGAGCAGGGGTATCCCCCCCAGCTATCCCAGAACAACAAGTTCCAGAGAGAGCAGGCGAGGGAACAAACAGCCGAACGAATGAAAAACAAAAAGGAAAAATAGGGAAACAAAAAGCAACCCAAAGGGAAGCTTAACGATTAAGGCAAGTTAAGGGTCTCAAAGCTTAGTGGGCCACCGACCGACCCTCGCTTATATCAGGCATGCCGTCTATGGTATGGAATACTCTCTTTGGCCAGTTTGGATCAACTATTCTGGCTCTACCCCTCCCAAGATTTTGCACCTGCACGTTAGCAGAACCTGGGAAACTGCAAAATGTCCTTGGTTGTTTAGCAGCAACCAGCAACATCAGTGTGCTATCACCATTCTTCTCACACTAAATCCAAAACACAGTAGCTGCTGAAGACAAAACTAGCTCCGTCCCGGCCTAAACCAGGACACCTGAACATACATAAGTCTATGGGACCTGATGAGATGCATCCTGAGGGTCCTGAGGGAATTGGCTGATGTAGTTGCCATTGCACCCATTTTCAAAAAGGGTAGGAAGGAGGACCCTGGGAACTACCGACCTGTCAGCCTCACCTCTGTGCCTGGGAAGATCATGGAACAGATCCTCCTAGAAGCTATGCTGAGGCACATGGAGGACAGGGAGGTGATTGGAGACAGCCAGCATGGCTTCACCAAGGGCAAGTCCTGCCTGACCAACCTAGTGGCCTTCTATGATGAGTGACTACATCAGTGGACAAGGGAAGAGCTATGGATGTCATCTATCTGGACTTCTGTAAGGCCTTTGACACGGTCCCCCACAACATCCTTCTCTCTAAATTGGAGAGATAGGGATTTGATGGGTGGACTGTTCAGTGGATGAGGAATTGGCTGGATGGTCGCATCCAGAGGGTAGTGGTCAATGGCTCAACGTCCAGATGGAGATCGGTAACAAGCAGTGTCCCTCAGGGGTCCGTATTGGGACCAGTACTGTTTAATATCTTCATCAGTGACATAGTGGGATCGAGTGCACCCTCAGCAAGTTTGCGGACGACACTAAGCTGAGTGGTGCGGTTGACATGCCCGAGAGACAGGATGCCATCCAGAGGGACCTGGACAAGCTCGAGAGGTGGGCCCAGGCGAACCTCATGAGGTTCAACAAGGACAAATGCAAGGTCCTGCACCTGGGTTGGGGCAACCCCTGGTATCAATACAGTCTGGGGGATGATGGGATTGAGAGCAGCCCTGCCGAGAAGGACTTGGGGGTACTGGTGGACGAAAAGCTGGACATGAGCCAGCAATGTGTGCTCACAGCCCAGAAAGCCAACTGTATCCTGGGCTGCATCAAAAGAAGCGTGGCCAGCAGGTTGAGGGAGGTGATTCTGCCCCTCTACTCTGCTCTCATGAGACCCCACCTGCAGTACTGCGTGCAGCTCTCGAGTCCTCAGTACAGGAAAGACATGGACCTGCTGGAATGGGTCCAGAGGAGGGCCACAAAATGATCAGAGGGATGGAACACCTCTCCTATGAAGACAGGCTGAGAGAGTTGGGGTTGTTCAGCCTGGGGAAGAGAAGGCTCCGGGGAGACCTCATTGCAGCCTTTCAATACTTAAAGGGGGCTTATAAGAAAGATGGGGATAGTAGGTTTTTAGTAGGGCCTGTTGCAATAGGACAAGGGGTCATGGTTTTAAACTAAAAGAGGGGAGATTCAGACTAGATATAAGGAAGAAATTTTTTATGATGAGGGTGGTGAAACACTGGCACAGGTTGCCCAGAGAGGTGGTAGATGCCCCATCCCTGGAAACATTCAAGGTCAGGCTGGATGGGGCTCTGAGCAACCTGATCTCATTGAGGATGTCCCTGCTCATTGCAGGGGGGTTGGACCAGATGACCTTTAAAAGGTGCCTTCCTACCCAAACTATTCTATGATTCTACAATTCAGCCACTCCAATGCATTTCTTTCATCTATTCTACATGCAGTTACAGCTCCAAATGTGGAGAAAAGCAAGACAAGGATGTGAATATTCTGAGTCCATCTTGAAGAATTCTTGGTTAGGAATAAACTGCATTTCTCCTTTGAGAATCTTCTACATAGTCTTGAGGATAGGAAAAACCGGCAAGTAGTTGGCCCATAAAGGAATTAAGGGACTCACCATTTAAAAGACCTTGAGAGAGATCTCAGTCAAACTGAATCTCAGATTGGGAAAATAAGCCAGAATTGTCAGGGTTTTTTAAAAGCTCATTAAGACTTAGGTATTCTATGTGGTAATTGTATAGATTTCAGCTATGGGAGCAAGTCCAAAGCATGCTTTATAGGGTCGTTTCCTTTGACTCTCACTAAAGTGTTTCTCTTTTTTCCCTTGGGGGAGAGGCCAGCAGCCAAAGTATAGGCTTCTTGTCTTGAACCCATCTGAAGAATATGTGAGGAGGAATACCTGTTCTATTTTATTTCAACATGAAAGATAGATAGATTTGGATCATATCTGATTTTTGTAGTCCTGGCTAAATAATCTACTAAAGCTTTCTGTATAACTAACATGAAATTTGATCACTTGCTTCTGTATGTGGAGGGTTTAAGAAGAAAAGGAAGGCGAGTCTGTTAATTCATTAACATGTAACTGTTAATGCTTACTGAGGGAATTAAGGCTGAAGATTAATGTTACTCTGAACACATGAAAAATCATAAGTAGTGGTACTAAAATAACCAGAGACTGGGAGAATCTTTCAAGTAAAGCTATATATATAGTGAGGAAAAAGCATAGTGCATTTGTGTTTAGAGAAAATGATCCTCATTAGTATCGATCACTAATTCTTCATTTTCACCCTGTTCAGCAGTTTGGTGTGCATATTAATGCACTGTCTCAGAACTGAGCGAGACTTGGGCAAAATTAATGTTTTTCACATGTTCCCTGTTTGATATCTAGCTTTCAGATGTCTAAGACATATTACTGTGTACAAACAGATATTGGTAAAATTCCCAATAATTTCAGTGGGATACAAATGGAAACTTCCAATAGAGACATTTTAACCTAGATCCTACTAGGTCCCGCCTACCTTTCCTGATATCATTCCTGCTGCAGATCAGGAAGTTCTGGTTTATCTCAGCTGGGACAGTGGGCAGAACATACCTGGTGGATTCAGCCTCCAGACAGGGAACTGCCAAGAGGTTTCAATAAACCACATCAGCTGACTCGTAATTCTCATGGAGGAGGGGTAGATGGGAATTGCAGTGTGGCCAGTTCTAACTTCATTTCAGATAACTTTACATTACTATCATCTGAATTATTTTCCAAATATGATTCTATCTTTCTACACATCCCACATCCTCATAGTGAATGATGTATCATGCTGAAAAACAATGAGAGGAATAGAAAGCTAACAATTGTGGCTATAGTACAGGAAATGTTCAAAACACAATGTTAAAACCACTGTTGAAATCAGGCACTTAAAAAGAAAATGCTAGATTTAAGATTTCCTGTACAGCTTTAATTCAGTCTGCATGTGCCTATCTATTATGACTTGCTGTCTAATTATATAACTACTGTATATTTTCCACTTGACTGCTATTGTATTCAGTATTCAGTTTTCCTTTTTCCTTACTGTTGTTATTGCTGTGTGTGGCCCCATGTATTATTTATTCACCACTTGTCAAATCCCATCTGAGGAACGAATTATTCATTGCTTTGGTACGCATTATGATACTATCTATCTAAATGCTTCACAGATATTAATTAGTTCATTTTCACAACAATCCTTTAAGATGAGAGAATATTATTATCACTTTCTTTCAGAAGCAGGAATGAGGCACAGAAGGTCAAAGTATCTATTGATTTTGGGTACCTAATAGAAGACAGACGGGATTTTGCAATATTTAGCATCAAGTAGCATCACAGCCAGACTGCTTTTAATATTATCTTCAAGTACAGCTCTGAGTGCCTAACACTGCTGCAGACCAGGTCTTGACATTCCAGCTCAGACCTGTAGTCGATCAAAGCATGGCCTAATGGAGCCAGGTGTTTCTGGTAGCCTTTCTCCCCCCATAGAATGGTTTGGGTTGGAAAGGACCTTACAGATCATCTAGTTCCAACCCCTCTGCCATGGGCAGGGACACCTTCCACTAGATCAGGTTGCTCAAAGCCCCATCCAACCTGGCCTTGAACACTTCCAGGGAGGGGGCATCCACAACCTCTCTGGGTAACCTGCTCCAGTGCCTCACCACCCTCATAGTGAAGAATTTCTTCCTTATATCTAATCTAAATCTCCCCTCTTTCAGTTTAAAGCCATTACCCCTTGTCCTGTCACTACATGCCCTTGTAAAAAGTCCCTCTCCAGCTTTCTTGTAGGCCCCCTTTAGGTACTGGAAGGCTTGCTAGAAGGTCTCCCCGGAGCCTTCTCTTCTCCAGGCTGAACAACCCCAACTCTCTCAGTCTGTCTTCATAGGAGAGATGCTCCAGCCCTCTGATCATTTTTGTGGCCCTCCTCTGGACCCGCTCCAACAGGTCCATGTCCTTCTTGTGTTGGGGGCCCCAGAGCTGCACGCAGTACTCCAGGTGGGGTCTCACGAGAGCAGAGTAGAGGGGCAGAATCACCTCCCTCGACCTGCTGGCCACACTTCTTTTGATGCAGCCCAGGATATGGTTGGCTTTCTGGGCTGCAAGCGCACATTGCCGGGTCATGTTGAGCTTCTCATCAACCAACACCCCCAAGTCCTTCTTCTCAGGGCTGCTCTCAATCCATTCTCTGCCCAGCCTGTATTTGTGCTTGGGATTGCCCCGACCCATGTGCAGGACCTTGCACTTGGCCTTGTTGAACTTCATGAGGTTCGCACGGGCCCACCTCTCAAGTCTGTCAAGGTCCCTCTGGATGGCATCCCTTCCCTCCAGCGTGTCGACCACACCACACAGCTTGGTTTTGTCGGCAAACTTGCTGAGGGTGCACTCAATCCTACTGTCCATGTTGCCAACAAAGATGTTAAACAGTGCTGGTCCCAATACCGACCCCTGAGGAATGCCACTCATCCCTGGTCTCCACTTGGACATCAAGCCGTTGACCGCAACTCTTTGAGTGTGACCATCCAGCCGATTCCTCATCCACCGAGTGGTCCATCCATCAAATCCATATCTCTCCAATTCAGAGACAAGGATGTCATGCGGGACAGTGTCAGATGCTTTGCACAAGTCCAGGTAGATGATGCTTATTTTCCATGTGCCTTAGCATAGTTTCCAGGAGGATCTGCTCCATGATCTTGCCAGGCACAGAGGTGAGACTGACTGGCCTGTAGTTCCCCAGGTCTTCCTTTTTTCCCTTCTTAAAAATGGGGGTTATGTTTCCCCTTTTCCAGTCAGTGGGAACTTCACCGGACTGCCACAACTTCTCAGATATCATGGATAGTGGCTTCGTAACTTCATCTGCCAGTTACCTCAGGACCCATGGATGCATCTCATCAGGTCCCATGGACTTGTGCACATTCAGGTTCCTTAGATGGTCTCGAACCTGATCTTCTCCTACAGTGGGCGGTTCTTCATTCTCCCAGTCTCTGCCCTTGCCTTCTGCGACTTGGGCAGTGTGGCTAGAGCACTTGCTGGTGAAGACTGAGGCAAAAAAGCCATTGAGTACCTCAGCCTTCTCCATATCTCAGGTAACCAGGTCTCCCATTTCCTTCCGGAGATGGCCCACATTTTACCTAGTCTTCCTTTTATCAGCGACGTACCTATAAAAGCTTTTTTTTTTTTTTTTTTTTGTTTATTGCCCTTGACGTCCCTGGCCAGATTTAATTCTATCAGAACTTTAGCTTTCCTAACCTGATCCCTGGCTACTCGGACAATTTCTCTGTATTCCTCCCAGGCTACCTGTCCTTGCTTCCACCCTCCGTAGGCTTCCTTTTTGTGCTTGAGTTTGTCCAGGAGCTCCTTGTTTATCCATGCAGGCCTCCTGGCATTTCTGCCTGACTTCCTCTTTGTTGGGATGCATCACTCCTGAGCTTGGAGGAGATGATCCTTGAATATTAACCAGCTTTCTTGGGCCCCTCTTCCCTCCAGGGCTTTATCCCATGGTACTCTACCAAGCAGATCCCTGAAGAGGCCAAAGTCTGCTCTCCTGAAGTCCAGGGTAGTGAGCTTGCTGTGCGCCCTCCTCGCTGCCCTGAGGATCTTGAACTCCACCATTTCATGGTCACTGCAGCCAAGGCTGCCCTTGAGCTTCACATTCCCCACCAGCCCCTCCTTGTTGGTGAGAACAAGGTCCAGCATAGCACCTCTCCTCGATGGCTCCTTTGTCACTTGGAGAAGGAAGTTATCATCAACGCATTCCAGGAACCTCCTGGATTGCTTATGCCCTGCTGTGTTGCCCCTCCAACAGATACCGGGGTGGTTGAAGTCCCCCATGAGGACCAGGGCTTGTGAACGTGAGGCTGCTCCTATCTGTCTCTAGAGGGCCTCATCTGCTTGGTCTTCCTGGTCGGGTGGCCTGTAGCAGACCCCCACTATAGTGTCACCTGTCCCTGCCCTCCCTTTAATTCTGACCCATAAGCTTTCGGTCAGCTCCTCATCCATCCCCAGGCGGAGCTCCATGCACTCCAGCTGGTCATTGACATAGAGGGCGACACCCCCTCCTCATGTCCCCTGCCTGTCCTTCCTAAAGAGCCTGTATCCTTCCATTCCAACACTCTAGTCGTAGGAGCCATCCCACCACGTCTCCGTGATGCTAATAAGATCGTAGCCCTGCAGGCGTGCGCATGTCTCTACCTCCTCTTGTTTATTCCCCATGCTACGTGCGTTTGCATAGAGGCATTTAAGTTGAGCCTCCGATGAAGCTGACTTACTGGCTGGAGTGGCTGGGATTCCTTTGTGCTGCTCTTCAGATGCTCTTTCCCTTCTCTGACAGATGGACCCCATCAGCCCCCAGTAGACCAGGTTTCTCAAAGTGAGTCCCATGGTCTAAGTAGCCAAACCCCTGGTTGTGGCACCAGTCCTGTAACCATTTGCTGATTCGCCAGATTCGACTGGCCCTTTCAAACCCCTTCCCTTTGACCAGGAGGACTGATGAAAAAATTACCTGCACTCCAGAGTCCGTTACCACTGCTCCCAGGGCTCTGTAATCCTTCTTGATGCTCCTCAGACTGCTCCTGGCTGTATCACTGGTGCCCATGTGAAACAACAGCAGTGAATAATAGTCAGTGGATTGTACGAGGCTTGGTACTCTCTCAGTGACATCCCTGATATGAGCCCCCAGTAAGCAGCACACCTCTCTAGAGAGTGCATCAGGTCAGCAAATGGGTGCCTCTGTACCTCTCAGAAGAGTCACCTACTACTATCACCTGTCACCTTTTCTTAGTTGCACCAATTGTTATATGGGGAGCAAATCAGGCTGCCTTACTCAGCTCCAGCGTCTCTCCCAATGTGATGGGTCTTTCCTCTTCAGTCTGCAGAGCAGTAAAGTGGTTCTGCAAGGGCACCTCAGGCTTCGGGGGAAGTCTCTTCCTCCTGCTGGTCCTTGCCGTTGCAAGCTTCCATTCTTCTGCATTGTTGGCCCCTCTCCTTTCTGTGCGTGCCAGTGGGGGAGTTTTTGGTTGTTTGGCCATGGGCTGCGGGTCCACTGCAGACTGTGCTTGGAACCAGCTATCTAACTCCTTCTCTGCCTCCCTGATGTTACACAGTCTTCTCACTGCCTCCTGCAGCTCAGCCACCTGCTGCAGGAGTTCCTCCACCTGGGCACACCTTTTGCAGGCAGGTCTGCTGCCTGTCCTTGCCCCAGGAGAAAGGTCTAGGCTCTTCTTGCAGGCTGAAGTCTGCACTGCAGCCTCTCCCTTCAGCAGTTGCATCTGCGTGGAGGCATTGGTCACCTCTGGGGTAGCTGGTGCAGACCCTCTGGCCGGGGCTGCAGCCTTTGTTCTCAGACGAGTGCCCACCATTCTGCCTTGAGGATCAGGTAGGATGAGTGCCCTTGACCTATGCAGATGGTCACAGAACAGTGCTCAGTTGCTGGGTTACGTGTACTTCAAGTCTCCCTCTTGGCCAGTGGAATGCCCCACCTATGAGGAGGCGCCCTTCCTGCACGCCCTTCTGCACAAACTGCCGCGTCACGCCCTGTTTGCCCGCTCTGGAGGCTGGCACTCCGCAGGCTGCTTTTTACAGGCGTGGAGGTGGCCGCGGCTGCTCTGGCAAGGCCCAGGCCTCGTCAGAGTCTCCCCGAGAGCTACCAGCTCCTGGCAGGTCTCTCCACTGCCCTGGCATTTCCCTGCCTCAGGAAACCCCCTGTGCACCGAGATCTGCCGCTCCGCTGCAGATCGGGCCAGCTCCGGAGCAGCTCCCCTCGGCGATATCTGGAGGTAATAACGGCAGGGGGTTGTATCTGGTAACATAAGGGATCATTCCAGTCATTCTGTAAATGCAAGCAATTAACAGAATCACAGAATCACAGAATGGTAGAGGTTGGAAGGTGTCGTGGTTTAACCCCAAATTGTAACCCAATACCACGCAGCCGCTCGCTCACTCCCTCCCTCCCCGCTGGGGTGGGGAGGAGAATGGGAGAGAAAGGAAAACTCGTGGGTTGAGATAAAAAGAGCTCACCAGGACAGCAAAGGAAAAATATAAAAATATACTAATAATGATAACAATAACAATATATATAAGGATAATAGAACATATAAAACAAACGATACACAATTTCTCACCACCCGACGACCAATACAGCCCATCCCGAGCAGCAGTCAGGGAGCAGGGGTATTCCCCCCCAGCTATCCCAGAACAGCAAGTTCCAGAGAGAGCAAGCGAGGGAACAAACAGCCAAATGAACGAAAAACAAAAAGGAAAAATCGGGAAACAAAAAGCAACCCGAAGGGAAGCTTAACGATTAAGGCAAGTTAAGGGTCTAAAAGCCCAGTGGCCCACCGACCGACCCTCACTTATATCAGGCATGCCGTCTATGGTATGGAATACTCTCTTTGGTCAGTTTGGATCAAATATTCTGTCTCTACCCCTCCCAAGTTTTTGCATCTGCACGTCAGCAGAACCTGGGAAACTGCAAAATGTCCTTGGTCGTTCAGCAGCAACCAGCAACATCAGTGTGCTATCACCGTTGTTCTCACACTAAAGCCAAAACACAGGAGCTGCTGAAAACAAAACTAGCTCCATCCTGGCCTAAACCAGCACACTATCCACCCCTTATTCCATACCATTTACGTTATGCTCAGGTCTCTCACCTTCCAATTAATCACTGCCACTTTATGTCTTTACTATATATACACAGATATCATTCCCTTAGCCTATGGATCATCCCTCCAAAATGTCTATTGAGTTCACTTAGTCCATGATTTCAGGTTCCATCTGTCTTGACAGTCTTTCAGGGCAGGAGAGATGGTGTGCGGTGTCGGACTGTTGCATGCTGCATCTGGAACTTATAGTTGGTGTATCTGGCATGGCTGGTGTAGCTTGTCCGCAGTCGGCAGGTCGAAGGTGTTGATCTCGACTGTGCGCCAGTTGTTGAAGTCAGTCCATCACTGCCGCACTTTGCTCGGTTTCATCAGAGTTCGCTCTTCATTGGTTCGGGTGATTCTTACTATAATACCTTTGATATAGAACGCAACTATAGAAATGATTATATACATGATTATATACAATATATACATAATATAAATGATTATATGCAGTATATTATAGCAATTAACATCACACAGTTTAGACTATTGGCGATTTTCACCCAAAATCAGATCTCCTTGAGGTACACATCAGACTTCTCCATCCTCCTGCATTACCCACCAAGTGCATCCAGGCCCTTG
Source organism: Phoenicopterus ruber ruber (assembly GCA_009819775.1). Lineage (NCBI taxonomy): Eukaryota > Metazoa > Chordata > Aves > Phoenicopteriformes > Phoenicopteridae > Phoenicopterus > Phoenicopterus ruber. Next base: position 2,026,415 of record CM020247.1, on the reverse strand, counting down.
AGCGAAAGCAATCCCACGGATGGGTTTGCCTTTGCCCGAGGCAGGAATAACCCAGACTGTCTTCCCCAGCATGTTTTTTACATGCACCACAGGAACTTTGTCTCCTTCTACAGTACGTAAAGGTTTTGATTGGGCAGGGCCAGCTCGATTGGTGGATCCCCTAGTGTTAACTAACCAAGTGGCTTTTGCTAAATGCTTATCCCGGTTTTTGAAGGTTCCACCACCCGTTGCTTTCAGGGGAGTTTTTAACAGTCAATTGTACCGTTCGATTTTCCCGGAGGCTGGTGCATGATAGGGGATGTGATACACCCACTCAATGCCATGCTCTTTGGCCCAGGTGTCTAGGAGGTTGTTTTGGAAATGAGTCCCGTTGTCTCACTCAATCCTTTCTGGGGTGCCATGTCGCCATAAGACTTGCTTTTCAAGGCCCAGGATAGTGTTCTGGGTTGTGGCATGGGGCACGGGATATGTTTCCAGCCATCCGGTGGTTGCTTCCACCATTGTAAGCACGTGGCGCTTGCCTTGGCAGGTTTGTGGGAGTGTGATATAATCAATCTGCCAGGCCTCCCCATATTTATATTTCAGCCATCGTCCTCCATACCAAAGAGGCTTTAAACACTTGGCTTGCTTGATTACGGTGCATGTTTCACACTCATGAATAACTTGTGCGATAGTGTCCATAGTTAAGTCCACCCCTCGATCACGAGCCCATCTGTATGTTGCGTCTCCTCCTCAGTGGCCTGAGGTGTCATGGGCCCACCGAGCTAGGAATAGTTCACCCTTACATTGTCAGTCTAGATCCACTTCAGCTACTTCAATTTTAGCAGCCTGATCCACCTGCTGGTTGTTTTGATGTTCCTCAGTGGCTCGACTCTTGGGTACATGAGGATCTACATGGCGTACCTTTACAACAAGCTTCTCTACACGGGCAGCAATATCTTGCCACAATTTGGCAGCCCAGATGGGTTTGCCTCTGTGCTGCCAGTTGCTCTGCTTCCATTGCTGTAACCACCCCCACAGGGCATTTGCCACCATCCAGGAGTCAGTATAGAGGTAGAGCTTTGGCCACTTCTCTCGCTCAGCAATATCTAAAGCCAGCTGGATGGCTTTCACCTCTGCAAAATGACTTGATTCACCTTCTCCTTCAGTGGCTTCCGCAACTCTTCGTGTAGGACTCCATACGGCAGCTTTCCATCTTCGATGTTTTCCTACAATACAACAGGATCCATCAGTGAACAGGGCATATCGCTTCTCATCTTCTAGCAGTTTATTATACGGTGGGGCCTCTTCAGCACGCGTCACCTCCTCCTCTGGTGACATTCCAAAATCTTTGCCTTCTGGCCAGTCTGTGATCACTTCCAAGATTCCTGGGCGACTGGGGTTTCCTATTCAAGGTCGTTGTGTGATCAGTGCGACCCACTTACTCCATGTGGCATCGGTGGCATGATGTGTAGAGGGGACTCTCCCTTTGAACATCCAGCCCAGCACCGGCAGTCAGGGTGCCAGGAGGAGCTGTGCTTCAGTAACAACCACCTCCAAAGCAGCTCGAACCCCTTCATATGCTGCCAAGATCTCTTTTTCAGTTGGAGTGTAGCGGGCCTCAGATCCTCTGTATCCCCAGCTCCAAAACCCCAGGGGTCGACCTCGAGTCTCCCCTGGTGCTTTCTGCCAGAGGCTCCAGGTAGGGCCATTCTCCCCGGCTGCGGTGTAGAGCACATTTTTAACATCTTGCCCTGCCCGGACTGGCCCAAGGGCTACTGCATGAACTATCTCCTGTTTAATTGGTTCAAAGGCTTGTCGTTGCTCAGGGCCCCATTTAAAAGCGTTCTTCTTCCAGGTCACTTGATAGAGAGGGCTTACAATCAGACTGTAATTTGGAATATGCATTCTCCAGAAACCCACAATGCCTAAGAAAGCTTGGGTTTCCTTTTTGTTAGTTGGTGGAGACATCGCTGATATTTTGTTGATCACATCTGTCGGGATCTGATGACGTCCATCTTGCCATTTTATTCCTAGGAACTGGATCTCCTGTGCAGGTCCTTTGACCTTACCACTTTTTATGGCAAAACCGGCTCTCAGAAGTATTTGGATTATTTTCTCTCCTTTCTCAAAAACTTCTTCTGCTGTGTTGCCCCTCACAATGATGTCATCAATGTATTGCAGGTGTTCTGGAGCTCCACCCTTTTCCAGTGCAGTCTGGATCAGCCCATGGCAAATGGTAGGGCTGTGTTTCCACCCCTGGGGCAGTCGATTCCAGGTGTACTGGACATCCCTCCAGGTGAAAGTAAACTGTGGCCTGCATTCTTCTGCCAAAGGGATTGAGAAGAATGCATTGGCAATGTCAATGGTAGCATACCACTTGGCTGCCTTTGACTGCAGTTCGTACTGAAGTTCTATCATGTCCAGCACGGCAGCACTCAGTGGTGGTGTGACTTCATTCAGGCCACGATAGTCCACTGTTAATCTCCATTCTCTGTTAGATTTCCGTACTGGCCATATAGGACTATTTAAAGGGTGAGTGAGTCTTGCTGATCACTCCCTGAGTTTCCAGTTGATGAATCAGTTTATGGATGGGGGTCAGGGAGTCTCGGTTGGTGCGATATTGCCACCGATGCACTGTTGTGGTAGCAATTGGTACCTGTTTTTCTTTGACCCTCAGCAACCCCACAACGGAAGGATCCTCTGAAAGACCAGGCAAGGTGGACAGCTGCTTAATGTCCTCTGTCTCTACAGCAGCCATACCAAAAGCCCACCGGTACCCTTTTGGGTCCTTGAAATACCCTCTCCTGAGGTAGCCTATGCCAAGGATGCGTGGAGCATCCGGGCCAGTCACAATGGGGTGCCTTTGCCACTGGTTCCCAGTTAGGCTCACTTCGGCCTCCAATAAAGTAATCTCTTGGGACCCCCCCTGTCACTCCAGAAATAGAAATGCATTCGGCCCCTCTATAATTCGATGGCATTAGGGTGCACTGTGCGCCAGTGTCCACTAGAGCCTTGTACTTCTGGGGGCCTGATGTGCCAGGCCATCGAATCCACACAGTCCAGTAAACTCGGTTATCCCTCTCCTCCACCTGGCCGGAGGCAGGGCCCCTCTAATGCTGATTATAATACCCGCTGCCAACCAATGGGTTCGTGTGGGACACATGGGGTCGAATCTCATCCCTGTTTCTCATTTCTTGTAAGTACGAATCAGAAGCCCTTCTACCCCATCTGGGGAACTGCCCACTGGAGACTGGAGCAGCACTTTTCCTGGAAGAACCCTTATTTGTAGCTGTTTTCTTTTTCAACTCACGTACCCTTGCCTCTAGGGTTGAGGTGGGCTTTCCATCCCACTTCCTCATGTCCTTTCCATGGTCACGGAGGTAAAACCACAGAGTACCTCGCTGCGTGTACCGTTTCTCTTGAGCAGGGGAAGATTTTCTCCTAACAGCTGAGATACTGGTCCGTACAGGTGGGAAGCAGGTCCTATCCTCTTTGAGTTGCCTAAACTCCTGGCACATTCTTTCGGCCAGTTTTTCCACAGCCGAGACACAGGCCCGTAAGGAGGAAGAGATATTGTCTTCATACTGTCAGAGTTGGTTAGCCACTGCACGCACCAGTGGTGCCTCATCGTCTTTCCAACCCATTGTTGCCAATGAGTTGGCATATGGCGATGGTGCACTATGTACAAACTTCTGCCACATGGGTCGGGTACATTGGACCTCATCTGGATCTATGGGTGTCTGCGGGTCATCCAGGTCATAAGTCAATTCCCGCACAGCTAATTCCCTCAGAAACTGGATACCTTCCTCCATAGTGATCCACTTCTTTGGGTGGCATATAATGTCTTCCTTAAAGAAATACCTGTCCCTCACACCTGACAGGAGTCTCCTCCAGAGACTGCGGGCTTCTGGCTCTCTTCCAATCGCCCTGTCAATGGCCACTTCCTTAGACAAGGATCCTAACTGCCTGGCTTCCCTGCCCTCTAGTTCTAGGCTACTGGCCCCATTATCCCAGCATCAGAGCAGCCAGGTGACAAGCTGCTCACCTTGATTACGGCTATAGTCTTTTCGGATATCTCGCAGCTCAGTCAGGGATAGGGGTCAGGTGATTATCTCTGCTTCTGCCTCTCCCTGTTCTTGTGATGTCCCTGGTTCATCCTCATCTTTCGGGGCGCGAGCTGATTTCTTTGTGCTATTCTTGTTTTGTACAGGGGCAACTGATAACGGCACAGGTGGATCTGCAGTGCCTATCACAGCAGCCACGGTGCTCACAGCTGGGGCTTGAACAGCCGCGGTGCCCATGTCAGGGACTGGGGCAGCAGCGATGCCCATAGCAGGGGTTGGAACAGCCGCGGTGCCCGTAGCAGGGGTTGGAACAGCGGCGACGGGGGCTGGGACAGCCGGAGCAGGGGGTGGAGCAGCTGCAGCGCCCATGGCGGGGGGGGGCTCAGCCGCGGGGGCTGGGACGGTCACGGGGGCCCTGGTGGGACCTGGGACAGCTGCGGTGCCCGCGGCAGGGGCTGGGGCTGGGGCTCGCGCGGTGCCCGCGTGGCGAAGAGCGAAGCAGCCCCGGTACAGATAGCGGAGGGTGGGGCAGCCGCTGCGCCCTTGGCGGGGGACGGCGCGACCGCGGGGGCTGTAGAAGGGAACTGGGGTGGCCCCGCGCCTACGTCTGCACCGATTTCTGACCTTAAGCAAGATTTGACACAAATGTATTCCTACTGATAGGAGTAGCAAGCCAGTCCGAACATCCCAAAGGTATTCCAAGTTTTCAGAAACTCCCGTAACTAACCAGGAGGGCAACAAGAAATCAAAGGAAGGCATTTTTACCCAGGGGGGGAAAGGGAAAGCAAAGGAGGAAGTTTCCCCCTTGTGATCCCCCGGGAAGGAAAAAATAAAGGAATAATTACTGATAGTCCCCACCAGATTGCTCCCGAAGCACGAAGCTGTAACCGTTGCTGCTGCTCCATTCTGCACATTGCCCTCCCCCATTGTATATGAATACAGGTAGTAAACTGGTCTAAAACACCAATGATTGTATCACACCATAAGCCAGTGCTACACCACACACCAAAACAATAACCTTAATCCAACCCCCAGAGGTAAGAAACCACACATAAAAAGTGATAAACAGCATAAACACTAAGTTAGGTGCTGCACCGTACAAATCTGAGAACAACTCTCTAAAGAAATAAAACATTATGACCAGCGGCAATTAAAGGAATACAATGAAGGCTTATAACAAATTGTTTTAACACACCCTGGTCAAATCTGTCATCTCAACCCTTTGAGCCTGACCGGGGGCTTCAAACCCTGGACCCTCAATCTGATGCTCTCGCAGCTGAGCTAGACAGACCCCTCTCGAGCCCCACATTGGGTGCCAAAAAAGGGCTGTTGTGGTTTAACCCCAAATTGTAACCCAATACCATGCAGCCGCTCGCTCACTCCCCCACTCCCCGGTTGGGTGGGGAGGAGAATCGGAGAGAAAGGAAAAGTCGCAGGTTGAGATAAAAACAGCTCACCAGGACAGCAAAGGAAAAATATAAAAATATATTAATAATGATAATATATATAGGGATAATAGAATATATATAAAACAAACGATACACGATTTCTCACCACCCGACGACCGATACAGCCCGTCCCGAGCAACAGGCAGGGAGCAGGGGTATTCCCCCCCAGCTATCCCAGAACAGCAAGTTCCAGAGAGAACAGGCAAGGGAACAAACAGCCGAACGAACAAATGAAAAACAAAAAGGAAAAATCAGGGGAACAAAAAGCAACCCGAAGGGAAGCTTAACGATTAAGGCAAGTTAAGGGTCTCAAAAGCCTAGTGGCCCAGCAGCCGACCCTCACTTATACCAGGCATGACATCTGTAGTACGGAATACTCTCTTTGGCCAGTTTGGATCAACTATTCTGTCTCTACCCCTCCCAAGTTTTTGCACCTGCACATTAGCAAAACCTGGGAAACTGCAAAATGTCCTTGGTCATTCAGCACCAACCAACAACATCAGTGTGCTATCACCATTCTTCTCACACTAAATCCAAAACACAGGAGCTGCTGAAGACAAAACTAGCTGCGTCCTGGCCTAAAGCAGGATAGGTTGTTTCGGAAATGAGTCCCATTGTCTGACTCAATCCTTTCTGGGGTGCCATGTCGCCATAAGACTTGCTTCTCAAGGCCCAGGATAGTGTTCCGGGCGATGGCATGGGGCATTGGATATGTTTCCAGCCATCCAGCGGTTGCTTCCACTATTGTAAGCACATGGCGCTTGCCTTGGCAGGTCTGTGGGAGTGTGATATCATCAATCTGCCAGGCGTCCCCATATTTATATTTCAGCCATCGTCCTCCATACCAGAGAGGCTTTAATCGCTTGGCTTGCTTGATCGCAGCGCATGTTTCACACTCATGGATAACCTGTGCGATAGCTTCCATGGTCAAGCCCACCCCTCAAGTACGAGCCCATCTATATGTTGCATCTCTTCCCTGATGGCCTGAGCTGTCATGGGCCCACCAAGCTAGGAATAATTCACCTTTATGTTGCCAGTCCAAATCCACCTGTGCCACTTCAATCCTAGCAGCCTGATCCACCTGCTGGATGTTCTGATGTTCCTCAGTGGCTCGACTCTTGGGTACATGAGCATCTACGTGGCGTACTTCTACAACCAGCTTCTCTAGCCAGGCAGCAATATCTTGCCACAATTTGGCAGCCCAGATGGGTTTGCCTCTGCGCTGCCAGTTGCTCTGCTTCCATTACTGTAACCACCCGCACAGGGCATTTGCCACCATCCAGGAGTCGGTATAGAGGTAGAGCACTGGCCCCTTCTCTCGCTCAGCAATATCTAAAGCCAGCTGGATGGCTTTCACCTCTGCAAACTGACTCAATTCACCTTGTCCTTCAGTGGCTTCTGCAACTCGTCGTGTAGGACTGCACACAGCAGCTTTCCAGCTTTGATGCTTTCCCACAATACGACAGGATCCATCAGTGAACAGGGCATATCGCTTCTCATCTTCTGGCAGTTTATTATACAGTGGGGCCTCTTCAGCACGTGTCACCTCTTCCTCTGTCAACATTCCAAAATCTTTGCCTTCTGGCCAGTCCATGATCACTTCCAAGATTCCTGGGCGACTGGGGTTGTCTCTTTGAGCTCATTGTGTGATCAGTGCAACCCACTTACTCCATGTGGCATGATGTGTAGAGAGGCCTCTCCCTTTGAACATCCAGCCCAGCACCGGCAGTCAGGGTACCAGGAGGAGCTGTGCTTCAGTACCAACCACCTCCGAAGCAGCTCGAACCCCTTCATATGCTGCCAAAAATCTCTTTTTCAGTTGGAGTGTAGTGGGCCTCGGATCCTCTATATCCCTGACTCCAAAACCCCAGGGGTCGACCTCGAGTCTCCCCTGGTGCTTTCTGCCAGAGGCTCCAGGTAGGGCCATTCTCCCCAGCTGCGGTGTAGAGCACATTTTTTACACCTTGCCCTGCCCGGACTGGCCCAAGGGCTACTGCATGAACTATCTCCTGTTTAATTTGTTCGAAGGCTTGTCGTTGCTCAAGGGCCCCATGTGAAATCGTTCTTCTTTCAGGTCACGTGATAGAGAGGGCTTACAATGAAACTGTCATTTGGGATATGCGTTCTCCAGAAACCCACAATGCCTAAGAAAGCTTGTGTTTCCTTTTTTTTAGTTGGTGGAGACATAGCTGATATTTTGTTGATCACATCTGTTGGGCTCTGATGACATCCATCTTGCCATTTTATTCCTAGGAACTGGATCTCCTGTGCAGGTCCTTTGACCTTTTTTCATTTTATGGCAAAACCGGCTCTCAGAAGGATTTGGATTATTTTCTCCCCTTTCTCAAAAACTTCTTCTGCTGTGTTGCCCCACACGATGATGTCATCAATGTATTGCAGGTGTTCTGGAGCTCCACCCTTTTCCAGTGCAGTCTGGATCAGTCCATGGCAAAGGGTGAGGCTGTGTTTCTGACTATTAAAAGGTGAGTGAGTCTTACTGATGACTCCTTGGCTCTCCAGTTGATGAATCAGCTCATGGATGGGAGCCAGGGAGTCTCGGTTGGTGCGATATTGCCGCCGGTGCACCGTCCTGGTAGCAATTGGCACCTGCTGTTCTTCAGCTCACAGCAGTCCCACAACGAAGGGATCTTCCGAGAGGCCAGGCAGGGTAGATAGCTGTTTGGTCTTCTCTGTGTTCACCGTGGCTACACCAAAAGCCCATCCCTATCCCTTTGGGTCCTTGAAGTACCCTCTCCTGAGGTAGTCTATGCCAAGGATACAAGGGGCCTCTGGGCCAGTCACAATGGAGTGCTTTTCCCACTTGTCCCCTGTTAAGCTCACCTCAGCCTCCAATACTGACAATTCTTGGCATCCCCCTGTCACTCCAGAGATCCAGATGGGTTTCGTGCCCCTATGTTCTGACGGCACCAGCGTACACTGTGCACCAGTGTCTACCAAAGCCCTATACTTCTGTGGGTCTGATGTGCCAGGCCATCAAACCCACACAGTCCAGTATACCCGGTCATCCCTTTCCTCCTCCTGGCCAAAGGCAGGGACCCTCTAATTCCTGTTTCTGTCCTCCTTGCAGCACCAGACCAGAAGGCCCCTCACCAGGATCAAGGGAGGTGATTTCAGTTCTTCTCTGTTTGGGAAATCGCTGATTGCCTTCATGTGTCTCTCCAGCAACTCTGCTGACAGCCTTCCTGGGTGGCCCCTTCTTAACAGCTATCTTCCCTCTCAGTTCGCATACACAGGCTTCCAGCTTAAAGGTGGGTTCACAGTCCCACTTCCTCATGTCCTCCCCCTGGTCACGCAGGAACAACCAGAGTGCTCCACGCGGCATGCGCCTGGGGCTCCCTTTCCCTCTGACCGAGGCAGGAGAGGACTGATTTCTTGGGGCACCTCTGATAGCCAAGGCGCTGGCCCCTAAGGATGAGGAGGTACAGAGATTTTCTTCAAAGTTTTGGAGCCAAGACGACACTCTCTCCACAATTGGCGTATCAATATCCGGGCAATACATCGCTGCCAGGCTGTTAGAATATGACGCTGGGGCACTTTGAATCACCTTCCTCCACATAGCCCGTGTGCACAGGACATCCTCTGGATCTTTGGAGACCTCATCATTGTCTAGATCTCTGTAGATGACTCCCAGTACTGCTAATTCTCTCGGGTACTGGATGCCTTCATCTGCAGTGGTCCACTTTCCTGGGGAGTTCACAAGATCTTCCTTGAATGGATATCTTGCCCTCACACTTGAGAGGAGCTGTCTCCAGAGACTGCAAATTGCTGCCTCTTTTCCAATTCCTCTCTCAGTTCCCTGGTTTCCAGCAAGGGATCCCAGCTGTGGGGCTTCCTTGCCTTCCAATTGCTGACTGTCGGCCCTGCTATCCCAGCATCGGAGCAGCCAGGCAGCAATCCGCTCACCTGGCTGGCGGCTGTAATCTTTCCGCATGTCTCGAAGTTCTGATGAGGTCAGGGACCGGGTAGTTTCTGCTTCCTGCCTGAATTCTCTCACTCCTTCCTCCAATGTCTTTGTCGAAGGACAGGCTTCTTGATCAAACCTTTCCTCTTCTTCCTCCTCCCTTACTAATCGAGGATATGGACCCGTTGTTCTCCTTGTCCACTGTTTCTTTTTAACTACTGGGGCAATTACTGTAGTTGGTGGTGTTTGGGTCCCTATCTCAACCATGGTGTCCTCAGGTGCAGTTTGGGTCCCTGCCTCAACCAGAGTCCTCTGGGAATGCTGAACTGCGGCTCGATAGGCACAAGCCAGGCCCCAGTACAGTGCTAGAAGCTGCTGGTTCTCATTGGGATAGGCAAGGCACCCTTCTATCAGGTGGCATGTCAGTTTGCCAGGATTGTTTGCCTGTTCAGGTGTCAAGTCCCAGGCTATGGGAGGTGATAACCGCCCTAGGAACCTGCCCAAGTCCTTCCACACACCCTGCCACCCTGGGACCGGCCGCCTCAGGTCATATTTCAATATAGCCTCACCCAAAAGTTGTCTTCTCTTCCACCAGGATGAGACCAGATTCCACAAACCCCATAATATGCCAACAGTATTAATTAGTAGTACTAAGCAGCTCACATAAGGGTGAGTGAGGACCTCAGGAGCCTGCATAATAAACCTATCCACATCAGTCCTGGGTAGGGAGAGGGAGATGTATTCCCTCATCCTCTCCACCAGATAGCTCCCCCAGCACAGTAAGGCCATCAATGCCAGGGCAAAGCGCATAACCGTTGTTTGTATTAACATGTTGCCAAAAATGAAGAGATAAACAGTGCAGCCAATGAACTTTATGACCCGTACAGGAGCTTGTCACTTAATAACTACTACAGCTATAGCATGCTTAATACAAAAGTGCTGTTGTTGTGCCCCACGTTGGGCGCCAAAAAGGACTGTCGTGGTTTAGCCCCAGCCGGAGGCTGAGCCACGCGGTCCACACTTTTCCCTCATATTGCCTGTGTTTAATTTGTGTATTGGTTTAAGATAATAAGAGGATGATCATGCTAGAAAATCAGATCTAGGTTCTAAATACTTTTAGGTCAAGAAGCTTCCTCAGCCAGGAATCTGATGGAACATATAACATGAATTAAAAAATACGAATTCTAGATACAGGTCTGGATTTAAACTTTACATGCCAACTTTATAAAAGCTCCCCCATGGTTTCCATATCACCTTATGGCACGACTGTTGGGATATAGTTCAGAATCACCAGTTAGTAACCTGCTTTGGTAATTTTTGTTTACAGAGAATTTTGTAAATTGGGTCACTTAAAATTTTAGATTTTTATAAAAATGATTCTACTTATGATTGCAGTGATGGTATTCATAGCCCTAGAGATGAAAAAGCAGTTTTAAAAAAACATAACTGATTTAATTATTTCAAATTGGATCATGATTAAACTACTGGAAACTTGGCAAGGAATTAGACCAGACAGCCAAAATCATATCGTCTGTTCTATATATGTTGATACCATGGTTACACTCAGGCCTGCCTCACAAAACTGGATGGAGAATTTGACATTTGGCTGTTCTATATTGTAGGTCTCTTCACATTACTCTGTGCCCAGTTCTGTACTTGCTAACAACATTGTCAGTCAGAAACCAGTGGAACGTACTGACCAAAACACAGCAAGGATGTACCCAGGTGGATTTTATCTTCTCTAGTACCCAGAGCTTTACAAAAGCCTAAGTCTGTGCTCCTTCGTGAATGGGAACTTGCCCTGGCTCAGCACCGGAGTGCTTGTGTAACAGGGACCACGCTGGAATATAGACCTGCCGCTGGCTTCCTGCGTTTTAGCACCAAGTACAATACAGTGGAAAGTGCTTCTCTCCTTTTTTTAGTGGTAGTTTATCGAAAGTTCTTGGATGAATGATTTTTATGTTTACCAGAACAGCCTCAAAGTACTTGGCAGAGTGTTTCTGAATTGTCTGTAAAGAACTGTTTTCACATGTTGTATTTGATGTTTTACTTTTATAATCTGATTAGAACTGAATGTGAATGTCACAGAGAAAGCTGCTAATATTGTTCATGGACAGCAGAATGAGAAATTTATCAACAGCAAAGGATTTCAGAACAGTTACAGCTTAAGACAGGTTTAAGACATTCTGATGTGATTAAATTAAGAACTCTGATATTGACTGCCTACAAAATCCTGGCCCAGAATAAGTGACAAATGCTGCTGCAATCCCTGCAGAGCAAGTGTTATGGAGCCTTCTCAGTCCCCATCAGTGAAGGATTACCTTCGTAATTGATCTGACTGCTCCTACAAACGGATAAAGATGTTTTCATGCATGAATCCAAGCACTGTAAAAAATGCTTTCATAGAAGAAGAAAATGTCTCAATATCAGCACTAGTCTCCAAAAGCAAGGTCACAAATATATGTTTCTATGTGATCCCTGTGGGCAGAAAGCCCACAAATGCCTTGGGCTTGTTGCCTTTTTATAGTATCTGCTGCATCCAGGGCATTTGAGATCTCTCTACACAATCTGATACTCGTAGTGCAGTGAACCAAGGCTGACACCCATCAGTCACTCGGTAACCACTCAGCTACAGCCCCGGAGACTGGAAAAGAGAAAAAGAAACCCCTGGGGTATCATGGTGGCAAAATTCCTTCTAAGAGGGATAGGTCTTGCATTCCTTACTCAGTTCGTAGCCAGGAATCAAAATGTGCTTTTCCATCTGAGTAACGCTACAACATTTGGCTTTTAACGGGAGTAGGAATATTTCTGAAAATATTGGGTGTGCCTTCTCTTGTTTGAAAGAGATGCTGACCTCTGTCTTGCCGACTACCAGAGACAATGGCTGGCCCCTATCATCTAGAGGACAGCATCTCAGTGGCCCTACACTGTGAACGCAGGGGGTAAGTCTAAGGACTTAGACTTGTACATTATATCGGAGATACCTGAGCTGACCCCACTTGTGCTAACTCTGGAGCCAGAAGTACTGTCCCTGTGTGCCAACTCAGGTCCAGAGAGTCTGGACTGTCCATTGCTGTGCTCAGGCTAAAAAAATCATCCCTTATTAAAAATACTTTCACAGATGAAGAGACAGGAGAAACATGGCGCTACAGCTCAGGACTCCCCATCCAGGTTAGTGCTAACATGGAGGTCTCAGCTGTCCGCTCCACAGTGGGCTGTAGCCTCACCATAAGTCCTGTCAAGCTCCTTAAAAAGACACACTCTTGTTAAAGAGTAATGGTAATATCGCTGATGCCAGCATTTTCAGGGGGAAGTATGTCTAGTAGCCACTTGCGCAAGTAGGACCGATGCAAGTAGAGAATCATTTACAGTTCCTCTCATGTTCTTCAGTTTCTTTACTGTGCTTTGGGCTGACCCTGATCCCAGTGAGTACCCCTATTCTGCTGATGAAGCAAGCCGCTCTCGAGCCCTGCGAACTAATACAGAAGCAGCAGCAGGCGGGTCTGTTTACAGAGAGGAGACAGAAAATTGTAGGACCAGAGTGAGCCTCAGCATGTAGCGAGCAAGGAAGCCCACCAGAGGTGTCTCAGGGGAGCAGGAAAAACACTCCAACTGGTTCAGAATATATATGTATATATATTAAGATTTTAAGACAAAATATTTAATGACTTTTTTATACAATGAGCATTTTTAAAGGGCTGAGAAAGACATTTCAAAATTACTTTAACTAAAAAATTTAGGTCATTAATAGAAAAAGAATACCATATGTGGACTAAACCCTTGGTGTGCTAGAATGAAAGAATAAGTCACCTACTATCTTCAGCTACGTTTCTTTCCAATTGCACATCCCTTTAATTTTCCCATCCATTAATTGTACATTCCCATCATGTAAGCAGAGATACCATGGCAGAATCTCCAAAAGTTTCATTTGCTCTTAGCAGAGTTGGATGACATGGGGGTTAAAGTGTGAGTGCCCTATCTAAACTAGCCACCCCAAAATTACTACAGTCAAGTCCTCATCACCTCATGCTGGTTTACTGATTCACTGTAAACTAGTCAACATGCGCAGTCATCCCTCTTGTTGGCTCTGCATGGAATTGGTTTGATCCACCATGACTTCCTCACTCAGGTGCCACTGTGCAGCCTCCAGGGCCATCTGGTGTCTCACTCTCTCCTACCACAATATCGATGCAGCACAGAGCTCAGCTGGCTGCTCCTGCAGCTGATTCAGATGTCCAAACAGGGCTCCTGCAAACGGAGGCACTTGGGAAACATCATGCGGAAACAGCCAGCTGGTGTCACACAGGGCCTGATCACACACAGCAGGGGCAATCAGCTGGGCTCCAGCATTAGATATGAGTGGTTCCCTACAAGTGAGTGACTGCACAAGAGAAGATCAGAAGATGTTTTGGGGTCCAGTGGCAATAATTCCTTTATTATTAGTTCCACTCATCATTTTCCAGGATATCCCACTCTCCTCTTAGCCTGGATACTAGAGTTAACTGTTCCACAGATGCCACAGCAGTGCAGTGGTGTAGGCACTAATAGCAGGCATAGCTTTTCTGAGTGAATGAACTGATTTTGAGTTTGAATGTTGGGTTTAAATAAGTACAAGTCTTAACTAATAGTGATAGCATTACATACATACATCAAATTAATGAAAGGAAATGATTTTCAGAGCGTGGTTTGACAAATAAAAACATAATTCTTGTACTCTGTTTTACAAGGCAGACAGAAACTTATGAGCTACCTGCAGTGGTGACAGCCATATGCGTTTTAATAGTATTTCAAATATATATTTTTTGTAACTTTATCATAATTATCCAAGTCCTGGCATCATGATCAGTATGCATCGTACAAGATGCACCATAAATACAATCTCTGCCTTAATGTATATATGAAGCCTGAGGGCTTGATCCTGGAATGAAACTGATAGGGACTCAATGCAGATAAGGAGACTCTGAGGCAAACATATGCAGAAATATGAATTCTGAGACTCATTCTATGGTACTACCCATAGCAATATTTATCTCAGACCTTCTAGAAACTTCAGCCTGAAATGGTTACAGTGTGGAGACAGTTAAGGTTTCTAGATTTACAGGTTTAAAGGTCAGAAGGATCAATGATGATCCCCAGTGTGATCCCCTGAACAGAACCCACATCATCTCCCTTGCGAATTCCCTCATGAAGCCCATAATATGTTTAAACAATAACATGTATTTCAGTAAGACATCAAATCTTAATTGAAAGACTTCACTTGATATAAAACCCATCATACCTCTTGTCACGTCCCAACTTTCTGCCCGCAGCAATGCTGCACCTCAGCTATGGGTCATAAACAAACAGTGGCAGAGAAGAGGGAGGAGTGACTCAGGTTCGCTGATCTACTTTGTTGGAATTGAGCACAGACAGTGCTAAGGTTCACAATTCAGGCACACAATTTATTCATTCAGTAACTGGGCATACAAGTTGTCATTGAATAACAGAAAGTTCACTAACTGCTAATCCCACTTTTCAGTAAAAAGGAAGAGAGAAGGGAGGGGGGAGAGAGAGAGAGAGAAATCAATCATCAGTCCAGGGTCCAGCGTTGGTCCAGCCAACGGGGGTCTCTGGTCAGCAAGGCCCTCCCATTGAGTCATGAGGTTCAGAAAGGACCCCCTTGCTTTCTAAACTCCTTCTCAGAGAGGAGTCTAGGCGCGGCTGAGTCCAATCCTAGTCTCAGACTTCGTCAACGGTTTATGTCTAAAGGAGTATATCATGTCCTGAGAGGGCCATCCTGGACGACTCGCTTTGAGCGGGATACCCTTGGGCTAAATTAAAGGATAGAGACAGAGAAAAGATAGAGGTAAAGGAAAGATCACCACCCTGGGTTCCAGCAATGTCTCTGGTCCGGTTCCATCGGATGGTGGGCGCATGCACCCAGTCCCTCTGAGTTGTGCTATTTATTGACTAGTCCCACTGCATATGCTAATTACTTCACATGCGTAGTCTGTTGCTCTCGAACCTTCTCAAAATGAGTTGGGGGGTTTGAGGCTAGTGATTTTGGTGCTGCCCCCCCCCCCCCCATCAGAGATGCAGGGGCAGTGCTGCCTCAGGCTTGTCTGTTTTTTAAGCAATTACTCAAGATAAGGCCCAGAAAAGTGCTATTCTGCCTCTGCAAGATCCTCCCTTCCAGCTGCACCTTATCTCATTAGTGTGGTAGCATCCTTCGCACCAGGTCCTCCTGTGTCCATTGTTGGAGACAATAAGTCTTTCAACTTCTCAGTTTCTTCAAGGTCCTTCTTTGCCAAGTGTTTGAGACATTAACTCTTTCAGCCCCTCAGTCTCTTACACCTCTCCATAAATTGTTCAAGTGTTAATAATCACCACAGCCAATAAAAAGCAGGTTTTCCCTAGCCCTCTGAGATTTGCTCAGTGTCCCGATCCAATATCAGGGAGGTTTCGTTACGATCCCAGGGACGAGATTAAGACACCAAAACCGGTCAGATATCGTACAACCTTTTGATTTTATTTTTAACAAACAGGGGAGAAAAGCAGGGAAGAGGGGAGGGATAGAGGGGAAAAGTTAGAGGGAGAGAGTTGGAGAAAGGGAGGAAACTAGCTACCACCACTACCAAGTCCAATGATGTTCCGCTGACTCCATCTGAGGTCCTTAATCACCATAAGCTTCGTCGAGGCCGGGGTCCAGGAGAGGCACAAGAACAGGAGGAGGAAGGGAATGGAAAAGCCCCCACTAGAGCACACCCACGTACTTCCTTTTATAGGGGCTCCCCCTCCTGCTTATGCGCAGACCGCGACCGTGTACGTGCGGCTCGTGCCAGGCGTGCTGTCCCCTTAAAGCCGCCTCCTGTTTCGCGCTGTTTTTTTTTCTTTTCGCGCCTTTGGCCGCCGGGGGGGTGTGGGGTGTGGTGGCAGGATGGTAATGTCGAGACAAACCACATCCAGTATCGGTCCTCTACACCACCCCGTGGCTCGACATTGCAGCGTGGTGGCAGGAGAGAGACAGAGAAAGAGAAAGGAGGAAAACGCAGAGAGGAGAGGGAATTGGGGACAGGGGTAGAGGGAAATTGTGGGAAGGGGAAAGAAAAGGGAACAATATGGGTTTGGGTAGAAAAGTGCTTTAACAGGGATTAAACAAAGATGTTACTCAATGCAAGCTCATTCTTGAACAACATTTAACTTTACAGAACAAACTTGGAAAATTAAGTTAACAAGAGGGTTTCAAACATAGAACAACTGGTAAGTATGAGAGGGTTCAAATAATAGCCACTGCTGTTGGCTGTGGCTGGTGAATGGTACAGATCTCTTTTATGCCATCAGGTGAGGTAGTAGGAATAAAGCGCATATTAGATACAACATGTCGGATTAATTGAACAAAGCAAGGGATCACACAAGGTAAAAACATTAAAACAGCAGCCGCAAACATTAAATACAGTAACAACTGTTTTACCCACGGCGCCCCTGGTAACCAAGACCACAAGTCGCCGCTCCAACCATTCCAGGTTTGGATGGGGACGTGGGCTATTTTTCTGATGTCTTTGGTTAGCTGGAGAACCACTTCGCCCACGTCATCTATCTCCAGACAACAGTTGGAGATGTTCAGTTTTCCACACACCCCTCCCTCCCCAGCTAACAAATAATCTAAAACCATGCGGTGTTGAAGGATTGCCGTGCGCATCTGTTGGGACTGCCGGGTCAAGAGGTCTATTGCATCAGCAGTTTTGTTAGTGATAATTTCTAGGGCTGCTTGTAACCTGATTATCCGATTTAAATTATAAATTGGTTCTCTTGCCCCTGATATCGGCTCATTGGGATTCCAAGTTGCAGCTCCGTAATATTGGATTATTCGTTCAGGGGGCCATTCATTGTCCCCCCATTTTTGTGTCCCACCCAAATCTACCTTAATTGATTGCGTCTTACAGGCAATACCTCTGTCTCCCAGGTTATCGTATAGTCTTATTCCCAACCGAGGTCCGCCTATCTCTGGTAAGAGGAAAAACAGAGGTCTGATAATTCCTATATAACAAATTCCCGACTACCCCACGGGTAAAAATTTGTATGCAGTATGCCCGCAGATCCAATAATGCCCCTTTTTAGCTCTGACGCCCTGAGCAAATGGTCCATTGGCTCTTTTTGGAAATTGAAAATAAGTTGTGCCTCTGTCACCTAGGGGGCTGAAAAATGAGGTTGGGCAATCATTTATGCGGCCAGTGCAATACCAAGTGCCAGAGCTGCCTTTCCATTCACAAGTTTGTTTGTAAGGGTGATGATCGGATCGTGGGATACTTAAGGTTTCATTTTTGTTTGACCAATACCCCTCAAATCCCCGATTGCACCCGGTTTCATTGAGCCACATCCATGTGTAAATATCCCTGTGTTTATTGATTACCTTACGAGTGAGTGTCCACCGACATTTACTTTTCCCCACTTCGATCCCTCCCTCCTGAGTGCAGTTTAGACAATATTCCCCCATACTTGGAAAATGAATTGGCCATGTCTCACTGTCGTCCCATGTGTCGTTTGCGGTTTCACTACAGTTGCTTACAATCTGGTCTGGGGTGAGGGGTGTGGATGTCCATGGCCAACTTGATAACCCTAGAGGTCCTCCGCAAACCCAGCAATGGCTTAAATTGAAGGTTTGGCTTACTGCTTTCGCCAACAACACAAATTCATTGTTCTCGAAGGGGTTGTACGGGTTGAGGGTAGGTAAAGGGAGTGGTTTTTCGTCACCTTCATGGATGCATTCCTGAATTAGGATGATCAATAACAACATGTGCATTTTTTGGTCAGGTCTTCGTCCCTGAAACAAAACAGAAACAAACTCGCTCCTCGGGTCAGAAGGAGGGAATAATCCATTTAGTGTGGATTCTGTGGACTTTCCCACTGGCACCTTTTGCTCTCCACGTATATTTAAACCTTTCCCTTCCTGCTTTGACGAGGCATCTGTGAACCATGCACCAAGCACTTGCTCTGAAAATGGGGGAGCTACCTGTATTATTACAGGGGGAAGTTGGGGGGGTCCTTTGTTTAAGTCTACTTTGTCTTGTATGTTTAATATTTTGGTGGCTGCTTCGGACACGGAGAAAATGTCACAATAGTGCTCTATCTGGGCGCACCACCCTCGCACAGAGGCTCTCTGAGCCACCCCGTCAGGGGGTGGGGTTCCCGCTAGAACTGCCTTGGTTACTTTAAATGGGCCTCAGAGAGCTATAGGTTGCTTTTGAATGGTTCGTTCAGCCTCCCTTGAAGCTAGCAGCAGGCCTGTATTGCTACTTAGCCTCTGACAATCCACAGCTAGTCTCCACCTTCCACGTGGCCCTCGGACCAGCCACACAGGGGAACCGAAAGGGGACTGCACCGGGGGATTACGACTCCTTGGGTTTTTAGGTCCTTCAATTCGGGCACGATGCCCTCCCTCGCTCCCAAGAGTAATGGATAAGGTTTTACATTTGTTAGTCGGGAAGCGGGGAGAGGAGGCACCGCTTGCAGCAGGCGCACTGCCGCACCAAAATCTCCAGTTAGCTGCCTAACCTGGGGGACACCGAATGACCACGAATTTCCCTGGGTATCCCACCATTGCTTCCCCTTCAGGACGTCTATACCTAGGAGGTTCATTTGGAAGGGCCCCACCGCTGCCATGGTGTCCACAGCTTTCTTCTCCTGGCAACCATAATGTTACCGGGGTTATAGGCATGGTTTGGGTTTTCCCCAGGGCATTTAGGACCACTAGGTGCTCGGACGGGATCGAAATACCACACTGTTCCGCCTCACTTTGTTTTAGCGCTGTAATTTGGGCCCCTGTATCAATTAAAAAGGTTACGGGCTTTTTCTTTGGCCCCACTGCAACGGTAATTAATAAATCTTCCTTCTTATTGCAGGTGAGTTGTCTAATATGCATCCACCCCCCGCCTCCTCCCTCACCCTGAGGGGGCGGAGGATCTAGTTTCCCACCACCCTCTCGTTCTCCTTGAACCCTTTCCCCCACGTTTAACGCTGGCACGGAAGGTGAGTTCGGACGGGGCGGGGGTCCCTGTGCGGACCACCTCTGTACCAGGAGCTCTAGCTTTTTAGTTGGGAGCCCGTCCATCAAGTCTCAGGGCACTCCCTTTTTGCAACCCCTCTTGCCACAGCCCCTGTCGGGTCAGGGGTCTTTCCTTTTTGGTTAACTCGGGGCTTCTTCCAGAAAACGCCAGCGATTTATTTGCCGGCTCTGCTGCCCGCACGGCCCTAGCTTCTTCTCTTTGATAAGTCCGACCTACGGGCCCATATTTTCTCCCATAGTTTATTAATTCCTGGGCTATCTCTCCCCAGGTCCATACCTTTTTCCCCCACCGCCGCTGCTCAGGAGTTACCATCCCCTCTAGGGCAGCCGCAATTCGTTCTTCACGAGGCACATTTTGAATCCTCCCCTGCAATTGGATTCCAATGGGTTTCAGGGAGTCGGGGAGTCCCCGTATTAAGGGCGTCATTCGCTCAGGGTCTACTGGCAGCAGCATCGGGGAGCTAAGGTTCGGCTTGAGTTCCCGATCATACATCATTTGTAGGCAAGCCACCTTCTGTATGCTTTCCAATAATTGATCGACCGAGCCCGTTATAGATAGGGGATCCCCTCTTTCTAATGGGTTCAACCCCCCTGCCCAATATGCAGCCCTCTGAGTCAGAGACCATGGAGCTTGGCGATCGCCCATTGTGAGGAAGACGCCAGGGCCCCAATATCCCTCTGCCTCCTTTTCCGATAGCATGATCCCGTCCCCTCCCGACAGGGATATCCTCCACACATATTCGGTTTCCGACTCCCTTGCCGTCCTAGCAAAATCTTTTCGCAGTTTAGCCAATTCGGTGGCGGTAAAGGGAATTTCTTTTGTGACTACTTGGCGGTTATCACTGTCATCCTTATATACATATTCTATTTTGACCAGTGGGCACATATGGGGGGGGGTCGTCTGCAACCTCTTTTAGTCTTTTTAGGTCCCTCTGAGGGTAAATTTGGCGTACCCCTTTTTCCTCCAGCAACACCTCCGTCTCAGTGAGGGTGTCTGCTTCCTTCAGAAGCTGAATTCTCAGCTCCTCTTTCAATATTAGATTTTGGCGCTTCTCTTCCTCCAGCGCCCGCCTGGTCTCCTGTAATCGTTCTTGCAGCGGCGTTATCGCCGCTTGCAGCGAGGCGACCACAGCCTCCGCCTGACAAGGCGCCCGCTTCCTGTCCTCCACTGCAGCCGCCAAGCACGCTCCTAGCACAGCACAAACAATAGCTTTCCCTTTTCCCTTCTTAACCCTAGCTTCTTTATGCAAGACCACTATTCGGTCTATAACACTCTGCAGTTGGAACCAATGGTCCCGTGCCCAATCTCGTCCCGGGGGCAAGGGGCGAGAGCAGTATGTTTCCAAGAAATCATATAATTTCTCTGTTTCTTCACAAAAATCGCCTGCCTTCTGGGCGGCCATGTCCTACAAAGGGGAGTTCGTCCCGGGAGGGCCAAACCTTAAAGAATCCAAATTTCCCCTATACACTCCCAGGAGGCCAAACCGTAGTCTACTACAAAAAATAAAAATGGCCTACAAAGGGGATATCGTCCTGAGGGGGTCACACCGTAAAATCCAAGTCTCCCCTATACGCCCTCAGGAGGCCAAACCATGAACTAGTATACAAATTTTATCATAAAGGTCTCAACATTCACTCCTTCCTTATGCTTCGTTCGTCTCCAGCTGCTTCCCTCACAGGAGGGCAGAACCGCAGATCGGAACTCCGCACTCGCTTCGTACTTATTTGTACGTCTCATTCACACACAATCACTCAGCACACCATAAGGTTGTACGACACTCTCGTCTCAAGGGATCCTGTCCGTGACGCCAATTAAAATGTCCCAATCCAATATCGGGGAGATTTCGTTACGATCCCAGGGACGAGATTAAGACACCAAAACCGGTCAGATATCGTACAACCTTTTGATTTTATTTTTAACAAAACAGGGGAGAAAAGCGGGGAAGAGGAGAGGGATAGAGGGGAAAAGTTAGAGGGAGAGAGTTGGAGAAAGGGAGGAAACTAGCTACCACCACTACCAAGTCCAATGATGTTCCGCTGACTCCATCTGAGGTCCTTAATCACCATAAGCTTCGTCGAGGCCGGGGTCCAGGAGAGGCACGAGGACAGGAGGAGGAAGGGAAGGAAAAGCCCCCACTAGAGCCTGCACGTGCTTCTTTTTATAGGGGCTCCCCCTCCTGCTTATGCGCAGACCGCGACCGTGTACGTGCAGCTCGTGCCAGGCGTGCTGTCCCCTTAAAGCCGCCTCCTGTTTCGTGCCGTTTTTTTTCTTTTCGCGCCTTTGGCCGCCGGGGGGGTGTGGGGTGTGGTGGCAGGATGGCAATGTCGAGACAAACCACATCCAGTATCGGTCCTCTACACTCAGTGATATAAATTTTACCCTAAAACTAAAAGTAATAGTCTGGACAGCTCTTGGGACAGTCTTTTTACTATTGTCCTGGTTTCGGCTGGGATAGAGTTAATTTTCTTCCCAGTAGCTGGTATAGTGCTGTGTTTTGGATTTAGTATGAGAATAATGTTGATAACACACTGATGGTTTTAGTTGTTGCTAAGTAGTTGTAGTGCTTATACTAAGTCAAGGACTTTTCAGCTTCCCATGCTCTGCCAGTGAAGAGGTGCACAAGAAGCTGGGAGGGGGCATAGCCAGGACAGCTGGCCCAAACTGGCCAAAGGGGATCTTCCATACCATATGACGTCATGCTCAGTAACTTTTTATCCTGGGTGAGGATAGAGATACCTGCATGTGGGAAATGAACGAATGCTCAATCCTTCATTCTTGCTATATGATACTTTATTCATCCTATACAATGGGTTTATTGCTGAGATCACTATTACTGAGATGCATGTCAAGGACTGGCAGTCGACCCGGG
Organism: Phoenicopterus ruber ruber; assembly: GCA_009819775.1. Classification (NCBI taxonomy): domain Eukaryota; kingdom Metazoa; phylum Chordata; class Aves; order Phoenicopteriformes; family Phoenicopteridae; genus Phoenicopterus; species Phoenicopterus ruber. The sequence goes on along the minus strand of CM020247.1, from coordinate 2,004,087 downwards.
CCCATTCGTCTGTAACCACGAAAGACTCTCAGCACCATCCAGAATGCCTGTCTAGCACATGCCCCCACTGCCACAGCATGGAAGAACTGCATACATATAATGGATTTATCTTGACAGCATCCTTTTAGATGATTGTGAAACATTATCTCTTCAGACAGGGAACAGAGACAGACATGCATTCCAAGCAATATTAAATGAAGGGTTAAGAATTTCTGAGTAACAGTAATCTATTTTACACAGACGGGGCTGAGATAGCTAATAAATATTGCAAAGGTCAAACAAGAACCTCAGCATTTCTGCTCAATTGTCTCTAATTTTACACAACCTAGTTCAAAAAAAATGTCTGCAATTTTATGTTCCCACTTGAAAAATATTTTTTCTCCTAAATTCCACTGCATCTTTTCCTAAATTTCATAGCGCACTATAAAGTGTCTCAATTTCTGATACCTGTTTTATGTTTTCAAGTATGATTGTACAAAGCATTTAAAAGCTAATCATATTCGATCTTTTAGAAGCTGAAAATGAAAAAAAAAACCCAAACATCACCAAACTCTAGAATAACATATTTTTCACATTTATTGCATTTTCTTCATTGCTTTACTAGTTCAAAGTCTTTACTTGCTTTTAGTCTGGTAACTTCAGTGTTTAAAATCATTTTGTGTCCTCTAATGGCAGCCCTGCCAGGCACGCCAAACTGCTGCTCTGGGAGGATTGGGAATTAGATATTACAGTTACAGGTGATGTAGAAATGGAAGAGAAACAGTTTATTACCCTTTTAAGTGAAATTTATTATCCATCTCTATAGTTTAAAAAAAATTACAGTCATTTCTAGTTATGATGAGATAGTACCGTCAGCAAAAACAAAATCATCTAGAGATACAACAAATAGCAACAATAAAAAATCACACGCTGAGTAAGCATTTGACTGAGTTTGCTCTTAGAAATGATATTGATGTAAATTGGCCTATTTGTAGCCATTTCCTTGCACAAAGCACTATTCAGTGTGTTTCCTACTAGGAAATTGTCCAATATGAAGATGCACAGTTTTTCCAGGGTCCACAAAGGGCTATTGTCATAATGGTGACAGTGAAAAGATGAAATGCCACCAGAGCTTCATCTTGTCTCATGGGAAATCACTTTGATTTTCTTACTAAAGCAACAAAATGATATCATAAAGGAAAATTAACAAAATAAACAAGGAAACATTTGGGGGCTTCAAGGAAAAGTTACCCAGGGGGTGATACACACTTTTACTATTTTTGGTTTCAGAGCCTCTCTACTCGTTCACTTTTTCTTAATTCAAGGTAGCCTAAACTCCTTACCTTTTCCCCAAAATATTCCCTTTTTATTATAATAAAGCTTCTGCACCTGAGCAGAAAAATAAATCACAATGCTTTCAAACACCTCTTTCAGCATAGATTCTCAGGAGTCTTGAGATGCCTAACTTCAAATGAAAATAATGAGTAATCCCATTGTCGTGGTTTAACCCCAAATTGTAACCCAATACCACGCAGCCGCTCGCTCACTCCCTCCCTCCCCGCTGGGGTGGGGAGGAGAATGGGAGAGAAAGGAAAACTCGTGGGTTGAGATAAAAAGAGCTCACCAGGACAGCAAAGGAAAAATATAAAAATATACTAATAATGATAACAATAACAATATATATAAGGATAATAGAACATATAAAACAAACAATACACAATTTCTCACCACCCGACGACCAATACAGCCCATCCCAAGCAGCAGTCAAGGAGCAGGGGTATTCCCCCCCAGCTATCCCAGAACAGCAAGTTCCAGGGAAAGCAGGTGAGGGAACAAACAGCCAAACGAGCGAAAAACAAAAAGGTAAAAATAGGGAAACAAAAAGCAACCCGAAGGGAAGCTTAAGGATTAAGGCAAGTTAAGGGTCTAAAAGCCTCAAAAGCCCAAAAGCCTGAAAAACCTAGTGGCCCACCGACCGACCCTCGCTTATATCAGGCATGACGTCTATGGTATGGAATACTCTCTTTGGCCAGTTTGGATCAACTATCCTGTCTCTACCCCTCCCAAGTTTTTGCCCTTGCACGTTAGCAGAACCTGGAAAACAACAAAATGTCCTTGGTCGTTCAGCAGCAACCAGCAACATCAGTGTACTATCACCGTTGTTCTCACACTAAAGCCAAAACACAGGAGCTGCTGAAAACAAAACTAGCTCCATCCCGGCCTAAACCAGGACACCCATACATAGACATCTGTAGCCATTTGGCTTTAGTTTGGCTTTCAGTTTCACCCCCCAAATTACAAAACCCTAGGAACACATTACATAATAAACGTTTTCACTGAATTATAGGTTATCAGTCTCAATAGGATCAGAACAACATTCACTTTGACTCTGAAAATTTAATATCCAATGAAGATGGTAGAAATTCCCGACCAAGCAAAGCATTCAGATACATGTTTGTGCAGCTAAAATGCCACAAGTCAATATGTGCTATTCTTATTTTGAAATCCTTGCCTCTGCTAGTCTGAACAAGAAACAAAGCTCAATCAATTCAGCTCTTCTACCTGGCACTGTAGATAGTTACTGGGGGCCTAAGAAGTTGGCTTCTTCAAACCCTTTAAAAATCTTTTTTAGGGTGATTTCTGATTTTGCAGGTTGGTTTTCTTGAAAATAATCGTTGAGTTTTTAAAAATGTTAATTTTAACATCCACAACAGAGTGCCTGCACACAATGGTAATCAGAGTTGGCTCACTGGTGGGAGAGAGATGGAAAATGTAATTTCAAGCTAGTTATTGTTCCAAGTTCTCTTTGCAGTTTTGTCCACCAGGGAAAAAATATAACACACTTTTTCCTTTCATAATTTTGCCTTATTGATTGTGTTAGTGCCTGAAAAAACATGACTTAATTTCACCTAACTTAATTTTTGCTAAAATCTCAAGATAAAACTGGAAGATTTTAGAGAATAACTATTTCACTAGTTTACACTTATTTATTTAAGAAATGTTATTTTCATTAGCTTTACAGATTTTATGCCTTCAGATTCTCCTGGTAGCAGTTTTTGTACCTGTTGAACTTTGCTTGTGTCCATTTGAGATACAAATAATGAGACAGTACTTATTAAGAAAACATTAGATCTAATGCACTAAGGGGGGCAGGGGGAAGCAGGGCAGCTGCCACCTCCACCACTGCACCCAAGGAAGTAAGTCAGGCCCCCTGCTCAACTTTGTCCCTTCTTCCTGCTCTGGCCATGACAGTCGCAGCCTGTCAGGCATCGGCAGGACTCCTCACCGTGTGGAGCAGCAAAATCCCATTCCTGAATCGGCGTTGCAGCTGCGCAAGGCACTCCAGATTGTTCAACGAAACAAATCTTAAATGTGTCTATTTACACAAATCAAGTAGGTCAGCATCATTTCCAGTACTGATCACCTCATGTGAAAAAGACTATTTCAGAGAAAACAACAATAATGATTAAGGGCATTGAAAAGTAAGATGAATAGGAACTGAAAAGTTTGGGAAAGGAGTTGAATCAGATGTGGTAAAATGTATATAAAGCAATAAAAGGTACAGAAAAGGCAGATCAGGAACTAATTTTCCTGTAGTTTAACCTGTGAGGATTCATGTGAATGCACAAGACTGCCCAGATCAAATTATGATTAATGTTAGGAGTAACTTTGGAAGGAATACAAAACCCCAATCACTTATCTTGATTTGCAGTAGTCGGAATTTGGGATGAAATCAAAGACAGAGGTTAAACTGATCCACATCTACCTCCTGTTGGGGTTTTAGTTCTTACTCTAAGTTGGCCACATGGGTGGAGGGCAGCACACTGGACTTTGGATCAGGTACCATAGGAATCCCTGCATTTGGCAGAAGAGAACCACATCTGCATCGAAGGCAGACACTGATGGCACACCGGCTGCAGCAGCAGAAAGCTGACGATCACTAGCCTTGACAGAAAAAGAGCTTTGGCAGTTTTAAGAGCGCTGACAAATGCTGATGCAGGGCTTGAGGAGCACCTCAGAGCCTGCTGGGGGGTTAATCGTGACCAGGCCAGGTCAGGGTGCTTCCACTAGTACCAAGTGAGCTGGCAGGTGTCCTGGTTTCAGCTGGGACAGAGCTAATTTTCTTTCCAGTAGCTACTGTGTTTTGGATTTGGTATGTGAAGAATGTTGATAATACACTGATGTTATTAGTTGCTACTAAGCAATCAAGGACATCTTCCAGCTTCTCAGGTTTTGCTAATGCGCAGGAGCAAAAAACTTGGGAGGGGTATAGCCAGTATAGTTGATCCAAACTGGTCAAAGAAAGTATTCCATACCATAGATGTCATGCCCAGTATAAGTGGGGGTTGACCGGTGGGCCAGTCCCTTTTTTTCTTTTTCCCTTTTTTTGTTCCTTCGGGCCTTTTTGTTTGTTCGTTCGGCTGTTCGTTCACTCATTCTCTCTCTCTGGAACTTGCTGTTCTGGGATAGCTGCTGGGGAATATTCCTGTTCCCTGACTGCTGCTCAGGACGGGCTGTATCGGTCGTTGGGTGGTGAGAAATTGTGTATTGTTTGTTTTATATATTCTATTATCATTATATTTTTTTAATTATTATTATATTTTTCTTTGCTGTCTTGGTGAACTGTTTTTATCTCAACCCATGAGTTTTCCTTTCTCTCTGATTCTCCTCCCCACCCCACTGGGGAGGGAGGGGAGTGAATGAGCAGCTGCATGGTATTCAGCTACCATCTGGGGTTAAACCACAACAGCAGGCAAGAAGCCTTGATACAGAATTGTTTGAAGTCAAGGTCTTCAGCTGTACCATCCTGGGCAGCTGCCAGCTCTCTCTCAGGAGACTGATGCTTCTCGCTTTATCACTGATGTGGATATTCAGTATTGCTCTCCATAAACTTGCTGCTGCAATAGAGCCAATGCCAGCTGGCTCCAAGACAGACCCACTGCTGGCCAAGGCCAAGCCAATCAGCGACAGTGGTAGCACCTCTGTGATAACATATTTAAGAAGGGGAAAAAAACTGCTGCAGGAATATAGCAGCGGAGAGAGGAGTGAGAAGATGTGAGCGCAGCAACTCTGCAGACACCAAGGTCAGTGAAGAAGGAGGGGGAGGAGGTGCCCCAGGCGCCAGAGCAGAGATTCCCCTGCAGCCATGGTAAAGACCATGGTGAGGAAGGCTGTCCCCCTGCAGCCCATGGAGGTTAAAGGTGGAGCAGATATCCACCTGCAGCCTGTGGAGGACCCTACACCGGAACAGGTGGATGCCCAAAGGAGGCTGTGACCCTGTGGAAAGCCCACGCTGGAGAGCAGGCTCCTGGCAGGACCTGTGGACCCGTGGAGACAGAGGAGCCCACGCTGAAGCAGGTTTGCTGGCAGGACTTGTGACCCCATGGAGGACCCACGCTGGAGCACTTCGTGAAGAACTGTAGCCCGTGGGAAGGACTCACGTTGGAGAAGTCCATGGAGGACTGTCTCCTGTGGGAGGGACCCCATGCTGGAGCAGGGGAAGAGTGTAAGGAGTCCTCTCCCTGAGGAGGAAGGAGCGGCAGAGACTATGTGTGATGAACTGACCACAACCCCCATTCCCTGTCCCCCTGTGCCACTCGGGGGGAGGAGGTAGAGAAATCGGGAGTGAAGTTGAGCCTGGGAAGAAGGGAGGGGTGGGAGGAAGGTGTTTTTAAGATTTGGTTTTATTTCTCATTGTCCTTCTCTGATTTAATTGGCAATAAATTAAATTAATTTTTCCCCGAGTCAAGTCTGTTTTGCCCGTGATGGTAATTGGTGAGTGATCTCCCTGTCCTTATCTCACCCACGAGCCTTTTGTTATATTTTCTCTCCCCTGTCCAACTGAGGAGGGGGAGTGATAGAGCGGCTTTGGTGGGCACCTGGCATCCAGCCAGGGTCAAACCATGACAGGGTTGGAAGTAATCATCATGTGTTTGAGTTGCGGAAATCTTGTAGACTTATGAAAATTTAATCAACAGATTTAAAGAGGCTGAACTTGCAAGTATTACAACCTGTAAAACTTGGTATAAAACACTCAAAACACGGCAGTTTGGAAACGCTACCAGATTCTAACCATGTTATTGCTCTGGCCGCGAGGCTGGGGTACCTTTCTCGGGTGAGGGCAGAGGCCGCGAATGGGAGGGGCACGGCCGGGGTTTGGCGCCCATCCCGCGGCCGGTCGGACGTCAGGAGGCGGGGCGGGCCGGGCCCATCGATGGGGGGGGCTGCTCTGTGCTCGGCTCTTCTGTCCTGCCTCTCGGTTCTGGATTAGCGAAACTGGCGACGTGGGCCAGTCGCTGGCCCGGCCCTCGCGCCCTGCCTCACCCGCCGGGGTGAAGCCGGGACTCGGAGCCGGGGGAGCCAGCCGCCGCAGCGTCCCCGCCGGCGGGAGGCGGAGGCAGGGGGCAGCCGTAGCGCTCTCCTGCCGCAGCTCCGCCGACGCGGTGCGGTGAGGGGCGGCGGTACCGCGGCGGCGGGGAGCCCCCGGGGGGCGGTTAGGCGGTGGGGCCATGGCGCTGCGGGCCCGGGCGCTGTACGACTTCAGGTCGGAGAACCCGGGAGAGATATCGCTGCGGGAGCACGAGGTGCTGAGCCTCTGCAGCGAGCAGGACATCGAGGGCTGGCTGGAGGGCGTCAACAGCCGCGGCGACCGCGGCCTCTTCCCGGCCTCTTACGTGCAGGTGATCCGCGCCCCTGCCGCCGAGCCGCCGCCGCCCGCCCGCTATGCCAACCTCCCCGCCGGCGGCTTCGAGCCGCTGCCGCCCCCCACCGCCTTCAAGCCGGCGACACAGCAGGCCCCGCCGGCGGCGGCGCCCGAGCCCTTCCCGCTGCCCCCTGTCGCCAGGTACCCCTTCCCGCTGGCACCCTACGGTGGGTCCTACCAGCCCAGCCAGGGCAGCGATGACGACTGGGATGATGACTGGGACGAAGGGTCCACGGTGGCCGATGAGCCGGGTGCCCTGGGCAGCTCCTACCCCGACTACGAGGCGGCAGGCGGCCAGGCCTCTGGCCGCTACCGCCTGTCCACGCGGTCCGAGCTGTCCCTGAGCTCCCGTGGTGGCCACCTGGCAGGCCACCCGCACCCGCCTGGCAGCGGTGTCAAGAGCTCGGCCATGGTGAGCCGCAACCTCAACCGCTTCTCCACCTTCGTCAAGTCCGGCGGGGAGGCCTTCGTGCTGGGCGAGGCGTCGGGCTTCGTGAAGGATGGGGACAAGCTGTGCGTGGTGCTGGGCCCCCGGGGTCCCGAGTGGCAGGAGAACCCCTACCCCTTCCAGTGCTCCATTGAGGACCCCACCAAGCAGACCAAGTTCAAGGGCATGAAGAGCTACATCGCCTACAAGCTGGTGCCCAGCCACACTGGGCAGCAGGTGCACCGCCGCTACAAGCACTTTGACTGGCTCTACGGGCGCCTGGCTGAGAAGTTCCCCGTCATCTCCGTGCCCCACTTGCCAGAGAAGCAGGCCACCGGCCGCTTTGAAGAGGACTTCATCTCCAAACGTCGCAAAGGCCTGGCCTGGTGGATGGACCACATGTGCAGCCACTCTGTGCTGGCTCAGTGCGATGCCTTTCAGCACTTCCTCACCTGTCCCAGCACAGACGAGAAGGCCTGGAAACAAGGCAAGCGCAAGGCTGAGAAGGACGATATGGTGGGTGCCAACTTTTTCCTCACCATCAGTGTCCCCACTGGCCCTGGGACCAGCCTGGACTTGCAGGAGGTGGAAAGCCAGGTGGATGGCTTCAAAGCCTTCACGAAGAAGATGGACGAGAGCGCCCTGCAGCTTAATCACACGGCTACCGAGTTTGCCCGCAAACAAGTCACTGGTTTCAAGAAGGAATACCAGAAGGTGGGGCACTCCTTTAAGTGCCTCAGTCAAGCGTTTGAGCTGGACCAGCAGGCCTTTTCGGCTGGCCTCAACCAAGCCATAGCCTTCACTGCAGAAGCCTACGACACCATCGGGGACCTCTTTGCAGATCAGCCCCGGCAGGACCTAGATGCTGTGATGGATTTGTTAGCACTGTATCAGGGGCATTTGGCCAACTTTCCAGACATCATCCATGTCCAGAAAGGTAACACTCTTAACGTGTTTTCTGAAATGATGAAGTTTTATGTATCAGTGGTATGCACACAGATATAGAGACAAAGGGCTAAATTTGCTCTGCATCTGGCTTGCTGACCTTGGTTTAAATCTTTCAGTGTTTATTCAGGTAAACTGTTGCTAAAAATACAAAAAATGCATCAGTGACAATTTTCATTCTGTGCCAAAGGTCTAGGCATTGTTGGGAATTTTATTGGTCAGAGGTTACTGTGTTTGGCTGTGTATCTCTGAAATAAACCACATCTGTCTATACTGCTGATACATTAAAGATTAATGGGCTTGTTTACAAACCCTGGAGATGAAGTGGTATGAAAACGTCTATTACTCTTTGATATATGTTAGGTATCTTAAATCTCTGATCTAGTAGATTATGAAGTAACCTGAAGATGGAGATACTTCGATTGACCACCTTGTTTGAAGTGCGCATGGTGGTGTGTGCATTTTGCAGTGTCAGACATTCAGATGAGATGTTTAAAGCTGCTGGGGTTTGTCAGTTCGGCCATGCATTAAACTCTCTTAGTGCCTTTGTAAGGATGATGGTCTGCCACAATGTTCTTAGTTGTTCATCCTTTGCCCTTATTATCATAAAAAGATGTTGCTCACCTGTTATCCTTTCATCATCTTTCTAGCTGAAACATGCTTCTGAGGTTCAGGTTGCTGTTTGTATGGCGCTTTGTGATCCATCGGAGAGAAAGAAACTCCAAAAATGAAAGAATCATCTGCTATATAACTAGTAACACTTGTTCAGATAAATAGAAGTTTGTAGCACTATATATGTGTAGATGATTTCCCAGCTGTGAAGTTAATACTATTCATATATTCTTCACCATTGTGAGAAGACTAGCCCATCGTTCATTCTTTTTGCTGTTATATATGATCAGGGATGTGTGGGGATTAGAGCTGTAAAAGAGACCAAGAAAACATCACATATGCTGTACAGAAACGTGTGTGTGTAACAGTTATCCAAGAAAATGCATGATCTTCTTTATTGAAAATTATTTTGGAGATTAATAAGTGGTGTTCTGCACCCCAAGAGGCAGAGCTTGAATTGTCACCCATGGTGAATCAGTCTTTTGTGCCTTTAGGTGACATTTCCAAGGTTTTTGCATCTGGAACAGTACCTTGAGTTTTACGATAAAAGAGTTGGAAGAGTTTTTTCAACAGATCAAAAAGGCAGGCTTTTGGGAGGTATGCATTATTTCTGGGAAAAACTGAGGAGGCAGAGTTGGTACAAAGTGCACAATTTGTTGTTATTTTAAAAAGTAAGCTTTTCATTAAAATTACATGCATCAAAGTCAGATTTCCATTCTCCTGTCAAATCTTGAAAATTGTGAGTGGAAACAATCAATATTATTTTGAAGAAAAAAGGGAAGAGTGCAGTCTAACTTTGGAATTGTTCTGTTAGCTGCTGTGGCATTGTGTTCTGATAACAACTTTAAAGTATTTAAATTTGGAGAGAAGGATGAACTTGGTAATGAGTAGAGGATTTTAAAGTGAGTCAACTAATAACAGGATTATTTGTAAGCTTCTGGAAAAAAACAAAGGGAAAGATTTTTTATTAGGTGGAATAAAACAGCAGATGATATATACCATTTAAATACTATAGCCTCAAGCTTTAAGACTATATAGAGTTCTTCATTGTAATATTTTTGGAGATTTTACTTTGAGGAGAGGATTGGGAATAATAAGATACGTGCTTGACTTAACTCGTATGTCCTTCAACTTGCGTGTCTCTGTTTCCTTTATAGTTCTGTTTAAATTTACACTTATTGGTTAGGTTTACCATGCTGAACCAGGGAAAGTTCATCTAAATGAGCTTTCACTAGAGCAGTGCATGAGCATGATGTATGTAGAGCTGATTTTGTGCCAGAACACTGTCCTGGGACTGATTGGAGAAACGTACAACCGGTCTGCGTGCAGGTGTTAATGCTCCAGCACCTCTGGGCTAACACTGCCTTCAACACAATATTATCCCTGGTACATACGTGCCATCAGAAAATGGCATGGGCTTAAGATATTGGTCTCTTGAGTGTCCACGTTCATCATAGGAATAGGGTTAGAGCCAAGTTACATGTTTGTTGTTGTCGTTCCCTTTACAAAATAGGCAAACTGGAATAAAACTGAGAGGAAAATGTTTTTTTACCCCCTGTATATTGCTGTTTTATTACTTTTAAGAGTTACTTGTAACAAGGTATAACTTTTCAGTTCCAAATTGTAAACTTCACATGAAAATATGAACTGTTTGGTGTTCTTACAACATAAGAGCTTTCTTTTAAATTTACTAACTGGGATAGTTGTCAGTATTTGAGAATTATTGTCTGTATAGACCAAACAAAAATCAGTTGGTGATAATAGATCATCTGAAAAATAGAGTTGATGTCTTTCTTTCAGTGTTTTATTTTCTAGTGTACAACTTCTTTGTGCAGTAAAATGACCCCAAAGTGCCCTTAGAAGTGGTAGAAACAGCAGGCTGATTGACATATTGCTTACATGGCCATGACTTTAAAAAGATGAACTCTGAAGTTAGGAGTACTTCTCCATTTTTCTTCTACATAGTGCAAATGTATTGTCCACTTGGGGTAAAAACCGAAGCCTTTTCTACACTCCATTTCTATATTACCCTAGACCTGAGAAGGACCAAAACATACTCATATCTGTGGGTAGAATATTAGACTGCTTTATCCTGTTATGGGTTTGCTCTACTTGCTGCTTAATGTGATTTGGAAGTGTGTTTTGTGGTATGGACTGAGAAGTCTGCATGTCTGGGGTTTTTGAATCATTTCTGCAACTTTTCTTCTGCAAAAAGAAGGCCAGAGAATCTCCGAGCCAGAGACAAAAATTTCCCTCCATTCGGGCTTTATCTTTTCTCCTAGAATTATGAACCAAAGCCATGTAAGCCCTGCTATTGCTTTGTCTGCATATCAGCAGGAAAATGTGTTAACCATTGTGCTTTTAATTGCTCTGGGGTCCAGGTCTTTCTGCCTCCTGTGTTGAGGACATCATACATGATCTGAAGTATGCAGAAAGGGATTGTCATTTTGGTCACTTGTGTAAAACATGTGGACCAATGGACTGTGGGAATAATTTCAAACTGCTTATTATCTTATTAATATTGTAAGTATTTTATGAAATGGCAATAACTTCAATAGGAGATTTTAAAAGATTCCTCTCCTTCATCTTGTGCACCCAGTGTTTAAGGAATTTTCTGTGAGGAAAGGAAGAGTTGAAGTTCCTGCTCCAGAAGAGACAGAGGAAGGATTTGAACTCCCATATGCCAGTTGAGGACCAACTTCTGGTTTAGTAGGCTTGAAAACTAAGCTGCACTTTTGTCATTTCTTTTGCAGAACTGGTGTATCTTTCAAGAAATACTAGTTTCAGTTGCTTTAATTTCAAGAAGAAAAGCAGCCTCCCATCTTCATTTGTAATGGATAATGCCTTCTTTCCTGTGTTTTTAAGGTCTAATTGTGGAAATTCCCTAGGCATTCTTGGCAAAATAATTCCTAAATATTAATTGCTAGAGCTTCACTCAACTGATGAGATCTTCTGACTTACATAATCTTCAACATAAATGCTCACTGCAGACTCATGCAAGTTCAGGTTCAGAAAATTTATGCACATGTGAGAATTTGAGATAGTGTATGCTAGTACTGTAGCTCATGCTGGTCTGGCTATCTTGTCCTGATATTCACTTTGTGAGAGTAGAGAAGTTATAGGGTTTGGGGTTTCTTTCATTCAAGTTTTGTTTGAGGAATTACTATAATTGGCCTCTCGTGATTCCTGAAAGTGGAAGAAATACTAACTTGCAGTTTCATCTCTGCTTTCCAGATTTCTCCTTTCTCTTAACATTATGATGTTAACGCTTGATAAACTTTTGGTTATGATTTTTGCAAAACAGATTTGAGAAAGTAGCCTAAATGTTTTCTAAGATGTAGGCAGCAATTCCATTTCCTCTGCATGCCAAGATTTAAAATAATTATTTAAAAAAAAATCTGAATGACCCTTTTGCTTCTTGATCACCATTTGTGAAAAGTAAAATAAGACAAATGGTCATATTTACCTGAAGCAAACTTAATTCTAGAAATGTCTAAAGAATGTTTAAAGAATGTGCTGGGAGTATTTTTAGAATATCTTACAAAATTATAGGTAAAAAAAACATTCCAGCTGGGAATGCATCAAAATTTCAAGCATCGAAAAACCCCAAACAGCACTGAAACCTGGAGCTCTCTATAACATTTTCAGTGAATTATTTTGGGGGGAGGGGTATGGGTATGTGTGTTCATAAATAAATCAGACTGGTCAAAATTCACACCTAAAATTTTATATCACAATTTAAAAGCAGTGCTCTTATCTCTTGCTCGCTTTCTAGCCTCTTAAATTTGTTGTGCAGACATGTTTTTTCTGTCCCTATTTTTCCTTTATCCACTTTTTTTTCCCCCTCCATCTGTGATTCTGTGATTCTGTGATCCCTTAGATACATATGCTTTGCATGGGGTTCAACTCAGGTAACTTTACTGTCTAAGAGCTAGGCATGTAATCCTAGCCAGATGACCCTCACAACAGTAAAAAGAGATGGGTACCTACATTTCATCTGTTTAAGGACTTTGATGAAAAAGGATGGATTGCTCTAGGATGACTGTTGTATTTCTTGCCCTCTCAGCTTCCCCACTGCTGTTACAGCAATGATGCAGTGTTGTCTGCTTGCTGCTGAACCACCCAATATTACCTCCCAGTAACCTGAAGGAAACGGAGACTTTTAGATGGCTAAAATATGAAAGAATCTAGAAACTGTATAAAATTATAGCTTCCTTGGTGTGTGTAAATCACACAGAGGACAACAATGAGCAAGACTAAAATTGAGCAATGGCCTTACTTGAAGAAGATTAAACAGGGAAAAAAAAATTGACTTCTATGTCCTGTCTACCTAAAAGATGCATGGATCTTCTTAAATATGTTTGGTTTTTCTCTTTTCCTCTCCCATCTCTTCTTACCTTACCTTTCTAAAGGAGCAAGATTCACGCAGTCATGATGTGTTTCTCTTTCCTGCTACCTTTTGGAACCCGTTAGCCTGATATCATACAAATTCGATGATGGAGAGACATTTCATAGCTGATAAAATCCCAGTGATTTTTTTCAAAAACAACTGGTAGCAGAGGAAGAGTATAACTGTTCCTCCCATGCATTACTGCACACCAGAAAGTCTATCCAGACTGCCCATTTAGTCCCAACAGGCTGGAGAAGTTTTGATCAGAGCTCACACCCATAGATTTGACTGCAGGCAGTACATTGTGAGCTCTTGTGCTCTTACGGGTACTTGCTCACCGCAGGCATTAAGGCCCTGTCTACTGGGAAAACCTTGTGGACAGCTAGAGAGTAGCAGGACAGTGTAGATATTGAAGAAGTAAAAATTATTTTGTAGAAAGAGGAAGTAATTTTATTTCAAAGACTATGTAATACCTTTTCAACTTGAAGCTTATGAAGAATCTAGATGGTGAGATGGTTCTCTCTTGCAGCTGAGAGAACTCCAGATCTTGCTAAAAGGACTTCCATCCGAACAGGGAAGACAAGAATTGGTAGACTGAAAACAGAAAGTAGCTCCCAGAGCTCTTCCAAGTCTTTGTAAGTACATTATTAAAAACAAACAAACTGGCCAATTTTTCTATTTTGCAAGTCACCTTTGAAACAAGGACATGTTTCAGTCTTTACAGCATCTTTCCATGACTTCATTGTTAGACTTTGCTTGAACAGTTAAAATGCCAAGTTAATGTGTGCAGAATGTATAAACTCATCCAGCTGGTACCTTACTTATTTTAAATTGCCTAGTTCAAGTAGCACAGAATTTGAAATTCTAATTAAAAAAATGAAATCACATTTGGCTTAGCCCCCAAAACATTAGTTTTATCAGCAGACTGCCCCCAGTTTGCAGCATCAACTGAAGCCATACCAACTGAAGCCATACCAAAGAAAAGCTCCTTAAATGGTACATGAGAGTGCTGAAAAGCACAGACTGTCTTAGAATTGGGCAAAACCAACATTACCTAGTGTTTGCCTCTCAGGCTGTGGTGCAAAACGCCATGTTTGTGATAATGAACAGCAATATACACAATTTAGCTGGATTTTAAAACAAAATTATTCCTGACAGGCCTCCTTTCAGACATCACTGTAGGCACCTGTAAGTCAGAACTACTCATGAACACAGTTTAAACATGCTGTAGTGGCTGAAATAAAGTCATTTGTTTGCTGAAAACACTGTCTGCATACAATACATCTAAAGATACGTTAGTTTTAAAGTCACTGCATTCAAGATTTGGATGGAAAATCCGATTTTGCACAATTTTTACATGCGGTTACCTAGCAGTATGGGCTTTTTTGTTTTGTTAATGGGGTTATGTGGGCAGTAGGTGCAATAGACAGGTAATTCTGTAGCGTTTATTTCATTTATTTTGCTATCTTGCTCTCACCTCCTATTATGAACTATTTCAAGGGCAAACTATGTCTTGTTGCTTGCATAGCAGTGTGGTGTAACGTGGCCCAGTGAAACATTCGTACTGGAGGTGCTGCACACCAAAACTTGTAGATTCCTCTGGGGGACTCTAGAGCTGAAATGCACATTGCCAATGTGATAATTTAAATATTTTTCATTAGCATGAGCATTTTGGAGACTCTGAACATGCACAGGTATGATTACAGTCCTTGTAGATCTGGATAAATAAATTGGCCGTGTATGCTCTTCCTATGTGTGTATACACCAACTTGCAGATAGAATCATAGAATCATAGAATTGTTCTGGTTGGAAGAGACCTCCGAGATCATCGGGTCCAACCATTAACCTATCACTACCAAGTCCCCCACTAAATCATATCCCTTAGGGCCTTATCTAAACGTCTTTTGAATACCCCCAGAGATGGGGACTCTACCACCTCCCTGGGCAGCCTGTTCCAATGCCCGACAACCCTTTCGGTGAAGAAATTTTTGCGAATGTCCAATCTAAACCTCCCCTGGCGCAACTTGAGGCCATTTCCTCTTGTCCTGTCGCTTGTTACTAGGGAGAAGAGTCCGACCCCCATCTCTCTACAACCTCCTTTCAGGTAGTGGTAGAGAGCAATAAGGTCTCCCCTCAGCCTCCTTTTCTCCAGGCTAAACATCCCCAGTTCCCTCAGCTGCTCCTCATAGGACTTGTGTTCCAGACCCCTCACCAGCTTCGTTGCCTGTCTCTGGACACGCTCCAGCACTTCAATGTCTTTCTTGGAGTGAGGGGCCCAAAAGTGAACACAGTACTCGAGGTGCGGCCTCACCAGGGCCAAGTACAGGGGGACGATCACTTCCCTAGTCCTGCTGGCCACACTATTTCTGATACAAGCCAGGATGCCATTGGCCTTCTTGGCCACCTGGGCACATTGCTGGCTCATATTCAGCCGGCTGTTGACCAACACCCCCAGGTCCTTTTCTGCCAGGCAGCTTTCCAGCCACTCTTTCCCAAGCCTGTAGCATTGCCTGGGGTTGTTGTGACCCAAGTGCGGGACCCGGCACTTGGCCTTGTTGAATCTCATACCATTGGCCTCGGCCCATCGATCCAGCCTGTCCAGGTCCCGCTGTAGCGCCTGCCTGCCCTCAAGCAGATCAACACTCCCTCCCAATTTGGTGTCGTCTGCAAACTTCCTGAGGGTGCACTCGATCCCCTCGTCCAGATCATTGATAAAGATATTGAACAGAACTGGCCCCAATACTGAGCCCTGGGGAACACCACTTGTGACTGGCCGCCAACCGGATTTAACTCCATTCACCATGACTCTTTGGGCCCGGCCATCCAGCCAGTTTCCTACCCAGTGCAGAGTATGCCCATCCAAGCCATGGGTAGCCAGTTTCTCCAGGAGGATGCTGTGGGAGACTGTGTCAAAGGCTTTACTAAAGTCCAGGTACACAACGTCCACAGCCTTTCCCTCATCCACTAAGCGGGTCACCATGTCGTAGAAGGAGATCAGGTTGGTCAGGCAGGACCTGCCTTTCATAAACCCATGCTGACTGGGCCCGATCACCCGGCTGTCCCATACGTGCCGCGTGATGGCACTCGAGATGATCTGCTCCATAACCTTCCCGGGCACTGAGGTCAGGCTGACAGGCCTGTAGTTCTCCGGATCCTCCTTCTGGCCCTTCTTGTAGATGGGCGTCACATTTGCCAGCCTCCAGTCAACTGGGACCTCCCCAGTTAGCCAGGACTGCTGGTAAATGATGGAGAGTGGCTTGGTGAGCACTTCCGCCAGCTCCTTCAGCACCCTTGGGTGGATCCCATCCGGCCCCATAGACTTGTGTGTGTCTAGGTGGCGTAGCAGGTCACTGACCATTTCCCCTTGGACTACGGGGTCTTCATTCTGCTCCCCATCCCTGTCTTCCTGCTCAGGGGGCTGGGTGCCCAGAGAGCAACTTCCCTTGCTGTTAAAGACAGAGGCAAAGAAGGCATTTAGCACCTCAGCCTTTTCCTCGTCCCTTGACACTAAGTTTCCATCCGCATGCAATAGAGGAGGGAGATTTTCCTTAGCCCCCTTTTTATTGTTAATGTATTTGTAGAAACACTTTTTGTTGTCTTTTACGGCAGTAGCCAGACTAAGTTCTAGCTGGGCCTTGGCCCTTCTAATTTTCTCCCTACAATGTATGTACAATGAGTCTAATCAGGTCTTAAATCAGATGTATGCACAATGAGTCTAATCAGGTCTTAAATATGGCATTATTTAAAAAAAAAGATTAGTTAGACATGTATTGTGTCCATTAACACTGGTAGCTCTTTAAAAATGAGTGACATTTGACACTGCATTCTAACACCATCATTAATTGGTTCATCATTAATTCCGGGGAGACCTTATTGTGGCCTTTCAGTACCTAAAGGGGGCTTATAGGAAAGATGGGGAAAAAATTTTTAGCAGGGCCAGTTCTGATAGAACAAGGGGTAATGGTTTTAAACTAAAGGAGGGGAGATTTAGACTAGACATAAGGAAGAAGTTTTTCACAATGAGGGTGGTGAAGCACTGGAACTGATTGCCCAGAGAGGTGGTAGATGCCCCATCCCTGGAAACATTCAAGGTCAGGCTGGATGGGGCTCTGGGCAACCTGATCTAGTTGAGGATGTCCCTGCTCATTGCAGGGGGGTTGGACCAGATGACCTTTAAAAGGTCCCTTCCAACCCAAACTATTCTATGATTCTATGATTATGATAATTGGTTATATATTAATTAAATCAATGTAGATGTTAAAACCACCAGATGAGATTAAAATTAAGTTTCTAAAATCTCTAGCAAAGACTGTTTTATTTTTGCGTGATCTCTGAATTCTGTAGATTAGAAGGTAATTCATTTTGAACTGAAGAATGCATCTCTTGGTGATAGCTTTCAATGAGCTTTGCAACTGGGTAACTGGAAGAACAAATAATTCTCTTGAACATTAATAATCCTGCAGTCAGTTAATGTTAACCTAGATGTTAGCAGAGTACTGTAATTTATGAGCCTAGATTTATAGGACAGTAGTATTTTATTCTGTGTTTTTGGGTTTTTTTTGAGCAATGGGCAACGAAATAACAAAAAAATAAACCTCACTGGTTTTAAGTGTTGTTAGACTGCAGATTCTAAAAGCATTATAGCCATTTTTACATATCTATACACCCCCTCGTAATACTAAAGTAATTAAAATTTGATATGTTTTATTTTTATATTTATAACTTTCATTAGAAATGAAAGTTACTGGGAAAGTTTCATTTCCGGAAAGTTTCATTTCCTGGTCACAAGTGGTGTTCCCCAGGACTCAGTATTGGGGCCAGTTCTGTTTAACATCTTTATCAACGATCTGGACGAGGGGATCGAGTGCACCCTCAGGAAGTTTGCAGACGACACCAAATTGGGAGGGAGTGTTGATCTGCTTGAGGGTAGGAAGGCGCTACAGAGGGATCTGGACAGGCTGGATCGATGGGCCGAGGCCAATTGTATGAGGTTCAACAAGGCCAAGTGCCGGGTCCTGCACTTGGGTCACAACAACCCCAGGCAACGCTACAGGCTTGGGAAAGAGTGGCTGGAAAGCTGCCTGGTAGAAAAGGACCTGGGGGTGTTGGTTGACAGCCGGCTGAATATGAGCCAGCAGTGTGCCCAGGTGGCCAAGAAGGCCAACAGCATCCTGGCTTGTATCAGAAATAGTGTGGCCAGCAGGACTAGGGAAGTGATCATTCCCCCCTGTACTTGGCCCTGGTGAGGCCGCACCTCGAGTACTGTGTTCACTTTTGGGCCCCTCACTCCAAGAAAGACATTGAGGTGCTGGAGCGTGTCCAGAGAAGGGCAACGAAGCTGGTGAAGGGTCTGGAACACAAGTCCTATGAGGAGCGGCTGAGGGAACTGGGGATGTTTAGCCTGGAGAAAAGGAGGCTGAGGGGAGACCTTATTGCTCTCTGCAACTACCTGAAAGGAGGTTGTAGAGAGATGGGTGTCGGTCTCTTCTCCCAAGTAACAAGCAATAGGATGAGAGGAAACGGCCTCAAGTTGCGCCAGGGGAGGTTTAGATTGGATCTTTGTAAAAATTTCTTCACTGAAAGGGTTATCAGGCATTGGAACAGGCTGCCCAGAGAGGTGGTGGAGTCACCATCCTTGGAGGTATTTAAAAGATGTGTAGATGTGGTGCTTAGGGACATGGTTTAGTGGTGGACTTGGTAGTGATAGGTTAACGGGTGGACTCGATGATCTTGGAGGTCTCTTCCAACCAAAACGATTCTATGATTCTATGATTATGGAAAATAGAACTTTATTAAAATAGTTTTCCACCATCAAGAAGCATATCATCTTTGAATTGGAAAGCCTGGGTTTGAAAACTCTATTGTGTTGGCACTTTCAGAAAAAAACAAGTGACTTCATCATTTTTCCTTTGGTGTTGAAGATCACTTGCTTTTTTTCCGTTTAAAATTGTAAAACTGGATTTTGAAGTAGCGAGTCGTTCCTATGTTAATTAATGTAATGCTACTTTTTCCCTGTGACGTTTCTTTTATACAGTTAAGTCTCTACTGGAGAAGTCTTCTGTTGTTAATTTCAGGCAAATTCCCATTGTGCTGCTTTCCATTCTAAATCATGGCCAGAAAATGTAAAGAATTTGCAGAATCTTAACTTAATGTAGGCTTCTTTTGTTGATCTGTGCTCAAAGCATTCTTAAATAAATAATATGTCAACGTAGTAAAATCTCTATTCTACTACATACAATTTCATTGTTTCACTTCGAATTGAGAGAGGGAAGTTTGGGGGCTTTTTTCAGAGTAGAATTTCATGCTATGTGTAATCTCGTGTAGTGCTTCTGCAACTTCCCTCGTGTTGGACCTAATTGATTTGATTGTGTAGCCCTGGGCTGAGTTAGATCAAATAGCTAAGCCATTGATAAAACTAAGCCACCATCTCCCTCCCCTCCAGGCCAAATGCAGGTTTTTTTATTGGATTAGTCATTAGAGTCATCCTGTAACATCTTTGCTAGATGTGTTGTAAGTTGGACGGACATGTAGACAGGCTTGTTCTGGCAGCAGTCTGCTGGATTAGAGATAATGTTGTTTCTTCCACAGTTGTTTATTTCAGAAGGAGGGTAAATAAAAAATGTGCTATATGCACATGGGCTACCCAGGGCTTGCCTTTTCAAATCTTTAAGCAAAAAGCTGTAGTTAAATAACCTCATCATTAGGTTCTTTGGTAAGGAAAAAGTAAACTTATTTCATTTTCTGCTTTTGCATCCTTTTATGAAAGACACTAAAAGCAATAGGATGAGAGGAAATGGCCTCAAGTTGCACCAGAGGAGGTTTAGATTGGATCTTCGTAAAAATTTCTTCACTGAAAGGGTTATCAGGCATTGGAGCAGGCTGCCCAGGGAGGTGGTGGAGTCACCATCCCTGGAGGTGTTTAAAAGACATGTAGATGTGGCGCTTAGGGACATGGTTTAGTGGTGGACTTGGTAGTGATAGGTTAACGGTTGGACTCGTTGATCTTGGAGGTTGCTTCCCACCAAAACGATTCTATGATTCTATGATTCAGATCTCCTTTTGATGTTTCACAAAGATTGTGAAAAGTTGTGATGTTTCACAGAGTCCGATTTCTGAATGAGGCTATTTTTCTAGTGTTTATGTAGGCTTAAAGTGATCTGACTAGTTTTCTAGTGCTTTCATTTTTTTTCCACTGCTGGTATATTTATCAGGTATTCTCTGAAGGACACCATCTGATTTTTAAGATTGTGAAATAGGCATGTTTTACTAACTTTTGCAAGCTAGAGCCTTAAAAAAATTTGTTTTTTTTTTAAACAAGATTCACTGTTCTGTGGTTTTTGATCTGAAAAAGCTTTTATTTTATTCCTTTTCATTCATATATATATATGCACACATATAAATACATTTAGAATGAGCCTTCTATGAATCCTTGTTGTTATTACATCACTTGTTAAAGTACAGTAGTTGAGTCTACATTGTTCTCACAGTTCAACTATTTTGTTTTGTTCTTTACACAGGAGCCCTTACCAAAGTAAAGGAGAGTAAGCGACATGTGGAAGAGGGGAAGATGGAGCTCCAAAAAGCTGAGGGCATTCAAGAACGTTGTAACATTATTTCTTTTGCGACCCTAGCAGAAATTAATCATTTCCATAAAATTCGTGTGAGGGACTTTAAATTGCAGATGCAGCATTTCTTGCAACAGCAAATACTCTTTTTTCAAAAAGTGACACAAAAGCTAGAAAAAGCTCTTCACAAGTATGACAGTGTTTAATCTCTGAACTTTGATTTGTGGTCTTTCTGCAGTATGAATGTGACTCAAGCAGCAGAGAAAACATTGCTGCTGCTGAAGAACTGTTGCCAGTGGTAGATGGTGGTACAAGGATGGTTCTGTGTTCACCTGGAATCCTGGTTTAATCTCTCATTATGTAGAAAGGAAACAGTTATAGGGCTATGTAGTAGAAACAGTACCACAGATTGTAACTAAGTTATACTGTGTATGCCTACACTACCATTGTAATTTTTTTGAAATAATGAGTATAGTATTTGCCTTATTGCTTTTTGAAATATGGTATTTTAGTGCATACTTTGTAGACCTCAAAACCTTTTGGAACTTTAAGGAAGTTGGCTAGATAAAAGCCTGTTTCAGATGCCTTTTTACTTTCCTAGATTTGGATTTCCTAAATTCAAACGATTATCTGTTTACAGACTCCTAGTAGAGCAGCCATGCGATTCTGTGCCTTTAGACTCTATTTTTCCTTTTCTAGTAAGTCACATTTTTATGATTGAATGAATGAAGGGTTGATGCCTATAACAGGAACTGATTATGAAACCTCATATTGACTGGAAAAAAATCAGCTGCCATCCAGTTTGCACAGCAAGTACTGTCTTACGACAAATGTTGTCTCAAAAAGGAGAACTTAAATCTATTCACACTTGCCCTGAAAATAGAGACTACTTGTTACGTGTACTAGGATGTTAAGCACATATACAAAAATATACCACTAAATCCCCTTTCCAAAATGACTATTACAGCGAGGGGTGTTTTTTTAGTATAAAACATTACTGAGAGTGGAAATTTGAAGAGGTAGCCTAATAAAAGTGATGTTTATCAAGGGGATATGAATGCAAGCTGTGTGGCCAGAACATTTTTTAAGTTTGAAATGATCTGTTCATTGTTCATTGCTGATTCAGTTTATCTTCAGACTTGCATCTACAATGCCAGTTGTATGAGTTGAGACTCCACTGTGATTCATTAGTTTACTAAGTTACAAATTTTCAGGGATGCTCAGTAATATAAATGATCTGAAATAAGTCTTGGCTGAACTGACTTGGAAAACAGGTTGCATTTTTATGTTTATAACACTCAAGAATTAACAACGGTCTTAATTTTTGTGTAAATATTTTTGAAAAGCAGGGTGCATTTATATATATGTAAACACTGTCTTTTAAAGAGTTTTCTGGCTTATTTCCCTTGAATTAAGTCTGAAGTCTGTGTTTATAAACTATGGGTTTCCTTCTTATAGGTCAGTATGAAAGAGGGTTTTTATTTATCCTACCTTTTTTCTCCTAAACAAAAATAACAAAACCTTCCAAGGAAGCAAAATGTTTACTTGTTTTTGTTTTAATTAAATTAATCAAAGATAGCTTAAACAAACAAAAGCCTGGAAAAGGGAAATTAAGCAATAGTTACATTTAAAGTACAAACCATTCCTCACTGTTGTGGTTTAACCCCAGATGGTAACCAAATACCGCACAGCTGCTCACTCACTCCTCCCCTCCCTGGTGGGGTGAGGAGGAGAATCGGAGAGAAAGGAAAACTTGTGGGTTGAGATAAAAGCAGTTCACCAGGACAGCAAAGAAAAAGATAATAATATATTAATAAAAAAAAAATAATAATAATAACAAAAACAACAACATATAAGGATAATAGAATATATAAAACAAACTATGCACAATTTCTCACCACCCGATGACCGATACAGCCTGTCCCAAGCAGCAGCCAGGGAGCAGGGGTATGTCATGCTCGGGTCTCACACTTTCCAATTAATCACTGCCACTTTTTCTGTCTTTAATATATACACACAGATATCATTCCCTTAGTCTATGGACTATCCCTCCAAAATGTCTATTGAGTTCATTTAGTCCATGACTTTGGGCTCCATCTGTCTTAAACAGTCTTTCAGGACAGGAGAGATGGTGTGGGGTGTTGGATTGTTGCATTCCACATCTGGAGCTTATAGACGGTTTTTGTTCTGGAGCTTATAGTCGGTGTATCTGGCACGGCTGGTGTAGCTTGTCCACAGTTAGCAGATTGAGGATGTCGATCTCGACTGTGCGCCAGCTGTTGAAGCCAGTTCTGATTCCATCACTGCTGCACTTTGCTCGGTTTCATCAGAGTTCACTCTTCATTGGTGCGGGTAATTCTTACTGTAATATCTTGGATATAGAACACAACTATAGAAATGATTATATACAATATATACATTATATAAATGATTATATACAGTATATTATAGCAATTAACGTCACACAGTTCAAACTATTGGCTATTTTCACCTAAAATCAAATCTCCTTGAGGTACACATCGGACTTCTCCATCCTCCTGCTTCACCCACCAAGTGCATCCAGGTCCTTGAGCAAAAGCAATCCCACAAATGGGTTTGCCTTTGCCCGAGGCAGGAATAACCCAGACTGTCTTTCCCTAGCATGTTTTTTACATGCACCACAGGAACTTTGTCTCCTTCTACAGTACGTAAAGGTTTTGATTGGGCAGGGCCAGCTCGATTGGTGGATCCTCTAGTGTTAACTAACCAGGTGGCTTTTGCTAAATGCTTATCCCGGTTTTTGAAGGTTCCACCACCCGTTGCTTTCAGGGTAGTTTTTAACAGCCCATTGTACCGTTTGATTTTCCCGGAGGCTGGTGCATGATAGGGGATGTGATACACCCACTCAATGCCATGCTCTTTGGCCCAGGTGTCTAGGAGGTTCTTTCGGAAATGGGTCCCATTGGCTGACTCAGTTCTTTCTGGGGTGCCATGTCGCCATAAGACTTGCTTCTCAAGGCCCAGGATAGTGTTCCAGGCGGTGGCGTGGGGCATGGGATATGTTTCCAGCCATCCGGTGGTTGCTTCCACCATTGTAAGCACATGGCGCTTGCCTTGGTGGGTCTGTGGGAGTGTGATATAATCAATCTGCCAGGCCTCCCCATATTTATATTTCAGCCATCGTCCTCCATACCAGAGAGGCTTTGACCGCTTGGCTTGCTTGATCGCAGCACGTTTCACACTCATGGATAACTTGTGCGATAGTGTCCATAGTTCAGTCCACCCCTCAATCACGAGCCCATCTATATGTTGCATCTCTTCCCTGATGGCCTGAGGTGTCATGGGCCCACCAAGCTAGGAATAATTCACCTTTATGTTGCCAGTCCAGATCCACCTGCGCCACTTCTGTCCTAGCAGCCTGATCCACCTGCTGGTTGTTGTGATGTTCCTCAGTGGCCTGACTCTTGGGTACATGAGCATCTACATGGCGTACTATTACAACCAGCTTCTCTAGCCGGGCAGCAATATCTTGCCACAATTTGGCAGCCCAGATGGGTTTGCCTCTGCGCTGCCAGTTGCTCTGCTTCCATTGCTGTAACCACCCCCACAGGGCATTTGCCACCATCCAGGAGTCGGTATAGAGGTAGAGCACTGGCCCCTTCTCTCGCTCAGCAATATCTAAAGCCAGCTGGATGGCTTTCACTTCTGCAAACTGACTTGATTCACCTTGTCCTTCAAAGGATTCTGTGACTCTTCATGTAGTACTCCATACAGCAGCTTTCCACTTTCAATGTTTTCCTACAATACGACAGGACCCGTCAATGAACAGGGCATATCGCTTCTCATCCTCTGGCAGTTTATTATACAGTGGGGTCTCTTCAGCACGCGTCACCTCCTCCTCTGTCGACATTCCAAAATCTTTGCCTTCTGGCCAGTCCATGATCACTTCCAAGATTCCTGGGCGACTGGGATTTCTTATTCGAGCTCGTTGTGTGATCAGTGCGACCCACTTACTCCATGTGGCATCGGTGGCATGATGTGTAGAGGGGACTCTCCCTTTGAACATCCAGCTCAGCACCGGCAGTCGGGGTGCCAGGAGGAGCTGTGCTTCAGTACCAACCACCTCCGAAGCAGCTCGAACCCCTTCATATGCTGCCAAGGTCTCTTTTTCAGTTGGAGTGTAGTGGGCCTCAGATCCTCTGTATCCCCGGCTCCAAAACCCCAGGGGTCGACCTCGAGTCTCCCCTGGTGCTCTCTGCCAGAGGCTCCAGGTAGGGCCGTTCTCCCCGGCTGCGGTGTAGAGCACATTTTTAACATCTTGCCCTGCCCGGACTGGCCCAAGGGCTACTGCATGAACTATCTCCTGTTTAATTTGTTCAAAGGCTTGTCATTGCTCAGGGCCCCATGTGAAATCGTTCTTCCGGGTCACTTGATAGAGAGGGCTTACAATGAAACTCTAATTTGGAATATGCATTCTCCAGAAACCCACAATGCCTAAGAAAGCTTGTGTTTCCTTTTTGTTAGTTGGTGGAGACATAGCTGATATTTTGTTGATCACATCTGTCAGGATCTGATGACGTCCATCTTGCCATTTTATTCCTAGGAACTGGATCTCCTGTGCAGGTCCTTTGACCTTACTTCATTTTATGGCAAAACCAGCTTTCAGAAGGATTTGGATTATTTTTTCCCCTTTCTCAAAAACTTCTGCTGTGTTGCCCCACACAATGATGTCATCAATGTATTGCAGGTGTTCTGGAGCTTCACCCTTTTCCAGTGCAGTCTGGATCAGTCCATGGCAAAGGGTGGGGCAGTCGATTCCAGATGTACTGGACACCCCTCCAAGTGAAAGCAAATTGTGGCCTGCACTCTGATGCCAAAGGAATTGAGAAAAACACATTAGTGATATCAGTGGTAGCATACCACTTGGCTGCCTTGGACTCCAGTTCGTACTGAAGTTCTAGCATGTCTGGCACAGCAGCACTCAGTGGTGGCGTGACTTCATTCAGGCCACGGTAGTCCACTGTCTGTTAGATTTCCGCACTGGCCATATAGGACTATTTAAAGGGTGAGCGAGTCTTGCTGATCACTCCCTGGCTTTCCAGTCGACGAATCAGCTTGTGGATGGGGGTCAGGGAGTTTCGGTTGGTGCGATATTGACGCTGGTGCACCGTTGTGGTAGCAATTGCTACCTGTTGTTCTTTGACCCTCAGCAACCCCACAACGGAAGGATCCTCTGAGAGACCAGGCAAGGTGGACAGCTGTTTAATGTCCTCTGTCTCCACAGCGGCTATACCAAAAGCCCAGCAGTACCCTTTTGGGTCCTTGAAATACCCTCTCCTGAGGTAGTCTATGCCAAGAATGCACGGAGCCTCTGGGCCAGTCACAATGGGGTGCCTTTGCCACTTGTTCCCAGTTAGGCTCACTTCGGCCTCCAGTAAAGTTAACTCTTGGGACCCCCCTGTTACTCCAGAAATAGAAATGCGTTCTGCCCCTCTACAGTTTGATGGCATTAGGGTGCACTGGGCACCAGTGTCTGCTAGTGCCTTGTACTTCTGGGGGGCTGATGTGCCAGGCCATCGAATCCACACAGTCCAGTAAACTCGGTTGTCCCTCTCCTCCACCTGGAGGCAGGGCCGCTCTAATTCTGATTATAATCCTGCTATCAACCAATGGGTTCGTGTGGGACACATGGGGTCGAATCTCATCCTTGTTACTCACTTCTTGAAAATATGAATCACAAGTCCTTCTACCCCATCTGGGGAACTGCCCACTGGAGACTGGAGCAGCAATTTTCCTGGAAGAACCCTTATTTGTAGCTGTTTTCTTTTTCAACTCACGTACCCTTGCCTCTAGGGTCGAGGTGGGTTTTCCATCCCACTTCCTCATGTCCTTTCCATGGTCACAGAGGTAAAACCACAGGGTACCTTGCTGTGCGTACCGTCTCTCTTGAGCAGAGGAAGATTTTCTCCTAATAGCTGAGATACTGGTCCATACAGGTGGGAAGTAGGACCTATCCTCATCCAGTTGCTGAAACTCCCGGTGCAGTTCTTCATAGTGGTTCTCGGATCTTTCATCCAGTCTTTCCATAGCCGAGATGCAGGCCCATAGAGTGGAAGAGAGATTGTCTTTGTACTATTGGAGTCGGTTAGCCACTGCATGCACCGGTGGTGCCTCATCGTCTTTCCAACCCATTGTTGCCAATGAGTTGGCGTACGACGATGGTGTACTATGTACAAACTTCTGCCACATGGGTCGGGTGCATTGGATTTCATCTGGATCTACGGGTGTCGGGGGGTCATCCAGGTCACGATAAATCAATTCCCGCACAGCTAATTCTCTCAGAAACTGGATACCTCCCTCCATAGTGATCCACTTCTTTGGGTGGCATACAATATCTTCCTTAAAGAAATACCTGTCCTTCACACCTGACAGGAGTCTCCTCCAGAGACTGCGGGCTTCTGGCTCCCTTCCAATCACCCTGTCAATGGCTGCTTCCTTAGACAAGGATCCTAACTGCCTGGCTTCCCTGCCCTCTAGTTCTAGGCTACTGGCCCCATTGTCCCAGCATCGGAGCAGCCAGGTGACAAGCTGCTCACCTTGATTACAGCTGTAATCTTTTCGGATATTTCCAGCTCGATCAGGGATAGGGGTCGGGTGATTATCTCTGCTTCTGCCTCTCCCTGTTCTTGTGATGTCCCTGGTTCATCCTCATCTTTCGTGGGGCGAGCTGATTTCTTTGTGCTTCTCTTCTTTTGTACAGGGGCAACTGATAACGGCACGGGTGGATCTGCAGTGCCTGTCACAGCAGCCAGGGTGCTCATAGCTGGGGCTTGAATAGCTGTGGTGCCCGTGGTGTGGACTGGGGCAGCAGCGATGCCCATAGCAGGGGTTGGAATGGCTGCAGTGCCCGTGGTGTGGACTGGGGCAGCCGCGATGGCCATGGCAGGGCTTGGAACGGCTGCGGTGCCCGTAGTAGGGAGTGGGGCAACCGCGATACCCGCGGCGGGGCTGGGACTTCCGCAGTGCCCATAGCAGGGGGTGCAGCAGCCGCGGTGCCTGCAACCTGGAGTGGGACGGCCGCGGTGGCCATAACAAGGGGTGGAGCAGCCGCGGCGCCCGTGGCGGGGGGTGGCGCAGCCGCGGCGGGGGCTGGGACAGCCGCAGCGGCCGGAGCAGGGGCTGGAGCGGCCACGTTACACGCGGCGGGGGGTGGAGCAACTGCAGCGCCCATGGCGCGGGCTGGCGTGGCCGCGGGGGCCGCAGCGGGGGCTGGGACGGTCGCGGGGGCCCTGGCGGGACCTGGGGCGGCCGCGGTGCCTGCGGCGGGGGCTGAGCAGCCGCAGTGCCCGTGGCGGGGAATGGCGCGGCCGCGGGGGCTGTAGCAGGGAACTGGGGTGACCCCTGCACCTACATCTGCACCAATTTCTGACCTTAAGCAGGAAGATTAGACACAAATTCATTCCTACCGATAGGAATAGCAAGCCGGCCCGAGTATCCCAAAGGTATTCGAAATTCTTGTAAGCTCCTGTAACTAACCAGGAGGGGAAAGAGAAAGCAAAGGAAGGCATTTCCCCCTGGTGACCCTCCGAGGAGGAAAAATAAGAAGTATTATAATCCCCATCAGATTGCTCCAGAAGTATGGAGCTGTAACTGCTGCTGCCGCTCTGCTCTGCGTGTCGCCCCCCCCCATTGAATATGAATACAGGAAATAAAATGGTTTCAGAACCAATGATCTTATCATTTCACAAGCCAGTGCCACATATTACAGCAAAGCCATACCGTTAATGCAATGGCTAGAACTTAAAAACTGCATAGAAATTGTATCGAACAGCACACATGGCAAATAGGGTGCTATATAACACTACTTTAAGAACAACTGCAAGAGCAAATAAAACAACATTGTGACCAGCGACAATTGAACGAATATAATGGATGCTTATAACAAATTGTTTTAACACACCCTGGTCAAATCTGTCATTATCTCAACCCTTTGAGCCCGACCAGGGGCTTGAACCCTGAACCCTCCATCTGATGCTCTCTCAGCTGAGCTAGCCGGACCCCTCTCGAGCCCCATGTTGGGCACCAAAAAGGACTGTCGTGGTTTAACCCCAAATTGTAACCAAATACCATGCAGCCGCTCGCTCACTCCCCGTCCCCGGTTGGGTGGGGAGGAGAATCAGAGAGAAAGGAAAACTCGCAGGTTGAGATAAAAACAGCTCACCAGGACAGCAAAGGAAAAGATAATAATATATTAATATTAATAATAATAATATATAAGGATAATAGAATATATAAACCAAACTATGCACAATTTCTCACCACCCAATGACCGATGCAGCCTGTCCTGAGCAGCAGCCATGGAGCAGGGATATTCCCCCCCCAGCTATCCCAGAACAGCAAGTTCCAGAGAGAGCAGGCAAGGGAACAAACAGCCGAACGAACAAACGAAAAAGGCCCAAAGGAACAAAAAAGAAAAGAAAAGCGGGGAACAAAAAGCAACCCAAAGGGAAGCTTAAGGCAAGTGGCCCACCAGCTGACCCTCACTTATACCGGGCATGACGTCTATGGTATGGAATACTCTCTTTGGCCAGTTTGGATCAACTATTCTGGCTATACCCCTCCCAAGTTTTTGCACCTGCACATCAGCGAAACCTGGGAAACTGCAAAATGTCCTTGATCATTTAGCAGCAATCAACAACATCAGTGTACTATCACCGTTCTTCACACCCTAAATCCAAAACACGGTCGCTGCTGGAGACAAAACTAGCTCTGTCCCAGCCTAAACCAGGACACTCACCTATGCAGCAGAAATGTACAGTTGTTTTCATTCGATCATGTGAGTTTCTGTAGCTTAACCCCACACCTCTGTTTTAGAGGAATAAATATAAGAATGTAGTTTTTGTTTTAAGATTCATCTCCAGATGCTTGGAGACTGCTATTTTGAGCATGGTGCTTTCGGCAGTGCTGCTAGTATGTACCCAAAGAAGTAAAATACAGAATAACAAAGAGGAAAAAACCCAGTACTTGTAAAAGAAAGGACAGTCAGTGAGGAAAGACTCCATTTCCAGACTTTTAAAGGAGTGCTGCAAACAACAAGGTTGACCATAATATAAGGACCATAGTTATAGGGCTTATCTGCTTTTTGTCTTCCTCATGGGATCTTGTTCTATATTCAAAACTCACCACTTCCCATAATAGCTCTTCCCAGCAGTACTCCAGCTTCCCATATGTTGTTTAATTACATGAGATAGATAGTGATGAGGTAGGTTTGAGCTGAGTTCCATGGCTTGTGTTTGCTTAAGTCAGATACTGTGTTATTAAAAGTCTTTGCAGTAATTAGATCAGACTACAATCAAATTAATTCTGTATGGAAGTATTAAAACCTGTTCAGAAATGGATCTTGTTCCAGTTGAAGTATTCTAGGAGGTTAGTATTAATGATGTGTACGTGTCCAGGGGGAAATTAAGCTGTGATATGTATACATACAACATTATCAGATAGGTACAGTTTTCCCAAATAAACTGTCATGGCCTTCACCTTACTTTCTCATTTGTGAATTTTTGGGGTGGGAGGAGAGTGGGGGTGTACCAAAAAAACTTGACTGGAATCCTGGATCTGAATTGTTGCAGAGTTTGGAAAGGTTCAAATCCACATCCATATTAGCATCTTCCTTTTTTCCTCACTCATTATAGAGTTGGAGTTAAACTGATATAGGGAGCCTAAATTTCATTAATGCTTACTGCACTATGCAAGAACTATAGTTTTAATTTTATTTGGAACAAGTATCACATTGACCACTCATGACTGGCGGACTACTGTATGGCGTGGTCTGAGATCTGAATGTACTCTACAGTAAAGTGAATGTATATTGTGTGGGACTGTGGAAGCATCAAAGGAAATCTAACAGAATCCTTTTAAATAAATAAATGTGGAGGAAAGCAAATTAGCTCTACAGAATAATGTTAAATGCCTTTGTTTTATTCCATTCCTGTAATTTGTTTTTGATGCATCACAATTTTTGCATTGACAGTAGTTAAGTGTCTGGTATACTTGCTGGGGGTTAGAGAGGTTGAATTGAAAGCTGCAAAAAGATCCACTGAGGTATTGGTTTCTGTGAAAGTGCTGAATCCGATGAAAACTGTGGAATAAACTCATCAGGGGAATATATCTACTTAGAATGACCAGCAAGTGGAGTGTGAATAATGTTTCTATTTACATTGTAGGTTTCAGATTTAGAAATTAACAACCTGCTAAAATGATTAGATCAGTGTGTTTCCTAGCCCTTTTGTTGTCTGATACTTGCAGAGTATTTACGACTTGTGCATGTTTTCTAGATTCTCTCTACCAGTTTCAGGGTCCAATGGCATGGTACACTTGATTTAGAAGTGTTCTAAGACCCAGCTTAGAGAGATCAGTAGGAAAATTATGTGGTGATGAAACATTCAAGACAAGCACCAACCAAATCTGAAAAAAAATTCAAAATGGAAGAATATGTTGCATATAAAATTGATATGTTTTTAGAAAATGTTAATGAAATGCCTACACTGAAAATACCTACATTATTTGGTGAGGCACAGGTATCTTTTTGGTGAATTACAAGACCCTGTTTATAGTACCTTCTTATTTTGCCAGACCTTCACTATTCCAGCTAACGTATTCCATGCTGGTTGTCTGCTCCGGCCTGAATTCTTCTAGGAAACTTAAACAAAAGTTTTTCAGCTATTTCTCAGAAGGAGATCATAAAAAAAAGGTTTTTTTCCTCTTAGATTCTTTAAACAGTTTGGCTAGAAAGCTTTAGTTCTTTCATACTTTGGAACAAGGACTTGAAATTTGGCAGACTTATTACCTTTTGCATCCTTAGATATGCCTGCTGCACTGCCTGTGAAAATTTGCCCCAAATATTTCCAAGTTAAACTAAGGTTTCTCCAGGCCCTACTGTGCTAAATTTTGACAGATAAATTTTCTGTAGCTCCCACTTGCTCCAAGCAATCTTGGTTCTAACCTTGGTCAGCAGCAGCTAAGTGAGACTTTCTCTGTAATTGTTTTTTCCTTCATCCAGAAGGGGCTGAACCTCCCAGACCAGAAGCTGAGCAAAGAAGCTGTCGGTAGGTCATGGCGTTGCTGCTCTTCCTACCTGGCCACGGGAGGAGAGAAGCAGCAGCCTGGAATGCAAGTTTGAAGTTGGGCCTGGCAGCTACAGCAAGGTGGAGGTTGGAGATGGTTGGGGAGGAACACATGGGGACAAAGATCAGAAAAAGGTGAGG
Organism: Phoenicopterus ruber ruber; assembly: GCA_009819775.1. NCBI lineage: Eukaryota > Metazoa > Chordata > Aves > Phoenicopteriformes > Phoenicopteridae > Phoenicopterus > Phoenicopterus ruber. The sequence goes on along the minus strand of CM020247.1, from coordinate 1,972,223 downwards.
GCAAAAGCCCTGTGACTACAAAAGCCTGTTCCTTCAGTCTCTGATTATACCTTGGGCTTCCAAAGTGTCTGTGTCCTTTTGCTGTTACTAAATAGCCATAATGAGAAGTCACAAAATGGGTAACTTAAGTTCTTCTGGTGTGAGGACAGCAATGTTTTGTTTCATTATAAATTATTTTCTTTGCTCAATGGTCAAAGGTCTGATATGGCAGTTGAAAAGTTTTAACTGTTGATGAACTGTAGATTTAGGGGCTGAAGGAGATGCCATAATGCAGGCTCTGTGATGCAGCGCTACGGATATCGGTACGGCTCCATATATTCTATTATCTGTTTTTTTCTTCGGGAGGGAAAAGGGAATTTATTTAGGAAGTTGCACACAACAAACGACTGTATTAAAGAATGCTAAGATTGACCAGTAAAAAAAAAAGTTAGGAAATTTCAGAATTAAAGTTGCCTGTGTAGCTAGTATATCAAGGCACATCATGACACACAATCACATAACTGCTTTCCACCACTTCCCTGCCTGATTCAGTGCACAGGATATACTAAGGTCTTTCAGGGAGGGTGTTGTCTGTATAAGCCTTTCTTCTTTTGCAGTATCAGTTGTACAGTGCACAGTGAGAAAGAAAGGCAGCATGAAGATCAAGTAAGGGTCTCCCTCAGCCTGCAGAGTGGTGCTCAAAGAACTCAACTGTCCCTGCCTCTACCCAAGTTCTTCTATGCAATATGAGCCACACAAAATAATTTGTGTTAAGAGTGTGCTCTCCATCTTGTGTAGATTTGAGTTTAAACTCAGGACCTAATCTGAAAAAAAGTGCTGGGCATTCACAGTTTTTGCTGAAGGTTGTGGACATTCTGCTTTGAATAGAGAAAATGCTACAAAATGCAAAGTTCTTTGGAAAAAAAATATCAGGAATTCATTTCTTTAAGTAGACCACCACAAATTAGAGGACACTTGTAATCTATTAGCTGCAAAAGGGGAATAATAAACCCAGCTCATTTTGCTGGAATGTTGTGAATATAAACTCCTTGAAATAAATAGAGTTTTCAGACGTTGCTTTATTAAGGTTAAAAAAACCACCCTCAAACCCTCATAAGGAAATTAATACTCAACCTTCAGCATGAGTGTGTGAATACTATTTGGGAAATTGTCCTGGTTGCGGCTGGGATAGGGTTAATTTTCACCAGAAGCTGGCCGGGGTCTATTCTATACCATGTGACCGTCACGCTCACTATATAGAGGGGGTGACTGGCGGGGCGGGAATCGCTGCTCGGGAGCGGGCTGGGCGTCGGGCTGCGGGCGGGAGGGACCTGTCCAGAAAGCACCGCTAAGTACACGCTGTTGTTGTCATTGTTGGGGTTTCTCGCTTGTTTGTTCTCTTTCCCTTTGTTGTTTGGTTAAACTGTTGTTGTTGTTAACCCACGAGTTCTTGCTTTTCTTCGTCCCAATTCTCTCCCCGTCCCACCGGGAGGTGGGGGGTGAGCGAGCGACCGCGTGGCTCAGCCTCTGGCTGGGGCTAAACCACGACAGAAATAAAGGATGGGGTCGTGTAGAGCAGTGAGGTAAAATAAGCCTCTAGAGGAAGCTCACTCAGGTACTGTTCATTCAGTGAACTGAAAGAGAGAAAGGCCTTCCCAGAAAAATCATATGTGATCATGTCATTGGAGCCCATTTTTGATGCATATTCACAAGAAAGCTGAATTAAGTCACATGGGCTAACTTACTTCTGGCATTTCCTAAGTTTTGAGATACTGCTTTTGTAATTTCAGTAATTTCTCAATATAACACAGTGCAGAATAGTACATACTATACATAGAAACATAAATTGTGTAATGTATACAAGTACTGTAACTTCAGTATACTTCAGACTCATGCAGTTAACAGCAGAGCTCAGGCATGCACTGAGTTAATTTCAATACATATGACTTTTAGATGCAGTAAAAACATGAGGAGCATAACATAAATACACAAAAAATTAAAGAGCTAGGTGAGATAGTACAACGTTTTATTTGTAGTGAGTTCGGGCAGCTGTATTTCTCACAGTTGGTACTGATTCACTCCATTCTATTTTTTAAGATTTTTCTTTTGGAAAAAAAGCAAGAGTCAGTTCTTTGATTAAAAATAAAAGTAGTGAAATAATATAAGAGCATCCCCCCCTTCCCTTTTTAATCACTAGCTCTCAAGTAAGAGTTGTAGGAGATGCTCAGTTCTTTCTCTGACCTTGAGGAGTACTCAACCATCTTTCTCTCTTTCAGGAGGGTACCATACCCATCACGACATCCCCAATGCCTCTTCAGGTGACGAGGGGGAAGAGCCACAAGCACCAGTTTCAGTTTCTCAGGCAGTTTCTGGTGTATTTGTGAACACACGAGCAATGTTGCAAAACTTCACTTGCAAAATAAGTGTCAGACTCCTCCAGTGCCATCCTGGCAGAGTTCTGCCACATTCGCTTGCTTTCATTTTGCTTTGCTCAGAGAAATGTTGCAGACAAGAAGGCTACACTAATTGTTAAATCGAAGAAATTGAGGACCGTGCTGCTGATTCAGTTGCTGCCGTGTCGAGTCTGTGCCATTTTTTTATCTATCATGGGTAGATTTCACTTCATACAGTTATAAGAAAAATAGGAAGGGTTTTTGAGAGCTTAATAAGTGTTGGGAATGCAAGCAAACATCTTGTTTGCTTGCAGCCTTGTTCAGGAGTACAGCAAGCTGTATCAGAGGGAAAGTCTCTGCTGTCAGAGCATTGTACCAGTTCCGTGTTGCATCTGTGTGTAGCTACAGTATAGAAACACAGTTCATCCACTAGATTCATGCAAATAAGACTGAATGTGCTAATGAAGGATTGCTAGACAGTAAGGAAAGTCTGTCTACCCAAGCTCAATTACCTTCTTCAGCAGAGTCTTTAATTTCAAAAATTTAGTGTATGCATTTTCTTTTTTTTCTTTTCCCCTTCCTACTGTTTCCCTGGGACTCACTTGTGATAAAAGCATAGGCAGTTGCTCTCAGACAGTTTGAACTGTTCCATAAGCAACATCCATTCACAAGCTGTGTGCTGAAAGGCAGCTGGATCTCTGCTTTGATTAAGGTAAACAATGTGTCAGGGTGCCTTTAAGCTGAATTTTGAGTGGCATGAAAGTCAGATGGAAAATTGAAGTTGAGATGGTACACGTTAAACCCTGAATAAAAATGTGGCTGATGCATCACTCTGCAGAGGTGAGCAGCTGGAGCTGTTGTCCCATTCTGCCTGTCTTTTCCTCCAGGTGGTCGTAAGCAATGACAGTTCTGTCTTGCAGTGTCTTGAATAGGTAATTTTCCAGGCTTAGCTGTCCATACACCTGCAGCACACGCAGTGATGAAGAAACATGCTGTAGTTCAAGAACTGATTGCTCACACTTTGAACCATAGTTAAGGAATGTGTTTGGCCAAAAGAGTTGAGCAATGTGCATCCCCATGCCTGGGGGTGGGGAGGAAAGAGGAGGAAGCTATTTTCTCTTTCCTTGCAGTCCGAGTAGAGCACAGACTGGGGAGCTGTGTGTTGACAGACAGAGAAGGAAGCTGGAAGATGCTGCAGGTTTCCCTCTGGACTGCTCTTAAATCACAAGTGCCCATCCAAAGGATGAAGTATCCTACAGAAGGCAGTTGTGGCCACTTTCTCTTTAAAAGAGAAAAGAAGGTGATCAGGAGTAGTCAACATGGATTCACCAAGGGGAAATCATGCTTGACCAATCTGATAGCCTTCTATGGTGGCATGACTGGCTGGGTGGATGAGGGGAGAGCGGTGGATGTTGTCTACCTGGACTTCAGCAAGGCATTTGACACTGTCTCCCACAATATCCTCATAGGTAACCTCAGGAAGTGTGGGCTAGACGAGCGGACAGTGAGGTGGATTCAGAACTGGCTGAATGGCAGAGCTCAGAGGGTGGTGATCAACGTTGCAGAGTCTAGTTGGAGGCCTGTGGCTCACTAGCTCGCTAGCTGTGAGCCCCACTGTGTTCCCCAGGGGTCTGTACTGGGCTCAGTCTTGTTCAATTTATTCATCAGTGACCTGGATGAAGGGACAGAGTGTACCCTCAGCAAGTTTTTGCTGATGACACGAAACTGGGAGGACTGGCTGATACACCGGAAGGCTGTGCTGCCATTCAGGGAGACCTGGACAGGCTGGAGCGTTGGGTAGAGAGGAACCTCATGAGGTTCAACACAGGCAAGTGCAGGGTCCTGCACCTGGGGAGGAATAACCCCATGCACCGGTACAGGTTGGGGGTTGACCTCCTGGAAAGCAGCTCTGAGGAGAGGGACATGGGAGACCCGATAGATGACAAATTCACCATGAGCCAGGAATGTGCCCTTGCAGCCAGGAAGGCCAACGGCATCCTGGGGTGCATTAAGAAGAGGGTGGCCAGCAGGTCGAGGGAGGTTATCCTCCCCCTCTACTCTGCCCTAGTGAGGCCCCATCTGGAGTACTGTGTCCAGTTCTGGGCTCCCCAGTTCAAGAAAGGCGAGCAACTACTGGAGAGAGTCCAGCGGAGAGCTATGAAGATGATGAGGGGACTGGAGCATCTCTCCTATGGGGAAAGGCTGAGGGAGCTGGGGCTGTTTAGCCTGAGGAAGAGAAGACTGAGAGGGGACCTCATCAACACTTATAAATATCTCAAGGGCAGGTGTCAAGAGGATGGGACCAAACTCTTTTCAGTGGTGCCCAATGACAGGACAAGGGGCAACGGGCACAACCTGGAACACAGGAAGTTCCATCTGAACATGAGGAGAAACTTCTTCACTGTGAGGGTGACAGAGCACTGGAACAGGCTGCCCAGGGAGGTTGTGGAGTCTCCTTCTCTGGAGATATTCAAAACCCGCCTGGACGCAGTCCTGTGCAACCTGCTCTAGGTGAACCTGCTCTGGCAGGGGGGTTGGACTAGATGATCTCCAGAGGTCCCTTCCAACCCCTACCATTCTGTGATTCTGTGAAAATCCATTATTGCTTGGTGTAAAATGCAGGAGCAGCCCTGGGAGGAGGAACCACTGGCAGTAAATGCTCAGAGCAATGGACCTCACGGTCATGCTCTCATCTCACATCCTCCCTTGGCATGCTTCTGCACTTGGAGACAACAAGAGAAGGAAGAGTCCTAGCTCACACTTAGATCGTAGATGCTTGCTCCTGGGTTATATGCGCCTGAACCTCTGAGGCCGAAGAAGCTGGGATTCCCCTCCACGTGGGTGAAGCTGCTTCACTGCTAGCCAGTGCAGTGTGCAGGAGGCAGTGGTGCTCCCACCAGCATCTGTCAGGGCTGAGCTTTATGCTGTTCTTCAAAAGTAAACACTGAAGGTGCCCACCCACCTAAAGGGACTCCAGGCTGTAGGTCCCAAGGTTATAAAAACATTCATCTGAAGCCATGAAGGAAGGACATAGGCTCCCGAGGGGGCAGTGCTTCCCATGACCCCTGTGCTCATTCCTTCACTGGCTGCTTCTAGACTTCCTTTTGCTTGTCTCTCTGGGGACTGTGTATGCAAACTGTGCAGGGAGCCAAGTCACCTGTCACAGAGGTCCCCTCCGCGAGCCAGGCACCTTAAGCTAAGCTTACATGTTCTGCATTCTTTATAGGCTCTAGCTTTAAACAGTTGTCTACTTGGAGACTCAAGAAAATTTGTCCAAATTAGATCTAAAGTAGATTACCTAAACCACGTTAAAGCCTTGTGTTCATGTTCTCATTCAGAATTCATGTTATTTCCATTTAGCTTAATTTACTTGGCTAATGAATTAAAGCAAATCAAATTAAGTTTACTTTAATTCTGAACAAGAATGCCCAGTGTTTGCATAGGGAGTTATGCAGCTCTAATAACCTAAATTCCCATACCTAGTTGACACATGACAACTATTCTGAAAATTCCTGCACAGAAAAGCCCCCAAGTAGTTTGCCATATATTCTGGATTTACACAAAATTTGAGCACCTTTTCTCACTCTTAACTTCTTTTCTAAACTGGGATTAGAGGCTAACATTGCTCTAGTCCAGGCCAGATTCCCAATAGGAGCTGTAGCTGCATATGTACACGTATCCCAAAACCACAAAAGGTGAAGGGAGAAAAAAAATGTAGCTATCACTCAGTACATGCTCTTCAAGCCTTCATGTTCCTCAGCATTGCTGCAAATACAATACTACCTCATGTGCGAGGCATGACATGGCTTCTACCCTTCCCACCAAACATGCCATACTTCTGCTAATAACCCTCTGCTGAACCGCATTCCCACAGAGCAGTCACCATCCCCACTGCCTGGAGGAGGAACAAGCCTAACAAAGAAAAACAGGCAAAAATGGGCTGGTAGAATTAGACCGGCATGTAGGGTCTATGGTCTGTAGCAATTAGCAAAGTTAGCTATGTGTTTGTGGGCAGAGGTGACTCAACTTTTTCCTTATTATTGGTGTGTCAGGCATGTTCTGTCTGTAGCAACTCTATTTTTGTATAAATTCACCATATATATATCTTTTCTACATTCACTTTTTACTCCAGTTTGGCAGATTGCATTCTTAGAACTTACATTAAACATTCATGAAACCTTTTTTCAAGATTTTACCTGTTGGATACTTTTTTGTCTCTTGTGAATAACTGTCACTGAGATATTGTTTCAGTGGTGAATTTGAACTCTTTCTTGGTTCATTTTTAATTCCTGCTCAAAGGTTTGTAATTTGAAAGTAGTCTGACAATGAGCAGAACTTAACCTCTATCAATAAGAAGGGAGATAACCCAGTTAATTTTTTTCCCTATCTCAGGGTTCTGATGAACACCAAGCAGCCCAGGCACTTTGGCACCCATTTCCCAATATTATGTACTTAAAATACCTTCATAAGCTACTGTTCAGTCCTGGAAGCACCTAATTCCTTAGTCACCTACCTTTTCAGGTTTAAGTTCTTGGGGCTGCTGCAGGTGCACTTTGCACCTCCCTCAAGGTTGCTCAAGTCTTTGTAGGGTCAAGCAGCTCATTGCTTAATGTGCATCTAAGACTCACCAGCACAGATTCTGGGAATTTCTCTGTCTGAGTTTCTTAGAGTTGTGATGGTTGTGCTAGAGACCATTTAAAGGAAAACAAGGTCTAGATTAAAGAGTACTTAAGTGCCTGCAAAGTGAACTCTAACACTCCTATTTTTTAAGCATCTGATTCCCAAGTGCCCAGAAACTGAAACCCTGAACTAGGTTCAGTTTCCTACAACTGATCCTGCAGGCTTTCCTCCGGGAGGAGAGCTTGCAGCTCTAGAGGGATGAATCCCAAGACCCACATGCCGAGCGTGAGACCCGAGATGCACAGGCTGAGCCTAGAGCCTTTCTCTAGGAAATTCGAAATACAAGGTGCATTTGAACTCATGCTCAGCTAGACATGCTGGTTATTTGTTTAGCTTTAAACTGACTTTGAATTGAAGACAGAAATAACCCTGAAAAAAAGTGAGTAGATGACAAGACTTCTTTCTTCTCAGGAAGCGACCTCATCAACAGGGAGAATGTGAACAATGACATGTCGGGATGTGCGAGCTGTGCAGACCCAGGGGAGCCTGTCCTGCTTCACAGATCCCAGGTGGATTTAAAGAGGGTCTGAGAATTTGCAGGCTGAAGGAAGGCTGGTTTTACATGCTGTTGAGGTTGAGTAGCCACTGAGCATAGAGGGGTTTGAATCACATTTTCAGGCTATCCACCTCAAGGATGCCCAAGTTGTGTTTTGTTTCTAACCACGGGCATCACAGGGAGTTGCTGGGGGAAGAAATAACCCATTGGTTTTTAGGTCCCTACTTTGAGCAACTTTTCGGTCCTGAGTAATTCTGTGTGATGGCTGAAGTGAACCTCACACACCACCAGTGGGGCCCCTGCGGCTGGTGCATGAGCATGAGACAGGTAGGGCATGCCCGAACTGCTGCAGCACAATACAGACCTCTGTGATGTCTGATGCACTACATTTCTCTGGAGATTGGTTCTTCACAGGTGCTTGTATTCAGCAAACAGAAAAAACAGACTTTTTTCCCCTGCATTTTGGCATTTATAATAAATAAAATCTCCTGCTATATGGACTTAAATAATATCAGGTTAGTTCCTACTCTTTCAGTTTCAGTCCCAAGAGAGCAAACACTTGTATCAGTTTTTTACTCCCTTCACAATTCACCTTCTTCAAGAGAAGTCTTGGGCTAAGACTTTTTGAAATCATCTCTCAGGCTCCAGAAAAAAAAAAAAAAAACACCACCAAAAAAACCCCCCAAAAACCCCAAACCAACCACTATAAAATGAAGTCATTCATATCAAACTTGTTATCAAATAATTATTAGAACTGCCAAGTACAACATGATAGCAACAAAGAATAACACCCAATATTTCACATATGAAATATGGTGACCTTGCATTGTGCTGGCTTGGACAATAAGTACTTCTGAAACCAGTGACCAAAGTTTAAGGTGTTTACAAAAGAGAATTTCCTCTAGAAAGAAGGTTTCCAGTCTGCCAGAGGGTTAGTTTATGTTTGAAATGTTCTTACCGAAGAAACAAATTCAGATGCACTATTCGTCTGCTTGGTCACTGATGTTAGGAAGAACAAGTGATGGGTATGCAGCAGAACGTGAGGAGCTCTTCTCCATGGAGTTTTCCTTCTGATGCCACCATTCATTGGGATGGAAATGAAATTCATAGACTGAACAAATCTATAGGGCATTAGATGTTTTATTGGCCAGCAGGTCACAACCATTAGAAAATGAGGCTGGATTAGGGTAAAACACAGGCTGCAACAACAGTCTGCTTTTTCACTCTCTTCTAGATGTGTATTTTTTAAGATAGTAGAGGGTTAATTATAAGCACATTTGAATTGGACTCTACCCCTGTGTCAGTGTTGTGTTGATCTAGGTGTCTCTGAGCAACTTGCTAAACCTGCTTTGTGAAAAAAGTTTGTTGTCCTTTCAACAGCAGGTAACATCTCTGTTTTAAGGTTGAATGAAAACAAACGATAGGGACACACTTGCTCAGCTCTTGTGCAGATTTATTTAGCAACATATGTTAGGAAAGTGACATCCTTTGCTAAAATGAAAATATCCAATCCATGTTGACAGCAGGATATGGTTTGTTGGATATTTATTACCCACACTGACAGTAGGCAGCAGATGTGTACGTTTCTATTACTGACGACTCCCTGAAAAAAAGACAAAGGCTTAATGGGAAAGTAATGTGCTGAAGTATCTCCTCATTCAGGTGGTATTTTCTTGTTTTAACTCGAATTCTATACATCAGGCAACATGTCAGTACAGCTATGCCCCTAGTTCAGTGCTGAATTTTTAGGTCATTTTATTATTCTTTTCTGTTAATTGGTTTGCAACTGACAGACTTTGAAGTAGTATATTTTCCTCTTATCGTACAAGCTGGAAAAGCACCCAAAGCATATTAGCTCATCAGCCAGCCATTTGTACCTGCTGCTCACTGTCTGCTACTGCTAAATATATGTTAATGATGCTATCTTAATCTTGGGAGGACCATGATGAATTTGTAAATTGTGCTCATGCCAGGAAAATGTATGCTACTTACAAAGATGACAAAGCAAGCAGCTGGTTTTAGATGAGATGAATCACCACATCGCATATTACTCTGGGGTAATAAATTATATTTTCTCTCTTGAATTCATTTTTTGGAAGCATGTGATTATATAGTGTCCTGGTTTAGGCCGGGATGGAGCTAGTTTTGTTTTCAGCAGCTCCTGTGTTTTGGCTTTAGTGTGAGAAGAACAGTGATAGCACACTGATGTTGCTGGTTGCTGCTGAACCACCAAGGACATTTTGCTGTTTTCCAGGTTTTGCTAACATGCAAGGGCAAAAACTTGGGAGGGGTAGAGACAGAATAGTTGATCCAAACTGGCCAAAGAGAGTATTCCATACCATAGACGGCATGCCCAATATAAGTGAGGGTCGGTCGGTGGGCCACTAGGCTTTTAGGCTTTTGAGACCCTTAACCTGCCTTAATTGTTAAGCTTCCCTTCAGGTTGCTTTTTGTTTCCCTATTTTTACCTTTTTGTTTTTTTGTTCATTCAGCTGTTTGTTCCCTTGCCTGCTCTCTCTGGAACTTGCTGTTCTGGGATAGCTGGGGGGGATACCCCTGCTCCCTGCCTGCTGCTCGGGATGGGCTGTATTGGTCGTTGGGTGGTGAGAAATTGTGAATCATTTGTTTTATATATATATTCTATTATCCCTATATATATTATCATTATTATCATTATTAATATATTCTTATATTTTTCCTTTGCTGTCCTGGTGAGCTGTTTTTATCTCAACCCACGAGTTTTCCTTTCTCTCCAATTCTCCTCCCCACCCCAACAGGGAGAGGGGGAGTGAGCGAGCGGCTGCGTGGTACTGGGTTACAATTTGGGGTTAAACCACGACATATGGCAACTATAGCATGTGAGAAACCTTTCAAAGCCTTCTGAAATGGAATAAAGAGACAGTATCAGATTTATTATTTTTAATAGACTTATGTTTAAATACATACAATTCTGTTATAATGTGGGTTTTTTAGAGGTCTTTTCACATATTGCATCCTAATTAGAAAACTGCAGCCTTTAAATATTTTATAAGGGTTTTTTTTTCCTTTCTTTTAGTTATTAATTGCAAGGGTCTTTTCAGCAACAGTGAGCAATGTTCAGCATGTTTGAAATGCTTATATATAAAATATATCCAAAGCAATGGAATAATATGAGAGCAAATCAAGCAAATTTGAAATTCCAATGCGGTGTAAAATAATGCAGACTGTTAAATATGTTTGGTATGAAAGAACAATTTAAGCTAATTGTAAGTACAGCTGGAGTTTGAATTTGTTTTAACATTTTTGGAAGATGATTAAGACATGCAAACAACTGACTGAAAACTTAGGTACTACGTTTGACAAAGATGCAGATAGGAGTTGGACTGAGGAGTAGAGGTGGGGATTATTTTGGAAAGCACTGCAATTCCCCTTTCTGTGGTATTCTGTGGCATCAGGGCAGGCAATGCCCTTCCAAAGTGCTTTTCCCTGTCCTATCCCCCCCAAACTAAAACTGGAACAGAAGAGGTAAAGAGAAACGGTCAGAGACACAGAACAGGTAGTTTGGCCATCCCCCAGTGAAGTTGGCGATGGGCATCACAGGGCACGGACCTCTTGCCTGGCCGCCGGGCTCAGCAATTCCCAGGGGCCAGTGGGCTGGGCTGAGGAGGCAGAGTCCGGGCTGGGGGTGGGGGGCCTGGGTTCCTGGGAGGGGTTTGCAAATGAACCATGCTGTCGTCCAGGCCCAGAGATGGTGAATAGCTGGGAGCTGGACTGGCACCGGGGACAGTGCTGCCATCTCACAGGAAGGCCAGCAAAGACAGCTCTAGTTTTCAAATCCTGTTCCCATGAACAGTCCAAATCATGCTGGACCAGGCAAGCTTGTAAAAATCTTGTAAAAATCCTTTTCTCCAAAGTCTTAATACATCATAGATTTTTTTTTCATATATAACCACTGGAGTTAGAAACCTTTTTATTTGTCCTTGCTAGGGATGAAACAACATGAAAGGGCCTTAAAATATTTATATTTAGCCACAAAAAAAGACTTATCCAAAAGCAATGGCCTAAAATATGTGCTGCAGGTGTGACTGAGAAATGCAAGGAACATCTAGAGGTGTAAATTTAGGACACCAGGTTCTGCAGGGGGTACTGCAGTCCTCCAAACATCCCAGACCACAAAAGCACTATGATGTCTTATGGTCACCTTAGCCCACAGTCATTCTGGCCATAAGAACTGTGCTTAACCTCTTAGAGACAGAGCACTGACATTCACTGCATGGGTTTTAGTACAACCCAGCAGCTTAAAAAGAAAAAGAAGAAAAAAATAAACCAGTTACTGAAAGCCACATTTTTGGATTAGAAAGTCTGAGCAAAGGGCAGCATTCAAGCACAAGAAAAGTACCAAAAATAAGTAAAGTAGGTCTAGATTAGAGATAGCTTTGACTCAGAACTGTGAATCTCACATTTCCATTTCCCTCTCACTGCATCTCCCCCTGTTTTGAGGACATCTGTGCCACCATGGGAGTCAGCCCTCCTGGCTGGGGGATGTTCCTTCCATGCAGGGCACTTCCTGAGCCAGGAGTTTGAGAGAGTGATTTCTGCTTCTGCATTTCAAGCTGTGGGCCCTAGCCACCTCTAACTTTTCCAGTCCCTGCACACACATCACAGCTGGAAGATGATACTCTGTAAAATGTTTCAAGTACTGGGTGAATGTATTGCTATTAGAGAGTGTATTGGGCTTGCGTGGAAAGGTTTAGGTAGCAGGGGGGCTAGAGGGGTGGCTTCTGTGAGAAGCTGCTAGAAGCTTCCCCTATGTCCGATAGAGCCAATGCCAGCCGGCTCCAAGATGGACCTGCTGCTGGCCAAGGCTGAGCCAATATCAGTGACGGTGGTAGCGCCTCTAGGATAACATATTTAAGAAGGGGGGAACCTGCAATCAGAGAGGAGTGAAAATATGTGAGAGCAACAAGTCTGCAGACACCAAGGTCAGTGAAGAAGAAGGGGAGGAGGTGCTCCAGGCGCTGGGAGCAGAGATTTCCCCTGCAGCCCGTGGTAAAGACCATGGTGAGGCAGGCTGTCCCCCTGCAGCCCATGGAGGTTAACAGTGGAGCAGATATCCACCTGCAGCCTGTGGAGGACCCCACGCCAGAGCAGGTGGATGCCCAAAGGAGGCTGTGACCCTGTGGGAAGCCCATGCTGGAGAGCAGGCTCCTGGCAGGACTTGTGATCCCACAGGGGACCCACGCTGGAGCAGTCTGTTCCTGAAGGACTGCACCCCATGGAAAGGATCCATGCTGGAGCAGTTCGTGAAGAACTGTAGCCCATGGGAAGGACTCACATTGGAGAAGTTTGTGGATGACTGTCTCCCGTGGGAGGGACCCCACACTGGAGCAGGGGAAGAGTGTGAGGAGTCCTCTCCCTGAGGAGGAAGGAGTGGCAGAGACAAGGTGTGATGAACTGACCACAACCCCCATTCCCTGTCCTCTGTGCTGCTCGGTGGGAGGAGGTAGAGAACTCTGGAGAAAGTTAAGCCCAGGAAGAAGGGAGGGGTGGGGGGAAGATGTTTTAAGATTTAGTTTTTATTTCTCATTATCCTACTATGATTTGATTGGTAATAAATTAAATTAATTTCCCTGAGTCGTTTGTTTTGCCTGTGACGGTAATTGGTGAATTATCTCCCTGTCCTTATCCCAACCCACGAGCCTTTCGTTATATTTTCTCTCCCCTGTCCAGCTGAGGAGGGGGAGTGATAGAGCAGCTTTGGTGGGCACCTGGCATCCAGCCAGGGTCAACCCACCACAGAGAGTGATTATGGAAGCACAAGTATCTCCAGAGACAACAATATTGTGCTGTGCAACTGTGTAGCCCTGCAAAGTAGTATTGCCTTCTAGCAAGAGGCCATGAGCTTTGCAGTGAATTCGCAAGGCCTCAGGACTGAAGCTTATATCAGGCTTGCTGTGTCTGAACTTCTCTTGACCTGCCCACAGCTCTATTTTACTTTGTTTACCTGTGACAGTAGTTTCTCTAATTGACCTAGTGTCTGTGGCTAATTTGTTCTACTTTTGTTTATCCTTGCATGGTACAACCATTGTTTTATATAGCTAGCAGTAGCAAGCGGTGACGCCATGTTGAATGAGATGTTTAAGACTGACACAGTGATGTAGGGCAGAGAAAAGCAGGCCTGGTATGACAGCAGCGGACTTGAGAAGTGCAGACACAGGGTGCAGCACAGAGGTGTACAAGGATGGGGTGATAAGTGATGGGGCACAGGCTTGGCACTAGAGACAAATCAACACTGGTCAGTTTTAGAAATATGGATCCGGAGCTGGACAAAACTGGTTTTAGGTAGAACAAAGAGAACAAAGAAATAATATCTAACATACATAAATTGTACCATATTGTGCTGGTTTTGGCTGGGGTAGAGTTAATTTTCTTCATAGAAGCTAGTATGGGGCTATGTTTTGGTTTTGCGCTGGAAACAGTGTTGATTATACAGGGATGTTTTAGTTACTGCTGAGCAGGGCTTACACAGAGTCTTTTCTGCTTCTCACACCACCCCACAGGCAAGTAGGCTGGGGGTACACAAGAAGTTGGGAGGGGACACAGCAGGGACAGCTGACCCCAGCTGACCAAAGGGATAGTCCACGCCATATGATGTCATGCTCAGCATATAAAGCTGGGGGAAGAAGAAGGAAGGGGGGAACATTCGGAGTTATGGCTTTTGTCTTCCTAAGTAACTGTTATGCGTGATGGAGCCCTGCTTTCCTGGAGATGGCTGAACGCCTGCCTGCCGATGAGAAGTAGTGAATGAATTCCTTGTTTTGCTTTGCTTGTGCGTGTGGCTTTTGCTTTACCTATTGAACTGTCTTTATCTCAACTTTATCTCAAGTTTTCTCACGTTTACTCTTCCTATTCTCCTCCCTATCCCACTGGGCAGGGGGGAGTGAGCAAGCAGCTGTGTGATGCTTAGTTGCTGGCTGGGGTTAAACCACAACACATATATAGTAAATACATTTGTAACATGGAGCTGTAGACCAGCAAAGAAGAAGAAAGGTGTAAAACTGTGTTAGCAAACATAAAAAAATTATCCCAAGTGCATCTCGGGAGGAAGAAGAATCCTGCACCACGAACATCACATTCCTCCCAGTGAGGACCTCCAGGGGCCAATGGTGAAGGGTGTTATCCTCTTCAGCAGTCCAGAGCTCCTGACTTGAAGGTCCAGAGGAGCAGTGGAAAGGTGAGCATAACTCCAAGAAAAAGGATAGAAACTAATAAATACACGTGTTACAATTTTATTATTGCTATTATTGAGACCTTTTCTGTACAGAAGTGCTCTACTTGCATTATTAGTCTCCCTTTTCCTGCAATAATAAGATCTAGACAAATAATGAGTCTTTAATTATACTGTTAAGATTTACATTATAATAAAAATAAATTCTTGGCTTTATTTATGTATATGGCATGCTTTCTCTTTGCCCACAAAGAAGATTTTAAGCATAATGATGTGTTATTTCCCGCACAGAAGGAAAGGATATGTTTATTGGAATCTCGGGAGTGCCTAAGCCAAGGCAGACAAGCCCTCTGAGCTCATTGCCCCGGTACTGACACTGACTGCATGGCTACACTGGAGATAGCACCCTTTAAAAGCAATTTGCCAGGTCACATTTTTCTTTCATAAATTCATTTGCAGACACTGTTTCACAAAGAAGCAAGATGTTTCCAGTTATGAGACACCCTGGAAAGCCATGGCTATTGCTCAGTTTGCGGGCCGCAGGGGTGAGCCCCTGCCTCTTGCCAAGTCCTGCTGGTCCCACCCCTGGCTCAGATCTGCATCTCAGCTCTCTGGGTCATCCCCACTGCTGGCTATCAACCCCAGCCCATATCAGGATAAAAGTCCAAGGAAAAAAACCATTTAACTTCAATCACTTGGGCTGGGGAGTCCGAGGTAAGCAGGCATGATAACAACCATGTCAATCCCTGTCTACAGGAATGGGAGGACATGGATTTAACAGCCATGGGAGCCTCCTGGCCTTGACCTCAGAAGACAAAGTATTTTGTCTCTTCCCTGGTTCTGCCTCGAGAGCCATTATCCACATAAGTATCTCAAGGTAAAAATACGACTTTCTTACCAGTAAAGACAAGATGCTGAAGTTGCGATGGGGTCACCGAAAGGAAATTTTGGCCATGTCTGAAAGACTTGCACTTCCATTTGGGAAATGATGTGTTTATATGTTAAACTGAGTTCAACTGTAAGAAATACTACTGTGCAGCTGTAAACATCAGAGAACCAGAGCCCTGCTTGAAATGTCAGGGAACAGTGGAAAAATCCTTACAGCTTTGGCAGAAGGAGATGGATGTGGGAAGAGAGGGTTTTCATTACAGATGCCATCTGATGATAGTTTTACCAGGAAATAACTGTATATTTATATTTTTGAAGGCAGGTTCCCAGTCTAATAATACTACTACTGCTGTCTGCTGAGAGTTGCTGTGCCTGTGAGAATGCCACACACTGAGTGACTTGCCATAAAGGAAGAACTGTGCTACCATGCAAAGTTGAGGGCTTTACTCAAATGGATCAGATCAGCCGCTGTAGATATGTGGATATGAACATGCACACGTGTAGAGGGTGCAGAACAAGCTTGCAGTGAAATGAGCCCTTATTTTTTGTAGTGAGATAAAAAAGAAAAAGTTTGTAAACCATATATTCTGTTTGATGTGTTAATTAAGACAATGTTTGTAAATCATATATTTTGTCTGACGTGTTTAATGAGACCATACATTCCAGGGGGATTAAGCTAGGTGATAAATCAGAAAACATGGTACCAATGGCAAGGACATTTAGATAAAGAACGGATACCGAGGAACAGATGCTGAGAAAGCGGATAACAGAAGAATAACAAGCAAAAGGTAATCCAAAGGACAATTTTAATGAGGCTTAGTAGGTGAAAGGGGAAGAGGAAGACTACCGGCCTTCATCGGAACGACCCTCGGATAAGTCCAGACGACCACCCTCACGGACTGCTGCGCAGGCGCAAGGAGAAAGGCGGAACCCAGGAAGGAGGCGTATCCCGGAATTACATATGCATCATATGCATGAACCATAGTAGAATATTAATGTAGTAAATGTATAAAAGAGTGCTTTTTGTATTCACTGGTGTGCACGTTAGGTGGAGATATCCCCCGTGCACCCGGCGCCGCTGAATAAAGAATTTCTTACTCGAACCTAAATTTCAGCATTTTATAAATCAATCTGGCACCCCAGATGGGACTCCTTCTCTGTCGGACTGTGAGATCCGTTGAGAACAGGACTCCCTAGGGTACCCCCGGGATTTCTCGGAGGGACTCCTCGACTCATCGGATCATCGCGGAGGCAGACAAGGACCCATTACAGTGAGTAAGTATATTCTTTATTCTTGGGTTTTGTATAGAGGAAACCGGTTATCTGTTTTGGGGTACTAAAAGTACCATTTGGGTTATCTGGACATAGAGCTCAGTGTCGGATAACATTTGGTAATGGGGGGGCAACAATCGGTTGAGATTCCTAGAAGAAGTCCTCTAGGATGTATAATAATGCATTGGAAGGATATAGTGGGTTCATCAAAAGGGACTGAAAGTAAGAAAGTATTGATAAAATATTGTAACCAATGGTGGCCTTTATATAAGTTGGAGGATGGGGAAAAATGGCCGGTGAATGGTACTTTAGAATACGATACATTGTTACAGCTAATGTTGTTTTTAAGACGGGAACGAAAGTGGGAGGAGGCGGCTTATGCTGATATGTTCTTTACTTTACGGAATCACCCGGAATGGCAAAAAGAGTGTGGGGTCAATGCTGCACCTAATGATCCATTTGTTTTGGCGTTAGAAGCGGAGAATAAAAAGAAGGGATTAGGGTTACGACGATGTTGCTCTGCCTGCAGCATCGGACAGAGGTGTTTAAAATTGAAAGAAGAAGAAGACCAAGAGGGGATTGAGAATTATATCTCCCCTATAGGAAGGGAAAAGGAAATAGAGGAAGGATCATCCGCGGAGAGAGAGGCGTCCTTTACGCCGATTACGGCAAGGACCAGAAGTAAAACGGGTCCTGTAATTCAGGCTCCCCTTCGGCAGGCTATGGGGACTAGTGGTCCCGCTAGAATAAAGGTCCCTTTCTCCACAACTGAATTGGATACTTGGAGAATGGCGGTTAAGGGATATCGAGACGACCCGGATTTGGTTACAAAAAGATTTGAATTGATAGTTAAGAATCTTGATCCTGATTGGGGTGATATTGAAATAATGTTATCTGCCTTGTCTGAAACAGAAAAACAAATGGTTCTAAAGGCAGCAAGGGCCCAGGTTCAATCGCAAGTGACTTCGGGAGTCCTCCCGGGAACATTGGAAACACATGTACCCAGGGTAGATCCCGGGTGGGATTATAATGATGAACGGGATTATAAAATGTTGAAACGATATCAAGAATGGATTCGTATGGGACTAGAGTTGGCTATACCTAAAACAGTGAATTGGTCTCGGCTGTATACTATAAAACAAGGCCCTAATGAGACTCCATCGGAATTTTTGGATAGGATACGAACTGGAATGCAAAAATATACTACTATTGATCCGATTTCTGAAGAAGGGAGGTTACAATTGGTGTCAATATTCCTGGGACAGTCATCGGAGGATATTAGGAGAAAATTACAAAAATTAAAGGAGCCTGATATAAGAGATTTAGAGAGGCTAGTGGAAGAAGCTTGGAGAGTATTTAGGAATAGAGATGGAGTAGAAAGACAAAAGTTGGGGAAGACTATTGCTACTGCTACGGTGGCAGCTCTCCAAGCACGGGAAGAATCAAGATTAGACAAACGGGGTAAGGGGGTGCGTCCGCCGTTACGAACGGACCAGTGTGCCTACTGTAGAGAAGTAGGCCACTGGAAGAGAGAGTGTCCCAAGCAACGGAGACGTAACCCTAAATTAATAGGTAATATGGAGGATGATGAATGATGGAGACCGGGAGGTCGATCCCCAGTAGATCCCCTGGTTAAAATGGAGCTGGGGAATGAGAAACAGGAGGTAGAGTTTCTGGTAGATACAGGGGCAACATATTCAGTGTTAAATCAGAAATTGATACCCGAGGGGGGGGAGAGTGTGAAAGTAGTAGGAGCTACGGGGCAGTCGGAACAGGCTCGCTTTCTGAGACCTTTACGATACAAGATAGGGACACATGTAGGACTTCATCAATTTTTGTACCTACCAGACTCCCCTAAATCATTATTAGGAAGAGATTTGTTAGAAATTTTAGGAGCAGAAATACTTTTTGAAAAAGGGAAAATGAAATTAAAAGTAAAGGAAAAAGAATTGATAACACTATTGAGTTTGACAGCGTTACAGCCCTCCTCCAAAAATGGATGTGAAATTCCCTCTGAAATACTAGATCAAGTATATCCAGGAGTATGGGCAAGCGAAATCCCTGGGAGAGCTAAGAGAGCAAAACCTGTGAGAATACAGCTGAAGTCCAATTCACAGGTAGTAAGGATTAAACAATATCCTTTAAGATCAAAGGACCGAGAAGGGATAAAAGGGATAATAGATAGATTTTTGAAATATGGATTGCTGGTTGAATGTGAATCTGAGTATAACACCCCCATCCTACCTATCAGAAAGTCTGACGGGAAAAGTTACAGGCTGGTCCAAGATTTAAGGGCCGTCAATAGAATAGTGGAAGATATCCACCCAGTTGTGGCAAACCCTTATACATTATTGACTAAGTTAAGGGATGAATTGGTTTGGTTTACCGTCTTGGACTTAAAGGATGCCTTCTTCTGCCTTCCGTTGGCTGAAGAAAGCCAGAAACTCTTTGCCTTTGAATGGGAAAATCCAGAGTCGGGGAGAAAGGTGCAACTAACCTGGACAGTTTTACCTCAAGGATTCAAAAATAGCCCGACAATTTTTGGAAACCAGCTTGCTAAGGATCTCGAAGAGTGGGGCAGTCCTGATGGTCAAGGGGTATTATTACAGTATGTGGATGATTTATTAATTGCCACGAGTTCTCGAGAAGAATGTGTTGCATGGACTATAAGTCTACTGAATTTCCTGGGACTCAATGGGTATAAAGTCTCGAAGGAGAAGGCTCAATTGGTAAGACCCCAAGTTACTTACATGGGGGTAAAATTGTCTGGAGGACGGCGGGAATTAGGGCCTGAACGGAAAGAGGCCATATGTCAATTACCCGAACCTCAAACAATACGAGAATTGAGAACTTTCCTTGGAATGGCGGGATGGTGTCGTCTTTGGATTCCGGACTACGGCATAAAAGTAAGGCCACTGTATGATTTGCTTAAAACGAGCCATAAGTTTGAATGGACTGGAGAGGCCAAGACCGCGTTTCGGTCATTAAAAAAGGAATTGATGAAAGCCCCTGCTCTAGGAATTCCGGATATTAGTAAGCCGTTCCTGCTGTACTCGTATGAAAGGCAAGGATTTGCGTTGGGGGTATTGGCCCAATATTTGGGACCGTACCGAAGAGCGGTAGCCTACTTCTCCAAACAATTAGATGAAGTAAGCCGAGGTTGGCCTTCATGCCTAAGAGCAGTAGCAGCGGTCGTCATCAATATTACAGAGGCACGAAAATTTACCCTGGGTCAGTCTATCACTGTTTATGTGTCCCATACCGTATCCACGGTACTGGAACAGAAGGGAGCGCACTGGTTGTCACCACAAAGATTTTTAAAGTACCAGGCATTACTAGCGGAACAAGACGATGTTATCATTGTGGTCACTAATGTTGTAAACCCAGCCTCCTTTCTTAATAGAATATCGGAAGAGCCCTTAGCACATGATTGTTTGGAAACGATAGAGACTGTGTATTCTAGTCGCCCTGACCTACATGAACGACCAATCGACGGGGCTGACAATTTGTATACTGATGGAAGTAGTTATGTGAAGAATGGACGTCGCTATTCTGGGTACGCTGTGACTACTGCAGACCGGATCGTGGAATCAAAACCTTTACCCCAGAATGTATCAGCCCAAAAGGCCGAGCTTATAGCTCTCATAAGAGCATTGGAATTGTCCAAAGGGAAAAGAGTAAATATTTGGACGGATTCAAAATACGCCTTCGGAATCATACATGCTCATGGAGCTATTTGGAAGGAACGCGGACTTTTAACTTCACAAGGACAAAGAATTAAGCATGCTGCAGAAATTCTGAAACTCCTGGATGTTGTACAGTACCCTTCGGAGGTAGCTGTCCTGCATTGTAAGGGACATCAGAAAGGCGACTCGGAATCCGAAAGAGGAAATCGATTAGCTGATTTGGAAGCCCGAAGAATCGCTGAAACGAGAGAAGCAACAGGATATGTGGCAGCCCTGGTCCCAGACGGTAATACACAAACATTAACTGATATAGGCCCTCCCCAATATGGGAAAGAGGATCTTAAATTGATTCAAGACCTTAAAGGTAAAGAGGGAACAAATGGGTGGATATATACCCCGGACAATAAGCTAATTGTCCCTACCAAATATGTATGGGGGTTGGTAAAACTAGAACATGCTAAGACTCATTGGGGAATTGAGGCTACATATAGAGCAATATTGAGACTGTGGATTGGAAAGGACCTATATACCAAAATTCAACAAGTGATTCAACAATGCGAGCTTTGTGCCCGCAATAATCCGAAAGGACCTCACCGCATTGAATTTGGAGTTATAGGGAGAGGAAATTATCCAGGGCAAATGTGGCAGATAGATTTTTCAGAATTGCCTAGGAAAGGAGGATTTAAGTATCTATTAGTGCTAGTGGACACATTTTCTGGATGGCCTGAAGCGTACCCTTGTAGGACAAATACATCTAAAGAGGTAACTAAGGCTTTGATTAAAGAGATAATTCCGAGGTTCGGTATACCAGAATCTATCTCTTCAGATAGAGGACCTCATTTCTGTGCAAAAATAGTACAGGCAGTAAGTAAGTTCCTGGAAATAGATTGGCAACTACATACACCATATAGACCCCAGGCTAGCGGTCAAGTAGAAAAGATGAACCATATTCTAAAGTCGCAATTAGCTAAGATAGGGCAGGAAGCAAATTTGACCTGGCCCCAGTCACTACCTCTGGCCTTACTACGGATAAGGACTAAACCTAGAAGTAAGGAAAATTTAAGCCCTTTCGAGATCTTATATGGACGGCCCTATCAACATACATTCTCAGGAGAGGATATTAGTCAAGTAGGGGAGGAATATTGGTATATATATTTACGCACCTTGCAACGCCAGTTAAAGGAGGTGTTTAAACAAATAGGTAAAACCCGAGCTCGTGGGTTAGATGGTCCATTACATGACTTTGAACCAGGTGATTATGTGTTCGTTAAAACCATTTCAGGTGACCCGCTGGAACAAAAATGGAAAGGACCCTACCAAGTGCTACTCACTACATATACCGCAATTAAAATACAGGAGAAGAAAGCGTGGATACATTACTCGCAAGTGAAAAAAGCTCCGTCTCCTATGACATGGAAGGTCCAGAACGAGGGTCCAACCAGAATAAAATTATACCGTTCTTGATGTTGGTGATAGTGAACTTAGCTGAAGGGGAATGGGGAAAGAACGCACATGTAACATTGATACACCAAATTAGTAAATTTGTCAATAAATCCGATTGTTGGATTTGTACCCAGATGCCTGAACATGGGGCACGAGGAATATCTTTAATAGGAGTGCCAATCCCCTCTAACGTTTCTTGGACTAAATTGTGGGCAAACACCTCATGGGAAAAGGAAATGGATTATGAAAAAATTGAAATACTAACCCCAACTCCGAAAGAGCCTTATTTCACTTGTGTACAAAGATGTAATCCACCTACAGGGATGGGGAAAGTACTGTGTACTAATGCTGTATCTGTTGGAAATCAAACTGCATGTAATGTAACTATAGATATTAGTGTTAATAGTGGAATAGGAAATGCTACTAAATGGCCGGTTCCAGAAGGTACAGGATGGTATTGGATTTGTAATGATACAGCGAGAAAAACCTTACCTGAGAATTGGAAGGGGACATGTACTTTAGGTGCAGTTATTCCCAATATGACTTTACATAATCGATTAATTCGGGGATTTATAAGAAATCCTTTGCAACGGATAAAACGAGGCAACCCTTTAATTGAACGACCTACAGCATTCCATAGCTTTGTGAGGTGGTTTTTGCCATGGCTGGGAGTGAGTGAAATTGAAAAAGCATTGGTGAATATCTCGGCAGTGATTGAAAAATTGGAAAATGCTACCATGGACATTATAAGAGCCCAACAGGAGGAGATTAGTAGTTTGTCTAAAATGGTAGTTCAGAACAGAATGGCCCTCGATATGTTGCTAGCTGCACAAGGAGGAGTATGTACTATTATAAATACTAGCTGTTGTACATATATAGACCAAAGTGGGCGGATTGCTACGGATCTAAACCAAATTTGGGCTCAAACTCAAATTTTACATCGGATAACTCAAGATGATACCTCTTGGGGTTTTAAAGAGGTATGGGACAAAGTCACTTCGTGGCTACCTAATGTGCAGTGGCTTAAACAAATCTTTGTAATCTTTATAGTGATAGTTGCTATAGGAATACTAGTTTGTCTCTTGTTTAGATGCATGGTAGCATGTTTTCCAATTAAGTTAGTGTAAAAGAATTTACATAGTAAATAGAAAAGGGGGGACTGAGATAAAAAAGAAAAAGTTTGTAAACCATATATTCTGTTTGATGTGTTAATTAAGACAATGTTTGTAAATCGTATATTTTGTCTGACGTGTTTAATGAGACCATACATTCCAGGGGGATTAAGCTAGGTGATAAATCAGAAAACATGGTACCAATGGCAAGGACATTTAGATAAAGAACGGATACTGAGGAACAGATGCTGAGAAAGCGGATAACAGAAGAATAACAAGCAAAAGGTAATCCAAAGGACAATTTTAATGAGGCTTAGTAGGTGAAAGGGGAAGAGGAAGACTACCGGCCTTCATCGGAACGACCCTCGGATAAGTCCAGACGACCACCCTCACGGACTGCTGCGCAGGCGCAAGGAGAAAGGCGGAACCCAGGAAGGAGGCATATCCCGGAATTACATATGCATCATATGCATGAACCATAGTAGAATATTAATGTAGTAAATGTATAAAAGAGTGCTTTTTGTATTCACTGGTGTGCACGTTAGGTGGAGATATCCCCCGTGCACCCGGCGCCGCTGAATAAAGAATTTCTTACTCGAACCTAAATTTCAGCATTTTATAAATCAGTAGCCTCTTCTATTGCCTGAAATATCAGGATCACGATTGCAAGTTATGAATGCCTGTACAGTTACATACACATCCATACATTCACATCCATTGTGAGTACTTCAAAAAATAGCTGCACATGCAAAATAAACTCTTCTGCATAATAATTGTCACCAGTAGATGTTATGTGCACCATCCTGACTGCTAACTGCTCCCAATAAAATATCCCACTGCATAGCCCCTTGTAGAAGTGAACTTTTCTTTTTGTTTTCACAGAATCACAGAATAGTAGGGGTTGGAAGGGACCTCTGGAGATCATCTAGTCCAAACCCCCTGCCAGAGCAGGGTCACCTTGTAGGTGACCCATTTTACGACAGGTTAGAGCTGAATTGAAACAGCAGTGCTGCAAAGGTCAATGAAGGGACACAGTAAGGTAAACAAGAGTAACCAGAAGCAGTCAGAACCAGAAAGAAGTTTGTTGTTACACTAAAGAATTTCTTTGTTATGTTTAAGTGCACAAATTTAGAAATGTTTAAACAGGTGTTAGAGCACATGTAGTAGATAAGGAAGCTTTATAAACCCCTGTAAGTGTGCATTAAAGCGTCTCCGCTTTCCACCTATGCCGGAGTCCGTGCCTTCATTCCCTCAGGACCTTCAAACATTGGGATAAACATGTGGCAAAAGCCACCTGGTTAGTCAACACTAGGGGATCCACCAACCAAGTTTGTCCTGCCCAAAAGTTTCACATACTGTAGAAGGAGATAAAGTCCCTGTAGTGCATATAAAAAAATATGCTGGAGAAGACAGTCTGGGTTATTCCTGCCTCGGGCAAAGGCAAACCCATCCATGGAATTGCTTTTGCTCAAGGACCTGGGTGCACTTGGTGGGTGATGCGGGAGGATGGGGAAGTCCAACGTGTACCCCAAGGATATTTGATTTTAGGTGAAAACAGCCAATAGTTTGAACTGTAGGATGTTAATTTCTGTAATATACAGTATGTCATCATTTCTATAGTTGTTATATGTCATATCAAAGGTATTACAGTAAGAATCACTCAGATCAATGAAGAATGAACTTTGATGAAACTGAGCAAAGTGCAGCGGTGATAGAATCAGAACTGGCTTCAGTAACTGGCGCACAGTCGAGATCGACATCTTCAACCAGCAGACCATGGACAGGATACACCAGCCGTGCCAGATACACGGGCTATAAGCTCCAGATGCAGCACGCAACAGTCCAACACCACACACCATCTCTCCTGCCCTGAAGGACTGTTAAAACAGATGGAGCCCAAAGTCATGGACTAAATATATAGTGTCATTATTATCTTTTCCTTCGCTGTCCTAGTAAACTGCCTTTATCTCAACCCACGAGTTTTCCTTTCTTTCCCATTGGCCTACCCACCCCACTGGGGAGTGAGCGAGCAGCTGCACAGTGCTTAGTTGCTTAGCCAGCAACTAAGTAGCTGCTCACTCACTCCCCCTCGGTGGGATGGGGGAGAGAATTGGAAGAGTAAAAGTGAGAAAACTCGTGGGTTGAGATAAAAACAGTTTAATAGGTAAAGCAAAAGCCACACGCACAAGCAAAGCAAAACAAGGAATTCAGTCACTGCTTCCCATCGGCAGGCAGGTGTTCAGCCATTTCCAGGAAAGCAGGGCTCCATCATGCATAACAGTTACTTGGGAAGACAAAAGCCATAACTCCGAACATCCCTCCCTTCCTTCTTCTTCCCCCAGCTTTATATGCTGAGCATGACATCATGTGGTATGGACTATCCCTTTGGTCAGCTGGGGTCAGCTGTCCCAGCTGTGTCCCCTCCCAACTTCTTGTGCACCCCCAGCCTACTCGCTGGTGGGGTGGTGTGAGAAGCAGAAAAGGCCTTGACTCTGTGTAAGCACTGCTCAGCAATAACGAAAACATCCCTGTATTATCAACACTGTTTCCAGCACAAATCCAGAACATAGTCCCATGCTAGCTTCTATGAAGAAAATTAACTCTACCCCAGCCAAAACCAGCACAATCACTTAGGCAATTTTATAAAAGAAAAGGATTAAAACAAATGCTTTATTTAATGAGTTCTGCAAACGTTATAAAAGCTGTTACTGGGCCAGTGTTATTTAGCTAATTCTGTTACCACTAGTGTTGAACCTCTTTTTTTTTTTTTCTAGCATTACTCCATCTCACCTTACTCATTTTACGTATTAACTGAATTCATTGGTTGGGCAGAGATTTGAGGCAGCTGGATTTCACTCAAACTGGATTACTTCACAAGGACATGAAATCCATCAGACAGGCTAAAGTAAACACTTCATTAGGTCATAGTCTTCCTACAGCCCAGCCCATTTAAAATCCTGTATGAGATCACGGAAATCTCTAGGTAGATTATATACTTACCATTAACGTGGGGAAGTGTGTTGGGAACAAAAGGTTTACATCCAGCAGGTGGCTGTTCTCACCTCAGCCAGTCACACTGCCGGGAGCATCCCAGCCCTGCTCCTGCCCAGGTGCTGGGATGTGGCACTGGACCCTGCATGCTTTAGTCATTTAGAGCATTCCCTGTCTAAAGCCAATGTACATTTTAAATAGAAATGGTATATTCCTATTTTGTTTTTAGGGACATATGTTTTATTATTTTTAAATACTTTAAGGAGTTCCTCTATTTCCTATTCTTCTGTCAACACAAGCCAAATCTCAAAGGTGCATATGACAAAATACCTGTGAATCCAACCCTTCTGGCAAATGGAAAGCTGTCAACACTGTATTATTAGCAAAGAGTATTATCATCACAGATGCTAATCCTGCCAAACCTGGGTGTTCAGGTATCTCTGCTTGCCCTTGCGAGCCCTCCGAGGTCAGTGGAGCCCCTCACGAGGCACCATCCTGCTTAACTGGCTGCTGGCCTAGGCTCCCCACTCTGGCAGGGAAAGCCCCATCCCAACCCTCCCACTGCACCAACAACTGCGAGCAAATTCATGTGAATTGTTAGCCTAATTTGCTCAATTGTCCATAAATAAGTCGTACCAGCTGCACATTGCTCAACACCACACCTCAGTATCTATGGAGTTGCTGTCTGCTGTGGCGTGGAGAGGGTCTGAAAGCCTCTGCTCCATGCAGGGTTCTCACAGCCACAGATGGAAGTTGCTCCTTTGTTTCTGGCTGGGGAACAGACGTGCTGCAGCCCAACTGGAAGCGTTTAGTGGCAGCTCTGATTCTCATCTTCCTGCCTCTGGAACTGCCAAGGCAGCAGCTTCTTTGTATGGCAGAAACACAAATTATATTCAAAACACCATACTGATATTTACTAAGTGTCATGGTTTAGCCCCAGCCGAAAGCTGAGCCACGTGGTCGCTCGCTCACCCCCCCCACATCCCGGCGGGACGGGGGAGAGAATCGGGACAAAGAAAGGCAAAACTCATGGGTTAACAACAACAGTTTAACCGGACAACAAAGGGAAAGAAAACAAACAAACAAACAAACAAACAAGAAACCCCAACAATAACAACAGTGTGTACTTAGCGGTGCTTCCCCGTACAGGTCGCTCCCCGCCCGGAGCCCGACGCCCAGCCCGCTCCGGAGCAGCGATCCCCACCCCTCCGGTCGTCCCCCTCTAAATAGTGAGCGTGACGGTCACATGGTATAGAATAGACCCCGGCCAGCTTCTGGCGAAAATTAACCCTATCCCAGCCGCAACCAGGACACTAAGAAAAGATACTTCTTAAATACATATTAAAATAATTGTAAGAATTAATCACTTTTCTTCCCCCCTCTCTAATTGCAGAGAGCTACATTTTAGGGAAACCTGGAGCAATGAGAAGAGAGGTAAGAGATCTGCTTAGAGCTCACTGGAGGAATTTCATGGAATAACATTGCTCTGAAATGTGCGATTGCAACAAAATGGAACACAGTACATAGGAATTGTTTTAAAATGGAAAAACATAATGTTTTTATTGTCTTTTGGAAAAGCTTTTTTTAAAGTATATTATATTGAAACCAAACAGCTTGGAAAATGCTTTGGAATTTTACTAGGAAGAAATCTGAATTTTTGGGCTTTTATCCAGCTTAAAATAAAGTCAAACTTCAAAATGTGAAACACTTTTCTGAACTAGAATATCCTTTCTTCATATGGCCATTGTTTTACTGTTCATGTCCTACTTACATTGCAAGAACAGGATGTGAAGGTAGGTGCAAGCTAAGTTTTTGTTAGCAATCAGACTCAAGGAGAGTTTATTCTTCCATACATTCAAATTTTCCAATCCTCTTCTTTTATTATTTTTTCCAACTGCTGAGAGATTTTCTACTGATTTCCTATTGGGAGGGAAAATCTTCTTAAATGTGGAAAGGAGGGAAGTCAGAATGGGAAGCCAATGCCAGATTAAAGAAAAAGTGTCTTGTCAGTATTACACATGTGGCAGGGAAGGAGCACAATTCTTTATAAACAGCAGCTCTAGAGAAGAAACTGTGTCAAGCTATATTCTTCAAAAATTATGAGAGTTTCCATGTGGGATTACAAAGGACAACACAAATTTGACTGATCTTTCTTCTGCGTGAAATCCTTCAGATTCGTCCATTGTATGGTCCCAGCCTTATGTTACAATCTTGATTACATTTTGATAGGCAAAGATATGTCATAGAGCCCCACCCTACTTTTCTCCCATTGTGAAATATTCCTTGTAAAGGATCTCTGCCCAAATCCTTCGTAACTGAAGTCATTGGAAACAAAGATTCCTCTGGCTCTCTTATCACATTGCACTGCATGGTAACATATGATTCAAAGCACACCTATTTTTGCATCTGTTTTACTCATCTCACCTGTCAGCTTATTGCTGTTTACATTGGCCATTGCAATCAACACAAAATGCAAAGTGAAGATGTGCCCTAATTCCTTACGCTAATCAAGGCAAACTACTTGGAGAGGCTCCAACTCCTTGTGTCTTTCATTTAGTGCTCAAACATTTTCTTCTTTTTCTGCCCAGGTTTTCAACTTTGCTTTCAGGCATCTGTGCACCACCCCACTGCTGCTACAGAACTGCTGCGGTGGCAGTGCTGTAACTCACACAAGGAGCCCTCCACTTTCCCACTCTCCATTCTCACATGCCATCCCCACGCACAGGGGAGGATGGCTGGGTGTATAGATGCTGTAGGAGCCTCTGTTGTAGCAGTCTTCCTGGGTGCTTTTAGCAATTGCTGTAGCTTATAGTAGCCCCAAAGAGCAGTTAAATCTTTAGAGATACTCTGATGTGTAGAGCTGGATTATCCAAGATGAAGGCAAACAGGGCTGCCTTGGGAAGGGGAAGGGTACCACTGCACTGCACATCTGGTTTTATGTGATGGGATACTGTGTCTGATTGTGTTTACACAAGTTACATCCTAAATATGCTTGCAGGCCTTTTGTACGCTAGAGGTGGCTCCACTGAAATCAATCTATCCCCCACATCTTTTAAAATCTCTCTCTATAGACTCTCATTTGATAGGACACATGCACTTTTAATCTGCTCTGAAACGAAAAGTCCAGATTCCTTGCCAGACTGTCTTCTTGTTTGTGCTCTTTTTGCTGGTATTGCTTCTCCTGTGTATTTTCTCTAATACCAGTTCAATACATATTCTAAATTACTTGGAAGCTCTCCCCTCCCCAGACACCTCAAACATTCAACAAATTGTGCACATAATCAACAACATATCATCCAATTGCCAAAAGCTGAGTATTCTTCTGCATGATCAAATCATGTGTCTGTCTTCTATCTAGGGCATGGATTTAAAAGGCAGCTGTATTCTGACTTCTATTCATTTGTTTGGAGCATTGCGCAAGCCATGCTAACAATTACATAAATCATCCCTGACCAATAATTGTCCTTTAAGACTCATTTTACAGTACCCTTTCTCAAAATTCAGCTCATCACATTCATTGTCAAAACCACACTGAAATATTCTTTAAATGAGTACGAATTAGAGGGAACAGCGGGGTTTTGTTTGATCCTTGACTAACTTGGTATACTCTGTGAGTGGTGTTACCAGCTGACCCTCCCCATCACTGGGACAGCCTCAGTGCACACTGGTGAGTGTGTGTGCTCTCTGTGCCCTTGCCAAACTGGTTGCATGCCTGTGACCATGCCTTCCCATCACGGCCTTTCTCCTACCCCACCTTGTGAGACAGGATCCAGAAACAGGATGGATTCATGACTCATCATTTTTACTACAGTTATTTATTGCAGCCTCATTGTGTGGGCAAAACAAATGTGGTGAGATTTAGATTACAAATCCCAGTTAAACTATCCAGAGCTGCCTGTGGATCCCTGAGTAAGCAGCATCCCGCTCCCTGCTTGGAAGTGGGGAGAGCAAGCAGCCCTGCTGCTTACCAATGTGTTGCCCCACAGCCCTGCAGCTGCAGCTCCAGATGTGCCCCCCCTCCTTCGAGCGATCCTGCTACATCTGCACCTGCTGAGTTGGCAGCAGGGGTGGCGTGGGAGCCTGCTGTTAGGTCACCATTCATCTGGTCTGATGCACCATCAGCTAAGTGATCTCATCTCGACCAATTATTGTTGAAAAAGGACTTTCACAGTCTGCAGGGGGATGGATCCCATTTGTCTCTGAGCAGTGACACACCTGATCTTTGCTTATATGCTGGATGCATTCTGATGCCAGATGTTATGTTAGCTAGGCTGGCCAGCCAGAAAAAATGTAGTGGTTTCAGAGGGACTGTGATAGCTCTTTGTTCAGCTGGGTCTGTTTGCCTACCATAGGCAGGATTTAATCAGTGTCAAAGACCCTAAAGAAGAGCCCAGGAAATACTATCTGCATTTTGGCTCTATAGATATGTGGTGGGGTGCAGTCCTTTAGGAACGGACTGCTCCAGCGTGGGTCCCCCGTGGGGTCACAAGTCCTGACAGCAAACCTGCTTCAGTGTGAGCTCCTCTCTCTCCACGGGTCCACAGGTCCTGCCAGGAGCCTGCTCTCCAGCGTGGGCTTCCCACGGGGTCACAGCCTCCTTTGGGCATCCACCTGCTCCAGCGTGGGGTCCTCCACAGGCTACAGGTGGATATCTGCTCCACCCTGGACCTCCATGGGCTGCAGGGGGACAGCCTGCCTCACCATGGTCTTCACCATGGGCTGCAGGGGAAACTCTGCTCTGGCACCTGGAGTACCTCCTCCCCCTCCTTCTTCACTGACCTTGATGTCTGCAGGGTTGTTGCTCTCTCATCTCACTCCTCTCTTTACTGCTATATTCCCGCAGCAGGTTTTTTTTTTCCCCCTTCTTAAATATGTTATCCCAGAGGCACTACCACTGTCACTGATTGGCTTGGCCTTGGCCAGCGACGGGTCCGTCTTGGAGCTGGCTGGAACTGGCTCTATCAGACATGGGGGAAGCTTCTAGCAGCTTCTCACAGAAGCCACCCCTGTAGCCCCCCTGTAGCCCCCCTGCTACCAAAACCTTGCCACGCAAACCCAATACAAGATACAATCTGATATGCATTTGGTCTGCTGAGCTGCTTTAAAGAGATAGCATTTGTATGTGAGATTTGATCCTAGGGTGCTTTTGGTATACCAGCTTTATAATGGTTGCCAACAGCCGACTACTCATAAAGATGTTAAGCTACAGGTTATTCCAAGCCTGGAAATAAATGAACTCCCTCCAATATACTGGGCTTCCTCATTTCTTCCATCACTCATCTCTGGCAGAAGTGTTAGCGTCAAGACCCTTGACAATTTTCATGTTTCTGGCCACAGATGTCCTCAGCACATTAAAGCTGTTTTGAGATAGTTGTGGTGAATATATTTAGTTCTGTCCTTGCCTGTGGGATACCAGACTTGTCCAGACGTGTTGGTGCCAAGTGCAGAGGTCACCGTGGGTCAGCGGGGAGTGTTGGGGTTTGACTTGAGCAAAATGCTTATCTTGCAAAAACAGACATGATGGGTTGCTGATCTGAGTGATGCCTGGGGTGAGACGAAGGTCTCACAGCCTGATGTTGTTTCAGTAAAGCCAGACAGACTCCCCCGTACATCTGTACTGACTCCCCTGCCCTGTGCTGAACCGTTGAGCCCCACTGACCTTCCAGAATTGACAACCCTTGCTAAGAGCCAATTGGCACACGATAATTGACTTAGTCCCACTCGCCAAGAGTATAAATCTGGCATTTAGAATCCTCTATTTTGAGGATGAGAACTCCAAATACCGGAAGGGTTGACAGGCCTGGACCTCTCTCCTCCCCAAGCAGGGACGCCTCTGTCAGGTCCCAACTTCCTGCCCACAGCAATGCTGTGTCCCAGTTCTAGGTCCTAAACACACAGTGGCAGAGAAAAGGGAGGAGTGACTCAGGTTCGCCGATCTACTTTGTTGGAATTGAGCACAAACCGTACTAAGGTTCACAATTCAGGCATACAATTTATTCATTCAATACCTGAGCATACAAATTGTCATTCAATAACAGAAAGTTCACTAATTGCTAATCCCGCTTTGCAGTAAAAAGAAAGAGAGAAGGAGAGAGAGAGAGGAAAAGAAAGAGAGGAAAAGAGAGAGAGAGAGATCATCAGTCCGGGGTCCAGTGTTGGTCCAGCCAATGGGGGTTTCTGGTCAGTGGTCAGGGAGACCCTCCCATTGAGTCATGAGGTTCAGAAAGGACCCCCTTGCTTTCTAAACTCCTTTTCAGAGAGGAGTCTAGGTGCGGCTGGATCCAATCCTAGTCCCAGACTTGGTCAACAGTTTATGTCTAAAGGAGTATATCATGTCCTGAGAGGGCCATCCTGGATGACTCACTTTGAGATAACTGATGTTCGGGATACCCTTGGGCTAAATTAAAAGATAGAGGTAAAGGAAAGATAGAAGTAAAGGAAAGATCACCACCCTGGGTTCCAGCAATGTCTCTGGTCTGGTTCCTTTGGATGGTGGGCGCGTGCACCCAGCCCCTCTGGGTTGCGCTATTTTTAGACTAGTCTTGATATAGGGGGAACTAACACTCAAGGGTTAATAGTAGAGACATTGCTTAGTCTAAGCTCATCATGTAAGATGTAAGATGTTTAAAAAGAAAGAATGTGTTGAAGCGGTAGAACGGTTGCGCCGACCTTGCTGGGAGATAAGGGAACAATCTGTGTTCAAAGAAGGAACCTGAAAACAGGAGAAAGCAGGACAGTCATGACTGACCACCGACCTTGCTAAAGAAACCACATTGTTAAAAAACAGGAGCTTATCAGAGGGGGGAGAATGAATTCCGGGCTCCTTGTCAAAAGAACCGGTTTCATCAAGTTTTGCGGCGAAGGTGAAAAGTGCACAGCAAGGAAGACATACGGCCTTCATCCCCGCGACCCCGACCCACGACCACCAGGAGGCACTGCGCGTGCGCAACTGGGAGGAGTTAAAGGCAGCGAACTCATTTTAATAAAGACCGCCTTTTCGGGGAAAGTTTATGAATATGTATAGGCGTATGATGAATATGTAACACTTTGCTGCATAAATACCAGGCGAACTGCCGCGGTGGCAGCGGGCATGATTGTGGTGGGGCGATTTCCCCCCCGTGCCGCTCAGCGCTGGATAAACATACCTACTTTACAAGTTGTGGAGTCTGCTTTCCGCACGTCAGTTTGGCGAGCCAGGCAGGAGGACTCTGCTCGGCTGCGGGATCGACTGCGGAGCGGACGCCCCTAGGCGCGCCCCGAGCACTTTCCTCGGAGGAGCCTCCACTCCCAGCTGCTCACCGCGGGAGTAGACAACAACCTCCTGAAGCCGCGGATAAACGGTATGTTTTACAAGGGGGCCAGTAAGTCGTACGCTTGGCCGGGGCCGCTGGTAAACCGCGCAGAGACGTCTGGCGTGCAGCATAGTCCCCGTATGGGAGGAGGGTACCCTAAATGGTAACAGGGGGATTCGCTGACCGATAGAGCGGCCGCTAGCGATCTTGGGAGTAAATCGAGTGAATCCGAGGTTACCGCTGCATCCCAGTATCGGGAGCCAGGACGGACCTGCTAATGACTGTATAAGAAGCAGGAGAAGGGTAAGCGGGCCTCTCAAAATTGTGCAGCTGCTGGAGGGATACTAACTGGAGTGATAATTGTATGTCTTATTTGTAAATGCCTGGGTATTTTATGTTAAAAGCATTTGTGTGTGTTGTGGGTGTGTGTGTTTGAGACGCAGCGCTGCTGCGAAGCGAGTGAGAGTCCTGATTTGTGGTTCCGTGACTCTGTGTGGGTCCTGTTGAAGAAAAAAAAAAAAGAAAAAGAGGTATTGGATTATCCCAGAGATTTGGGACGTTTGGGAATGAAAACGAAGCACAATAGCTAACAAGAAACAATCTAGAAAATAAGCATAAGGAATCAGAAGAGATGGGTAACACTCAGAATAAGGGTATTTTAAAGAAAAGCCCCCTTGGTTGTATATTGACACATTGGAGGGATATTGTTGGAACCGGGGGTACAGAGAATAAGAAGACTCTCATTAAATATTGTAATCAATGGTGGCCGATTTATAAGCTGGAAGATGGAACTAAGTGGCCACTTAATGGGTCAATTGATTATAACACTATCTTGCAATTAATGTTGTTTTAAGGAGAGAAGGAAAATGGGATGAAGTGTCATATGCAGATATGTTTTTCACCCTCCGAAATCACCCGGAGTGGCAAAGGGACTGTGGAATGGTGCTGCCACAGGACCCTATGGTACTCGCCCTCGAGCGGGAAAATAACAAAGAACTTAAAGGTAAACTGAAGCGGTGTTGCTCGGCATGTAGTATCGGACAAAGGTGTACTAAAATAGATAAAATTCACCGGGCATCAGAACAAGATCTAACTGATTTGCTTAAGCCTCCCCCTCGATCACAGAAACAGGATGTGGACTTGGATGAGACCTCCACCCCCCCGGACAGCCCTGTATCCTTCCGTACCAGAAAATAGTCTGCCCTAACAGTCTTACAGGCACCTCTCCGAGAGGCGGTAGGGCCGGATGGCAGGACGATGTTAATTAAGGTACCTTTTTCCACCACTGATTTAGAGGCATGGAAAAGGGTTGCCAAGGATTACAGGAATGATCCGGTAAGTGTAACCAAACATTTTCAGTTTGTTGTAAAACAACATAACCCCGATTGGAATGACATACAGTTATTATTAGAATGTATGACTGAGACGGAAAAACAATTAATTTTAAAAGCTGCAGGGGATTTGGCTGAGGATCATTATAAAACTACGGGAGGAGATGTTAAAGAATACCTCCCCCTTCAAGATCCAAAATGGGATGCAAACAGGTCTGCAGAGATGGAGAAATTGCAGGCATACCAAGGGTGGATTTCAAAAGGAATGGAGAGAGCCATTCCCAAAACCATAAATTGGTCAGCATTATATGCAATCAGACAAGGTCCTTCCGAGTCACCATCTGAATTCTTGGATCGACTAAGGGACGTAATGCGCCGTAACACACCGCTGGATCCTGGGTCAGAGGTAGGAATACAACAACTAGTCTCTTTGTTCTTAGGTCAGTCTACAGGACATATTAGGCGTAAGCTCCAAAAGCTACGTCCTACAGAGGGAAGGAACCTAGAAGTATTGCTGGATGAAGCATGGAGAGTGTTCAGTAATAGAGAGGAAAATTACAGACGGGGACAGAGAAGGATGGTGGCGGTCGTCAGGGAGGAGGAAGAAAGAAAACCCAGACAAGGACCGCCTCGACTAGGCAGGGATCAATGTGCTTTATGCAAAAGATTTGGTCACTGGAAAAATGATTGTCCGGAAAAGCGGAAAAATAAGGAGAAGGGACGAAACAATCAGAAAGGAAGAATAGTGGCCCAGTTGAAGGAAGACTGACAGGAACCTGGGGAATCCACCCTAGCGGATCCACTGGTTATAATAAAGCTAGGGAAAAAAACAAAAGGAGGTAGAGTTTCTGGTTGACACAGGGGCAACATATTCGGTTTTAAATCAAGCCTTGATGCCCCTGGGAAATGACTATATCATGGTAAAAGGGGCAACTGGCCAAAGTGAAAAGGCATATTTTTGTGACCCTCTGAGATATGAATTGGGAAAACAATGGGGCATTCACAGATTCCTGTACATGCCCAACTCCCCGAAAGCACTTTTGGGGAGAGATTTATTGGAACAATTGGGAGCAGTAATTAAATTTGAAAAGGGAGAGATTACTCTGGAGGTAAATGACCAGCAGTATATCCAAATAATGAGTTTATCCTTAGCTAGTATTCCCACAGAAGGAGAAATCAGCGAAGAGATTATGGACCAGGTATACCCTGGGGTATGGGCCACCGATGCGCCCGGAAAAGCAAAAAATGCTCCACCTGTTGAGGTCAAACTCAAGGAAGGACGACAGCCGGTAAGAATCAAACAGTATCCCCTGAAGAAGGAGGACAGGGAGGGAATTCGGCCAGTAATAGAAAAAAATTTTTTACAACTGGGATTACTAAGGGAATGTGAATCCGATTTTAACACTCCCATATTACCTGTCCGTAAACCCAACGGGTCATACCGGGTGGTCCAGGACCTCCGGGCTGTAAATAAGATAACTGAAGACCTCTACCCGGTGGTGGCGAATCCATATACCTTGCTGACTGTATTGACACCTGAACTAACCTGGTTTACTGTTTTAGACCCGAAGGATGCCTTCTTTTGCCTCCCTCTCCATAAAGCCAGCCAGAAAATATTTGCATTTGAATGGGAAAACCCTAAAAGCGGGTGTAAAACTCAGCTTACTTGGACGGTGTTACCACAAGGGTTCAAAACCAGCCCTACTATATTTGGTAATCAACTCGCAAGAGATCTTGAGTCCTGGGAAGCCCTGCCTGAGGAAGGGAAACTGTTACAATATGTGGACGATATCCTGATTGCCAACAAAACAAAGGATGCTTGTATGATCTGGACAGTGAGTCTGCTAAATTTTTTGGGGCTCCAGGGATACCGGGTATCTAAGAAGAAGGCCCAAGTAATGCAGCGTAAGGTGATTTATCTGGGCTATGAAATCAGTGCTGGACAAAGGACTTTGGGACAGGCCCGGAAAGAGACAATATGCCAAACTCCGAGACCACAAACAGTGAAAGAATTACGAACTTTTCTGGGGATGACTGGGTGGTGCTGACTATGGATTTATAACTATGGACTGCTTGTTAAACCTCTGTACACACTAACAGCCTCTGGACAGGAGCACCTGAAATGGAACAAAGAGACCATACAGGCCTTTGAGCTGCTAAAAAAGGCCCTGATGTCGGCCCCAGCCTTAGGACTCCCAGATGTGAGTAAGCCGTTTTTCCTTTTTCCCCACGAGAAGCAGGGGATTGCCCTAGGAATATTAGCACAAGATCTGGGCCCGTATCGACAAGGAGTTGCCTACTTTTCCAAACAATTGGATGCAACTGCAAAGGATTGGCCTGGATGCTTGCGAGCGGTCGCGGCCATAGTACTAAACATCCAGGAAGCCCGAAAATTCACCCTGGGCCAGAAAATGACTGTGTTGGTGTCTCATACAGTATCTGCAGTATTAGAAGCGAAAGGTGGACACTGGCTTTCCCCACAAAGATTCTTGAGATATCAGGCTATAATGGTAGAACAAGATGATGTGGAAATTGTAGTCACTAACATTGTCAATCCAGCCTCTTTCCTCAGTGGAAACACAGGGGAACTAGTGCATCATGGCTGTCTGGAGACCATCGAAGCAACATATTTGAGCCATTCGGACCTGAGAGACAGTCCTATGGAAAACATGGAAAACTGGTTCACGGATGGAAGCAGCTATGTCCTAAGCGGTGAAAGGTATGCCGGGTATGCCATTACCACCAGTCAGGAAGTAATAGAGTCAGGGCCTTTGCACATGAACACCTCAGCACAGAAGGCAGAAATAATTGCTCTGACCCGTGCCTTGGAATTGGCCCAAGGCAAAGCTGTGAATATCTATACAGACTCGAAATATGCTTTTGGAGTCGTACACGCGCATGGAGCAATCTGGAAGGAGAGAGGATTATTGAACTCACAGGGAAAAAAACATCAAGCATGCAGAGGAGATCCTGAAACTGTTGGAGGCAGTCCAACTCCCTGAGAAAGTGGCGATCATGCACATTAAGGCACACCAGAAAGTAAACTCGGAGTTGGAAAGAGGAAATGAGCTGGCGGACAGAGAGGCAAAACAGGCAGCCAAAGCAAAGGTAAAAACAGAAGGGGCTTTGATCCCTGACGGGCGAATCTCCCTAGAAGGTAAGCCAGAATATACCAAGGAAGATCAGAAGCTCATCACAGATCTAGAAGGATCATATAATAAAGAGGGGTGGGCTCTCACCCCACAAGGGAAACTAATCATTCCCTCTTATCTAGTATGGTCTCTGATAAGGGAAGAACATAGGAAGAGACATTGGGGAGCAGAGGCCCTATATAAACACCTAATTAGAGAGATTGTAGCTAGGAATTTATACGCCACTGTGAGACAAGTGACTCAGCAGCGTGATCTCTGCCTCCAGACTAATCCAAAGAATACCCCCAAACCAGAAATGGGCCAAATTGGGAAAGGCAACGGGCCTGGGCAACAATGGCAGATTGATTTTTCAGAACTCCCAAGAAAAGGGGGGTATTGATATTTATTGGTGTTAACTGATACCTTTTCAGGTTGGCCAGAAGCATACCCTACCAGGACAGCCAAGGCTCGGGAGGTAACCAGAATATTAATACAAGAGATAATACCACGTTTTGGGGTCCCAGCAACCATATCTTCTGATAGAGGACCACATTTCATCTCAAAAGTAGTACAACAAATTAGCCACCATTTGGGTATAGATTGGCAGCTTCATACCCCATATCGCCCTCAGTCGAGTGGCCAAGTAGAAAAAATGAACCACTTTTAATTAAACAGCAGATTGTGAAATTGGGACAGGAGACGAACTTGGCCTGGCCTCAGTCTCTTCCTTTGGCTCTCTTGCGCATACGAACTAGGCCAAGAGCAAAAGAAGGACTGAGCCCTTTTGAAATTTTGTATGGACGACCCTATGGAATACAGAAAGGGATGTCCACACAAACTGGGGATGAAATCATGACCTCCTACATGGTGGCATTAGGCAAACAACTCAGTAAAATTGAGAAACATGTGGTTGGGACTCGAAGCAGGGGTTTGGATAGGCCTGTACATAACATACAACCTGGAGACTATGTGTATATAAAGTCTCTTACAGAAAAGACTTTGGAGCCGCAGTGGGAAGGACCATTCCAGGTACTCCTCACCTCCTTCACAGCGATCAAAATCAAGGAGCAGAGCGCCTGGATCCATCACACCAGAGCGAAAAAGGCACATAAATCTCCATGGAAGGTCACGCAAGTCCAACTAGGAAAATTATTCTTCTCTCGGTCGTAATTATAATTCAGGTTTGGGAGAGCACTTCTAGCCAAAATAATAATGGGCGGCAGCCTTGGTCTCAAGATACAGGATCCATGGGGAAACAGTTTGCTCGAAAGAATTTAAATCTAGCCACCGTGGTTATGCATGGAAGACAAGTATATTTAAAAGAAGAATGGAGTGAGGATATAAAGGGAATTTATCAACTTCAAGGAACTGTAGGAGAAGAAATCAAAGTAGGATGCCGAATGGTTAATGGGATCACCCATAAAAAGGCATCCCAAATTACTATCTCAGATACTCCTACAAATAAGAGCACAAAGGTCTGTACTTCCAGAGAATTAGATTGCTGGCATAACTTTACATTAGTACGGACCATTGAGGTGGTTTGTCTCTGGCCTATGATACTATTGGACTCTCATTCAAATTTAAAATAAATGCCATAGCTAGGCCGTTACAACAGTCACACACCATAGAAAAGATGCATTTCCCACACAACCTACGCCAGCACTCAAGCTCGAACCCAGAATTTATGAGATTGGTCCGTATGTAATAAGAAACACAGGCCAACAGCAAATGCTGTTTAACCCGGAATGGTCTCTTAAACAAGTTGAGTTGCTGATGCAAAACAATGTTTCAGAAATTCAACCAGCCTGTTCTCCTTTTTTACGAACCTCTTACGAGGGGTGGACCACCTGGCTAGCAACAGCAACTTTTCAAAGACGAATATCAAGAGACCTGACTGGTGTTTTAGGAACAGGGCTGGGGGTTCTGAATAGCATAGACTCAGAGATGATAATGAATAAATTGGCTACCTCCACTGCCGAGTTGACAAAGTTACAACAGCCTTTACAATCTTCCCTATTGGCTTTGGGAACTCATCAGTGGCAAGTGTCAAAAGTGTTACAAGATTGGGAAAAAACAAACATAGGAGATCACGGATTAATTATAGATGCACTTGGCGGGCTCCAAAGTAACGTCTCTTTAGCTCTCAGCTGTATCCAGGCTCAGTTGTGGATGCAATTAGTGACTACTTCAATCATAAGAGAAGGCGAAGAGGGGATCTTTCCCACTGAAATCCAGAAAATAATCTGGGACAAGGCTACTGACTTTGAGAGAAGACTCCAGTCCTGGTGGAATTTGGTAAACTTTACCTATGACCCCACTACAAACACAGTTACAACATTTGTGTTAACTATTCGCAATGCGTCAATATACGTAATTCACCCTATTGTAGCGTTAGGATTAAATCACAACGGGACTTTACTCTATCCTTCTGAGCATAGAACGTGGGCCCGGAAAGTAGCAAATAAATGGCAAACAGTAGACCTGGAATCCTGCATTGTACGAGAACAACAAGGGTTCATTTGTGAGAGTAACGCCATCAGTGCACAAGATATTTGTCTTGACACTGACCAGAAAGTCTGCCATTTTGAAGTTCATCCTAATGATGACCTTAAAACCTTATTAATATACGCTGGCAAAGGTTGTGTATGTTTGAGAACTGCTTGTAGTTTTATATCTGTAGAGAACACAGAAGTAGACACCAGGAATCACTCGAATTTTTGTATTTGCAATTTTACGAAAATCATTGGATGTGACTTTAATTATTCCACTCCAGTCATATCCCATCAGATTTTTAAATCTAACTATACATTAATCCACGAATTAGTGCCTACATCCATCGGGATAGACTTAAATCTAACTAAGAAATTATTACAGCATCAAGGTCTAATACGGACACTAGAGGAGATCAAAAGCAATGGACAGGAAACTTGGATAACAGTCTATCATGATGTAGGTGAAATAAAAGAAGTTCTAAAAAGAGTAGATGGGATTAGTAAATGGTGAGATACACTTTTCGATGGTCACCCACTGCTACAGGCATCCTTAATAAGTTGTGTCACCCTATTGTTGTTCTCCTAATTCTGAGCTTGATTAGTATTGTTTTATCTATAGTGCTATATGTTTTAAACTGGCAAATGCTAAAGCAAATGAGGCATTTGATATATGCTCATCAGCAAATCGAAGTAGGCAAAAATCTTATAAAGAACCTAGAAAGAAATGGAATAATATGAAAGGCATTAATATGAAGTAAATGAATTTACTAACTTTTTAGAAAAGGGGGGATTGATATTGCTCTGAGACGTGCTGGCTACACTGCAGCACGCTTGAAGACTCATGGAGATGCGCCTGGGGATTCTGAGGTGATAGGAACCAAGAGAGAAGCACCAGTGGAAGATCTCAAGGGAGTCAAGGGATGTCCCTCCATGAAGGAGACACGGCCGACAGCCCAGCTGAAAGGCCTCTACACAAATGCCCGCAGCATGGGCAACAAACAGGAAGAGTTAGAAGCCACCGTGCTGCTGGAAGGCTATGACCTAGTAGCCATTACAGAAACTTGGTGGGACGAATCCCATGACTGGAGCGCGGCTATCGATGGCTATCGGCTGTTCAGAAAGGACAGGCGAGGAAAGAGGGGCGGAGGCGTTGCCCTCTACATCAAGAAAGGGATTGAGTGCGAGGAGCTGTCTCTGAGGAATAACCATGAGCAGGTTGAAAGCTTATGGGTAAGAATCAGAGACCGAGGCAACAATGGGAACCTTGTGGTTGGGGTCTACTACAGGCCGCCTGACCAAGGGGAGCCTATTGACGAAGCCTTCTTGCTCCAGCTACGGGAGGCATCGCGCTCGCAGGCTCTCGTCCTGCTGGGGGACTTCAACCACCCTGACATCTGCTGGA
Organism: Phoenicopterus ruber ruber; assembly: GCA_009819775.1. Lineage (NCBI taxonomy): Eukaryota > Metazoa > Chordata > Aves > Phoenicopteriformes > Phoenicopteridae > Phoenicopterus > Phoenicopterus ruber. Next base: position 1,930,428 of record CM020247.1, on the reverse strand, counting down.
AAAGCAGCACGGCGAGCTGTAGGCAATCCAGGAGACTCCTGGAATGCATGGAGGACAACTTCCTAAGCCAGGTAATAGACAGCCCCACCAGAGGGGATGCTATACTGGACCTGATGGTCACCAACGCGAGCGAGCTAATCGGTGACGTCGGGATTGGAGGCAGCCTGGGCTGCAGTGATCATGCGCTGGTGGAGTTCACAATCCTGAGGGATATGGGTCACAGGAAGAGCAAAGTCAGGACCCTGAATTTTAGGAAAGCAAACTTCCAGCTCTTCAAGGAGTTAGTCAATAGGACCCCCTGGGAAAGTGTCCTCAGGGACAAGGGAGTGGAACAGAGCTGGCAGATCTTTAAGGAGGCTTTCCATAGAGTGCAAGAGCTCTCGATCCCCAGGTGCAAGAAAACGAGCAAAGGTGGCAAGAGACCAGCATGGCTGAGTTGAGACCTGCTGGTCAAACTAAAAGGCAAAAAGGAAATGCATAGGCAGTGGAAGCAGGGACGGGTATCCTGGGAAGAGTATAGGGACGCTGCCCGCTTATGTAGGGACGGGGTCAGGAAGGCCAAGGCGCGGCTAGAGCTGAACTTGGCAAGGGATGCAAAGAATAATAAGAAGGCCTTCTACAGGTATGTCAACCAGAAAAGGAAGGTGAAAGAAAGCGTACCCCCCCTGAAGAGCAGGAGCGGCAAACTAGTGTCAACGGACAAGGAGAAGGCTGAGGTACTCAATGACTTTTTTGCCTCAGTCTTCACTGGCAACCTCTCCTCCCACACCTCTCGAGTAGATGGACTGCAAGACAGGGACTGGGGGAGCAAAGTCCCTCCCATGGTAAGAGAAGACCAGGTTTGTGACCACCTGAAGAACCTGAACATACATAAGTCTATGGGACCTGACGAGATGCATCCCAGAGTCCTGAAGGAATTGGCTGATGTAGTTGCCAAGCCACTCTCCATGATATTTGAAAAGTCATGGCAGTCAGGCGAAGTCCCTGGGGACTGGAAAAAAGGAAATGTAGTACCCATTTTTAAAAAGGGTAGGAAGGAGGACCCTGGGAACTACTGACCTGTCAGCCTCACCTCTGTGCCTGGGAAGATCATGGAACAGATGCTCCTAGAAACGATGCTGAGGCACATGGAGGACAGGGAGGTGATTGGAGACAGCCAGCATGGCTTCACCAGGGGCAAGTCCTGCCTGACCAACCTAGTGGCCTTCTACGATGGAGTGACTGCATCAGTGGACAAGGGCATAGCGACCGATGTCATCTATCTGGACTTCTGTAAGGCCTTTGACACGGTCCCCCACAACATCCTTCTCTCGAAACTGGAGAGATATGGATGTGATGGGTGGACTATTTGGTGGATGAGGAATTGGTTGAATGGTCGCATCCAGCGGGTAGTGGTCAATGGCTCAACGTCCAGATGGAGACCGGTGACTAGTGGTGTCCCTCAAGGGTCTGTATTGGGGCCGGTCCTTTTTAACATCTTCATCAATGACATAGACAGCGGGATCGAGTGCACCCTCAGCAAGTTCGCGGACGACACCAAGCTGAGTGGTGCGGTGGATACGCTTGAGGGTCGGGATGCCATCCAGAGGGACCTGGACAGGCTTGAGAGGTGGGTCCGGGCGAACCTTATGAGGTTCAACAAGGACAAATGCAGAGTCCTGCACCTGGGTCGGAGCAACCCCCGGTATCAGTACAGGCTGGGGGATGCAGGGATGGAGAGCAGCCCTGCCGAGAAGGACTTGGGGGTGCTGGTGGATGAAGGGCTGGACATGAGCCAACAATGTGCACTGGCAGCCCAGAAAGCCAACCGTATCCTGGGCTGCATCAAAAGAAGCGTGGCCAGCAGGTCGAGAGAGGTGATTCTGCCCCTCTACTCTGCCCTGGTGAGACCCCACCTCGAGTACTGCGTCCAGCTCTGGGCCCCTCAACATAAGAAGGACGTGGACCTGCTGGAGCGGGTCCAGAGGAGGGCCACAAGGATGATCAGAGGAATGGAGCACCTCTCCTACGAAGACAGGCTGAGAGAGTTGGGCCTGTTCAGCCTGGAGAAGAGAAGGCTCCGGGGAGACCTTATTGCAGCCTTTCAGTACTTGAAGGGGGCCTATAGGAAAAATGGGGAGAAACTTTTTAGCAGGGCCTGTTGTGACAGGACAAGGGGTAATGGTTTTAAACTAAAGGAGGGGAGATATAGGCTGGAAATCAGAAAGAAGTTTTTCACAATGCGGGTGGTGAAGCACTGGAACAGGTTGCCCAGAGAGGTAGTAGAAGCCCCATCCCTGGAAGCATTCAAGGTCAAGCTGGACGGGGCTCTGAGCAACCTGATCTAGTGAGGTTGTCCCTGCTCATTGCAGGGGGTTTGGACTAGATGGCCTTTAAAGGTCCCTTCCAACCCAAACGATTCTATGATTCTATGATATAGGGGGAACTAACACTCAAGGGTTAATAGTAGAGACATTGCTTAGTCTAAGCTCATCATGTAAGATGTAAGATGTTTAAAAAGAAAGAATGTGTTGAAGCGGTAGAACGGTTGCGCCGACCTTGCTGGGAGATAAGGGAACAATCTGTGTTCAAAGAAGGAACCTGAAAACAGGAGAAAGCAGGACAGTCATGACTGACCACCGACCTTGCTAAAGAAACCACATTGTTAAAAAACAGGAGCTTATCAGAGGGGGGAGAATGAATTCCGGGCTCCTTGTCAAAAGAACCGGTTTCATCAAGTTTTGCGGTAAAGGTAAAAAGTGCACAGCGAGGAAAACATACGGCCTTCATCCCTGAGACCCCGGCCCACGACCACCAGGAGGCACTGCGCGTGCGCAACTGGGAGGAGTTAAAGGCAGCGAACTCATTTTAATAAAGACCGCCTTTTCGGGGAAAGTTTATGAATATGTATAGGCGTATGATGAATATGTAACACTTTGCTGCATAAATACCAGGCGAACTGCCGCGGTGGCAGCGGGCATGATTGTGGTGGGGCGATTTCCCCCCCGTGCCGCTCAGCGCTGAATAAACATACCTACTTTACAACTTTACAAGTTGTGGAGTCTGCTTTCCGCACGTCAGTCTCTGTCTCCAGTCCTGCTTCTTATGCTAATTACTTCGCACACGTAGTCTGTTGTTCTTGAACCTTCTCGAAAGGAGTTGGGAGTTTTGGGGGGTTGGGGGGTTTGAGGCTAGTGATTTCGGTGCTGCCCCCACCCCCGTCAGAGATGCAGGGGCGATGCTGTCTCAGGCTTGCTTGTTTTTTAAACAATTACTCAAGATAAGGCCCAGAAATCACTGTCCTGCCTCAAGATCCTCCCTTCCAACTGCACCTTATCTGTTAGTGTGATAACATTCCTTCACACCAGGTCCTCCTTTGCTGACTGAGACATTAACTCTTTCAGCTTTTCAGTCTCTTACAGCCTCTTTGGTAAGATTTGCGCCTCTGACTATGTTGGATGTTACCCGGGAAAGTATCGTGAACAAAAGTGCTGAACTATGAATTCGAGCTCGATTTTTGCAGTAAGTGTATTTATCAATGGCAATTCCGAATTTGTTATATCTGTCGCTTTAATAAATCATCTATCTTTTCAACTTTGCGAAGCTGTCTCAGTGAAAGTCCTTGAGAGGGCTCTGACAGGCAAACGTTGACTCTGATAAGTGGCTACACACACAATCCTTTAGACATAAACCGTTGACCAAGTCTGAGACTAAGACTGGACCTAGCCACACCTAGGCTACTCTCTGAGAAGGAGTTTAGAAAGCAAGGGGGTCCTTTCTGAACCTCATGACACAATGGAAGGGCCTCTCCCCACCCCAGCCACGCGTCAGACTCATATTCCTAACACGACATTGCCGTATACATTTCTGAGAGTATTCATTTCAAGCGTTTTCTTTGTGCTGCATTCATATTATCAAGGAATCAAGTGTTTCTGAATGGCTGGGATCTTCTAATCTTTTAAAGGAGTTCTGCATATTCCTGTCCTGGTTTAGGCTGGGACGAAGCTAGTTTTGTCTCCAGCAGCTACTCTGTTTTGGATTTAGTATGTGAAGAATGGTGATAGTACACTGTTGTTGTTGGTTGCTGCTAAATGATCAAGGACATTTTCCAGTTTCCCAGGCTTTGCTAATGTGCAGGTGCAAAAACTTGGGAGGGGTAGAGCCAGAATAGTTGATCCAAACTGGCCAAAGAGAGTATTCCATACCATAGACATCATGCCCGGTATAAGTGAGGGTCAGCCAGTGGGCCACTTGCCTTAAGCTTCCCTTCTGGCTGCTTTTTGTTCCCTGCTTTTCCTTTTTTCATTCGTTCAGGCCTTTTTGTTCGTTCGTTCATTCGGCTGTTTGTTCCCTCGCCTGCTTGTTCCCTCGCCTGCTTTCTCTGGAACTTGCTGTTCTGGGATAGCTGAGGCGGGGAATATCCCCGCTCCCTGACTGCTGCTCGGGACGGGCTGTATCGGTCGTCGGGTGGTGAGAAATTGTGCATCATTTGTTTTATATATTCTATAATCCTTATATATTATTATCATTATTAATATATTTTTATATTTTTCCTTTGCTGTCCTGGTGAACTCCTTTATCTCAACCCGCGAGTTTTCCTTTCTCTCCGATTCTTCTCCCCACCCCAGCGGGGAGAGGGGGATGTGAGCGAGCAGGATGCTTGGTATTCGGTTACCATCTGGGGTCAAACCACGACAGTCCTTTTTGGCACCCAACGTGGGGCTCGAGAAGGGTCCGGCTAGCTCAGCTGAGAGAGCATCAGATTGAGGGTCCAGGGTTTAAAGCCCCCGATCAGGCTCAAAGGGTTGAGATAACAACAGACTTGACCAGAGTGTGTTAAAACAATTTGTTATAAGCATCCATTGTATTACTTGAATTGTCTCTGGTCACAATGTTGTTTTATTTCTTTAGAGAGTTGTTCTCAGACTTGTATCATTCAACACCTTCCTAGCTGTTTATGCTGTTTTTCAGTATTTATGTGTGGTTTGTTACCTCTGGGCATTGGATTAAGGTTATTGCTTCGCTGTGTGGTTTAGTGTTGACTTATGGCGTGATAAAATCATTGGTGTTTAGACCAGTTTACTACCTGTATTCATATACAATGGGGGAGGGCAATGTGCAGAACAGAGCAGCAGCGACTGTTACGGCTCCGTACTTCGGGAGCAATCTGATGGGGACTATCAGTAATTATTCCTTTATTTTTTCCTTCCTGGGGGGTCAACAGAGGGAAACGTCCTCCTTTGCTTTCCCTTTCCCCCCCTGGGTAAAAATGCCTTCCTTTGCTTTCTCATTGCCCTCCTGGTTAGTTACGGGAGTTTCTGAGAATTTCTAATACCTTTGGAATGTTCGAACTGTCTTGCTACTCTTATCATTAGTAGGAATGAATTTGTGTCAAATTTTGCTTAGAAATCAGTGCAGACGTAGGCGCAGGGCCACCCCAGTTCCCTGCTACAGCCCGCATGGCCGAGCCATTCCCCGCCATTCCCTGCCGCGGCCGCCCCAGCCCCTGCTGCAGCCACCGTGGCTGCTGCCCGCCCTGTTATGGGCTTCGCGGCCGTCCCAGCCCCCGCCACGGATATCGCAGCTGCTCTAGCCCCCACCACGGGTATTGCGGTTGCCCCACTCCTGCTATGGGCACCGCATCTGTTCCAACCCCTGCTATGGGCATCGCTGCTGCCCCAGTCCCTGCTATGGGCACCGCGGCTGTTCAAGCCCCAGCTATGAGCACCGTGGCTGCTGTGATAGGTACTGCAGATCCACCCGTGCCGTTATCAGTTGCCCCTATACAAAAGAAGAAAAGCACAAGAAATCAGCTCGCGCCCCGAAAGATGAGGATGAACCAGGGACATCACAAGAAACAGGGAGAGGCAGAAGCAGAGATAATCACCTGACCCCTAACCCTGACTGAGCTGCGAGATATCCGAAAAGATTTCAGTTGTCATCAGGGTGAGCAGCTTGTCACCTGGCTGCTCCGATGCTGGGACAACAGGGCCAGTAGCCTGGAACTAGAGGGCAGGGAAGCCAGGCAGCTGGGATCCTTGTCTAAGGAAGCGGCCATTGACAGGGCAGTTGGAAGAGAGGCAGAAGCCTGCAGTCTCTGGAGGAGACTCCTGTCAGGTTGTGAGGGACAGGTATTTCTTTAAGGAAGATATTGTATGCCACCCAAGGAAGTGGATCACTATGGAGGGAGGTATCCAGTTTCTGAGAGAATTAGCTGTGCGGGAGCTGATTTATCATGACCTGGATGACCCCCGACACCCGTAGATCCAGATGAGGTCCAATGTACCCGACCCATGTGGCAGAAGTTTGTACATAGTGCACCATCGTCGTATGCCAGCTCACTGGCAACAATGGGTTGGAAAGATGATGAGGCACCACTGGTGTGCGCAGTGGCTAACCAACTCCGACAGTACGAAGACAATATCTCTTCCTCCTTACGGGCCTGTGTCTCAGCTGTGGAAACACTGGCCAAAAGATCCAAGAACCCCTTTGAAAGAATGTAATGGGAGTTTCAGGAACTCAAAGAGGATAGGTCCTACTTCCCACCTGTACGGACCAGTATCTCAGCTATTAGGAGAAATCTTCCCCTGCTCAAGAGAGACGGTACATGCGGCGATGGTACCCTGTGGTTTTACCTCCGTGACCACGGATGAGGACATGAGGAAGTGGGATGGGAAACCCACCTCAACCCTAGAGGCAAGGGTACGTGAGTTGAAAAAGAAAACAGCTACAAATAAGGGTTCTTCCAGGAAAAGTGCTTGCTCCAGTCTCCAGTGGGCAGTTCCCCAGATGGGGTAGAAGGGCTTCTGATTCGTTCTTACAAGAAATGAGAAACAGGGATGAGATTCGACCCCATGTATCCCACACGAACCCATTGGTTGGCAGCGGGTATTATAATCAGCATTAGAGGGGCCCTGCCTCCAGCCAGTGGGAGGAGAGGGACAACCGAGTTTACTGGACTGTGTGGATTCGATGGCCTGGCACATCAGCCCCCCAGAAGTACAAGGCTCTAGTGGACACTGGTGCCCAGTGCACCCTAATGCCATCAAGCTATAGAGGGGCTGAACACATTTCTGTTTCTGGAGTGACGGGGGGTCCCAAGAGTTAACTGTATTGGAGGCCGAAGTGAGCCTAACTGGGAACAAGTGGCAAAGGCACCCCACTGTGACTGGCCCATCCTTGGCATAGACTATTTCAGGAGAGGATATTTCAAGGACCCAAAAGGGTACCGGTGGGCTTTTGGTATAGCTGCTGTGGAGACAGAGGACATTAAGCAGCTGTCCACCTTGCCTGGTTTCTCAGAGGATCCTTCCGTTGTGGGGTTGCTGAGGGTCAAAGAACAACAGGTACCAATTGCTACCACAACGCTGCACCTGCAGCAATATCGCACCAGCCAAGACTCCCTGACCCCCATCCATAAACTGATTCGTTGACTGGAGAGCCAGGGAGTGATCAACAAGAATCGCTTGCCCTTTAATAGTCCTATATGGCCAGTGTGGAAATCTAATGGAGAATGGAGATTAACAGTGGAATATCATGGCTTGAATGAAGTCATGCCACCACTGAGTGCTGCCGTGCCGGACATGCTAGAACTTCAGTACGAACTGAACGTACGTTTTTCTCAATCCCTTTGGCATCAGAGTGCAGGCCGCAATTTGCTTTCACCTGGAGGGGCGTCCAGTACACCTGGAATCGACTGCCCCAGGGGTGGAAACACAGCCCCACCCTTTGCCATGGACTGATCCAGACTGCCCTGGAAAAGGGTGAAGCTCCAGAACACCTGCAATACATTGATGACATCATTGTGTGGGGCAACACAGCAGAAGACGTTTTTGAGAAAGGGAGAAAATAATCCAAATCCTTCTGAGCCGGTTTTGCCATAAAACGAGGAAACGTCAAAGGACCTGCAGAGATCCAGTTCCTAGGAATAAAATGGCAAGATGGACATCATCAGATCCCAACAGATGTGATCAACAAAATAGCAGCGATGTCTCCACCACTAACAAAAAGGAAACCCAAGCTTTCTTAGGCATTGTGGGTTTCTGGAGAATGCATATTCTAAATTGCAGTTTCATTGTAAGCCCTCTCTATCAAGTGACACGGAAGAAGAACGATTTCACATGGGGCCCTGAGCAACGACAAGCCTTTGAAGAAATTGAACAGGAGAAAGTTCATGCAGTAGCCCTTGGGCCAGTCCGGGCAGGGCCAGATGTTAAAAATGTGCTCTACACCGCAGCCGGGGAGAACGGCCCTACCTGGAGCCTCTGGCAGAGAGCACCAGGGGAGACTCGAGGTCGACCCCTGGGGTTTTGGAGCTGGGGATACAGAGGATCTGAGGCCCGCTACACTCCAACTGAAAAAGAGATCTTGGCAGCATATGAAGGGGTTCAAGCTGCTTCGGAGGTGGTTGGTACTGAAGCACAGCTCCTCCTGGCACCCTGACTGCTGGTGCTGGGCTGGATGTTCAAAGGGAGAGTCCCCTCTACACATCATGCCACCGATGCCACATGGAGTAAGTGGGTTGCACTGATCACACAGCGGGCTCAAACAGGAAACCCCAGTTGCCCCTGAATCTTGGAAGTGATCACGGACTGGCCAGAAGGCAAAGGTTTTGGAACATCACCAGAGGAAGAGGTGATGCATGCTGAAGAGGCCCCACTGTGTATTAAACTGCCAGAAGATGAGAAGCGATATGCCCTGTTCATTGACGGGTCCTGTCGTAGTGCAGGACAACATCGAAGACAGAAAGCTGCCATGTGGAGTCCTACACAACGAGTCGCAGAAGCCACTGAAGGACAAGGTGAATTGAGTCAGTTTGCAGAGGTGAAAGCCATCCACCTGGCTTTAGATATGATGAGCAGGAAAAGTGGCCAGTGCTCTACATCTATACTGATTCATGGATGGTAGTGAATGCCCTGTGGGGTGGCTACAGCAATGGAAGCAGAGCAACTGGCAGCGCAGAGGCAAACCCATCTGGGCTGCCAAATTGTGGCAAGATATTGCTGCCCGGCTAGAGAAGCTGGTTATAAAAGTACGTCATGTAGATGCCCACGTACTAAAGAGTCCAGCCACTGAGGAACATTAAAACAACCAGCAGGTGGATCAGGCTGCTAGGATTGAAGTGGCACAGGTGGATCTGGACTGGCAACATAAAGGTGAATTATTCCTAGCTTGGTGGGCCCATGACACCTCAGGCCATCAGGGAAGAGATGCAACATACTCGTGATTGAGGGGTGGACTTAACTATGGACACTATTGCACAGGTTATCCATGAGTGTGAAACATGGGCTTTAGTCAAGCAAGCCAAGCGATTAAAGCCTCTCTGGTATGGAGGACGATGGCTGAAATATAAATATGGTCAGGCCTGGCAGATTGATTATATCACACTCCCACAGACCTGCCAAGGCAAGCGCCATGTGCTTACAATGGTGGAAGCAACCACCGGATGGCTGGAAACATATCCCATGCCCCACGCCACCGCCCGGAACACTATCCTGGGCCTTGAGAAGCAAGTCTTATGGCGACATGGCACCCCAGAAAGGATTGAGTCAGACAACGGGACTCATTTCCGAAAGAACCTCCTAGACACCTGGGCCAAAGAGCATGGCATTGAGTGGGTGTATCACATCCCCTATCATGCACCAGCCTCCGGGAAAATCAAACGGTACAATGGGCTGTTAAAAACTACACTGAAAGCAATGGGTGGTGGAACCTGCAAACATTGGGATAAACATGTGGCAAAAGCCACCTGGTTAGTTAACACTAGAGGATCCACCAATCGAGCTGGCCCTGCCCAATCAAAACCTTTACGTACTGTAGAAGGAGACAAAGTTCCTGTAGTGCATGTAAAAAACATGCTAGGGAAGACAGTCTGGGTTATTCCTGCCTCAGGCAAAGGCAATTCCATTTGTGGGATTGCTTTTGCTCAAGGACCTGGGTGCACTTGGTGGGTAATGCACGAGGATGGAGAAGTCCGATGTGTACCTCATGGAGAACTGATTTTAGGTGAAAATAGCCAATAGTCTGAACTGTATGATGTTAACCACTATAATATACTGTATATAATCATTTGTATAATGTATATATGCTGTATATAATCATGTATAATCATATAGTATACTGTATATAATCATTTCTGTAGTTGTGTTCTATATCCAAGGTATTACAGTAAGAATCACCCGAACCAATGAAGAGTGAACTCTGATGAAACCAAGCAAAGTGCAGCAGTGATGGACTAACTTCAACAACTGTCACACAATCGAGATCGACATCCTCGACCTGCCAGCTGTGGACCAGCTACACCAGCCATGCTAGATACACCGGCTATAAGTTCTAGATGCAGCATGCAACAATCCAACACTGCACACCATCTCTCCTGCCCTGAAAGACTGTCAAGACAGATGGAACCCGAAATCATGGACTAAGTGAACTCAATAGACATTTTGGAGGGATGGTCCATAGACTAAGGGAACGATATCTGTGTGTATATATCAAAGACAAAAAGTGGCAGTGATTAACTGGAAGATGAGAGACCTGAGCATGACATAAATGGTATGGAATAAGGGTGGATACTGTCCTGGTTTAGGCCAGGACGGAGCTAGTTTTGTCTTCAGCAGCTCCTGTGTTTTGGATTTAGTATGTGAAGAATGGTGATAGTACACTGTTGTTGTTGGTTGCTGCTAAACGATCAAGGACATTTTCCAGTTTCCCAGGTTCTGCTGACGTGCGGATGCAAAAACTTGGGAGGGGTAGAGCCAGAATAGTTGATCCAAACTGGCCAAAGAGAGTATTCCATACCATAGACGTCATGCCCAGTATAAGTGAGGGTCGGCTGGTGGGCCACTAGCTTTTTAGACCCTTAACTTGCCTTAATCGTTGAGCTTCCCTTCGGGTTGCTTTTTATTTTCCTGTTTTTCCTTTTTTTCTTTTTTCCTTCGTTTGTTCGGCTGTTTGTTCCCTCGCCTGCTCTCTCTGGAACTTGCTGCTCTGGGATAGCTGAGGCGGGGAATACCCCTGCTCCCTGACTGCTGCTCGGGATGGGCTGTATCAGTCGGGTGGTGAGAAATTGTTCATCGTTTGTTTTATATCTTCTATTATCCTTATAATATTATCATTTTCATTATTAATATATTTATATTTTTCCCTTGCTGTCCTGGTGAACTGTTTTTATCTCAACCCGCGAGTTTTTTTTCTCTCCGTTTCTCCTCCCCACCCCACCGGGGACGGGGGAGTGAGTGAGTGGCTGCGTGGTATTTTGGTTACAATTTGGGATTAAACCACGACAGTCCTATGCACAGTGCTTTGAGAAAGTACCAGGATTAACTGTAATAGTTTCGGACTCTGCATTGAGTGCAGTGGGTTTTGATGTATTTCTCAAAAAAATCCCCTTGCATTAGGATCTGATGCAAAGGACTAGAATACATGCCATCTAGCCTGAAACGTTATTTGTATATATATTAACTTTAGAAAGGTTTACTCCCTGCATTGGTTTTCTCTGCGACAAAGGAGACTTCAAGTCTATCCTGCTGAATAAGCAGCAATTAGATTAAGAAATGTAATATTAAAAGTATCATTATCTTTGTTTTGGATTTAAATGAGGAGGTTAAGAATGAAATGAGCATTATTCCTGATACAACAAATCTGTTCTGTTAGGGCTGATATGAATGCATTTTTTTATTCCTTACACAAACAGCCCTCCAAACCTGCCTTTATTTAGGTTCTGTTAGTGATTTCCTAATCTAGGCAGGTGGATAAAGTTACCATTGATTTGAAATATATATTTTAACTGAGACACATAATGGAGATAAAAATGCTATCCTCTGTCCTTCTTGTGAATAGCTTCCATATATTTCCATTAGATTTGAAAGACTCCATCCCACACCCTAAATATGTTAAGTTTTAAAGCCCTAGTGCGGTTATTGTCATGATGTTCTAAGACTATAAGACAAGCAGTATTCATAAATGTACCAACTAACACTTGAAGAAAAGAAACTGAACAACAATTCATAAGGTTTGGGATATGCAAATCTTTCTCAGCACCTCTTCAGGACATAATAGGGGAGATTGCATACTCAGAAGTGCATGTTTTTTTTCTCCAGCTGCATTACTTACTCTGATAAAAGATTTTACCTCTTCCTTCCTTGTATTTCAAAGGCAGTTGCACACCTGAAGAATCTTTCAAAGACAATTACTTAAAATATATCCATCAGTAAGAAAATTCTGTGTTCCTGTTAGGTGTAAAAAAAAGAAGTGTTTGAATCTCAGCTAAAACAGAACAGGATTTGATCTGAATCAAAGATCGGCCAGGGAGCTGAGACCACATGGTAACACCAAGTATATCTTATGAGGAATGAGATGCTGGACTGAGATGTTGATATGCCAATCCATAAAGCCAAAACTGAAATGTACAGGGGTATGAAGAATGGTGTGATGAATACAGATTATGCCTTACCATTCCACTTCATTGCACTGCTGAGTTAGCCTGACTTTTAATTCATAAAAGTCTGTACTAGTCAGATATCTAAGTGGATATCAAAGAGAGAAGCTTTAATAGTGAACTATTGCACATATGCATAAGAAGAGTGTTTCTTTAAAAACAGCAGCTTTCCAGGGCCAAATCCACAGCTGAGGTAGATTTTCTTGGGTTGGAGGCAAGCCAAACAATTTGGGATGCTCCTTCAACAATGCAGAAATCTCAGGCTCTGCTCAATGAGCCTGATTTTGCTCTGCCTATGAGTTGCTGTAAGAAGGGAGCAAGCCTGCTCCTGGTAAGGGAATCAAGTTTGGGGTCAGACTCATATGAACTGACTCCAGCTCCAGCAGAGTAGCTGTGGATGAAGCACAGTGTTATAACTGATGGAAAAATACAAATGACAATGTGTAATTTGTAATGAATGATTCCACCTGCTTCACATTGCACAGACCCCATTCCTCACATAATTGTTAAAATTATTAATAGGCATCTTACTACATAAAGTGGAGGGTGGCATTTGGAGCAAGAGAGGGAGGTCTTGCTGGAGGCTGAGACGACTGCACTGTGCTGCCTTGCTCTCACCTGCTCACCGCAGCAGTGTGCAGATCTCACCAATGCTAGTGTAAGAAAGCTGCAAGATATGTTTAATTGCTAATTTACTAAGTGAATTTTTGTATTAATGATATTTTCATCAAGAATGTCCAATTCCAATATTTGTTCCCCTCAAAATAATTGTTTCTTGGAAACATCTATTTTTGCCATAAGTAGAACAAATGCACCAAGACAACCAGATATAACAATGGCAGAGCCTAAGGCATGTGATGCTTTTAGTGTAAACTGTGCTGACAACTAAAATGCGTTCTTTTTCGTGACTAAATAAAAAAGAAAAATGCGAGGTTTTCTCTAGTATTTCAGTTAATGTACTGGGAACATTTTAGTGGAGCTTGAATCTTGCAGGGACTAGCAAATATTCTGTGCAAGCTGACCAGATTCCTGCATTAATGGACTGGCTGCTGTACAAACTGAGCCTCCTGTATGAAAATAGACACAGTTTTAAAGAGATTACTCAGCAAATCTTAATTTTCAACAATGAAATAAACAGTATAGTCAAGAAACACCTTCCCAAATCTTTGTAGTGTTCGCATTACAATAGCAGACAAGAGCATATGAGGGAAAATGATATTCACATACACTGGTAATTCCTGGGTTCCTGAAAAAATGTACAGTTATTTCAGGGAACTTTATATTTTGCATGTTGGATACTAACAGTGCTCTAACTTTTAGCCCCAAATAAAGGGAAAAGCCTGAAGAGTTGTGGTGTTTATGGAACATGGATTTGACCTTATATCATAGAATCATAGAATAGTTTGGGTTGGAAGGGACCTTTAAAGGTCATCTAGTCCAACCCTTCTGCAATAAGCAGGGACATCCTCAACTAGATCAGGTTGCCCAGAGCCCCGTCCAACCTGACCTTGAATGTTTCCAGGGATGGGGCATCTACCACCTCTCTGGGCAACCTGTTCCAGTGTTTCACCACCCTCATGGTGAAAAACTTCTTCCTTATATCTAGTCTGAATCTACCCTTTTTTAGTTTAAAACCATGACCCCCTGTCCTATTGCTAGAGGTTCTACTAAAAAGTCTGTCCCCATCTTTCTTATAAGCCCCCTTTAAGTATTGAAAGGCTGCAATAAGGTCTCCCCGGAGCCTTCTCTTCTCCAGGCTGAGCAACCCCAACTCTCTCAGCCTGTCTTCATAGGAGAGGTGTTTCAGCCCTCTGATCATTTTTGTGGCCCTCCTCTGGACCCGCTCCAACAGATCCATGTCTTTCCCGTGCTGAGGGCCCCAGAGCTGGATGCAGCACTGCAGGTGGGGTCTCACGAAAGCAGAGCAGAGGGGCAGAATCACCTCCTCGACCTGCTGGCCACGCTTCTTTTGATGCAGCCCAGGATACTGTTGGCCTTCTGGGCTGCGAGCGCACATTGTTGGCTCATGTCCAGCTTTTTGTCCACCAGTATCCCCAAGTCCTTCTCGGCAGGGCTGCTCTCAATCCCTTCATCCCCCAGCCTGTATTGATACTGGGAGTTGCCCTGACCCATGTGCAGGACCTTGCATTTGTCCTTGTTGAACCTCATGAGGTTCACCCGGGCCCACTTCTCAAGCTTGTCCAGGTCCCTCTGGATGGCATTCCGTCCCTCAGGCATGTCAACCGCACCACTCAGCTTGGTGTCATCCGCAAACTTGCTGAGGGTGCACTCGATCCCACTATGTCATTGATGAAGGTATTAAACAGTACTCGTCCCAGTATGTACCCGAGGGACACCACTTGTCACCGATCTCCATCTGGATGTTGAGCCATTGACTACTACCCTCTGGATGCGACCATCCAACCAATTCCTCATCCACTGAACAGTCCACCCATCAAATCCCTATCTCTCCAATTTAGAGAGAAGGATGTTGTGGGGAACCGTGTCAAAGGCCTTACAGAAGTCCAGATAGATGACATCCGTAGCTCTTCCCTTGTCCACTGATGTAGTCACTCCATCGTAGAAGGCCACTAGGTTGGTCAGGCAGGACTTGCCCTTGGTGAAGCCATGCAGGCTGTCTCGAATCACCTCCCTGTCCTCCATGTGCCTCAGCATAGCTTCTAGGAGGATCTGTTCCATGATCTTCCCAGGCACAGAGGTGAGGCTGACAGGTCGGTAGTTCCCAGGGTCCTTCCTACGCTTTTTAAAAATGGCAATGTTTCCTTTCCAGTCCCC
The DNA here is from genome assembly GCA_009819775.1 of Phoenicopterus ruber ruber. Classification (NCBI taxonomy): domain Eukaryota; kingdom Metazoa; phylum Chordata; class Aves; order Phoenicopteriformes; family Phoenicopteridae; genus Phoenicopterus; species Phoenicopterus ruber. The sequence goes on along the minus strand of CM020247.1, from coordinate 1,915,217 downwards.
AGGGCCTTCTCCCAACTGCCATGACTTTTCAAATATCATGGAGAGTGGCTTGGCAACTACATCAGCCAATTCCCTCAGGACTCTGGGATGCATTTCATCAGGTCCCATAGACTTATGCATGTTCAGGTTCCTCAGGTGGTCACGAACCTGATCTTCTCTTACAGTGGGAGGGACTTTGCTCCCCCAGTCCCTGTCTTGCAGACCATCCACTTGAGAGGTGTGGGAAGAGAGGTTGCCAGTGAAGACTGAGGCAAAGAAGTTGTTGAGTACCTCAGCCTTCTCTTCATCTGTTGTTACCAGTTTGCCAGTTGTGTCATCGAGGGGGTACACTTCTTTGACCTTCCTTTTCTGGCTGACATACCTGTAGAAGCCTTTCTTGTTATTCTTTGCATCCCTTGCCAAGTTCAGCTCCAGCTGCGCCTTGGCCTTCCTGACCCCGTCCCTACATAACCGGGCAGCGTCCCTATACTCTTCCCAGGATACCTGTCCCTGCTTCCACTGCCTGTGCATTTCCTCCTTGCCCTTTAGTTTGACCAGCAGGTCTTGACTCAGCCATGCTGGTCTCTTGCCTCCCTTGCCCAATTTCTTGCACCTGGGGATTGAGAGCTCTTGCGCTCTATGGAAAGCCTCCTTAAAGATCTGCCAGCTCTGTTCTGCTCCCTTGTCCCTGAGGGCAGTTTCCCAGGGGGTCCTATTGACTAACTCCTTGAAGAGCTGAAAGTTTGCTTTCCTAAAATTCAGGGTCCTGACCTTACTCTTCACCTGACCCATCTCCCTCAGGACTGTGAACTCCACCAGCATGATCACTGCAGCCCAGGCTGCTTCCAGTCTTGATGTCACCTATTAGCTCACTCGCATTGGTGACCATCAGGTCCAGCATAGCATCCCCTCTGTGGGGCTGTCTGTTACCTGGCTTAAGAAGTTATCCTCCATGCATTCCAGGATTCTCCTGGATTGCCTACAGCTCGCCATGCTGTTATTCCAGCATATGTTGGGGTGGTTGAAGTCCCCCAGCAGGACGAGGGCCTGCGAGTGAAATGCCTCCTGTAGCTGGAGTAAGAAGGCTTCGTCAATAGGCTTTGTTCAAATCCCTGTTGTTCCCGTACAATGCATGCTTTAACATCGACAGTTTGCTATTTGTTTCCATTTTGTTGGGCCCATACTCTATGTTCTAATGGATAGAGTATAGCTCCATTGTGATTTAATCCTAACTCAATGATTGGGAAGATGGTATATACCGAAGCATTGCGTATGGTTAAGACAAAAGCTGTGGCCTTATTGTTGACTAGGTTCAGTAATGTCTATTTTAAATTTAAATGATAATCCTGTTGGCCCTCAAGTGGGGTCGTTTACCCGGTGTGCAAAATGCCAATATACACACAGAGTAGAGGTATTTTAATTTAATTCATATTTGCACAAAGATGGGTGCTAGGTGGTAATTCCACAAAGCTAGCACACCCGGCTAGCATACGGTTAACATTTATACACTTTGAGCAACTGTTACCAGTATTTTCACAGTTATGCTTAGTTACCCTCTTGCCCATTGGTCCTTACCTGTCTCGTCTCTAACTAAAGGCACAGCACACATTTATTTTACTACGCATGCTCTATGGGGAAGGGGCTTCTGTGAGTAGGGGGCGACTACAGCCTAGGGGTGTGATTTTTACTGTGTTAATGAGCTAAGTTCACACAGAGTTTAGAGTTCTGTTTACCTTCTTCTGGAATGCTCATTCAGTTACAAATTCAAGGACTCAAACAAGGATGTGCCATCCTTGGGCCCCTTGGTTAGGCTTCCTTATCCCGTTGTTTTGTTCCCATACTCCCTGCTCGAGTGCATCCTGGCCTCTCATAAATCACTCCACTTTTTCATCAGTAAATCATTCCTTCTTTCATCAATCCCATACTATGGTGAGCCCAGAGGCCACAAAAAACAGATTGTACTAAGGTAAAATTGTACCAACAGTCCAATCTTTCAGAGGCACAGTTTCGTATCTTTTGCTATTGGTTTTGATGTTAGTTGTACACAGAAATCTGAGATGCCTTCTCATGGGTAGACCCATTGATCATTCGGCATCCTATTTTAATTTCTTTCCCTGCCGTTCCCAAAGTCGGGGAACTTTATCAGCTTCATCTTTATCCCAGCTCCATTCATTTTTTGAGTATACTTCAGTTCTGTGCATGATCATGGTGGAAGGATTTAAATTTCCCTTACTAGCATGTATTCCCATTCAGAGCATCATTGTTCTGTTTCTTTAAATGCAGTTGAGCTAAACAATAAAGATCTTTTTGGCCCATCGGGGCCAGTTTGGAACAGGTTACAGTAAGTAGTGTGTTCAGGGAAACCCCATTGGGGGTGTACTGGTCCCAGTGACTGATATGTTTTTAATTCTTCAGTTAGAGTTTTTACCGTCTCTTTATGTTCCAATTTCCACTCTCAGGGTTTGCCTTTCCATAAGAGTGAGTATAATGGATGGGAAATGATAGAAAATCCAGGTACATGCTTCCTCCAATATCCTAAAGTTCCCATTAATTGTTGTAACTCCTTCCTTGATTGGGGCATTTGCAGCTCTTCGATTTTCCTTAAGGTTTCTGGGGGAATCACTGCACTGCCTGCTATCCACCAAGTACCTAAGAATTTTACTTCTTTACTCGGTCCCTGACACTTTCCGGATGGAATCTCAATTTCCGCTTTATTTAGTGCTTGCCATACTGCTGCTGCCACTTCCCCCACCTTCTCAGGGGAAGTTCCTCCAATTAGAATATCATCTATATTGATACAGTTTCACATCTTGGGGAAGTGAGACTGTCTGTAAAAGTTCAGCAAGTGCGGCATGAGCAATTGTGGGTGAATGTTTATACCCCTGTGGGAGTCTGTTAAAGGTATATTGTATTCCCTCCCAAGTGAAAGCAAACTTCTCTTTATCCCCTTCCTTCAGGGGAACCATAAAGAACATATCTTTTACATCTAGCACCGACATCCATGGGTGTGCAGCTGCTTGCAAAGTAGCTGTTAAGTTTGCAATGTTTGGTACAGCAGCTGTTAGCAGGGCTGTATTAGCATTTAGGTGCTGATAGTCAATTGTCAGTCACCACCTCCATCTGGTTTCCGAACTGGCCAGACAGGTGAGTTATATGGGGAGTGGGTTCTGCAGAAAATTTGTTGTTTCTCCAAATCAGCTATGACTTCAGAAATTCCATTTCGTGTAGCAGCAGAAATTGGGTATTGCGGTACGTTAGTAATTTGTGAATCAGGGAGTACAGGGGCTGCGCGAAGTACACGCACTGTAGCCTCCTGATTTCTACTGGGGTTGGGGTCAATGTTTGAGCTGAAGGACTGTTGTCCCTCAAGTGAGGTCGTTTACCCGGTGTGCAAAATGCCAATATACACACAGAGTAGAGGTATTTTAATTTAATTCATATTTGCACAAAGATGGGTGCTAGGTGGTAATTCCACAAAGCTAGCACACCCCGGCTAGCATACGGTTAACTTTATACACTTTGAGCAACTGTTACCAGTATTTTCACAGTTATGCTTAGTTACCCTCTTGCCCATTGGTCCTTACCTGTCTCGTCTCTAACTAAAGGCACAGCACACATTTATTTTACTACGCATGCTCTATGGGGAAGGGGCTTCTGTGAGTAGGGGGCGACTACAGCCTAGGGGTGTGATTTTTACTATGTTAATGAGCTAAGTTCACACAAAGTTCACAATTCTGTTTGCCTTCTGTTTACCTTCTTCTGGAATGCTCATTCAGTTACAAATTCAAGGACTCAAACAAGGATGTGCCATCCTTGGGCCCCTTGGTTAGGCTCCTTATCCCGTTGTTTTGTCTCCCGTACTCCCTGCTCCAGGGAATCCTGTCCTCTGGAAAATTGCTCCTTCACTTTTTCATCACTAAATCGTTCCTTCTTTCATCAGTTTCCCCCCTTTGAGACTATGAGACTTTCTTCTGTGAGTCTTGTATGTCTCACTATTTCTTTTCATTAACAGTATATAATTTCCCATGACTTGTCTTACTATCATATTCTTAATACATCTAAATAAAATACAAGCAATTACAATCATAATTACAACATAGATTAAGTCTTGTAACAAGCTTTGCAACCATCCAGTACGGGAGAATCCTAGTCCATGTAATAATACTTTATTTAGCCAGCCCATTTCCATTGTGGCTCTAAGATCACGGCTTGATTTGCTATCTGCTTTATCTTATCCAATTGATCATCTAAGTCTCCAGTAATATTTGGGATGTGTATGCAACAGTTTTTGTCATTCAAATTTAATATCCACAAACCCCATGTTCATGTAGTAATATTAAGTTTTGCGCTAATCTGTTCTGTGAAGTCATTTTAGACGTAGTTTGCAATTGGGTATTTAAATCCTGTAACCCCTTTCTTGTTGCATTTGCTAGTATTTCTATTTGTCCTGATAGATTATACAACCATATGTGTTTTTGAAACGATGTGATTTGAGGGCTAAAAATTGCCTCTAGGAGCCATCCACTTTTGTTCCAGTAGAAGGATGTCTCCAGGGGTCTATTTCATCTCGTTTTAATTTTCCCCACAATTTAAAACCTAACGGACTTTTCCTCCATAGGGGCACAAAGTTAACATACCTAAAGTATGTTGGCATAATTTACCTGCTAAAGGTAATTGAGTAGTCCAAGGTCCATCACCTCTAACCCAGACAGTATGACCCATAGAAGGCACTGTCTTCTCATTACAATTGACAAACTCTTTTTGGATCACGGTTCCAGTCCAAGTATCATTTATATGAGTGGAATAGTTTCTACAAAGACATCCTAACTGTACAGCTCTAGCAACTGGGCCTAGTCGTTGGATTTCATAATCTATTGTGGAGCAATTAAAGACTCGTGTACAGTTCCATTTAGAATATTGAGACTCCTTGTCTTTGTTGTATTTGTTAATAGTGTTATATCTGTAATGTCCTTTGATTCCTTTCCAGTCCATTCAATGCACCAAGGTGTACTTTGCATATAATGCCACTCACCTTCTTCTGGGTTGGTCCACACTTGGGGTAGGCCCATTCCCCATGGAAAGTTGCCACAAGATGTTCGATTGGGATATCTAGCTGTGGTATCACTATCTTGTAATTCTTTACAAGTGTTGTCTTACCTTTTCCCAGAGCAATTGCTTTATTTCCACTTTCTTTAAGGTTCATTATTGCAGAATTATTGGTTATCATAGACTCAAAGGTTCGTTAGGTCTATAGTCAAAATTCCCCAATCAAGAGGATCCGCTGCAGATTTTGGTAAGGGAAGGCATGCTGTTAAGCTGTTAACATTGTGGATTCTCCCGAATGACTGGATGAGTTGTAAGATTAGATTTCCCCTACACAGTAAAAGTTAAACAGGTGAGTACAATACTTATAACCTTCATCTTAGTAGAGTTAAATCAAAAGATGTTTTGCCTTATACATAAACATAAAATAGGTAATAAAATTAACAATACTAAGTACAAGAACAATTGACCTTGTGGACATTCAGCTTCTACATAAGCAAGTCCTCCTTCCCAGATACAATTCATGAGACGTCCTTACTCAATCGAAGCTGAGGTCTCAGTCCGTGTGGAGGTCCATTTTCTTGATCCAGTCTGGTGCTCTTTCACCTGTGTATAGTGAATCCAGGAGTCAATCATTCTACTTTAACTGCAGTATATGTCTTTAATAACACAGTATAAGGTCCTTTCCACCTCTCCTTTAGTGGTTCATCTTTCCAGGTCTGTATATAAACAATATCTCCTGGTTGGAATGGGCACACTGGTGAGTCCAATGGAAGAGAAACCTTGTGATTTAGGTACCTGTGCAGTGAGGATAAAGTCTGCAAAAGAGAAATCAAATATTCTTTGATGTTAGCCTGTCCTTCTACAAGCATTTGATCACCTTTTCCTGTCATCAAGTTTACAGGATATGGCTTTCCATACAGAATTTCAAAAGGAATCACTTTTTCTCTTACTCTAGGAGTAACCCAAATTCTCATTAATGCTATAGGTATGATATACACCCACTTCATTTGTGTTTCCTGACATAGCTTCAAGATTTGTCTCTTTAAGGTATGATTCATCCTTTCTACCTTCCCACTTGACTGCGGTCTCTAAGGTGTATGCAGATCCCACTGTATTTGTAGAAACTTAGCAACTCCCTGAACTACTTCAGCTATAAAGTGAGGCCCATTATCTGATGGTATCCCTTCTGGGATGCTGAATCTCGGTATAATTTCTTTTAACAAGATTTAAACTACTTCTCTAGCTTGGTTGGCATGGCAAGGGAAGGCCTCTGGCCAGCCAGAGAAAGTATCTGCTAATACCAACAAATATTTATAGTGGTTACATCTAGGTAACTCTGAAAAGTCTATTGCCAGCATTCCCCAGGTGTTCCTTGCTTCACAATCCCTCCTATCACGGAATCACAGCATCACAGAATGGTAGGGGTTGGAAGGGACCCAAGGAGATCATCTAGTCCAAACCCCCTGCTAAAGTACGTTCACTTAGAGCAGGTTGCACAGGACTGTGTCCAGGTGGGTTGTGAATATCTGCAGAGAAGGAGACTCCACAGCCTCCCTGGGCAGCCTGTTCCAGCGCTCTGGCACCCTCACACTAAAGAAGTTTTTCCACATATTCAGACGGAACTTCCTGTGTTCCAGGTTGTGCCTGTTGCCCCTTGTCCTGTCGCTGGGCACCACTGAAAAGAGTCTGGCCCCATCCTCTTGACACCCGCCCTGGAGATATTTATAAGCATTGATGAGGTCCCCTCTCAGTCTTCTCTTCCTCAGGCTAAACAGCCCCAGCTCCCTCAGCCTTTCCCCATAGGAGAGATGCTCCAGTCCCTCATCATCTTTGCAGCTCTCCCTGGACTCTCTCCAGTAGTTCCTCATCTTTCTTGAACTGGGGAGTCCAGAACTGGACACAGTACTCCAGATGGGGCCTCACTAGGGCAGAGTAGAGGGGGAGGATAACCTCCCTCGACCTGCTGGCCACACTCTTCTTAATGCACCCCAGGATGCCGTTGGCCTTCCTGGCCGCAAGGGCACATTGCTGGCTCATGGTGAATTTGTCATCCACCAGGACTCCCAGGTCCTTCTCTGCAGAGCTGCTTTCCAGGAGGTCAACACCCAACCTGTACCGGTGCATGGGGTTATTCCTCCCCAGGTGCAGGACCCTGCACTTGCCTGTGTTGAACCTCATGAGGTTCCTCTCCACCCAACACTCTAGCCTGTCCAGGTCTCGCTGAATGGCAGCACAGCCTTCTGGTGTATCAGCCAGTCCTCCCAGTTTCGTGTCATCAGCAAACTTGCTGAGGGCACACTCTGTCCCTTCATCCAGGTCATTGATGAATAAATTGAACAAGACTGGGCCCAGTACCGACCCCTGGGGAACACCGCTCGCTACAGGCCTCCAACTAGACTCTGTGCTGCTGATCACCACCCTCTGAGCTCTGCCATTCAGCCAGTTCTCAATCCACCTCACCGTCCACTCGTCTAGCCCACACTTCCTGATCTTACCTATGACGATATTGTGGGAGACGGTGTCAAAAGCCTTGCTGAAGTCAAGGTAGACAACATCCACCGCTCTCCCTCATCCACCCAGCCAGTCATGCCATCATAGAAGGCTATCATAGAATCGTTTTGGTTGGAAGAGACCTCCAAAATCATCGAGTCCATCCGTTAACCTATCACTACCAAGTGCACCACTAAACCATGTCCCCAAGTGCCACATCTACATGTCTTTTAAATACCTCCAGGGATGGTGACTCCACCACCTCCCTGGGCAGCCTGTTCCAATGCCTGATAACCCTTTCAGTAAAGAAATTTTTCCGAATATCCAATCTAAACCTCCCCTGGTGCAATTTGAGGCCATTTCCTCTCGTCCTGTCACCTGTTACTTGGGAGAAGAGACCGACCCCCATGTCTCCACAACCTCCTTTCAGGTAGTTGTAGAGAGGGACAAGGTCTCCCCTCACTCCTTTTCTCCAGGCTAAACAACCCCAGTTCCCTCAGCCACTCCTCACAGGACTTGTGCTCTAGACCCTTCACCAGCTTTGTTGCCCTTTCTGGACACTCCAGCACCTCAATGTCTTTCTTGGAGTGAGGGGCCCAAAAGTGAACACAGTACTCGAGGTGCGGCCTCACCAGGGCGAGTACAGGGGGACAATCACTTCCCTAGTCCTGCTGGCCACACTATTTCTGATACAAGCCAGGATGCTGTTGGCCTTCTTGGCCACGTGGGCACACTGCTGGCTCATATTCAGCCGGCTGTTGACCAAGACCCCCAGGTCCTTTTCCACCCGGCAGCTTTCCAGCCACTCCCCCCAAGCCTGTAGCGTTGCATGGGGTTGTTGTGACCCAAGTGCAGGACCCGGCACTTGGCCTTGTTGAACCTCATACAATTGGCCTTGGCCCATTGATCCAGCCTGTCCAGATCCCTCTGTAGCGCCTTCCTACCCTCAAGCAGATCAACACTCCCGCCCAGGTTGGTGTCGTCTGCAAACTTACTGAGGGTGCACTCGATCCCCTCGTCCAGATCATTGATAAAGATGTTAAACAGAACTGGCCCCAATACTGAGCCCTGGGGAACACCACTCGTGACCGGCTGCCAACTGGATTTAACTCCATCACCATGACTCTTTGGGCCTGGCCATCCAGCCAGTTTCCTACCCAGCGCAGAGTACACCCATGCAAGCCATGAGCAGCCAGTTTCTCCAGGAGGATGCTGTGGGAGACTGTGTCAAAGGCTTTACTGAAGTCCAGGTAGACAATGTCCACAGCCTTTCCCTCATCCACTAAGCAGGTCACCATGTCGTAGAAGGAAATCAG